>CAJQUN010000022.1:3122586-4322586 GCA_907163345.1 Haberlea rhodopensis | reverse complement strand
TTTAGAATCTTAAAGGGGCTGAGAGCGGACTGCTTTCCCAGCTCGATGTCCAAAGACTCCAGTAGCTTGCTGAGAGGAACAGCAAAGCATACAGCTTGCTTAGATGCAATCACCGTTTCCATCAGAACTCCAAACAGAATCACAGACCAGTTCATCTTCTGTCCGGATATTATAGCCGCCATAGCCCTGAACTTCTCTGCGGTTACAGCGTCAAAACTTCATGCCTTGCCCAAAATAGGCTTACCCACTATTTCGCACAGCACCTGGAAATGGAAGAGCATTTCCTTCTTCTTAAACGATGGTTGCAGGCGGTGGCCAAGAATAGATATCTTCCCTTGAAGATCTGAGAGTGACGCTTGAGGAATCTGGCCAAATTCCGTCAGTCCGGAATTGGGGAGGCCAAAGGTCTTGGCCAGCGTCATCGGCGATATCTCAAAGGATTTGCCCTTGACAGTAGTGGATATAGATGTCTTCTGGGAGACGGCATTGGCGAATAGCTCGCGGATTTCTGATTCATAAACAACGGTGCCGCACTCCAGAAAGTTCCTTAAACCAAATGATTCCAAAGCTCTGAAGATGGACACCATCTCTGCATCTTCCGCCCTGTAAATATCATTAAACTCAACGGAGAGGGAGTTATGAGTGATGGTAGCCATTGGAATGGATTTAAACGAATGCGAAGATTTAGGAGAGTGAGAGAATAAGAAAACAGATAGCGGTAATTTGTAAAAAGTGAAATAAAATGAAATGTTCAGCCCGCTAAATAGGAGAGAGAAGACACGTGTCTTTATCTCGATGACTGATGAAAAGAAATTCAAAAATAAACGGTCAGGATAACAGATAGTTAAGGCGGTTAAAATGCGATCAGTCCGGGCTGTTTTTGTACAAAAGATGTATTGACCAAACAGATCATGGGATAACATCAGATTGACAGAGATCGGTCTGAAAGTTCGGACCGGTCTGTGTCTTTCTGAACATTGTATTATCGATCTGTGGTAACAGAAATCTTTAAGTGCGAAAGGAAGAAAACATCTAAACTATTAAGATAAGTCAATTAAACCAAGAATTTGACGAAAATAGTTAAACTTAGCCTCTGGGAGCGGTTTGGTGAAGATGTCTGCTGCTTGCTGCTCTGTTGAGATGTGCTCGATCCGAATTTCCTTTTTGCCAACATGATGTCGAATAAAATGATGGCGTATATCAATGTGCTTTGTTCGAGAGTGCAAAACTGGATTATACGTTATAGCGATTGCACTTGTGTTGTCGCAAAATATCGGAGAGTCAACAGCTTGGATGCCATAGTCTTTGAGCTGGTGTTGAATCCAGAGCATTTGAGCGCAACAGCTTCCAGCGGCTAGATACTCTGCTTCAGCTGTAGATGTGGCAATCGATGTCTGCTTTTTACTGAACCAAGAGATCAATCTTTCACCTAGAAATTGACATGTTCCACTGGTGCTTTTACGATCAATCTTACACCCAGCGTAGTCTGCGTCGGAATATCCGATCAAGCTGAAGTTCGAATCTTTGGAGTACCAAAGACCAACGTTCTGAGATCCTTTTAAGTATTTCAGAATACGCTTGGCAGCAATAAAATGTGATTGCTTTGGTTCTGACTGAAATCTGGCGCACATACAGACTGAGAACATAATATCAGGCCGGCTCGCTGTAAGATACAATAGCGATCCGATTAGTCCTCTATACATGGTTACTTCAACTGCTGTTTCCCCTTCATCTTTGTCTAACTTGATTGTTGGACTCATAGGAGTTGATGCAGTTGAGCATGTTTCCATTCCAAATCTCTTGAGGAGCTCTTTGGTATACTTGGTCTGATTGATGAAAATACCATTGTTGAGCTGTTTTACTTGGAGACCCAGAAAGAATGAAAGTTCTCCCATCATGCTCATCTCAAACTGTCCATGCATTAACTTAGAAAATTTCTCGCACAATTTGGGGTTAGTTGACCCAAAGATTATGTCATCAACATAAATCTGAACTAATAGGGTATGTTCCCCCTTAATAAATTTAAAGAGAGTTTTATCTACTGAGCCGATCTGAAAATCATGGTTCAGCAGAAATTGAGATAGAGTGTCATACCAGGCTCTTGGAGCTTGTTTCAGACCATACACTGCTTTATTCAGTAGATACACATGATTGGGATGCAAATGGTCCTGAAATCCAGGTGGTTGCTCAATGTAGACTTCTTCCTGAAGCTTTCCATTAAGAAAAGCGCTCTTAACGTCCATCTGATATACTTTGAAGTCTTTAAAGGCAGCATATGCAAGAAAGATTCGGATGGCTTCAAGTCTGGCGACTGGTGCAAATGATTCATCGAAGTCGATTCCTTCTTCTTGTCTGAATCCTTGTGCCACCAGTCTGGCTTTGTTTCTAACCACAGTTCCATCTGCGTCCAGCTTATTTCTGAAAACCCATCTGGTTCCAATGACAGGCAGATCGCTTGGTCTGGGGGTTAGACTCCAAACTTGATTTTGTTCGAATTGATTTAGCTCTTCTTGCATGGCCTTAATCCAGTTGAAATCAGTTAGAGCTTCATCGATCTTCTTAGGTTCCAGAGTAGAGATGAAAGCAGCATGTGTGAATTCATCCATCATCTGTCCTCTGGTTCTGATCGGTGCAGAGGGACTACCAATCACTAGATTGGGTGGATGCTTCTTAGTCCATCGATAGCTTGACTCTGGATTGTCTGGTCCGGTCGGATGAGTAATAGCAGCATGATCAGCATATGCTTTAACATTTGAGTGAAGATTGTCCGGATCAGCTCGATCTGAAGAAGCTTCAATGCCTTGATCCGGTCTGTCTGGTACTTCTGGTTCTGGTGGATTGTCTCTTGACCTGTTAGCTACAATCTCATCATCACTGTTAGCTTCGAGATAGATATTTTCCATCTGATTTTGAATTGATTCTTTGTTGCCCTCAACACATAAAGATTCATAAAAAACTACATGAACAGATTCTTCTACAGTTAAGGTTCGATTATTGAAGATTCGATAAGCTTTCTAGTTGATGAATATCCTAAAAATATTCCATTATCTGACTTAGCTTCAAATGCTGTAAGATGATTCTTACCATTGTTATGAACGAAGCATTTGCAGCCAAAAATATGAAAGTGAGAAATAGATGGTCTGTTACCAGTCCATATTTCATATGGGGTAAGGTTCAGCTTCTTGTTGATCATGGACCGATTTTGAGTGTAGCAAGCAGTGTTTACAGCTTCTGCCCAGAACTTTTGCGAAATTCCAGAATCAGCAAGCATTGTTCTTGCTGCTTCCTTGAGCGTTCTGTTTCTTCGTTCTGCAACTCCGTTCTGTTGAGGAGTTCGAGCGGCTGAAAACTCATGCTTGATTCCATGATCTTCTAGAAAGGATTCAAGATTCTGATTTGAAAACTCAGTGCCTTTGTCACTACGAATCCTGTCTATGCTGGATGATTTCTCGTTCTGAGTGCGTTTCAGCAGCTTGATCAACTTCAGACCGGTCTGATCTTTACCTTTGAGTTATCTCCGAAGATGATCTTGGGTCCAGTACATTCTGTGACTTCAGACAGCAGCTCGATGTTTTCAGTCATGTGACGGGAACACCCACTGTCCAAATACCAGTCTGATGCGAGCTTCTTCGGTACCTGTCATCAAATATAATTATTGTTGGTACCCAATCCTATTTGGGTCCAGAAAGGATTAGCCCTTTGGGAACCCACACCTGTATCAGCTTCAATGGCTTGTGTGTGTAAGGTGTGCTGTGTGCTGGTCTGTTTTGATGTTGTGTGTGATAATGTGTGCGCTGTGAAAACCTTTGATTCTCATTGGGTAGTCTATATCTTCGTTGAATCGGTTTTGAATTATAGTAATTGTATTGTCTTCCTTGCCTTCGATCTTGCACCTTTGGATTTGGTCTGATAGACGCAAATCTTGCTGGTGCCTTTTCTTTGGCTTGGTCAACATAACCAATTCCTTTTCTCAGATTTTGATTCACGTAAGAGACTCCTGTTTGAATCTTAGGTGCTTCAGTCTCATATACTGTGCTGGATTTAACAAATGTCATTTGTTTGACTTGGTTCTTTACCAGCAACAGCTCAGATTCATCTTTGGTGCATTCTTTGGTGTCAAAGTCTATGCCGGTGAAATCACCGACGTTTCTTTGAACCTCTTGTAACTCTTCCAAGGATGTTCTGGATTTTGTCCATGTTTTGAATATATGAGAGAGCTTAACATTTTGTGTGCTAATTCTCTTATTTTCTTCATGGAGCTGATCATAAGAGATTTTCAGCTTATTCAGCTCGATCTGGAGATTGTTGCACTCACCCTGCTCAGAGCAGCTTGGTTTGTTGTGCTCATCCATTTGATCACTGACTTTAGCTTTATTCTTCTCAAATGATTCAGCTAAGATCCTATAATCATTAGCCATGTCTTGCAGTGCGGACATGAGCTCTTCTCGTGTAAATTCATTTGAGTCAAGATCATATACCTCGTCTGTCTGACTCATCTCTTCGTCTGCCATGAGACATTGAATATCTTCTTCGCTTTCGCTGGAAGAATATTCAGAACTTTCCGAGTCTGAGTCTGTCTGAGCCCATTTGCTGTTTCCTTCTTCAGCTACTAGGACTTTTTGGGATTTTCCATGATTCTTGCGGTCTTTGTAGTGCTTCTTCTTCCTATCATCACGATGCTTCTCTTTCCGTTCTTCTTTCTTCGGTCTGGTGCAATCTGCAATAAAATGTCCGGTCTTACCACAATTGTAGCAAGCCTGATCGTGAACAGTATCATCTTTTCTTGATTTATAATGATGAGAGGGTTTGAAGTTCCTCTTATTCTTAGACATGAATTTACCGAATTTCTTGATAAATAATGACATAGCATCGTTACTTATCTGTTCAACGGATCGGTCTGATGTTGAAGCGATCTGGTCTGGAATGGCTGCCAGGGCCTTGTTTGGTTGAGAGATGAATGGCTCTGCTTCACCTCTGCTTATCAGTTCAAACTCATAGGCCTTAAGATCTGCAAACAGATCATGAAGTTCAACCTTGTTGAGATCTTTTGATTCCCTCATGGCAATGGTCTTAACATCCCATTCCTTTGGCAGAGCTCTCATAACTTTCAGAGCGATCTCTCTGTTAGAATATTCCTTCCCCAGACCATTCAGTTCATTTATGATGCCAGTGACTCTTTCATCAAACTCATTTAGAGTTTCTCCACTTTTCATCTTTATGCCCTCAAATCTTTGAAGAGCAACAGTCAGCTTGTTTTCTTTGGTCTGGTCGTTGCCTTCACATAGCTGTGCTATCTTCTCCCAAATTTCTTTGGCAGTAGAGCACATTTTGATTTTGCTGAACATGTTCTTGTCCAATGTCTTGAACAAGATGTCTTTGGCCACATTATCGAGATTTGCTTTCTTTCTTTCCTCATTCGTCCAGAGGGATCTGTCCTTTTCTACCATTTGTGGTTCTCCACCAGTAATGGCGACTGCTGTATTTATTTTTAGAATCTTCATTGGTCCATCAGTGATGACGAACCACATATCGTCATCCTGAGCTGCTAGATGAGCTTGCATTCTGATTCTCCAGTCATCATAGTCTTCTTTTGAGAACATAGGGATTTTGTTGAATGATGCCATCAGCTCGAGTGATTTTGCTGATTAAGATGACCTGCTCTGATACCACTTGTTAGGATCGGTCCGGAGTGTTTAGAGGGGGGGTGAATGCACACTCCTTCTAAAAATTAATCCTTCGTGATTTCTTTCGGATTAGTGAAAGAAATCTGTTTCTTAATCAATTCTTGTACAGAACAGACCACTGAAAATATAAGTGCGGAACGGTCTGTTCTTGTATGTAAGAACGGCTCGATGGCTAGTGAGAAAGAGCGAGTGCGGAAATAAGATACACATGATATGTTTCTGGAAGTTCGAAGGTGGTGTAATCCTTCTACGTCTCCCCTTCTTTCAATTAAGGAAGGTTTATACTAGAAGACTTTGATTTATACAATCCTGTTGTACAAACCCGATTCAGACTGGATTTACCTCACTACCAATCTGAAACTCCTAGTCACTCGATCTGCTCAGACACACTCTGTCTGACAGTTACAATATGTTTCTCACTTCTATTTTTCAACACAGAAAACACAAGATGCGCACAGTGATCCTAAATGATCAAATGTTACAAAGTAAACGTGCTTAAGAATGATTTCAGCTCGAGAGCTTCTGAGCTTGTAAGCTTGTGCTGTTTTTGCTTTCTTGTGTATTTTTCAATTGATCAGCGAGAGTCGGTAGCTAGAGTCCGTAAGTTCTTTTTGTTGCATCCTTTTATAGTTGTATGTACCAACGACATTATTTCCTTTAATGTGCAACTTTGACTCTGCTTAAACTCTGAGTAGGCTTCAGTCTTCTTCTTCAGGATACTTGCCGTTCTGGTTCATACTTTCGGCGACTGTCAGGTAAGCTACTCTTTGTCTTCTTACCTTTTATGGCAATCTTCAGTCCTTGGTCCTTTGTAGCATTAATTACAACATTAAATGCTACAATAAATAGCCGTTAATGATTCGGACTGAGGAGCCATTCTGTATGTATCCTAAGCTGCTCTGATCTGATAAAGATAGAGATCGATCTGAAGCTTCGGTTTAGTCAGTCTGAAATTCATCGATCCGGTCTGATATATAATATGCCTTATCAGCTTGTTCTTTTTTGAACTATTGATCTGGTCAGTCTGATTACCCTCGATCCGGTCTGATATGCTTTGTCATCTTATCAGCTTGATCTGTTTTGGGCGATCGTTCTGGTCAGTCTGATTTCACTCGATCCGGTCTGATATGTTTTGTCATCTTTAAAATCTCATCGATAAGATCCGGAACTAACACATAATCATAAAAATAAATAAGTAAAATTTATTTATACGAGTATGTGTCATTCTAGTGTTTTATATGTATCAGGTTTGTGAGGCGCGGGTTCTTGGAATGTTCCATGGAATCTATACCGGAGCCGAGGAGAAACAAGATCAATGTATATCGTCGATCCAAGTATTACATGAAGAATATTCGGCCTGATACAAGTGGTGTTCGTCTCAATGGTTCTTTCACATGATTTCTGGTAATTTTTATTGTCCAGTCGAGAAAATTTTAAAAAATATCCATCTTGCAGAATTTCTTGATTCTTCCTTTATGATATAAAATGTAGCACTGGATAATGTAATTACTGGTAGCTATGTAAGTTTGCTGAAGCTTGAAGACTGTTTTCAAATTCAAAATGTTTGAAACAAATATACAAGCTAGTATACAATACACAGCCAATTTTTCGTAAAGAAGCCATCGAAAAAAACAAAAAGCACCGTTACAAAGTCCAAATCCACCAATGATTCAGAAAAGAAGAGTGATTTGGTTTATCAAAGATTAAATTTTGAAATATATTTTGTGTTTATCAATTTTATCTCTCTGCATTTTTTCTTTTATTCAAATAAATGTTATCTAGTTGGTTAGTTATAATTTCTTTTTTTGAATAATCAGATTGGGTTTCTTCTTGGGAAACGAAAATTTTATTCACGAGATCTAAGGTTCTCTCCCAACGAGCCTCAAAACCACGAGATCTGAGGTTCTCTCTAATGAGCCTCAAATTCACAGGAAACGGCACCATAACATGATCAATACCATAACACCCACCTCTCAAAGTAAGACATAACACAGACTACGAAGTCATTTAGCTCAGCTTTTGGACCTTTTTTTTTTGGGGTCTAGATCCCCTGCTATAACTACACCATTTATTCCAGACTAATCCAGAGTTCAGTCTGTTCGGATCTATTATATCTGTTTTTTATTTTATTTTTTTATTTATAAAACTTGATTCTGAGACCTCAAGCATGTCAATCGAGCTTCTTACTGCTCGGATTTGATTATGGCGAAATCAATAATGGTAGAGTTCTTATGCTAGATCATAAGCAGCATATTTCCCTATCAGAAATAGATTTTAGACTAATGCATGCAAAACAAATAAATCATCTGTAGCTTACTTGGATGGACTTAAGGCTTACACATCTTGTTTCCTAGAACCATCAAATGGCCCAGAGTTATTGTTTGCTTATCAGGTAGTTGAGTTCGGTTTTGGAGATGCTGATGTTGCCGTGATCAGCAGAATCAACAACATAGCTGCACCAGATCATGTAAATAAAAAGGTTGATAGAGTACATAAAATCGATATCCTTACTGATTACATATTTGATCGGTTGAACTATCAGTTCGATCGGTGACGTCTGCATGATGTAATATATATTTAATTTTTATAAAATATATATACTTTGTGTTTGTCATAGTTTCAAATAAAATATATATACTTTGTGTTCTATCATGGAATTATATAGATTTATTAATAAGACAAACATAAAATATTATTTTGTTATTATTTCAATAATTAAAATATAGACATGCATATATTTATATGATCTTACCAGCATCAACTTGATTATTTTCCCCTATTCCCCACAAGATGCTCGGCCACAAATTCTGTCCTCCCACCCACTTAAACAATTATTGTTTCCATCGCCGTATTTTATCAACTGAGGATGGTAGATAGTGCACCGGTGCCGTGAAAAAGTCTAACTTTTGGAGGCGTGACCCATTTTGCAGGCGGAAGCTATTGGCAAGCTCATCTAGTCTTCAAAAATGAAGGACCACGCCGCCCTTCTCAAATATTCACCTATGATGGTTATATGTGGTTTTTACACATATCCTTAAATTAATCTCTTTGTACTATTCCTCTGAAGTTTTGTTGATCGTGAATTATATGGATTTTTCTTTCACTTATTAACGTTTGTTCACGTTTGTTCTTGCTCCGGGCTTCGGTTTTTGTGATTTGTTTCTTGATCTGTATTGATAAAAAGGGAGAACCGCGGTTTTGCTAATCGGCCAATTTTTTACCTATTAATCCGGTTTTTGGGTACCACAATTTTGGACCTGTCAACTGATCCGGACATGACACCGATCACCGGTTGAACTGACCTTTCCGGGCCGATTTTTAAAGCACTGCCAAGTGCACGCCCCACACACAATCTCATATAACGTTTAGCCATACCCTATGAAGGCAAGTGAGCTCGTTTTCCCCCTTATATTTTGCTCTAAATATTTTACTTGCGACAAATTTGTACTTCCATTTATCTAGATTCTCAACCAGCAAAGTTGTCTATAAGCAAATGTACTAAGTTGATTTTCCTTGAACAAATACTTTTGGATTACAGAAAAATCGAGCTAATTTTAAAAATTACATAAACTTTCCTGAACATTGTATTGTATCAATCTTATATTTTTTTCCGAGCAGGTATCAATCTTATATTTATGCTCACTAAATTTTAAAATCATATGCAATATCCATGAAGTTTTTATCTATCTTACAATTGTCTCCTAAACAATATAACTCGATGGAGGTATGCAATTTTAAATTAACGGGTCTAAATGTAAGAGTAATATAAATCTCAAGAGAAATATATATAATTTTCAAAGTTAGTAGAATATTTTTGTAGCAGGTAAATAGCAGACACCCTCCAACGTTCACACACTTTAGCATTTCACTCCTAACATTTTAAAACGTGCACTTAACCCCTGAACAATTTTAAGTAGTGAACTTAACCCCCTAAACAATATTTGGGAACAATTTTTCCCAATATTTTGGTCGCAAATTCTCTCATGTGCGTTACACATGCCACGTTCGACGGTATATATGCATTTTCATATATTTTCTATAGGAATTTTACAAGTATGCCCATCAGAAAATACATGAAAATGAATTTTACGGGTATACCCAAAATTCATGCAAAAAATACATGAAAATACATACATACTCTCGACCATGACATGTGAGAAAATTTACAGCCAGAATATTAGGAAAGATTGCCACCAACTATTGTTTAGGGGTTAAATGCACTGCTTCAAATTGTTTAGGGGGTTAAGTGCATGTTTTGAAAGGTTAGGAGGTGGAATGTTAAAGTGTGAACGTCGAGAAGGTGTCCGCTACTTACCCTTCTGTAATTATTGCAAACTTCATGGCAGGGGAGGTATACGTGACTAACCCAATAATTTTTAAAGTGATTACTTTAATGACATCTCACATTACATGCCTAAAATTGGGTCGTCTAGTTGCGGAAACTTATACTATATGCTATTCATACAACCGATATATATACTTAATAGCAATTTATTTTTTCAAAAAACATCTTATGACCAAAATACCTTAATAAATCCATATCCTTATCGTCCTTCTAAGCCTATGCCATAATCCTAATGCTACTAATCAAGAACAGATTTCCGTATACGTGGGAAATTTCGTGCCAAAAACAATTGGTTTCCTAAAATATTGTGAAACGAAACAGCAAAACATGAGTGCAGCACAGAACTCCGAGCAAAAAAATAATTAAAAAAATTAATGCAATGATGTTCAAAAAAGGGAAAATAGGGTGAAAGATTCTCCCGCTATGGTAGGTACAGGAAGGGGTTGGGCCACTTTGGACCTGATGTACACAGCATTGCCCTTGCACTACAAGAAGAATGTTTCGGAGAATGCAAAAACGTTTCAAAATAAAGAAAAAAGGCCGGATGAACTACAAGTACGCTTAAACTCCAAAGATCAAATGGTGAACATAAAGAGTGTACTTCTGATCTTATTAAGCCAATGTGGCGCTTCCTTTCCATGGCCACCTCAAAAAATGATATTAATGTATAAAACTGCCAAACCTTTTGGAAAGAAGTTCTCAAGGCCCAAGTGCAAGGGACAGTCCAAATCTGGGAATGTTATCCAAGGCTTTGGTATCGAACTCGCTGGATATAGTCACCACTGATTTCTTAATAACCTCGTGCTGCAAAACAGTCCCTAGAGTGCCATGATTGTTAAGCTTCATTTTGACGAGTGTCAGGTGGTCGAGGGCATAAGAACCTCCGACGGTAAAGGTGTTCTCATTCGTGGACAATTTTCGGGTGAACTCAGCCACCGCAGCACTCTTCTTCAACCGATCTAAGTAGCGGATGTATGAGGTCTTTATGGTGTCCCCTTTGTCGCCCCTATGCGGGGAGAGAGTAAATTTTTCTTCTTTTAATAAAGTCATCAAAGAGAATAGAACGAGAAACACTGGAACTTTGTTCATGTTTTTGTGAAATTTACAACTACTATATTCAGTAAGAGCATTAAGGTCTTACAGAATTATCGAAGAACAGGATTCAGGTTGTGTCACTATAATGCCAGCAGTATACTTCACTAGTTTACTAGACGAGGTCTCATAGCCAGCTTCTACTCCCACAGAAAAGGTGGGAGTACCAAGGGTGACTGAAAAATCGATTGGAGGGGCTTGATTAAGACCCACAGCAGCAGAGATAGATGCATGAGGATGGAAGTATTGAAACTCCAGCTGCACTAGCAAATGCCGTTGCAAGTTAGATAACAAAGAAGGATACTTGAACTTTCGTTAAGTTTAAAAAATGGAGAGCCAGCAAACACCTTGCCACAATCGTAATTTGGATATTTCAGATTGGCAATAGTCTTTGATGAGGGGATGATATCAGCAACAGTTAAATTTACTGAGATCTGCCAAAGGGAAAAGTGGGATTAACAGTTAAATTTACTGAGATCTGCCAAAGGGAAAAGTGGGATTAGAAATGACGGTGGAACAAGCACAGTTTGATTGAGAATTAGTGGTATTCTCTCACATTCGATTCTGTATCAACTTTGACATCTGCAGAGGTTTTCTTGTATATGTACTGGGCTGCGACATCACCAGATGAGTAGCCTCCCTTTTTCACAGTGGATGTCTTAAGGGCCTACTTGAGCATACCAAGGAAAAGTAGAATAAGTGTTTATTTCAGTAGGCAAGAATCAAATGACAGCAAGAACACGATACAAAGTGAGGCATGAAAGCCCCAGCTGACGTTTGAGGTAACTGAGTAAGTATAGCAGAAATGGATAACATTAAAAGTAAGAAAAAGATCCCTTAATGCAGGGATAATTTCTGTAGCATTTCATTTTCAAGTGAACATCTACGACTTAGTGTCTTTAGTCTGTCTCATAAATCGACTTCACACAAATTAGCTAGCAAGTAATCCAACTAAAATAAAGAGAACAGATTGAACCTATCAACAAAATATATGGAGAAATAAGTGAAAAGGTAAAACCATCCACATCCCTCTCCATTCTCCTCACCTACCAAACAAAAACAATAAAAGAGAACATGGAAAGGCATAAATGTCGTGAACAGAATTCATAATAGGCCAACAGATAAAAAATTTGAAAAATCCTAGCATCGAGAATGACCACAAGATGTACACTTATTCGCTAAACAATAAAGGAACAAATTTATGATCAGGCAGTGACGAGAAGGTAGATTTGAGAAAACATTAGCCCCATCTCTGAAATACGATGAAAGCCTTTTGATATTCACCTTAAGAAGACGTAAAACCAATAAATTCCTAATAACCAGGCAGAAAAGAGCTAACAAATGCAGAAACACATCCAAAAGCTTGAAGAATCCGGCGAAGCGGCGATCTCGTCCATAATTAATAAGTCAATTCTAAATTCACAGTACAGAATTCACTGACAATCAATATAATAACAAGCTGGCGAAAAACTAGCATTATCGATGGACAAAAAATGTTAGTGGCATCGAAATCAAAATGATAGCACACTATAGTAAACAAAGATCGTAGATAAAATGTGCTTACACCACAACCTGTGCATACATATACATAGACATTATATTCGTAGATTGAGGGTAAAAGGTAAAAACTCATACCACTCCGGATTCGCTGTACGTGGAAACAGAGAATTTGTGATCGGAAATATAGTCCTTGGTCAACAGATCTACACATAACGAGCAAATACAACGTAAATCCAACAAAGAGAGTAAAAAACTTAACAAAGTAAAGTTGGATCGAAGACATCAAACCTTTGGCTTTCCTGCCGAAATCCGAGAAAAGACCCGGTCCCTTGCTCATCTTTGCGCCCAAATTTTGTGTACGCTTTGCCGAAGTCAGAATAAGAGCCTAAGATTGAATGATAATGGAATTTTAGGGGAATTTTTCCTCGGTTAGGATCTGTTTGGAGATTCCGAAATGTGAAATTTGTGGAGATGGCTTTGAATTGGCAATGACAGTCAGGTAACTATTTACAGTTAACCCCTTAATTATACTTTAATTTACATTTGACTCCTAATCTTTCTCTATTGGCATTTCAAATCATACCTTATGAATTTAAAGTTATCGTGTTTTTTTATGCGTCCTGATATTAGAACTGGATTGACAACCCACACCTATTGGATTATCATCCGGCTATTCTCTTGTTTAACGAGGGTTCGAATTTTATTGTGTGCAAAAACATTTCGCCCGTCAGCTCTAGAAAAAAAAAGTATTGGATTTATTAACTATATAAATATCTAAAAATAATAATTAGATTTTTATTAATAATTAATCATGTCTACACTAAACTTGTGATTGGATGTGAGAATGAGGTTAGCTACTTGTAGCTCTTCTAATTTAAACAATAATATCTAGCTCTTCCGTTATGTATAAATATTCACGGTTGTGACGGATCTATAATAAACTTGGTCTATAAAATGGTTCGAGTTTATTCATCATCCGAAGGCAAAATAATATTTTCTAGAAATTTCTATACTTTAATGTATGTAAACAAATATTCACCTAAATATAATAATTTAAGATCATTCACAAATAAAGTCCTAGGTTATTTAACATTCACAATCTACAAAACCCAAAGTATCTCATCGGTGGCATGTTTCGTCAAATGTAGATTTTTCTTGCAAGCTTTCTAGATGCCATCATATGGCACTATCAAGAGCAGTCGTGCCTTTTCGCACCAGATCTTTTAGTATAAAGTTGATCATAGTTTAAAAATTCGTTTCTATATCTCATGATTATTGTACAAAGAAATCAAATGTTTGACTTCAAGAAAAACATATCAACATAATACAATGAACAAGATCTTTGATGAGGAAAGGCCAAACTATTCTCTCACCTTACCAAACTCAAAGGAAGAAAGACGAAGCAATTGGGTGTTGCGGGGTGGGGGGGGTTCAAAGGTAAAGTCTAAAGGCAAATGCTCGTGAATGGATCAGCCAATAGCATCACACTCAACTTGTTGAACGCAATTAAATTGTCTAAATGATCCGTAAGGCAAGAATAATCAGAAACCCGGAATAGTTCAGCGGTATCTGGCACTTGGTCTCACTACTTGGCACGGCTCCGGCTGCTTTCTGCATTCCTTATAGGGTAGAAATAAGGATGGGCCTGCAAAAAATTACAACCATTGATAGATGAAATTTGGAGAGGAAAGAATCATTCTCCAATTTAGTGTGCCTGTGCGAGGAATAGGTACCAACTATACGAGCCAACAAGTAAGTTATATTTTTTAACCAAAAACTTATTTTTCAATAACTTTGTTAGAAGATGAGACCACGAGTTGCAACACAACCCGATGATCCCATAACCAAAGAACTTTAAACAACAGTTCATCACATTTTCAGAAGGGAAAAAAAACTATTTCCAAGTGGAGAGAGAGCGGTGGTAGGTGGAAACTTTTACCATTGCTTCCTTTGCAGTTGGCCTTTCTTGATGATCATATCGTAACAGTTTGTCAACAAAATCAATAGCCTTCAAAACGAAAGAGGGATAAAAGAGAGAAAATAATGTTTAGAATCACTGAAAAGTTGAGCAGTAAAAGTATTATAGATTATTCATTCAATATAATGCTTACATCGGGAACAGACAAGTGTTGATTATCAGAGTTGATGAACCTAGTCCATGGCTTTCTGCTATGTCTAGATTGACAGAGCACGGAGATTCTCAACTAGCAATAACCATGCCTATAAAGTGAATAAGGTTTCAGGTTTATATAGCTACCTTCCAACAAGGGCAGCAAGATTTGGGTCCAATTCCAAGCGGTACTTATTCAAATATGCACTCAACTCATCTGTTCCCAACACCTGTCATAATATAAAAACTGTATAATTTTTTATCACGCCGGGTATCAAGATTTTTCACTCAGTTAATATTCTCAGACATATGATCACAAATATTGGAAACGTAGACGGGAAGCAAATGAAACCAGCATAAACTTCAAATATACTTTTAGCCACAAAGAGCATGACAGAGGAAAGGAGTGTAGGGAATTTGACCCCTCAAACTCACCCCACAATCTACCCCTTTTATGAAAACGTGAAAAACTTCTAAATCAGGATAAAAATCATCAGGACAAGAAAAAAAACGCTTTTGTGGAAATTATTACAACCAGCAATATTTCTCCTCACCCCAAACACACTGACAAAGCTTTCCCACTAGCCAAACTTTATAGCTTACACATCTCCCCTTTACAAGCCAAAGTTTCTTAACAAATTATTGACTCGTGTACATAAACCAAAATGTCCAAGCCTTCTTTTATAACAAAGGAGTTGGCCAATTTATTTCTCCCGACCAATGTGGAGAAAAAAGGCACAACTCCATCAAGGAGTCTGCCATCATCTTGGCATACAAAAAACTCGCAACACAACTTGGAAAATTTATTCATGAAGAAACGCATGAGTGTGTGCACCGTACGAATATCATGCGATAGAGGCATTTCCACTACAAAAGTCAATATACCTTTGCAATCTTGACCAGTTGATCATAGTTGTCGTGCCCATAAAAGAAAGGTTCCTTGCGAAATATCTGCACACATGTTATCAATATTAGTCTCATGGTCAGATTAACTCAACGAATATCTTGGCAAATCAAGCGTTCAACCTCCTCATCACCTGCCACCCATGGATGACGTGCGAGCAGATAAAAACCACTCATCTAGGGCTTCTTGGAAAAAAATTCATAAACTGAAATGCTTACACAATCGCGCTAAATAAACTTTGTACTCAAATGAAGCCAATCTTCAGGATTTTAAATCTATACGACAGAATTACACTTGCGGCTTAATTAGAGAGGAGACCCCAAATGATAATCATGCAACAAAAATTCATAAACTGAAATGTTTATACAATTGCACTAAATAATCTTCTCTAGTCAAACAGTGCCAATGATTACGATTTTAAAATCATCCGACAGAATGACACTTGAAGTGCACTACACCTTCATCAGAGAGCATGCCTACCAAATGATATGTCCAGGTCCATTTATAATAATGTCCATAAAAATTAATCAACAGTCTTAAAAGTTCTTGCGTGTAAAAGACAATTTTTGTCCAGGGAGAGGAGCAAAACTAAATGCATACCATTCCTGCAAGCATACAGCCAAGGCTCCACAAGTCCAAGGAGTAATCATAGTCTTGCAAATCAACGAGAAGTTCAGGTCCCTTAAAATATCTAGAAAATGAAGCACATCAAATTAAAATAGATGTACATCAGCTCTCTAGGGAACAATACAACGTACAAGATTAGGCTGCAACAATATTAATATTTGCAAACATCATTATCAACCTTTGTCACGAATCAAAACACGTACAGCCTAATATTTATAGAACCAATTTTAAACATAAAATACAGCAAGTCAAAAGTAACTATAGCCACACAGACACAGAAACCATAAAGGAATGTTAACACTAAGACGGAGGTGAATAGTAAACCTTGAAGCTACACGAACGTTATACTCTTTCCCAGGATGGTAGAATTCAGCTAGTCCCCAATCAATAAGACGAAGTTTCCGCTGCTCATGATCTATCATGACATTATGAGGCTTGACATCACGATGCATAATACCTTGAGCATGACAGTAATCTAAAGCCTACACATAGAAGAGAATAAATATTGATATGTAATCACAATAAATCACATTAAGATATGACATTATAGAAGAGCCATCGGGGGTTCCATCAACCGGTGCCTTTGTCGGGGGAAAGCAAGGTATCACTATGGACAATTAGCAACTACAAGCAAGAATAGAAAAACATCAGTCAAGTCATTGAACAAGACAACTGAAATTAAAGCCAAATTCAGTAAGTGGTTTGTTATACGACTCTATGAGAACCCAGAATCACGGCCCCAGGGCCACAGTACATATCGACTGGTTTTACGATGAGAGGATGCCTACTAGAGCTAATCAGGCATCTTTACTATCGTTACCCATAACTGAGATGTTGAGCACATTAATTTTCTTTCCTAAACAAACAGTGACCTGATTCCATAATTTTTTTATGCTACTATTGACTGTATAAAAATAAATCCAACTGAATCCAGCAGAGCAATTAACTAACAAAATGTGCTTAATCTATGCTACTGATAACATGGACACCTGAAAATGATTAATATTAGAATATGCTGACACGGTAACTTGCTACAGTTCAGAAAAACAAATTATTGGTCAATCTATGATTCACTCATGATAATAGCAGAGATGGAGATTGAGACCGACACATAAAAGTATCCAGGGATTTAAAAATGAGAAAAAAGGGACTCACCTTTAAAAGTTCATACACGTAGAATCTAATATCGAAGTCTGAAAGTGTCGGATACAGCATTTTAAAGTCCGTGTTGTTCACATGTTCAAATATAAGACTTGGTGTCTTTGATTGCTGGTCTCTTACAATATCAAGCAACTTCACAATATTAGGCCCACCACAAAGATTCTGCAATATTTTTATCTCCCTCTTGATCTACACCAGTAAATATGATGATTAGTCCCCCCAATATATTAATCTCCATGCTCCAAAAGAAGCATCCAATCCTTTTCAGCACAAAAAAGGGAACAATGAATCTAAAACAAAATGACCATATGGTGGTTGAAACATTATAAGGACCACCTGCTAGTTTTACAAAACAGGTAAAAATATGCCTCACGGTAGAATAATTCTACAAAATCTCATTCATAAGGCCCAGCAACCAACGGTCCAACACTTTCTGAATTGAAGCATAATGCCACAATCTCGGTGCACTTAATCCATAAGAATCAACCAACCATAATTAAGTGCAGAAAGTTTAGGAAACAAACTGCTGACAGCTAAAAAACAGTTGGAATGGTTAGACTACGGCAACTCATTTAACATGAAAATGACGCACACTTTCCAAGAGAAGCAAACTAACATGGCACACTCTCCAACATAGGTCCCAGAAAATATTCCAACCAAAGGAGTAAGAAGAGTTTCAAAGTGACTCATATTTTTGCCACACCCATCGCTCAAACAAATGGTCTTCGGAAACACTCACTTCTTCATTGATAATCCCCACACCCCTTTATCTAAGGCGTGGTCACCTGTTTAGATCTTCATGCAATCCATTCACTGACAAATTTAATAGTTTCTAGGCAAAATATGCCATATTCACTTCTCTTTCATGTATCGTGCCTATGAGACAAAAGCACAATTTACAATAAGAGAATTGCACTCTGATTTACAAGGAAGCTTTTCAAATTTATGGTGAAATAAGGGATGCTGCAACATTAAAGCTCTATATAGTAAAAAATAATAGAGGCCACAGAAATGGCCATTAATTCATGTTATTCCAAACCTCAATTATTAGTCGCAAAAAAATCAACAGAAACGAGTTTAAATAGACAAGAACTACACTGGCATTAGACAAAATGCGCGCAGAAGATAAAAAAACCTTTTTCTTCTTGACAGGTTTAAGGATTTTGATAATACATTTCTCATTGTTGGTGGCATGAACCCCCTCAAAAACCTCGCTGTATTTCCCCCTCCCCACCTTCCTCACAACCTCATAATCATCTTGTTCCCTGTCACGCCCAATCAAAAAACCTAAAACATCATACAAAACAAAAAATATAAATTTCAAGAACCAATATTACGTAAAAGAATCCTTTACCCCCATTGCACATTAAGGGACTCGTAATCCCAATACTCCTTAGGGCGGATGACATTGACGTCGAGGTAAGCCCGCGCCTTCGATGGGGCTCCAGGCCGGCGAATAGATTTTCCTATCTTTTGAGCCATGGTCTCAGGATCGGATACCCCGGAGCGGCGGCTGATAGAGGATAACTGCAGCCTCTGGTTCTGCGGCGGCGGTGATGGGTGTGGCTTTTCTCGTTGCTGTTGTTGTATGAGAGAAATTGATGACGATTGGAAGGCGACGGCGGAGTAAAAAGGGAGGAGCAGCGGCAATACAATTGACGAGAAGCGATAAATTGGAAAGGCCTTGCGGCCATCAAATGAAACAAGGGTTCCTATAAATATTGTCTCAGTTCTTTCCAGACTCCAGTGCTATAGGGACCCATCCCAATTGGATTATTGGAACCCTCTTTTCCCCCCAAATCAGATAGAGGAATGCTGCGTCGTTTCTTGACTAGATAAGGTTGTTGGGCCCATTTTGTGGGCTAATGCAAGTGGGACTTACTCGGTCACCTACCTACTAGTAAATCATCATGCTGATATAATATAAGGCAAATCACATCAACAGGTAAACCGTCCGATACGACAGATTTGACCGAGAAATGTGGGTATGTGGAATTAAACTCGTGACCAAATGCCTTCGCACTCACATACTCCACCAACTCGATCATTCCATGAGGTGCATCACTTACCTATTTATTTCCATACATATATCATGAAATGAGACATGTTTTGGATTAAGGACCGGATTGTTAACGTTATTAGAAAGAAACAAAGACTAGTTGATTGAAAGCTCTTGAATAGAATTAAGAGTAGCATTTTTAGGGACTTGTTGCAATTCTATATATAAATAAATGTATAAAATTATGACATGCATTATATTGTAATTATTTAATCCTAGCTGCTTGTTAATCAAAATTACTTAGTCTTAATTAATTAGTGATGATTGGCTATATAAATCATGCTAACGAAGTATAATCAACCCATTTATAGACATTAATTAGAATACATAAGTCAAAATTACACGAATTATAAATTAAAATGCCCCACTGTCTGTATTGTTCAAGATTCAAAAAACTGGCTCTCTTTATCTTTGGCTTCCATATGGTTTGGGCAAGCTCTTCTTGATTGTTGTTATATATTCCATCTACTATATATATATATAAAATATTTGATCTACACTTTGTGGTAAATAAATCTTTTGGTTGTGTTGGTCAAAGAAAAGGTAAGATCCTGATTCCGAGACGGAGCTATATAAAGCGAGAGTGTCACATACGGTTTCTTTGAGAATGATGTGATATCACCACCTATTAGGCGCGACGAGCAGTCCATCGACAAATGAAGTTAATCGCACACCCCTAATTATACTAGAAAAAATAGCGACCTACAAGAAAAACAACCATAAAAATAAAAAAACTCTCCCAAAGTATCTATTGTTCCATCTGTATGGAGTCACCTTCTTCACCCCAACAGCCTTCGTCTTCTCAGTTTATCTAAAGGAAATGAGGTATATGGTAATTTAGGCTACACTTGGCATTTTGTGTAGAAAATTTTGGATTCTAATTTTCTAGTATATATGATTGTTTGTCACTTCTTCGAACCACAACGAGATATTATTCGGACTTCATTTTATATTATCATCTTTCACCTTTTAAATGAAATTATTAAAAAACGCGCAATGGATCTTTCTCGGTGAATGACTGGGTTCATCTTCCCTTGCTATGTCTTATTCCAACGTGAATAACACATATTAATATTAACAATTATCTAATTTGTCATGTTAGGAATGATTAAAGAGACTCGATCCTCCATACTTTTATAGTGTAAGATCGAAAAATTACTCAAACTTATCAGCGACTTTTACCAAATGAAGGTTTTGTAGACATATATTATTGTCTCTTCAAAAGGAGCAACAGTTAGTTGGCAAAGTTATATAATTGTTAATTTATTATTTATATAAAAAAATGTTCGACAAAAAGAATGAGATTTTTTAAATTAATCAGATAAAAGAAAATAAATACAAAACTCATCTTTTTTAATTCGGGGTAGTGGCACATGGATAGTTCCATCAATTGAATGTGTATATTCTTATTAATATTAGATGTGAATATACCCATCCAATAGATGGATCTGTCACATGGAGCACTACCCTATGAGATAATCAATATCGATTCCCGTTGCTGCTCTATGTTTTTTGTATTTTGAGTAATTAAATTAGATTAAAAGTAATTTTGGTATATTATCAAATTAATATTATTATATGGTCGAGAATTTCCTTAAAACAAAAAATTCCAAAATAATTAAGAATACCCAATTATTTTCCACACAATATGTCCTCTTGCATTTGAATTCCTAAGTGTCATCGCTTTAGTATTAAATTAAAATTCAAATATCTTGCCTTCACTTGATCCACCTTATATGCTTACTTCAAGATATTAAGGACAAGATGGGACAATGAAGTGAGTCATGCTGTGGGGAAACAACTAAACAGACCCACAGTACATTCGCCAAGCTTGGCAAAAACGAAGACCCGCCTAAGCATACTACTAGAGGTCTAATGAGAAAGTGATTCACAACATAATTATGAGAACTTGACCAGCAGAAAGCATCGACTACCAGATCCAAACCAAGTCCCCTCAAACCATGATGCACAGGATGAGGTCGACAAAGTGAACTATCTTCCATGATAACGGAAGATACAATTGAGGATAGACGGGAGAGTAAACTGATATAAAAAACAACGAATAAGCTCCCGTATCCAAAGCACTCAAAGAAATCATTCAACCAAGAAATACCACGGATGACGCACGAAACCGAATAACCCAGTAATCATAGCCAAGCATTGCCCCGACAGTAAAGCATACCCAAAAAACCACCACCAGATAGATAAAAAGTGTCACCACAAAAGGAAAAATAGCCAAGGCGAAACAGATGCATAGTTCCAAACAATAAGACCGCCGAGGCAAATCCAAACGAGACCAGCGCTCAAACAAAAACAACAACCACAGAAACCAGATGCACAAAACAGGTAGTGACACAAACAAAAGAAAACACCCAAAACAAGACAGCTAGTTGCAAAGCAGCAAAGGGACAAAACTTCGATAAGAAGTGTCCATCCAACATCATAATATAACATATTGTGGTCGAAATAACAAAAATGCAGTAGTAGTAAGGATAGTAGGTAGAGATAGTAGTAACAAAATGTGAGAAATCTTGTTGTTAATATTTCTCTCAGTGTATCTCAGGAATCAAAATAACAATGGCTTCAAAACAAGTTTTATGTCGAGGCGAGATTTGTAATCTCCGTCTTTAAGACAATATTGCCCTGCTATGGTGCTAACGGCTTGCTATGGCAATTTGTCTCCCAAGATACAACGACTATGACTTGTGATAGGAGCACTCCAAATCACAAGTCCTCAAACCACAAAGGTTCAAAGCACTAAACTAGAAGAAAATGATGAACAACAAAATGCTCTATATTTTCTCACTTATTGTCTGAATGAATTTCGAAAATCATTATTAAATAAATGAGGGATATGTTGGTTTTATAGTAATCCAAAAAACAAGTCCAAATGGACACCTTTTGGAGGCAATATATCGCGAAAAATCGCATCCGGACGTGAACGGACATACCATTTCACAAATCTGAAATATGGCTTGATCGATCGAGCTCCTGTAGCAAACTTTCGGACGAGCTCGATCGATCGAGCACTATGCTCGATATATATATATATATATATATATATATATATATATATATATATATATATATATATATTTTCTTTTTGATTTAAATCATTTTCCAACAAATCTGACGACAAACCAATCGTAAGCACCGAAACGCTCGGTAATCTCCTAAAATGCCAACGTCCCAACAAAAATTGTTTAAGGTGGTCACCAGTGAGGGCGGAGGATCACCAACACTGAAGCCAAGAAAGCCCATCACATCTAGAGCAAAATGAGTTGGAGATTTCGACTGACCCAAAAGGAGAACACCAAAGAGGAAAGCCATAGCTAAAGAGAGAGGTAGTACCATCTGGCCAAAGAGACCACGATCCAAGAAGCGCTGCCAAAACAACCCGAGTAAATCGACTAGGCAGAGAGCCGGATTGCCTGAAGAGGACGGAGATCTACAGTGAGAAATTAGGACCTTCACGGGGAAGGAAAAGAAATATATTAATATCTGCATATATTTTACTCTCACTGTAGATATTTGTGTATCTAGACTCACAATAAATGACAAGAAAAACATAGCTTAAGTCCTTGAGAACTTAGCGAGGGAATACCAATGGCTTTCAAATATGTAAATATCAAATAATGCAATGTCTCAATATGATATATCATGTAACAAAGATCTTGCAATCAAGTAATTGTTAATAATGAACACTGACGATTTAAGATTTCAGAGTGAATATCATGGGCTAAAGAGGTGGCTCCCACTAGACAGTTTGGTATAACACTTTTCCCCACATATTTAGATATGATATACAATCATTCATTTACGAGCCAAGATGAACAATTCTATGGATCATGCGCGTTGTTCAGATGAACTATACCCTGACTTTCATCCGTTGTTCATTGGACTCACTTTCCAGGCCAAAGCCGGGTTGTCTAGTGTACTCAATATTCAGGGCTCCAATCAATCATTCATTCAGTCAAGGGAATCATTCAATCAAAAAAATCGATCAGTAATCGATAACATTCAAGATACTTAAACATGCAGATCAAGATGATCAATGGAACGAAATAATGTACAATATGGTATATATGACAAGTAAATTCCAAGCAAAATGCCAAATGGGCTATATAACAAGAAATCGGTAGTAAACCTCACCTCACGGCTTGATATCTTACTGGATTGACTTGATTTTGAACCCAAATGCCAATTAGAATCCTGTGATCATAATATAAGGTAATTAATAGTGATTAGCAACCAAAATATATAGTTGAACATCCTTGAAATCATTTTTGTGATAATTACTTACCTTATATTAACCTAACCTAATTTTATAAATTACCCAAATGCCAAATAGAATCCTATATGGGCAGCTCATTTGGGCCACGGGTTAGGGTGGGTTGGCCTGCGGGTTTAATTAACCTAACCTAATTTTATTTCATATTTTGATTTTCAAGTTTCTCACTTTTGAGTCTTGTGCTTGTCGGCCGTAGCATATTCATATTTCACATATTCCAGTTTCTCACTCACCTCTCGCTTTCTCCCAACTTAGCATTGATGAAATTCTTAATGATCACTTTTCTTGTCCTCTCACATGCTCTGATTCTTAAAACAACGATAAACGCCCATAATTTTCTGTCAACTTTAACAATCTCTTAAAATAATGTAAATCAAGGATTGATGTAGGACTCTCTCTTTTGTTTTGAGGTGTATATGTTATCGACGTATCGTGTTAAAGTCTATTCATGTGAAAAATATATCAACTTTATTTTGCCTTTTCCAAAAGCAACTATGATCTATGAAATATAATTTCAAATTTTGTTGTGAATATTTTTCATGACATTCTTTATTTTTATTTGTGACGGGTGGTCTAACAGGTAAACGTGTTGGGTTAGGGTTTTCCCAACCAACCTGGATGGGTTAGTTAGGCCAGTTTGTTTGGTTCGGATTAGCCTTTTTTGACAGTTTTTTTTTAAAAGAGCAATCATGTCATCTTGAGTGAGGTTTTTAGGAGCAAACATGGCATTAAGTTGGTCCAAATTGAAAGTGGGTTGCGGTAGTATCCCATTTACATCGGCAGCATTGGACCTTAACCCCATCAAGTTTCCCAATTTACTGCATATGAAGGCCCACCAGTTTGCATCCACCATTTTTATTTTATTATAATTTTTTTTTGAAGACTATTATAATATATTTTTGGACATCACCCAAGCACTACGGAATATATTAGCTATACAAACACACTATATCATGTTAATTTGCTCTAGTGGCAATATACCGATGATATCTCTAATATACACTTTACTCCATGTTGTTTGTAAAGAGGCAATTTATCCACATGTGGTTTACAAAATATAATACTTACTGCCTCCTAATAATTTTCAGAATTTTTTGGCTTGTGATGACGAAAATATCTTCACTTATGAGGGGAAGTTTTGCACCTACTCAGAAAACACAGGGAGTTGTGCTGCCTATTTTGAAACCACAGTAAGTTGCACATGATTGAAACATGGGGTAAATTAATCTTACCGAAGCCACATGGGGTAAAATTATGTCAATTTGTTTTCTAATTTTAGATGCAAATTAGCCCCCAGATTATTCTTTATATGCATATTACATCATATATTATTATTTAGGTATATTTTACCCCTCGATGGTACAATTGATATTTTAAAATATAATTTCAAAGCTAAGACACATAAGAAGACATGTTTCACACAAATCATATAAAGAGTGGATATTTTACACCCATACACAAACCAAAAGGGGGTAGATTGCATATTTTCAAACTATATGGGAGTAAACTGTCTATTTGGTAAACCACATAAGGTTGTATGCCAAAACCCCCTTGTTTTGCACCAGTAGTTTATGACTAACATTATTATGCACATACTGGTGATTCATGGATTTTTTTATTCTTGTGGATAAATTAGAATTGTTTGGTTTATCTTGATTTATTTTTTGAAATTGATAATGAGTTGCTCGGTTTAGAGAGAAAAAAACATTTAAAATTTTGTCTACACTTTTTTCTAATTTTATGTATAATTTACTCCCTATGTTATTCTTTAGATGCATAATATACCATAAATTATTCTTTAGGTGTAAATTACCCTCTATGATATTCTTAAGGTGTAGATTACTCACATATGTTATTCAAAATATGATATGTGTAACACAAATCGTGGGGGCGAACGCGTGATCAATGTTTTAAAAACCTAATAATAGATTTATTGAAAATTTAAGCACTAAAGTAAATAGTAGACGTACCATAAGGGATGATATAGCAACCACAAGCTCTCGAACAATTTAGTTATAATTCATGTATCTTAATTTATCCCTCGATAGCCAAAAGAAAATTTATTCCAATATGTCATAAAACTTAACACAGTCTTTATTGGTTTCGAGCTTGTAACTGTTGTTTTTTTACAAGGGAAAAAAAAAAGAATACATAGGACAAAAACAGGTGAGATACACACGTTTTATAAGCCAATTGTAGCTTGCCTATTGAGATATATCTTATTTATTTTAATGTAAAACATGAAAAATTATAATATTAATACTAAAAATACTTGAACCATTAAATGCAAGTTGATTTCTCGTGGATGAAGAACCTCGTTCACAACTTGCAATAGGGCATGCATCCGTGTCAGCATTTGTCTTTCATGGAAATTTGAAAAGAATTTCACAACTCTCGAACATGTCTATATATATATATATATATATATATATATGTTTGGAGATGATGAACTCTAGGTATCACCTTCACAAACAAAACCTTTTTCAAATTCTTTTTGTATTTTATACGCACTTCGTTTTAGGGTTCCTCAGTTTGCATGAATCCCAAGTTTTTGAATTTCAAGTTAAATGCAGAAAAAAAAAAAGCTCGTCCTCCCCTTTTTCTTTTCTTTTTCTATATGTTGCAGCAAACTCAAGGGAGAATATGTTAAGAATAAATGATTAACAAAATGGCTGAAGATGAAGGAATTATGAGTGATGGAGTTTGGAAATGGAGCCATCAGTCACGCCTGTACTTAAATTTCAGGGTCCTCCGTATTGGGAAATGGTCCTACTTCCTAGGGGTAAATAAGAAAAATTATTTTCTCTTTGGTTTTTTTTAGCAGTAAAATCATTACTCCTTGATGTAGAATGTTAGATCAAATGAGAGAGTCCAATAACAATACTACTATATTACATATGTTGTACAGATATGGATACGCAGATATAGATATATATACACGGGATTTTTGAAATTTGTAGGATATGATACGTCTGGATATGACAAATTTTTTATTTATTTATATATATATATATATAAATATATAATTAATAATATTGGTAAGAAATCAAGTTCCAAGCATATAATCAACATTAAACACATTAGAAATCAGAATAAAGTTACAAACTCACCAAATTCACGACAAATGATAGAATATTAATCCAGGACATCTAAAAATTTCAAGCATATAATCGACATTAAATGCATTTTAGTGGTTAGAAAATAGGGATTAAGTTAAATTCTAGTGGCTCTTGAACGAGGGTACCAATCCTACGTTCCAACAGAGCTGTATCAAGCCTCTTCCTCAAGAGAATCTCTGTATTTTACCTAAAAAAGTTAATTTAATTTTAATTACAGTTTCAACCCTATTTTTTAAAAAAATTCTGAAAGTTCCCGTACCTAATCCGTGTCGGATACGGTCCCCAACGTATCTTGACCATATCCAAAATGTATCTGAAATAAAAACTTATTTTTTGTCCCCAGATACGCCACGTGGCGTATCTGATACGTATCGATGTCGTATCCACGCGTATTAGTATCTCAGAAGTATCTGATACTTGACCGTGAAATTTTTTGGAGTAACGGTGCAACATAGTATATTACTAACACATATGAGTTCTAATTTCACTCATGCACTGCACTGCCAATCTAAAATATTATCAACACATATCATTTATGTGTCCATCAATTTACGTTATACCGTTCATAATCATACAAATTACAGTATCCTAAAAAATTATTAAAATCAATAAAAAATCAAATATAAAAATATTGTATAATTATTTCATAATTAAATTTAAAAATACTAAAACCAAAATAAAAAAACGTAAGTTACAATTATTATATTATTTTACAATATATATATATATATATATATATATATATATATATATATATATATATATATATATATATATATATATATAATGGTCGGAGTATTATACAACAATAACTTTAATTTTCGCCCATGAACCGGCAACGCGTGCTTCAATGTCCCTATTCCTTTATATTCAACACAATATACGTCAAATTTACTGATTTAAAAAAATAAAGCTATGATCTTTTGGAGAAATATTTTCATATATATCTGAACATTATTTTAAAATTCTTTTCCAAATATATATATGATGTGATCCGTTATTTCTCGATTTATGGTAGAATTAAGTGTTATGAAAAATAAAGGAAAGACACCAAAAGTTTTACGTGAAAATCCCTCAAATTGAGAGAAAAACCACGGGACCTAGTCCATTATAATTTTTACTATCATACTCTTGATTTATTACAGGACTTTTTGACACAATATACGATCACAGAATGACTATATGAAAATATCTTAAAAATGTCGAAAATGACCGAACAGAAATATATGTGTTATCTGCGGAGTCTTTTTTGCCTCCAAAATCCAACCCTTTCAATGAGACTACCAGTGAGTATTTATAGGGCTGATCCCGGTGGTTAGTTCGCGGGAAATCCGGAACACGTTCTCCTCTGATCGTGGCTTTATTGGGGCAAAACGTGTCAGAAATCCACGTCCCATTACTGCACGTTTATTTACGCCGGTTGAATTGTTGGTATCTCCGGGTCTTTCGCTAATCTTTGACCAAAAAACCCGAGGAGGGTTTGACAGCTGTCGGTACCACCCTGTTCGGTGCTACCTGTTC
Organism: Haberlea rhodopensis; assembly: GCA_907163345.1. Lineage (NCBI taxonomy): Eukaryota > Viridiplantae > Streptophyta > Magnoliopsida > Lamiales > Gesneriaceae > Haberlea > Haberlea rhodopensis. The sequence continues at coordinate 4,294,173 of CAJQUN010000022.1, read as the reverse complement.
GGTGCTACTCTGTTCGGTATACGACTGTTCGGTTTTTGAGGGGATTTTACCCGAGAAAGTCAATATGTCATATGACATCGATATATTTTAGCAACTTTTCATTTCTCTGCATATCATTGATTTAAATACAATTTTTTTTATCACTTCTCTGACAATTAAATTATTACATTATGTCATAACTCAATTCGTTATATTTCAGATTTACAATGATCACATGATATTGAAAAAATAACGAAATAGAGGGAGAACTTACATAAAAACTTAATATATTTTGTTTAGGCAAAGGGACGAAAACCAGTCCCACATATTTATATATCTTGATCTTTACAAACACCCGATCCATATAAGTATATTTCGGGACAAAATAATGAACTCAGTGTTGAAATGTTACTCGTTGGGAATTACAAGCTATGTTAGTTCTTTATAAGATAAATGAGTTATTGCACTGATTACCAATTGGTTTTTGAGTGGAACCTCATGTATTCTTAATATTGTAGCAGATCAGGCTTTTCATGTGATTGATTATTCCACCCACATGCACAATGCCACCCGTGTTATCAACCCACGTGCTCCACTTATATAATATCACACGTGAGGGGGTGTGTTGATAGTTGTCCACATTGAAAATTTACAAGTTATTAGCTCTTTATAAGATACATAAGTTACTACAGTCATTATCAATTGAGTATGAGTTGAAACATCATGTATTCTTTAATACAAAGAATGAGGGTGATTTTTCAGCAAAAATGTGACCATCCCCTATACTAGATTACAAAATTACAATCGGACATAGATTTCATTTTCACTATGTTTATTTCATTTCAATTTATATATTAATGTTTATCCCTCTGATCTGATATTCTTTATTTAATGTGGAAAAGTCGAATCCACTCGTCTCTAGATATTGATGGTTTTGGATTCGAACGAGATGGAACCCGCAATTTAGTCGAGATGTAAATTAATGTATTTTAGGATTACATTTCGAAGAATTTTTTAAAAAGATGTTATGATTCTACTATGCAAGACTAAGACCCTAGCATTTACATTTCTACGGAAGTTTGCCTTGGAAGTCTATTTTTACGAGATTATAAAAATGGCATCACAGGATATGAATATTTGTAGTAGTAAACGTTTAGGACTAATCAAATATAGTGTCAAAGAAATTATTATTTTTAATAAAAGTAGTCATACATAAATGTTTTTATCTAATATAATCTCACATAAATTATTTTTGAAACAAAAGTGATCCATAATCCCAAAGTAGTCGCAGCATGCTAGAATATTTCAAGTCGAGCTCGAACTCGAGCTCTAATTCGACCCGAATTCAAGAAAAATCTAACTATTTAAGCTTCGACCTGAGTTCGAGTTCGGGTTCGAATCAACATACATGTGTGCAAAATAACTCGACACTTTTAATTTTACTTAATCAGATCTTTTAAATTTTTAGTATATTATATAATACACAATTAATACATCAAAATTTAAAAATCTCATAAGTCATACCCGAATATGTTTACACAAGAATATAAATAGCATATGCAAATATTTTTAAAGACGTGTTAACTGACTTGAATCCTGAATTATTGAAAATCCAACTTTTTAGTGTATGTTTACAAATACTTTTGCAAACTGTTTATCAGCTTTTCAGATAAAAAAGCTGAATTTGATTGTTTTATCTCCTTGCTATGCTATTGATTCTCTAAAAATAAGCAGCAAAAAGTAGAAGTTGAGAAACAGGTCATTACATGCTTTTGACTGCTTTAAGTTGTTTTATGGCAATTTTATAATTAAATGATTATTAAGCTGTTTTTTATTTATATAGCAAAACATAATACTTTTGCTTAAAGTAACTTTTTCCAACTTTAAGCAAAATAACATAAAAATAATTTCAATTAGCAATTGCAAATACATCCCCAATCACTTTACATATATTGCTTTCTTTCTCCCTTTGTTTTTGGTAGGTGAAGATCCAATTCTCAGCGGGCCAGGGATGCCGCTTTGTGCTGTCTTCCCTGCATTTTCTTAATATATTTGGCTCCATAGTCTATGCACATTATTTTCCTTTTTAGTTTTTGTTAGAACAAAGATAGATATGACAGCTTCTGTCAATTAAAATTTCAGTGTATAAATGCCATTTTTAAATAATAAAAAATATAAATTGGATATCTCGAATGATTTTTTAATTAAAACAAAGGATAATTACATTTGTCTTGTTTGAAAAATATGCTTAATGAATTAAAATTAAGCAAGTTAGACACGAGAAAATAGTCGAATACTTGACAAATGACAAAACGAGCAAAAACGGAAGGAAAAATACTGCCCAAGGAAAATTCGGGCAGCCCGAGTGGCTCCCGAGCACGCATGGGCAGTGGCCGAATGCTGCCCACTTTTTTGGGCAGCAAGTTGGGTGCTTGAGCACCGCATCCGGGTGCTCAAGCAACTGAGATTCTTCCAGGAAAAGTTTGTGGAGGTTTTTTCGTGAACGGGTGTATCCCTTCACGTCCACGTGTGTTTTTTCATGATTGGTTGCCTCCAATTGGTGTCATTTGATGGAAATATATGGCTAACTATATACACAACATTCCATATGAACATAACATCAGATTTTCAAAATTAACATAACAATTTGAGAGAGAAAAGCAAGATCAAAGTCATCTCGTCATCATATTCATTTTGTTCTTGAAGGAGAGAGTTTGCAACCTTTGTAGCTGATGTTCTTATGATTTGTTGTGCTACAATCACAAGAGAAGTCGTTGTATCTTTGTAGAGGATTGCCACAAACCAAAAGCACCTTGTGCGGTGCAAATTCCTCTTAAGGACAAAATGTTATACACTTGCCTCGACTTAAGACATTCATCATTGTTTTTTAGAAATAACGCAGACAAAACCCCATACAACGCAACACACAATCTTAAGTGGAATTTTGGCGTTATATTTCTGGAAGAGAAATGACATCCACATCAACCAACGTTCCTGCAATGCATGGAGAAAGGCCGCAAAAGTTCAATGGCGTAGACTTCAAGAGATGTCATCAGAAAATATTTTTCTATCTTACTACGTTGCATTTGACAAGATTTCTGCAAGATGATCCACTTACCGTAGGCGATGACGAGACGGATACAAGCAAGAGGGCCGCTGTAGATGCATGGAAGCAAATCGACTTCCTATGCAAGAACTACATCTTGAATGACCTTGATGATGCACTATACAATGTGTATTGTCAAGTCCGAATCGCAAAGGAATTGTGGATTATGCTTGAAACAAAATACAAGGCAGAAGATGCCGGCCTTGAACGATTCTTGGATTTCAAATGGTAGACTCAAAATCCGTAGCGAGTCGAGTGCAAGAGATACAAGTACTCTTACATGGGATTCATGAGGAAGGGATGCGTCTAAGTGAGTCCTTCCAAGTTGCGCCTTTGATTGAGAAACTTCCTATGTTGTGGAAAGATTTCAAAAACTATCTAAACACAAAAGGAATGAAATAGGACTCGAGGACTTGATTGTTCGAATAAGGATCGAAGAGCATAATCGCAAGTCGGAAATCAACATAAACAAAATGAGTGCAAAAGTTAATGTTGTGGAATCGAGCAATCAAGGAAAGAAGAAAAAGAACCATGATGCCAACAACAAATGAACCTTAAAAGGTTCAAGGGAAATTGCTTCGTATGTGGGAAACCGAACTACAAAGCAAATGATTGTCGAGACAAGATAGACAATAAGAAGAAAGCTAAGGATCAAATCAACATAACTGAATATGACAAGATGTCAGACGATTTCTCTGATATATTCCTTACCGCTTGAAATCTTGTATTCGACATAGTTGTACTATCCTTAAAAAGAGTAATTCTAAATAAATATGACGGTTACTGGTCGATTAAAAACAATAAAGTTTATCATTCTACTTATTTGGTTGAGTCTTATGATTGAATCATATAATTATAATTCGCAACATAAATATATAATGTTAAACTTATTGCTTTCTATAAATGTTAACTTAAAAACATAAGTGTGAGGCTTATGTGTATCAATGTTTGTGCAAACTAGAGGTGATGAAAAAGTAATTCGTTACTTCAGCGATGATTGCACAAGATATTGTTATGACTATTTGCTACAAAGCAAATGCGAGACCATAGAAATATTTAAACACTACAAGAATGAGGTTGAAGACAAATTATGCACTTGAATTTGCAATGAAAATTTGTGGATTGATTATATTTGAGTTTTCTAAGCATTTTACGCTTAAGAATTGAATTTGCGAGAGGATTAAATCTTGAATTCGTGTTTTTAAGTTTGTATGCTTAAAATGAAAATAATGAATCAATTGCCACAATTATTTTGACTAGGAGGCGTTCTCATTTGATTCTATTTGAGTTGTCTAAACATTTTGCACTTACGGTTTGAATGTGCAAGAGAATTAAATATTGAATTAAAGTCTTCTAAGTTTGTACGCTTAAAATACAAATTGTGAATCAATTACGAAAATTTAGTTCAACTTTCAAATTTTGTAAGCAAGTGTGCTTAAATCAAAAAATTTGCAAGAGATAAACTCTTGAAATTTTGATTTCTAAGTTATAACGCTTATAATTTGAATCATGAAAGTTTGAACACCACTATAATCTTGATAAGTTCGAGATTGCCCTATAATTATAGGGGAAGTAATAATATTGGCCAACGACGTTCTAAGTGCCACACTTAGGCAATGATGAAAATCCTTGTTGATTGCGGAAAAGACTAAAGTCTTTCTATAAATACTTAAAAGTGTGGGGGTACTAAAGTAAGTCATAACAACCGGCAAAAATAATGATATGGTAAATTTTGACAGATTGTGTTATCAAAAAGATTTAAAGTTAACGAGTGTGACTAATGTGACATACTGAAGCATATGTAATGTTATGCTTGTACATTGATGATATGCTCATTATGAGAAGCAATATAGAGATCATCAAAATGACGAAGAAAATGTTAATGAAACATTTTGACATGATGAATATTGGTGCATCAAATGTCATAATTGGAATTAAAGTTTCCAAGATATTTGAAAGACTAATTCTCATAATTAATTCTAGTTTCAAATTTTTTAAGCTTTGTGCTTAAATTTAAGTTTGCAAGAAATGGAAATCTTTAACTTGGATTTTCTACAATCATCGCGCTTAAAATTTGAATGGTGAATTTAACTTGAGAATTTATAATAGTTTCGAATGTTGTAAGAAATAACGCTTAAATCCAAGTTTACAAGAAGCTAAATCTTGAATTTTGATTTGTAAGTTTCCAACGCTTAAAATTCGAAACTTTGGGTCATATTGTATTATAAGGATAAAATGATGCAAATTTGATATATGATACGAAAGATTCGAAATCCAAAAATGGTTTACCATTGGTATGGCTGTCGTATCATTCAACAATCGATCCATGATGTGATTGTGGTTTATATTTGTTGACAAAGCTGTGGAAAAAGTACAATGGCTTCGTGATTACTTTGAAGATATTCCATATTGGACAAATTAGTGTAAGCAATTATGATTAATTGAGAGTATCAGTTGGACATTGCTAGATCACAAAACAATATGAATAATGATAAGTCTTGACATATTCATTGTAGACATAATAATGTACGACAATTGATCTCTAATGGAGTTATCACAATTGATTATGTGTAATCAAATGATAACTTGGCGGATCCGCTTACAAAAGCATTAAATGGAGATCAAATGTTTGAATTATCAAGAGGAATGAGGTTGAAACCTACAAAATAAATTTCATAGTGGTAACCCAACCTTGTTGACTGGAGATCCCAAGATCTTGGTTCAATGGGACTAAATTATGAAAATTTGAGTTAGCACTCGGGAAATTTCCCAACCCATTCCTAGGATGAAAACTGATCTGGACTTACCAAAGTAGCGAGGTTAAGTTTGATACTTTTAATGATTCTTATACTTGAAAAAGTGGAGTATGGTAGGATACTCTTAATAGGAGGTCACCTATGTAAGTGTGAGAATGGACAGCCTCAATGAAACACTTAACAACCCAAGAGGTGTTCCATGGCCAAAACGGACACAACCGAGAAAACCAAAGCAAAGGTTGAGAAGTTATTGTGTATGAGCTATTGTCTCGGTCTACACGAACCGCCAAGAAGCTCAAGACATCATGTTCACTTCGTGGCCTAGTAAATCCGATAGTATACTACTAAGGAATGTTCAAAGCCACAAGCTACCTCTCCCGATACAATAATTTTTCGTGCAAACTCTCTTTTGACATCACTTGCATACATGCATAATTTCATTCATGTGGGGGATTGTTGGAAAAATGTGCTTAATGAATTGAAATTAAGCAATTTTGACACAAGAAAATAGTCGAATACTTGATAAATGACAAAACAAGGACAAAAAAATACTGCCCCGGGAAAATCCGGGTAGCCCGGGCGGCTCCCGAGCGCGCCCGGGCAGCGTTCGAATGATGCCCAATTTTTTGGGCAGCAAGCTGGGGGCTCGAACACCGCAAGCTGGGTGCTACAATCACAAGAGACGTCGTTGTATCTTGGGAGATGATTGTCACAAACCGAAAGCACCTTGTGGGTAGGGGGGGGGGGGGGGGGGGGGGGCAAATTCCTCTTAAGAACAAAGTGTTATACACTTGCCTCGACTTAAGACATTCATCATTTTCTTTTCTGGAAATAGCGCAGGTGAAACCTAATACAACGTAACAAACATATCTTCCTTGTAGAATAGCTATTTTACAAATTCTCCCCTCTAGTTTGAATAATTACATATGCCTCACTTGTAGAATAACTGTATTACAATAACATCTCCTCTAGTTTGTAAATATATAAGAAAAATCACAAGTACCTCACCTTTATTTGACATAAAAACACTTGTAGGGGATGTAAATATTATTGTTCAAACTAGAGGGGCTAAAACGATAATTATGAAAACTAGAGGGGGTCTATATGAAGTTCACCCTTAAAATAAAGATATCTAATTGAACGTAAAGTTGGATATATCGAAGTTAAAACTAAGAATAGCGCTATGTGATTCATCAATCATTGATTTGAAATGTTCATTTTGCTCAATGAACTTCATGAACCATTAACGAGATGTAGCGTATGCTGAACTAGATGCCTAGCTAGGACAAAATTGCTAGCTTGTCGAGGGATTTTGATCAATTCATCTTGAACTAGATGTAACATAAAAATATTAATTAGAAATAAACTTTAATAAATATGAAATTGAAAGAACATGAATCGTTCCTTAACATAATCAGAAAAATTCTCTCCGATATAAAAAAAGAAAAAGAAAACTGAAAATTCTCTCTTTCCAGACTCTTTATCTATAATAAAATTATTAAAAAAAATCGTGAAATGTTACACAAATTTGGTAAAGTTCTATAATCTAATATGTCAACAATAGATTGTATTGCTCTATTATTTGTGATCACGATATACATAATGCAACAAAACAGACGATAAGAAAGCAAGTATATAATATTCATTAATTTGACGAAATCATATGCCAATTTACGATATATGCATCTGATACCCGGACGGGCGAGCTCAGCTGCTCGCCATGCGAGCTGGGAAAATCGCACAAGTAAGACGAGCTGGGCAACCCGCCTGGGTGAGCTCATAGCTCGCCTAGTTGGCCTTGTTGGTTCTTCCAAGCCAAGTCAATTTTTTTCAGCAACCTCACTAGCCTAGCATGCCAACAACTTGGCATACCTAGCTCCTATCATGCCAAACTGCCGAGCATGCCTAGCTCTTAGCATGCCAAAATGTTAGAAATCCGACTATCAAATAGTGCAGCGGAATAAAAATTTCGGATTCCCATCGAGGACCTAAACGAAGTATTCATATCCCGTGTTTGATGAAGAATCCTCGAAGCAACAGTCCTCGAGTCACGGGCAAAACTTTTCGAGTTTTGCCTCTACGGTATCCACACGATCAAATCGAAAGGGATGTTGATGTTATCGAGTTGCTAGACTCGATAACTCAACATGGAAAGGGACGAAAAGGTGACGGCTGCTTGTTCTAAACAAAAGCTCGTCCGTCGCTTGCTTTTCAGTGTTTAGGTTTTGCGTTCATCACTATTAACGTCTGACTCTCTTGTTTTATGCTTTAACCTAATACACATACATATATACTAGTAAGATTAGGCGGCTAAATTAATCAGATTAAGGCTTTCTGAAATCCTAAGCCCATTCCAATCTAGTACCCGTATACTTATCTATAACGAACTTATATTTATATCTTTAATATATATGTTCGGCCCATTCGGTATGATTATGACTCTTCCTAATCAATTTAATTCATCAATTGAATTTAACTCCATTTATCGATTTAATCTTTTGTGCGACCGTTAGGATCTTGCAACGTTGGCAGTGACATAAAATCTAATTTTATGTCACAAGCAATTAGCGGTATCTAGCAATACATCAAGGCTACCCAAGTTACAAGAATGTCATTGACTCGACATTACATATGGCTTGTGATAATATTCACCATGTAACTTAAACCCTTTGTCCTATGTGTTAGATTAAACACGAGTCATGGAATAAGTCATACTCGTATAGTTCAATCTTATATTTCTTGATCCACAAATAGACTAGAATAAACAAATAAGCTCGATCTCACATATCGACTCATTCGAGCATGACCATGCATTTTAGTCTCACTTGATCAAGGGCCCAAACACTTCTCCTGTTATATAGGAGGGACAAATCCTATCTTGATCACTCAACATCCCACTACATAATTCGTGGTGTATCCAATGATTATCTTTACAGTTTACCCTGTTACATGTAACGTTTGACAATATCAAGATACACAATGTGATGCCCCGAAATTAATTATATGCAATTTGGGCATTAATTATGTTTATATGATGAATTATGTGGATAATTGATTTATGTGTTGAAATTAATTATCATGTTGAAATGCTTAGTCACATGATAGGCGTGACCCAGAGTTGCATTTCAGGGTGCATGTTATGCATGATAAAAAAATGGAGTGTTAACACGATTTAATTGTCTAGGTTGTTTAATTACGAGGAAGATATGAATTTTAGTGGAAGTTGTTGCATTTTGTAAAATGATTTTAAAATACCATGTTAGGGTATTTTATAAATCATGTTAATTTTTGGGTATAACTTAATTAACCCTTTCCCCACCTTACCCAACTCACTTTACCCTTTTCACTCTTAAATCCCCAATTACTCTCAAACCCTTCCTAAAGTTTTTATAATGTTTAGTTTTGAAATGGGGATGATTTTGAAGTGATTATGTGGGTTTGTTTTGAGTATGTGTTGTATGTTGTTGGGGTATGATTTTGAAGTGTTTTATGTGGGTTTTAGTGGGTTACGATGATGTAAATGTTGTAGGAAAGTTTGGGTTTGAATGGTTTGAGGTAGAGCTTGGAAAATGCTCTAAAATGGCGATTTTTTCGAAGTACAGGGATCGGCGATCGATCGCCCGTTCCAGGCGATCGATCGCGACCCAACAGTAGACGCCAGTAACATTTGGCGATCGATCGCCACATTTGGGCGATCGATCGGCGAGGCTGGCGATCGATCACGCCAAAGCTGGCGATCGATCGCCAAGAGCTGAAATTTTCAGCAATGTCCAGTACGATCTCGCGATCGATCTGGCCTGGGCGGCGATCGATCGCGAGATATAAAAATATGTGTTTTTGATTTTCTTGTGGGATTTTTGGATATTGGACTATATTTAGCTTCTAATATCGATTTGTATGGTTGTGTAGAACCATCCCAGGTACCCACAACTTCAAGGAGATAGAGTTCTACAATCTCTCCACTTTTGGAATTAAGGTACGTAAGAGACGTACGGGCATCGGACGGTAAACCATACTCCTATGTTATGATCATACTATGATTGTATAAGAATTTACGATGATATGATGATTTGTATGATGAATAAAGATGATAAGATACTTGATAAGTAAAGATGACTTTATGATGAATAAAGATGATAAGATGCTTGATAAATAAAGATGATTTTCATAATGGATTAAGATGACGAGACGCTTACGATGATGTTATGATAAATGATGATGATGTTTATGATAAGTTACGATGACGCTTACGATGATGTTATGATAAATGATGATGATGTTTATGATGAATTAAGATGAAGAGACGCTTACGATGATGTTATGATAAATGATGATGATGTTTATGATAAGTTACGATGACTCTTACGATGATGTTATGATAAATGATGATGATGTTTATGATGAATTAAGATGAAGAGATGCTTACGATGATGTTACGATAAATGATGATGATATGACGTTACTATAACGATTATGATGAGACGATGATGTCTATAAGATGATAATGCTTATATAATAATGATGTTTACAAGATGATGATGTTTATAAGATGTTATGATGTTTTGATGTATATGAAACTATGTTCTTAAGAATGGTAGAATGTCCGGTGGTTATTATGGGCAAGCGAGGAAGGTCTTGCCGCTCACATAAATGAGCGATGGGGTACATCCGCTATCAAGGTGTAGCGATGGGTATCATCCGCTAAGCGAGGGGGTACATCCGCTATCAAGGCGTAGCGAGGGGTATCATCCGCTGAACGAAGAGATACATCCGCTATCAAGGCGTAGCGATGGGTATCATATGATGTGTTATGTCGAGCGAGGGGGGCCAATTATACCGCTGTCATAATGGAACCCGGACAGTCCCATTTCTAATTAACATAGTTTGTTGTGAGCATATATGTGAAGTATGATTTTAATCATTTATGTCGAGAACTAACGATTATATGCATGACCATGAAACAGGGACAACCAAAGAGGGTTAATGCGATTAACCAGGAAGTATACGTTACCCATTTACTTCATGCATTTATTTATATGCCATTGCCCTATGATTTTGAGTAATGACGAATATGCTCACGATGGGTTGTTCCTGTAGGTACACATTTGGATTTGAAGGGCTATGAGCAGGGTTGAAGAAGTGAGCTTCGAGATGCCTTATGAATTAGGATTCAGGATTTGGTATAGTCCCTACTTCAGGAGTAGTATAATTCTATAGTGTCATTCATTTGAGAATGTAATTAATTTGCTTGAAGTTTTATTTTGGCCTGTAATTCTAATAACTCACGTAATAACCGGAGCCCTAAGCTGTCAGTAAGGCATGTTTAGCCCTAATATGTTATTAAGATGATGTTAAGGTAGGAAGACCCTACACACAACTCCTTATGTTGGGATCTCTGGTGATCTCAAGTCGTAAGGATTACACACATTATTATCACTATGAGAACTACTTATGACATTCATATAACTATCCATGTAGCATCTCATGGTGGGCATGTCTAGTACATAGTTCTCTAACATGTACCCATGTGTTGATTTGATATCTCATATCCATGAACAATTTATCAATCAATACATACTAGTCTCAATGCATTATCATTATCCTAATGATAATACTTGACTAGGAACAATCTTTAAGAATAATACAATATTAATCTAAGGACATTAACATATATATATATATTCATATTACACTGATACTGGAATAATATATAATAATGAGTTGCCTTTAATAAAATCATATTACATTGTATGCCAAAATCAATCATCTAATGAGTTGTCTTAGGGCATATCCAACAAATCTCCCACTTGCACTAAGACCAATCAGACATGTACTTAATGCCTAAAGATCTAGAATGACGATCATGCTTCTGCTGTGACAGAAGTTTCGTCAGTGGGTCAGATACATTATCATCAGTTGGTACTTTGCATATTTTCACATCTCCTCTTTCAACGATTTCTCGAATGAAATGAAAGCGCCGAAGTATGTGTTTGGATCGCTGGTGAGATCTGGGTTCCTTAGCCAATGCAATGGCTCCATTGTTGTCAAAATAGAGTTCAATCTGATCTAGTATGCTAGGCATAACCCCAAGCTCAGAAATGAACTTCTTGATCCAAACGGCTTCCTTTGCTGCATCTGATGCAGCAATATACTCAGCTTCAGTCATAGAATCGGCTACTGTCTCTTGCTTTGAACTTTCCAGCTCACATCACCTCCATTTAGGCAAAACACATATCCTTATTGCGATCGGAAATCATCATTGTCGATTTGGAAGCTTGCAACAGTGTAACCTATTACATTGAGATGTTCCTCACCTCCATAAATCAAGAATGTGTCCTTAGTTCTTCTCAAGTACTTCAGGATATTCTTGACAGCGATCCAGTGACATTCACCTGGATCAACTTGATATCTGCTCGTCATGCTCAAAGCATACGAGACATCGGGACGAGTACATATCATGGCATACATGATAGATCCAATAGCTGAGGCATATGGAATCTTACTCATGCGTTGTCTCTCATCTTATGTTGAAGGACACTGATCCTTCGAGAGATATATCCCATGTGTCATAGGCACGAATCCTTTCTTTGATTCTTGCGTGCTAAACCGTTTTAGCACTTTATCTATGTATGTACTTTGACTTAGGCCAAGTAATCTTCTTGATCTATCTCTATAGATCTTGATACCTAACACAAAGGTGGCTTCACCCAAGTCTTTAATAGAAAAACAATTCCCTAGCCAAATCTTTACAGATTGCAAGGCAGGGATATCATTCCCAATTAGAAGTATTTCATCTACATACAACACTAGGAAGATAATTATGCTCCCACTGACCTTCATGTAGACACAAGGTTCATCTACGTTTTTTATGAAACCAAACTCTTTGATTGCATCATCCAAATAAAGATTCCAACTCCGAGAAGTTTGCTTCAATCCATAAATGGATCGTTGTATCTTGCATATCTTTCCAGCATCCTTTGGATCGACAAAACCCTCGTGTTGTGTCATGTACACATCCTCAAGTAAGTTTCCATTAAGGAAAGCAGTTTTGACATCCATCTGCCAGATTTCATAATCATGAAATGTAGCTATTGCAAGTAAGATCATAATGGATTTAACCATGGCAACTGGCAAAAAAGTTTCATCATAGTCAATACCATGAATTCGTTTGAAACCTTTAGAAACCAATCGTCCTTTAAAGGTTTGTACATTACCATCCATGTCGGTCTTTTTCTTGAAATTCTATTTGCACCCTATGTGTCTTACCCCTTCAGGTGGGTCAACCAAAGTCCATACTTGGTTTACATACATGGATTCCATCTCAGATTCCATGGCCTCTAGCCATTTCTCAGAATCAGAGCCCATTATAGCTTCTTGATAGGATGAAGGTTCATCCTCATCAATGAGTAGTAAGTCACCTTGTTGAGTTACAGGAAATCCATATCTATATGGCTCCCGGTGTACTCTTACAGACCTACGCTGGGCTTGTGTCTCTTGAGCAGGCATTTCATCCACAACAACTTGTGGTGACTGCTCTGTTTCCATCTCAATATCATGTTCAATGTTTTCGTGTGGTTGTACTTCACTAAGTTCTATTGGTCTCCCACTGGTTCTTCTAGAAATAAATTCTCTTTCAAGAAAGACATCTGTCCGAGCAACAACCACTTTGTTCTCGGTGGGATAATAGAAGTAGTATCCTTTTGCTTCCTTAGGATACCCCACAAATAAACACTTATCAGATTTGGGTCCAAGTTTATTGGAGGCGTGACGTCTCACGTAAGCCTCACAACCCCAAATCTTCATAAAAGACATACTAGGACGTTTCCTAGTGAATATCTCATATGGTGTCTTTTCAACTGATTTAAATGGAACACGGTTCAGTATAAATATTGTTGTTTCTAAAGCATGTCCCCAAAAGAAAATCGGAAGATCTGCATGACTCATCATAGACCGAACCATGTCCAACAAAGTTCGATTCCTCCTTTCAGATACACCATTCCATTGTGGAGTATATGGAGGTGTGAGTTGTGGGACTATCTCACACTCCTTTAGATAGTCATGAAACTCTTGCTTAAGTATTCACCTCCTCGATCTGATCGGAGGATTTTGATACTTTTGCCAAGCTGGTTTTGTAATTCATTCTTGAAATCCTTGAACTTTTCAAAGGTTTCATATTTATGTTTCATTAGGTACACATATCCATATCTACTGAAGTCATCAGTAAATGTAATGAAGTATTGAAACTACCTCTAGCTTGTGTGCTTATTGGGCCACATACATCATATGCGACTCAATAAATCACTTGCCTTTCAACATGTCCCTTGAAAGGGGCTTTAGCCATCTTGCCCATTAAACAAGATTCACATGTTTCATGTGATTCAAAATCAAATGAATCTAAAGCTCCACCCTTATGAAGTTTTGATATGCGATTCTCGTTTATATGGCCCATGCGACAATGCCAGAGATAAGTTGGATTAGAATCATTATTCTTAATCCTCTTAGTATTTATATTATAGACATGCATATCAAGATTTAGAACATAAAGACCATTAATCAATTGTGCACTAGCATAAAACATCTCATTCAAATAAATGGAGCAACATTTGTCCTTTATAATAAATGAAAACCAATCTTGTCCAAATAAGAAATTGAAATTATGTTTCTAGTAATCAATGGCACAAAATAACAATCTTGTAAATCTAAAATTAAGCCAGAAGGTAAAGTTAATGAATAATCTCCTATAGCTAATGCAGTAACTTTTGCTCCATTTCCCACTCGTAGGTCAACTTCGCCTTTAGCCAACACTCTACTCCTTTTGAGATCCTGCACATTTACACAAATGTAAGAACCACATTCAGTATCTAATAGTCATGATGAAGAAGTAGAAATATTGACTTCTATAACAAAAATACCTGAAGTAGAAGTCACACTTCCCTTCGTCTTCTTAAGAACATTTGTGGGCTTAGCCACTCCTCCCTTAGGCTTAAGTGCAGTAGCATGAGGCTTAGGTTTGACAGATACTTTATTGTCTTTTCTAAAGCCCCTTGCTTTAGCCTTTCCCTTGCCCTTATTCACAATAAGAACATTTGTGGGCTTAGACTTCTCTGTGTTTACCTCGTAAGTTCTCAACATACCAAGCAATTTTGGTAGAGTCTTCTCAATTTCAATCATATTGTAATTCAGAACAATTGACTATAGCTATCAGGCAACGATTGCAAAATCACGTCAGGGTCCAACTCTTGGTCCAACGAAAAACCCAATTTCTCAAGATTATCTATGTATCCAATCATTTTGAGTACATTAGTTCCAACAAGGCTTCCTTCTACCATTGTGCACTGAAATAACGCTTTAGAGATGTCATACATCTCTTGTCTAGCTTGTTGTTGGTAAAGTTGCTTCAGATGTTCAATCATATTTGTCAGGATCGATTCCGGGGGTGGGTTGCCATTCCACACCCGAGTTCAACCAACTTGAGCTTCAATAGCTCGTGTTCTTGAATTAATTGCACCGAGAGATTATATCGAGTTCGGTTACAAAACCGAGCGGAAGACACTCGACATAACCCGCTCTAAAACCGATTAAACATTTGAAAGGTTTTTAAAGATATGCAATTAAAATAAATAAACAAGCATTTGTTTATGGAAGTTTGAAGGTGGTGTAATCCTTCTACGTCTCCCCTTCTTCCACCTCATGGAATGATTCCACTAGAAGACTTTGATTTATACAATCCCGTTGTACAAACCCGATTCAGTTGGGAATGCCCCATCCAACTAGAACTCCTAGCAACTCAACTATGTATGTTCTTTAATGTCTCACATACAAAGACCTCTCATCGGTTGTGATAAATCATCAACCGTTACAATGGTATTCACTCTTCTATTTTGGCTCACAAATACAATGAATAGAGTGAATACAAAGGCACAAATGATCTCCTATCAGATCTGATACAGCAAAGTAAGAGGTGCCAAAGGTTTGAGGAGTGCTCTTCTTTTAGCAACTTTTGTCTTTTAAGTTCCTCAATTGAATCCCAAGTGGGTTTGCTTTGGAAGGCTTGGATTGATCTTCAATCAGCTGTTATTGAGCTTCCAAATCATGTATATATAGCCCCAATTAATGATATATACGTTAGATACAAGAATATAACCGTTGGGACAGTTTTGGTAAGCTTTCAAACATTGCAACGGTCATATTCTGCTTCTGGGCTATTTTTGGAAGTCTGCTGGTCTGGTCAACTGGTCTGGTCAGCTGGTATGGTCAGCTGGTCTGATCTGCTGGTATGGTCAGCTGGTCTGAGGTCTGCTGGTACAGCATCAGCTGACCAAGGTCTGCTGGTATCAGTTGGTCTGAGGTCTGCTGGTATCAGTTGGTCTGAGGTCTGCTGGTACAGCATCAGCTGCCAAGGTCTGCTGATACCAGTTGGTCTGAGGTCTGCTGGTACCAGTTTGTCTGAGGTCTGCTGGTACCAGTTGGTCTTGTCAGCTGGTTTGCACATCCAGTTGGTTCTCTCCAGCTGGTCCTCCAGCTGGTTCTCTCCAGCTGGTCCTCCCAGCTGGTCCTGTAGCTGGTCCTCTCCAGCTGGTCCTCCCAGCTGGTCTGGTCAACTGGTACTCCAGCTGGTCCTCCCAGCTGGTACTCCAGCTGGTCCTTTCAGCTGGTCCTCCAGCTGGTCTGATCAACTGGTATTCTAGCTGGTCCTCATTTCAGCAACCAAACTCAAGGGCATTTCTTAGCACATCATCAAGCTGTAAAATATCATCTATGAACTGCACACTTGATGAAATATGTTAGCAACACAATAACAAGTTTTGTTAACATCAAAACTAAGATTATTCGGTTTTCCAAAACCCAACAATCTCCCCCTTTTTGATGATCACAAAACTTGAATAAAAATATGAACATTAGAGCACAATGTTGCATAACAAGAAAAAGTCATATTTTTTAAACAACATATTTCTCCCCCTTTTTGTGTGAATAAAAAAGTAAGACAAATAAATTTACTCCCCCTCAAGGATTGAGATTAAACTCTCCCCCTTAATTTTAAAATGTTTGAAAATTTTTGCAAGTGAGGGGCAAATGGGGTAGGCTAAAACAAATTTAAAAAAATGCAATGCACATTAATTTTTGAAAAATTAACCTCTTTTGATGATGGATGAAGCATACTTGGCAACAAATTTGAATTTCTTGACAAAACTCAACAATGTCCATTTCATCTTTCTGCGGTGGCAGCACACTTAGTCCAACTTGAACTAATAAACTGCTTTTCCTCGAGCATGTTTGGGCTGCAAGACCTATACCGTTGCGATCCTCTATGAGTCTAGTTTGCAACGCAAAAAATGGTTCGTCATTTGGACATCCGAGCAAGAAGTTATGCCAATTTTCCCAAAGTCGCTGCAAGCTGCCAGAAAAACTGAATGCTTCGAAAATTGTTAGAAAAAAATTTCAAAATAACAATTTTAAACTTAAAATGAGTTTAAAACTTATTGAACAAGAATTTGAACGTTTAAAATAGGTTTTAAAATTATTTTCGTGCAAAATGAATGCAATGAAATTGATTTTTATGCTAAAAATTTTCATACACCAAGTTTTAGAAAATTATGCTATGAAAATAATTTAATGCTCATGAGAAAGTTTTCTTAAAAGATTTCCGTCTAAAATCAGTTAAAATGCTTTCCAAGAACAACCCGCTCTGATACCATTTGTTAGGATCGATTCCGGGGGTGGGTTGCCATTCCACACCCGAGTTCAACCAACTTGAGCTTCAATAGCTCGTGTTCTTGAATTAATTGCACCGAGAGATTATATCGAGTTCGGTTACAAAACCGAGCGGAAGACACTCGACATAACCCGCTCTAAAACCGATTAAACATTTGAAAGGTATTTTAAAGATATGCAATTAAAATAAATAAACAAGCATTTGTTTATGAAAGTTCGAAGGTGGTGTAATCCTTCTACGTCTCCCCTTCTTCCACCTCATGGAATGATTCCACTAGAAGACTTTGATTTATACAATCCCGTTGTACAAACCCGATCCAGTTGGGAATGTCCCATCCAACTAGAACTCCTAGCAACTCAACTATGTATGTTCTTTAATGTCTCACATACAAAGACCTCTCATCGGTTGTGATAAATCATCAACCGTTACAATGGTATTCACTCTTCTATTTTGGCTCACAAATACAATGAATAGAGTGAATACAAAGGCACAAATGATCTCCTATCAGATCCGATACAGCAAGGTAAGAGGTGCCAAAGGTTTGAGGAGTGCTCTTCTTTTAGCAACTTTTGTCTTTTAAGTTCCTCAATTGAATCCCAAGTGGGTTTGCTTTGGAAGGCTTGGATTGATATTCAATCAGCTGTTATTGAGCTTCCAAATCATGTATATATAGCCCCAAGTAATAATATATACGTTAGATACAAGAATATAACCGTTTGGACAGTTTTGGTAAGCTTTCAAACATTGCAACGGTCATATTCTGCTTCTGGGCTATTTTTGGAAGTCTGCTGGTCTGGTCAACTGGTCTGGTCAGCTGGTATGATCAGCTGGTCTGAGGTCTGCTAGTACAGCATCAGTTGGCCAAGGTTTGCTGGTACCAGTTGGTCTGAGGTCTGCTGGTACCAGTTGGTCTGAGGTCTGCTGGTACAACATCAGCTGGCCAAGGTCTGCTGGTACCAGTTGGTCTGAGGTCTGCTGGTACCAGTTTGTCTGAGGTCTGCTGGTACCAGTTGGTCTTGTCAGCTGGTTTGCACATCCAGTTGGTTCTCTCCAGCTGGAGGACCAGCTGGTTCTCTCCAGCTGGTCCTCCCAGCTGGTCTGGTCAACTGGTACTCCAGCTGGTCCTCCCAGCTGGTACTCCAGCTGGTCCTTTCAGCTGGTACTCCAGCTGGTCTGGTCAACTGGTATCCAGCTGGTCCTCCCAGCTGGTACTCTAGCTGGTCCTTTCAGCTGGTCCTCCAGCTGGTCTGGTCAACTGGTATTCCAGCTGGTCCTCATTTCAGCAACCAAACTCAAGGGCATTTCTTAGCACATCATCAAGCTGTAAAATATCATCTACGAACTGCACACTTGCTGAAATATGTTAGCAACACAATAACAAGTTTTGTTAACATCAAAACTAAGATTATTCGGTTTTCCAAAACCCAACAATATTGAAGGCATCCATTTCCTCATGTTGCTTTTGAAGCTAAGAGTTCATGATTGCAAGCATTAAACAACCAACATCAAGAGCGTCATTTTGATGCTTCTTGTAAGCATCCTTATTGGCCCTTGTGGCCGTAACTGGAGGTTCCTCAGCAGGTAAGGTTTCCTCTATGACATATTATTTTTTCTCTTGTTTGAGGACAATCCTCATATTCCTAAACCAATCTAGGAAATTTGTCCCATTCAATTTGTTCTTCTCAAGGACCGATCGCAAAGATAGTGTACTAGAACGTTGTTTGATGCCATGTATATCTACAATATAAATATGCAAAATAAGTTTATGATTTTAATCATTTAATAAGGTCTTGTATTAATGAAACTCCCACTATTTAGTTAAAATTATTAACCCTCAAAACTATTAGTGGGTCAAGATCCATATTTCACATAACCTTGAGTTAGCTTTGGCTAATCACCCAAGACTTGGTTATTTAGGTGGACAACACTTTGTCATTACATCACATGTAACTCTTGGATGGTTGGGCGAACAACACTTTGTTCTAATTCATCTAATAGATTATTACGCAACCCCATGCCTCTAGGTTCCCAATCCTGTTGAGATAACGCTAGTTAAGTCGAACCCAATTTAAAGTCACACGAATATCACTTTTATCCTATCGCGTCTTACTAAGATTGTCACGGTACTTTGTTTTGGTAAACCCACACATGTTCAATCGAAGTGTTGGCGAGTACTTTTAATTGGAAGGCATTTAGATTGACTTAATATTATTAGAGGGATTTAAAGTTCACATGATTTTATTAATATTGATAATGGAAATATGTCTTGTACATTTGTACATGTATACATATCTACATATATATATCATTCATCAATATTAAATATCAAATGATAAACATGCATCACATACATCAACATAAAATAAACGTGACATGGTTATAGCCCCAACTACTGATTTTCTCAAGCCAATGAGAAAATCTAAAAGGTCAACCTAAGGGTAACTTCTCCAAGCATCTATTCGTTCCTTTTGTGAATGGCCTCCTCGTCCCGGCACCATGGTCCAACTCCATTGATCTCTATCAACAAAACTATAACTATACTATATAACAATTACATGATATAAAGAAGTCCTCGAGTTACATTCAAGGGGGAGCATAGGGGAGGGAATACATTCAGAAAATATAGAGAAGGCATGACACGCAGGCCGTATTTAAAATTACAACCATTCACAAAATTCCTATCTAATAGGTCATAGGGCTATAACCATGCACCATGCTCAAACAACACATAAAACATGCTAGGACATAAAATTAATGAATTAAATTCTAAATATTTTAAAATTTAATTCTATGTTCATAACTGTAAATAAAACCAATAGGTTTAAATGAGAAAGATATTGCACGCAACGGAGTCGCCCGCCCATGCACGTTGGTCGCCCACCCATGCACGTCGGTTGCCCTCTTCTTGAGCCGGTCGCCCACCTGGGCAAGCACCGGTCGCCCGCCTTGGCTTGAACCGGTCGCCCGCCTTGGCTTGCACCGGGCGCCCGCCTAGTTGCAAGCACGGTCGCCCGTCTTTGCCCAAGGTCGCCCGACCAAGTTTGGCGCAGTCGCGCGCCCTGTCTTATCGGTCGTCCGCACACATATGTATCTTATACATACTCGTTAATATATCATATATATTTTTCCGATAGTTTCCCACATATATATCTCATATGTTGATTATAACATATCATATAGGTTTTTATAATCGATACAGTTTCAGCATGATAACAATAACTCAAAGCATGATAAAACAATTTTGGATTTCCACCGAGGACCTATACGAAGTATTCATATCGTGTGTCAAGAGTTATACATTTGTAGCGTGTTTGATGCAGAATCCTCGAAGTAACACGTCCATGAGTCCCGAGCAAAACTTTTCGAGTTTTGCCTCTACGGTATCCACACGATCAAATCGAAAGGGATGTTAACGTTATCGAGTTGCTAGACTCGATAACTCAACCAAGGAAAGGGATGAAAAGGTGACGGCTGCTTGTTCTAAACAAAAGCTCGTCCGTCGCTTGCTTTTCAGTGTTTAGGTTTTGCGTTAATCACTATTAACGTCTGACTCTCTTGTTTTATGCTTTAACCTAATACACATACATATATACTGGTAAGATTAGGCGGCTAAATTAATCAGATTAAGGTTTTCTGAAAACCCTAAGCCCATTCCAATCTAGTACCCGTATACATATCTATAACGAACTTATATTTATATATTTAATATATATGTTCGGCCCATTTGTTTATGATTAGGACTCTTCCTAATCAATTTAATTCATCAATTGAATTTAACTCCCTTTATCGATTTAATCTTTTGTGCGATGCGTTAGGATCTTACAACGTTGGCAGTGACATAAAATCTAATTTTATGTCACAAGCAATGAGCGGTATCTAGTAACACATGAAGGCTACCCAAGTTACAAGAATGACATTGACTCGACATTACCTATGGCTTGTGATAATATTCACCATGTAACTTAATCCCTTTGTCCTATGTGTTTAGATTAAACACGAGTCATGGAATAAGTCATACTCGTATAGTTCAATCTTATATTTCTTGATCCCCAAGTAGACTAGAATAAACGAATAAGCTCGTTATCACATATCGACTCATTCGAGCATGGCCATGCATTTTAGTCTCACTTGATCAAGGGACCAAACACTTCTCCTGTTATATAGGAGAGATAAATCCTATCTTGATCTCAACATCCCTCTACCTAATTCGAGGTGTATCCAATGATTATCTTTATTGTTTACTCTGTCACAGGTAACGTTTGACAATATCAAGATACACAACTCCTTATGTTGGGATCTCTGGTGATCTCAAGTCGTAAGGATTACATACATTATTATCACTACGAGAATTGCTTATGACATTCATATAACTATCCATGTAGCATTCTCATGGTGGGTCTGTCCAGTATATAGTTCTCTAATATGTACCCATGTGTTGATTCGATATCTCACATCCATGAACAATTCATCAATCAATACATAATAGTCTCAATGCATTATCATTATCTTAATTCATGATAATACTTGACTATGGACAATCTTTAAGAATAATTACTATTATTCTAAAGACATTAACATATATATATTCATATTACACAGATACTGGAATAATATATATAATACCTTTAATAAAATCATATTACATTGTATGTCACAACCAATCATCTAATGAGTTGTCTTAGGGCATATCCCAACACAAAATACCGAACATGTCTAGCTCCTAGCATGCCAAGCTCAATGCATGCATAACTCCTTGCATGCCAAGCTCCCAACATGCCTAGCTCCAAACATGCGTAGCTCCAGGCATGCCAAGCTAACAAGCATGCTACACTCCAAGCATGCCAATAACTTGGTTTAGTCAAACTAGTGGGAGAGCTCAAAGCTCGTCCATGACAAGCTAGTGGGTGAGCTCAGAGCTCGCCCATGCCACATACCAAGCGTGCTTAGAGTTTGCCCGGCGTCCTTTATGGCCCATGTTGGCATGGATGAAATAAACTTCATAGCACGGCTTCACAAATCAGATAAAAGGTACTACTCATATCTTCAAGTACGAATCGCATCCTAAAAGCTGCTGGAATATCGTACGGGGAACGTGACATCATCTGATCCCCGCCATATATCAGATCCTAAAGGCTGCGTGCATATCGTACGGGAAGAGTGACACCCTCTGCTCTAGGACCCCAGTCCCCACCCTTAGCTTCAGAAGATGTCCCATATGCTCATGACATGCGGTTAAATGTTGTCTTCCTTCCCTCTCCATATAAATACAAGGTTTATTGACGAGAAAATGTATTCACTCTACTCATAATATTAAGATCATCTCGTTACTCTGCCCATTTGCCGATTTCTGACTTGAGCGTCGGATGGGACTTGCCGGGACATCCTTTTGGCTCCCTTCTCACACTTGTTCATGATTTCAAGTCCCACCAACACTCGGAGCTGCTATCGAAGTTGTTACCAGCACCCTCCATCCGTCGAAAAGAGGGCATCTCATTTTAGCAAACATGAGCATCTAATATTGATATATGTATAGTTCATCTAAGTATAAATAGCAATAAACTTTAGTCTTCCAAGAAGAAGTTAACAATGCTATAAATCATCCAGATCGATTGCTTGATAAATTATGGAGTAGCAATTAAACAGTTTGAATGATCTCATTATTTTCTTATCTAGCGGCATTTTACCCTTTATGATTTTGAATAATAGGTATTTTACCCAATCTGGTTTATAAATAGACAAAACACCTCCATATGATTTACAAAATATAGCTCACTACAACATCCACAATTCTTAGAAAATTTGGCTTGTTATGACTTACCCCATATAGTTTTGCTAATAAATATTTTACTCCATGTTGATTGTAGTTATGCGCATTTTACCCTTAAAAAGTAGGTGTATTTTACATCCTAAACGGTATACTTAACATTTTAAATTGTAAATTTAAAGCACAAACGCATAAGAAGATGAGTGTCGTACAAATCATAAGCATATGTGTTGTTTTGCACAAATTTACAAACAACGTCGGGGTAAGCTGTCCACCACCAAACCAAAGAGGGAACCCTTATTTTTGGAACTCTCTATTATGCCTAAGCAGCAGCCTGTATTCGACTTTCAATACATGCGGTTCACTTTGGCATGCTATGCACTTTTATTTGTTTATAGTTTTGTAGTGGCCTTTCCGATACAGAACTAGATTATATATATTTTCACAATAATTTATTTGTGATACAGTATTGTGTCTCCGTCGTATAATACATACAAAATTTTATAGTAATAATTTAATAGTATGTATAAGGTGAGTGCTGGATATGTCCGGGGGCATCTCTTTCACTTTGATTCCCGTGTCTAAAAATAAATTTATTATATTCTTCTTCACCACCATGTTTATCTGCATCCAAACATTTTACCCATATATATATATATATATATATATATATATATATATATATTCACTTTGATTTCCGTGTCTAAAAATAAATTTATTATATTCTTCTTCACCACTATGTTTCTTTGCATCCAAACATTTTACCCATATATATATATAGTTGAAGCTGCAGATTGAATAGGGAAATATATGTATACATCTGATCTTTTATTGCTTCTTAATTTGCTCTCTCCAGATGTGATTATATTCTATCAAGGTAAGAAATATTACTTCTGATTTTCCTCAATTTTTGGTATTTTATTTACTTTTTCTTGATCTTAGGGGTTTGATTAGATTCTATATAAGAATGGTTTTAATTAAAACCCTATTTTTTAGAGTTTATAGTGAATTTACTTCTTTTTTTTTTTTTTTTTTTGCTTGGGGAAGTCTTAACCTAATTTTTTTTTCCATTAAAGTTTGAATTATGTCCATAAAATATCTCGATTTTTTTGTATTTTCTTGTGTATTTATAAATCATATTAAGTTGTATTCCTTTTTTTTTTTTCAAAAATAAATATATTTTGCTTTTCCCTCGAAACTTTCAAAAGTATTTCGTTGTATATGTTGTTAATTAATATTTTATGAGACCATGGTTCTTGAATTAATTATATAATGGTAGAAATTTAATGTCAATTTAATAATAATAATATACATATATATATAAATATATATATAATCTTTAATTAAAACGATGTTCTCAGTTTCACGAAAGAGACAGCAAACCACGCTTACAGATATTTGCTACGCAAAAGAAATTATCATGGCCCGATACATAAAATTTACCAAAGAAGATGCACAACGAACATGTGGGTTTTCACTGTCATGAACTTTTAGCACGACACTTTCTCGCTACTCTTTATTGTCCATAAATTTATCCGCCTGTTTTCTTTATCCCCAGGTGGAGTCCCAACTACAAGATTGATTTCGTGATATTCTAGATTCACTTCCAGCCTTAGGATCTTGATATGGCAAGAGAATAGGAGTTTGTGTAGTAGCTGTTTGGTTGCTTAATCTACTATGGAGTCAAAGTTTCTGAATCCATATGACAAGGAATACATGAAAATGGCAATGTTAAAGCACGAGGAAACATTTCGGGATCAGGTCCAGTTAAACTCAATAGAAATTGTTTGTTAAAGCCCTGATTCTTGGTTGCCAAATTTAATTTCAGGTTCTCGTTTTATTTTGATAATTTTCCAGGTAAATGAGCTACATCGTCTATATCGAATCCAGAAAATATTGATGGAGGAGATTGCTAGAAACAGGCCCCGGCCCTGGAAATGTATGGAGTTAGAGAATTGGGCTCTGGAGTTTAACTTTTCAGAACCTGCAGGAGGAAAATGTAGGATTTTAGATATTGAAGATGATCAGAATGATCTTGAGCTGACGTTAGGCCCGAAGAGTTATAATCGGACGAAGATTAAAGCCGCTGAGCAAACTGTTCCATCAGATCTCGGCCCGAGGTTTTCTTCTTCGAAGAGAACAAGAAGTTCAACTAGAGAAGACCTGTTGAGCCAGCAGAAATGGGCCGGGCTGGAAATGAGCAATTTATCAAATCAAGAAAGATTAGATAATCCCCATTGGCGTTTCAAGGTTTTGAGCTTGAATATGACTTGAAAATTGGGAATAAATATCATCCACCATTAGGTATATGATTGTACGCTTTTATCAACTGATTCTGGAATTTTGATTAATGTATCGATGGGATTGTCTTTCCAATTCTTCTTGTTAATTTTTACTTTCGATAATTTATCTAAGGTTTTTGGCACCAAATCATGTGGTTGTGAAACGAGGTATTTTATTACATGTGGTTTGAAAATAGACAGTTTACATATGTGATTTGAAGATAATAGACAGAATTGCAAGGAGGTTTTGGGAAACATAATTCACTTAAGTTTGGGGGAAAAAACAATAGTATAGAAAAATCAAATTTTCAAAATCTTTTATTCAAATAGGTCTAATTTCAAATTTTCAAATCAATTTTATGTTTTATTATGACTCTTATACCCCTCGATGGTTTAGTAAATTACATTATACTCCCTTGAATTTTATTTAAAGAACAAATAGGCTCATGTGTAATATTATATTATCTAATACATCCTTATATTTATATAAAAAAGATGTATTTTAATCCATTCTTTTACAAGTCACCTTATTTTTTGGATCCTTTGCATAAAATGGTAACAGAGCCTATGTTTATTATTGAAATATTCAAATAATATTTTGAAAATTAATATTATCCCAAATGGAGGAGACAATACACGAGAATATGGATCTGAACGAATGTTCGATGTGTCACTCATACATGTGGTACTTCCAAAAATTGGAAGCACTAAATCAGAAGCATCTGGTGGAAGCTCAACGCTTCAACCATAAATGAAAATTATTACGAGGAACATGTTTATGCCTACATGGCATAAACCATTACAAGAAACTGGAGATGATGCCTAAGATGCTTCATCAAGTGAACCTCAAACTACAGTTCTAGTTAGCCGAATTTCAGGAAGACTATCATCCTGAACATGATGACTTTATTCCAGACACCAATGATCCAACAGGTTCTGGACCAGACGAATAGGATGGGAGAACCGACCTTTCGAGAAATCGAGCCGTATACTCTAAGATGTCCCAAGATCTTAGAGAGATTCAGAAGACAGTGCAGCGTTATTAATACTTACAGTACCATATCCCTACACATATCCATCAGATTCAAAGCCAGATGGAGATTATGATTAAACATCATGAGAAAATTCTTGAAAACCTTCAAGATGTTCAAACCCGAGTCAAGTAGTTGAAGTCACGACCAAGTTCTTCGGGAAGAAGGAAATAGGGTGATTACCACCGTCCTATGGAATAGAACCCTTTTTACCTCAAAAAGGGACAGCCGAGAAGGTCCGAAGACCCATGACAGACACCGAAAATTGATCGCTGTCATTAGATAAGATCAAATACTTCCCACAAAGTAATGGAAAGAATCAACCAAGAAGATCTAAGTGATCTTGCTGATTCGTTTGCGGGATTGAATCTTGTAGACTTTAAAACAAAGCAAGTTGGTCTCTACTTCCACCACCACAAGAGAGTTTTGGGTCAAACAATCGACCACCCAATGGAGATCAAAGAATACCCCACCAAGAAGATTTTACCACTAGAGCAAACTTAGATCCCCACTTGGTACAAGGTGTCGTTCCCGCATGCCAGATATATCAAACATCATACGAGAAATCTTAGTTAGAATTGATATATCCATACGGGCTCATGCTCAACTTGGATATTTTGGATTTCAAAAATCGAGAAAAGTTCTTATTGATGAATGGACTTCAGCAATGAGAATAGCAACAAGAACACTTGATCTAAACAAATAAGAATTCATATTACTTCTTAATATGAGTTTGGAAGGATCAGCCAAAATTGCGTGGGATCTCACTGACCAGGTACCAAGGAAGAAGTTCTAGCCGGAGAGTCCCTAAAATCAATTGTGGACAAGATGGCCAAACTTTTTAAAATCTGTTTCATCGGAGTTGGCTATTTCGAAGGAATGGACGAAGAGAAGGCGAAAAATATAGACAAGCTCTATATATCCTGGAACTACATGATATCTGTTATGTAGACGAGTACAGATGGAAGGCAAAGATGACAGACAAGGACGTAAGCGAGTTGTTCTTTGCCAAAACACCGAGTCAATGGAGAGAAATGTTTATCCATGAGTATATACCACATGAAATGGAATATGTGGCCAGGAGAATGTCTTAAATGAAACTTGCGTAGTGGTACTATCAAGCAAAACTACAAAAGAACTACAAGAGGCTAAGAGGAATCAACAAAACAACCCCTCTTTGTTATACATAAAATGATATCCCTACAATCATCAGAAATTATCATCAAAGGTGGAAGGTGAAAAAACACAGAAATCATACTTATGCCAGAGGAAGTCGTTCAAGAAGAGGTAGGTTTTCATGGATACCTACAAAGTTCTGGTCAAAACAGAAAGCCCGAAGTTACAGATCATGGCAAAGATCAGGACCAACCAGGAGTAGACCTCGTCAACATGTTCTAATCAAGCAAGTTCTAGCAGAGCACCGACGAATGGGACTTTCAGACGCATTCATACTCGTGCGAATGAAAGTTTTAAAATGTAACTGCTGGACATGCAGAGCAAGAGAACATGTATCTCCAAATTGTCCATAGAACCTAAACCGAGGAGTAAAACAGTTCGAGCATACAAAGGAGTTTGAAGATGCTGTTTATTTCCAGGATTTGGTACATATGTATCAATTTGAGGATATCCCTTCAGATGAAAGCATCTACAAAGAAGAGATATATTCTGATAATGGAGGAGAATACAGTTCAGAATCAGAGTGAATGAGAGTTCCTTCAACACATGATAAAAAAAGAGCCGTCGGGATTTTTCTCTCATACCACTGTTTCTCATAAAACTCTTACGAGGATCATGAAAGAAGAGTCAAAGCTTCAGATGTACGATGAATTTACAATTGGAGAAATGAAAAAATCCATGGACATGATTGGTCTTTGAAGCAGGAAGCATCAGATTATCCATAAGGTGACAACTGATGAATTTGTGATCCCGAGGGAATTCACGGGAAAACCAAATTGAGATGCAGTTAATCCACTACAGAGAAATCTAGGAGATTAAGAACAAGAAGAAAAGAGAAGTTGCTAGCACACTCTCATGGATTCATATCTGAGCCGTTAGAGTTATCATCAAAACAACTTTCAAAGAATGAATTGATTCATCACTCAACATGTCAATATTTGACAAGAGAATCCCAAACCTCAAAGACTCTTATTTGGGAGCAGTTGCAGGAAATTTGTATGCCATAAAGATGGTCTTCAACATCTATCCCAGAATCACATACAATTTGGGAGATCGAGACTTCAACAAGGTCCTTACTCTTCATCAAGACTTTAACAAAAATGATTTGATGAAAGAAGGGAATATGCCTTAATCGATCACCTACAATGTGTCTTACGCGCTCTCAAATACACATCATTCAGAGGTATTCTTAAGAAAGGAATTCATCGAAGTCCCCAAAATCTTCGAAGATTTCACAAAAGCGGTATTGCTGTATATTATTAACACTCAGACAATTGGAGAAATCGACATGAGGATACATGATCAGCCAATTTTGAACAGAAGCAGGAGCCTTATGATCGATCCAAGAAGAATGTCTTTTCAACAGGATAGGTTAATCAGCAACTATCCCAGGGAAAAACAAAAGGCAGTCTCAAGCAGGATTCAGAAAATCCCAGATATCTTCAAAACAAATGGAGTTCTGAAGTGTCCAGAAGGATGACGAGAAGTTGAATTAATCTTTAACATTATGGAAAAGGATAAAATTTTTCCTTATGATGTCCAATATTATTTACAACAACCTACAGTTGGCAGATATCAAGGAAACCTAAAAATTGGTGAAATTGATCTAACAATTGACGGGTCAGCAAGAAGAATTCCAGAACAGATTATTCTTGGGATTGAGTTTCTCAAGGAACACAAACCTTGGGAAGGTTATAGGATGGAATTGAATTCACGGTGGATGCAAAAAGATACAGCATCCGATGACTCCCAGTCCATTCTCAATATACATCAGTTGGGATGTTATACGAAAAATATCGAGCATTATATTTTGCAGCTTATATTGATTCAGCAGCTGGAATATGCATTGCCAAACGAGACATCTTCCCTAAAGAAATTGGTGAGAAACTACCAGCCATTGCTGGAAGAGACTTTTCTCAGCGGATTCTTATTCTTAATGAAGAAGTCCAGGCGGCGAAAATAATAACCGGAGGAGAGGGAGGTACCCCTGGTACAAAGTCAAGACTCCACCTATTTATTTCCATGATACACGAGCTGATATGTTGTTGTTAGGATCAGAGAAGTGTTTAGAAAGGGGGGGTTGAATAAACACTTCACTCAAATTCGATTTTTCTTTGTTACTACAGACTGTTAAATACTGCAGTAGCTTCATCGATTTGGATCGATCTGATCTGGTCTAATTTGGTTGACATTGATCTGCGTCGATCTGGTCTGTTCTGATCTTGTTGACATAGATCTGGTCTGTATCAATCTGGTCTGCTTCGATATAGATTTTATCGGTCTGGTATGTTTAATCATCTTTAAAATCCGGAACTAACAAATTCCCCTTTTTTGATGATGACAAAACCTAGCTTCTTATTCTTCTTCTAAAGTCCCTTTTCTTGTAGAAGATTCATTCAGACTGATTAAGTCTTTTTGTTCAAAATAAATGAACTATTCAAAATAAATGAGTAAGACTGAGATACAACAGCGATCCGATTAGACCTCGATACATTGTTACCTCAACTGACATTCCCCCTTCGTCTTTATCTAGCTTGATTGATGGATTAATTGGAGTTGAAGCAGTTGAGCAAGTCTCCATACCAAACCGTTTAAGTAGCTCCTTATTGTACTTGGTTTGATTAATGAAGATTCCATTATCGAGCTGTTTGACTTGTAGACCCAGGAAGAATGACAATTCTCGCATCATGCTCATCTCAAATTGACTCTGCATTAACTTAGAAAACTTCTCGCATAACTTGGGGTTAGTTGACCCAAAAATGATATCATTAACATATATTTGAATTAACAGAGTATGTTCCCCCTTAATAAATTTAAATAAAGTTTTATCTACTGAGCCAATCTGAAAATCATGATCCAGAAAAAATTGAGACCGAGTGTCATACCAGGCTCTGGGGGCTTGTTTAAGTACATACACTGCTTTATTTAGTAGGAATACGTGATCTGGAAGTGAGTGAGAAATCCAGGAAGTTGCTCGATGTAGACTTCCTCCTGAAGTTTGCCATTAAGAAATGCACTCTTCACGTCCATTTGATATGCCTTGAAATCTTTAAAACATCATATGCAGGAAAGATTTGAATGGCTTCTAGTCTGGCAACTGGTGCAAAGGATTCATCAAAGTCGATTCCTTCTTCTTGTCTGAAACCTTGTGCAACCAGTCTGCCATTGTTTCTAACTATTACGTCATTTGCATCTAGCTTGTTTCTGAAAACACATCTAGTTCCAATAACAGGCTGATCACTTGGTCAGGGAGTTAAAATCCACACC
Source organism: Haberlea rhodopensis (assembly GCA_907163345.1). Taxonomy (NCBI): domain Eukaryota; kingdom Viridiplantae; phylum Streptophyta; class Magnoliopsida; order Lamiales; family Gesneriaceae; genus Haberlea; species Haberlea rhodopensis. Next base: position 4,263,099 of record CAJQUN010000022.1, on the reverse strand, counting down.
TGATTCTGTTCAAATTGGTTGGGCTCTTCTTGCATAGCCTCTGTCCAGTTATAGTCAGCTAAAGCTTCGTCAGTCTGTTTTGGTTCCATGTTGGATATGAATGCAGCGTAGGTGAATTGATCCATCATCTGTCCTCTAGTTCTTATGGGTGTAGATGGACTTCCAATCACCAGATCAGGTGGATGCTTCTTAGTCCAGCGGTAGTTTGGTTTTAGAACATCTGATCCTGGTGGAGGCAGAATGCTGATATCTTCAGTATATATCTTTACGATGGTATTCACTATTTTTGGATCAGCGACATCAGCTCGATCTGGTAGAACTTCAGTGGCTTCTACCGGTTTGTCTGATACTTCAGGTTCTGGTGCATTGTCTATTAACCTGTTAACTGCATTCTCATCATCACTGTTAGATTCAAGATTGATATTTTCCATCTGATTTTGAATCATTTCCTTGTGGTTCTCAATATCAAGAAATTTATCAAAAACTACATGAATTGACTCTTCCACATTTAGAGTTTGATTATTGAAGACACAGAATGCTTTGCTAACAGATGAATATCCTAAGAATATTCCATCATCTGACTTAGATTCGAAAGCGGTTAAATGATTTTTACCGTTGTTGTGGACATAGCATTTGCAGCCGAAGATATGAAAATATAAAATAGTCGGTCTGTTATTTGTCCAAACTTCATACGGTGTTGCATTTAATTTCTTGTTAATCATGGACCGATTCTGTGTATAACATGCAGTATTGACAGCCTCTGCCCAGAACTTTTGAGAGATTCCAGAGTCAGCAAGCATTGTTCTTGCTGCTTCCTTGAGCGTTCTGTTGCGTCGTTCTGCAACTCCATTTTGTTGAGGAGTGCGAGCTGCTGAGTATTCATGTTTGATCCTTGGTCATCTAGAAATGATTCAAGAGTTTGATTCCTTTGTCGCTTCGAATCCTGTCTATGCCAGAGGATTCTCGTTATGAATGCGCTTCAACAGCTTGATCAATTTCGGGTTGGTCTGGTCTTTACTGCTAAAAAATATAGTCCATGTAAAACATGAGTAATCATCAATAACAACAAGAGTATACCGCATTCCCCTAAACTTGTTATTGGTATTGGACCAAACAAGTCCATGTGCAATAATTCTAAGCAGCGTGATGAGGATTTGACATTCTTGTTATTAAAGGATGATCTGACTTGCTTGCCTATTTGATAGGCTTGACAGATCTTATCCTTAGCAAAGTTGATCTTGGGCAGACCGATAACTAAATCATTTTTACATAGGCTAGAAATAGTCTTGAAATTAAGATGATTCAAGCGTTTATGCCATAGCCAATGTTTATTATCATTATTAGCGATGAAACAAGTAGGATTATCAGGGTGATCATGATTCCAGCTAATCTTATAAGTATTTCCATTCCTGATTCCTACTAGCATGATTTTACCATTAGATGATTTAGCAGTGCAAGTGTGTTTGTGAAATTCTACGGTATAACCATTGTCACATAGTTGATTTATACTAATCAGATTATAGCATAAATTCTCAACTAATAACAAATCATTTATGATAATATTGCCATGGACAATCTTACCTTTGCCCACGGTCTTACCTTTTGAATTATCACCGAAGGTGATCTTAGGACCCGTGTATTGAGTAATATCAGACACCAGCTCGATGTTTCTCGTCATGTGTCGAGAACATCCGCTGTCTAAATACCAGTCTGAAAGATTCTTCTTGGGTTCCTGTCAAAACAAAAATTTACAGTTGGTACCCAATCCTACTTGGGTCCGGAACAGATTAGTCCTTTGGGGACCCACACCTGAATCAGTTTTATTGGTTTGTGTGTGTATGGTGTGGTGTGTGCTTTTAGTGGTGATTGTGTTCTTGGGTGATGTATGTGATAGTGAGTTTATGCTTGTTGTTTTGGTTTTTGGTTTCTTTTGGGAAGCATATACCTCTTCTGGACATGCATACAATTATAGTACCAGTTGGATTTTACCTCTCGAGTTGCCTGACCAGTGAGCTTATGTCCATTTTTGAACTTTTACCCCGGTCTGACTTTCTCTATTGGCTCAACATAACCGATACCCTTGTGTGATGCCCGTTCCTTAATGAATATTGGCTTAACAGATTCCTTAACCAACTCACTTAGTTTATATATTGTGCTAGATCTGACAAAGTTCATTGTTTGAACCTTGTTCTTCTCTAGACACAGTTGAGATTTGATACCCGATGAGCTACTTTCATTTTCAGAGTAGCCTATACCGGTAAGATCACCAGCAAGCCTTATCGACTCAAGCATCTCATCTTTTCTGGCAGTTGATGCGTTCCATTTGCGAACCAGTTTAATGAGTTTCTGGTGTGCACATTTGGCTTCGTCCCTTTCTTTCTCGAGTAGACTTACTTTTTTCCCTTATGCATTCCAACTCCTTTGATTGTTCACAATCAAGTTTGTTGTTTTGCTGTTCCATTGGGATTGAATGTTCAGTCTTATAATTCTCGAAGGACTCATACAACATCTGATACTCATTAATCATGTCCTGTAATGCATTAGTGAGTTCATTATGTGAAAATTCAGAGAGATTAGAGTCAGTTACCTCAATGTCATTATTGGCAATTAGACAATGAACTTCTTCATCTTCACTCTCACTGGATGAGCTGGCAGATTCTCCTGATTCAGAATCTGAATCAGCCCATTTGCTCTTGTTTTCTTCAGCCATCAGTACTTTCTGGTCTCTGTCCCTTCTGGATGATCTTCTCTTTTCCCTTGGACTTCATATGGTCCTTGGATCATCTCTTCTGACCATCCTTCTTTGGCTTAGGACAGTCAGCGATAAAATGTCATGGTTTAAGATAGTTGAAGCAGACGCGATCATCCTCATCTGATCTAATTTTGAAGTTCTGCTTCCTTGGATAAGATTGATAGTTCTTCTGATTCTTTTTCATAAATTTTCCAAATTTCTTGACAAACCGTGCCATTGCATCATTGCATATTTGTTCAGGAGTCATCTCTGTTGTGGTGGACAGAGATTGATGCAATAAGGGCTTTGTTTGGTTGACTGTTACTGGGTTCATCTTCAATCCGAACGCCCAGTTCAAACTCGTATGCCTTTAAGTCAGCAAATAGATCATGTAGATCTATCTTGTTTAAGTCTTTGGATTCTCTCATGGCAATTGTTTTTACATCTCATTCTCTTGGGAGACCTCTCATGACCTTTATAGTGACTTCTCTGTTGGATAGATCCTTACCTAGGCTGTTGAGTTCATTGATAATTCCAGTTACTCTTTCATCGTACTAACTGAGAGTTTCTCCGTATATCATTTTGATGTTTTCGAACTTCTGTAGAGCGACAATGAGTTTATTTTCTTTGGTTTGATCATTCCCTTCACACAGCTAAGCAATCTTTTCCCAGATGTCTTTAGCAGTGGGACACATCTTGATTTTGTTGAACATATTTTTTTCCAATGTTTTGAACAATATATCTTTAGCCACATTGTTCAGATTTGCTTTTTTCTTTTCCTCATTTGTCCAGGATGCTCTGTCCTTTTCGACCATCTGAGGTTCACCACTAGTAATAGCAGTTGCTGTGTTGATCTTCATTGGTCCATCAGTGATGACGAACCACATGTCTTCGTCTTGAGCACTCAGATGTGCTTGCATACAAATTCTCCAGTCATCATATTCATCTTTCTTGAACATGGGAATCTTGTTGAATGAGGCCATCAGTTTTCAGTATTTCTCAAAATTGAGAAGACATTGCTCTGATACCACTTGTTAGGATCAGAGAAGTGTTTAGAAGGGGGTTTGAATAAACACTTCACTCAAATTCGATTTTTCTTTATTACTACAGAGAGTCTGGTACTACAGTAGCTTCTCAATTAGTTGCAAGTCAACAAACACTGACAATAGTGCGGAATACGTCTACTGAACTTGTGAGTAATAAAGACTGAAAGGTAAATGTAGAAAGTAAATGACACAAGAATTGTTTCTGGAAGTTCGAAGCACAACGCTTCTACGTCTCCCTTCTTCCTTTGCAGGAAGGATTCACTAGAAGACTTTGAGTAATACAATCCTGTTGTAAAACCCCGATTCAGCTGGATTTACCCCACTACCAGACTGAAACTCCTAGTCTCTCAATCTGTTCAGACACAATCCATCTGACAGTTACAAAGATATCACTCTTCTATCTTAGAACAAAATACAATTGATAGAGTGTTTTAATCTAAGCACAAATGATACTTAAGTGATCAAATAAAACAATAAGCTGTGCTTATAATTTTGAGCAGATCGATAAGATGAAATATTTCGATGATAGCGTTCTGCTCAACTGAATGCTCGATAAAGCTGATTGATCTTTAATGCGTTTTGAATCTCTCGTGTCCGATTCTTGTCTCCTTTGAGAATTTTAAGTTGCACCTATATATAAGCATCTCTGCCAACGATAATATTTCCTTTTGTGTGCAACTCTATACTTTGGTCAATATCTGAACAAGCTGCAGTCTTTTATTTTAGACACTTTCCCTTCTGGTCTGTTCTTTCGGCGCTTGTCAGATATGATCTCCTTTGTCTATTTACCATTTAAGGTAATCTTCAGTCATTGGTCTTTGTTAGCATTAAATGCACCATTAAATGCTTCAATAAATAGCCGTTTATTATTCAGACTGAAGAACGAAGCTTACTAGCTTAGTCTGTTCTGATATGCTCTTCATCGACCTGGATCGATCTGATATGGTTGACATTGATCTGCGTTGATCTGGTATGTTCTGATCTTGTTGACATAGATCTGATCTGTATCAATCTGGTTGACATCGATCTGGTCTGCTTCGATATAGATTTTATCAGTCTGGTCTGTTTTGTTAACTTTAAATCCCGGAACTAACAGTTGTTATGAAACAATTTCCTACAGACATTCAGGTTGTTCAAACAGGAGAACGAGTCGAGAAGGCTTATTTTCACAACCCTTTGTAATCATAAGGTCATTGTCCAGAGACTAAGGGAAGCATTTCACAGGAAATTTCCCATTAGTTTTCGCAGATAGCATGGTGATGAAGGAAAACTTTTACACCTAAAGATGAAGGATCAACGGAAATTTGGCGAATCGGTTCTTCAACTTAGACAACAGGAAACTGGTCAAAAGCGAAAAATAACTTTTGATGGAGGGAATATAATGTCATTCAGAGAACATAATGAAGAGGTGGATGAGAATGAAGAAAAATTTAATCTAGACACCCTACTGTTACTGAAGAAGACATTACATGACGATGTTCTGCAACCTGACGCTACCCTCGAAGAGGAAATTACTCTAGAGGAAGTGAAAATGAAGATTCAGATGAACTACAATGATGATCATCTGGCATGGTGGGATAGAAACGAACTTAAAGCATCTTTGAAGGTGAAAGCTGGAAAAAAATTGAGTTCGGAAGGTATAAACCGATCTCCATGAACCACGAAGATCAGAAAGTATGGAGATGATACTTAAGGAACATCTTGACCTAAAGTTAATCTCAGCAGGTGTTTCTCACTACAGCAGTCCAAGATTTCTTGTTCAAAATCATGGAGAAATCAGAAGAGTAAAACCAAGATTGGTGATCAACTATAAAAGGATCAATGAGATCTTGGAATTCGATGGATACTATATCCCAAGTAGAGAACATTTTGTAAATTGTATCAAAAATGCCAATATATTTTCTAAGTTCGATTGCAAGTCTGGATTCTATCAGATCAAGATGGAGGAAGCTAGAAAAAGTTTACATCTTTCTTCACGTGACAAGGACATTATATCTGGAATGCCATGCCAATGGGATTGACAAATGCTCCCCATATATATCAAATGAAAATGGATAATCGTTTTCAAAGATTATTTTAGTTTTATGTTCGTATATATTGACGATATCCTCATCGCGACAAGAAACATGAAAGAGCATATTTAACATTTGGATATCTTTTCATATGTTTGCTACAAGAAAGGATTAATGCTAAGGAATGCAGTAATTGCTACATGACAGATCAAGTTTCTTGGGATTGAAATCAATGAATCTGGAATCATCTTTCAAAAACATATTGTTGAGAAGTCCAAGGATATCAGACGATCTCAAAGATTTAAAGCAGCCTCAAAGCTTTCTTGGAGTTGTTAATTTTGCTGGAATACTCATCAACAACCTAGCAAGCCACATGAAGGTGTTCAGTCCATTACTCAAGAAAGATGTTAAGTTCGAGTGGAATGACGATCATAGACAAGTTGTCAAGCAGCTTAAGTTTGCAGGCAACTACCAAAGCTTGCAATTCCAAACGATGATGATGAACTGGTACTATACACAGATGCCAATGATCATTGGTGGGCTGCAGTTCTTATAAATGCCACACCAGATGGTGAAGTGACATGCAGATATTGCAGCGGTCTATTTGACAAAGCGAAGTTATCAGATGGCACATCAACGAGAATGAGTTCTTTGCAGTTCAAAATGCTTTTAAAAAATGGCCACTATTTTTTCTTGGAAAGAAATTTATCTTTAAAATATATACAAGTGTTAAGTCTTTCCTGAAAAATAAAATTGAATCAAAACCAAAAAAGGCCAGACTTTTAAGATGACAAGCTGAATGCTTTGATTAAGATATTGTCATTGTAAAATCTGATAAAAATCTTCTTGTAGATTTCTTAACAAGAGATGGATGCGAGTGAAGCCAATTCCTTCATAACGAGATCAAAGCGCCTCCGAGAAAGTATGGAGGAGCTAGACAAGCAGATCAACGGCCTTGTGATTTCAGGCCGCGGGTCAAGTTCAGGAACTGGATCTCACGAAGGTCCAACATGCTATAAACGCTACTTTGTAGGCTCACATTTGTTTATGAGACAATCTTTATATTCCCCTCCGACGGGATGCTTCAAAGACGAAACTAAAGTTGTGTTTACCAGAGGCAGGCTCATCAACTAGTATGGGAAATTCAAGTACTACCACTATGAATCCTAGTATTGATCCCTTCGGGGAAGATACAGAAGGAAAAATGTATTCCTAGGTATCCAGGATATCTGAATAATCAAGCCAACCCAGCACCTCAGGGGTTAATGAGGAAGATATTAATCTTAGGTCATCAGCAGGTAACAGGGGTGCTTATTGGCCTGAACCGGTCCGGTCCGGACCGGAACCGGCCGGTTCCGGGGTCGTTAAGGTTGGAACCGGTCCGGTAAGGAACCAGATCGGTCCCGGTTTCGGTTCCAACTGGTTCCGGGCCGAACCGGTCCGTTTGGTTTTTTTTTTTCCCCGTATTTTTTTTTTCCGTATATAACCTTGGTGCACGAAAATATAACCTTGGTGCACGAAAATCATAAAAAAAGTAATTGGTGCACGAAAATCATAAAATGTAACTGGTGCACGAAAATATAAAATTGGTGCACGAAAATCATAAAAAATAACTGGTGCACGAAATGATTAAAAAGTAACTGGTGCACAAAAATTATAAAACAATAACTGGTGCACGAAAATGATAAAAAGTAACTGGTGCACGAAAATATAACCTTGGTGCACGAAAATATAACCTTGGTGCACTAAAATATAACACTGATGCACGAAGATACAACACTGGTGCACGAAAATATAACATTGGCGCACTAAAATATAACACTGATGCACGAACATACAACCTTGGTGCACTAAAATATAACACTGATGCACGAAAATTAACACTGGTGCACGAAAATCATAAAATGTAACTGGTGCACGAAAATATAACATTGGTGCACGAAAATCATAAAAAATAACTGGTGCACGAAATGATTAAAAAGTAACTGGTGCACGAAAATTATAAAACAATAACTGGTGCACGAAAATATAACACTGGTGCACGAAAATTAACATTGGTGCACGAAAATATAACAGTGGTGCACTAAAATATAACACTGATGCACGAAAATACAATACTGGTGCACTAAAATATAACACTGATGCACGAAAATTAACACTGGTGCACGAAAATCATAAAATGTAACTGGTGCACGAAAATATAACATTGGTGCACGAAAATCATAAAAAGTAACTGGTGCACGAAATGATTAAAAAGTAACTGGTGCACGAAAATTATAAAACAATAACTGGTGCACGAAAATATAACACTGGTGCACGAAAATTAACACTGGTGCACGAAAATATAACACTGGTGCACTAAAATATAACACTGATGCACGAAAATACAACACTGGTGCACTAACTTTGTGTAAATTTTCGTGCATCAGTAGCTGATTTTAATTTCGTGCATCAGTTACTATTTTTTGTGCATCAGTTACTGATTTTCAATCTTTTCGTGCACCAGTTACTTTAAAAATTTTCGAGCACCAGTTATTTTTGCCCTTTTTTAAAAAAAAAAAAATTTCAAAAACTTTTATTTATTTTTTATTTAATGTTGTAAATGTTTCCCCAATATTCATCACAAATTCAATATATTCCTTCTTCATTTCATAATATAGATGCATACAAATAATTGTAAAGAGATAGCAATTAAAAAATCAAAATAAAAAAATATTGATGTTTAGCACTCTTCATAATTGATAAGTATTGTTTTTGCGTTCTCTTCTTCTTGCTCGTCATAATTGTTTACGAATTCGTCAACCGCCCCATCTCTTCTATTCTTACATTCTGCTTCAAACCAATCTTTAAGTAACGTGAGCATGCATAACAAATCAGCAGAGAGACTACTTCTGTATTCTCCAATAATTCGGCCACATGTTGAGAATGCAGATTCAGAAGCGACGCTTGAAGCTTGTACCGCATACACGTCTCTAGCCATTTTGGCTAAGATAGGGAATTGTGCCGCATTTGACTTCCACCATTGTAACACGTCGAAGTTGTCTTCCGTTACAAATTGATAATTCAGATAAATTTGCAACTCAGTCGACGTGCTAATAGAAGGTCCTTTTCCCTTAAGTTTTTTCCTGCCCAGCATCCTAAGCAATTTGATGCCCCCACCTTTAGTTTGAGCTTGGGGTTGTTCTTCAGCAGGCCTTTGTTGCGATGATTCACTTGCCTGTTGATTATAATACAATTGAAACATATTTTGGAGAGATTGTATTGTAGACGTCTTTGATCGTCAACAACCTTCCCAAAAAATTTAGCATAATATTAAAAAAAGATCTCAAATGAAGATAAACATTGACTAGGATCTAACAATGTTGCGATGCAGTGCACGTGTGGGATTTGTTCCCAATATTTTATAAATTTAGTTTCCATTGCACTAACAAAAGCATGCAAGTCATAGTCATCTCTAAATTCTATAAACTTATCAAACATATTAAAATACTAAAGGAAGAAAATAAACGGAAGTTGGATAAGTAACACCGGAGAAGCGTTCCGTCACTTCTTTGAAAGTACCTAACAATGATACACAATTTTCAACAAATTCCCAATCCTCATTAGTCAAATAAATACTATCATCGCTATCAGGCATTTGATATGAATTATAAAATGGAGTTAAAATATCTTTGTAAGGTAACATAGCATTCAACAAATTGTACAATGAATTCCACCTAGTTTCTATTGGTGATGGAAAAAGAAGATGTTTTAAACCATTAGATAAACATAATTGTTGATTGTAATACCCATATGTCCCACATTGGTTGTGGATGAAAAATTTAATGTGGTTTATAAAGGCTTACAATGGACTATTATAGCAACTTGGGTTAACCATTTTCGTAAAGCGAGGACGGATACGAAATAGTTGATATAAGAGCCCATTGTGCAGTCGCGTTTGCGCGGGCCTGAGCCCGGGCCCGGGGCGTGACAATTGTTTCCAATCGCGCTTTACACGGCTCGTGCGTAACCATTTAGCGCTGTATTTCATTTTGTCAATACATGCTGAGTGATTGTCCTCATAACCAACTTTAACAGCCAAATTAATCACATGACATGCACATCTAACATGAAAAAAAACACCATCAACCATTGGTTTCAGATAGGTCTTTAAATCACGCATCGCAGCATTGTTATTCGCTGCATTGTCTAATGTGATCGAAAATACCTTATCCTGAATTCCATAATGTCTACAAGTGTTGAATACATATTTAGCAATTACATAACCAGTATGTGCACAATCTAACTCATCTAAAGACAAAGTCCGTTTTTGCATACACCAATTATCATCAATCCAATGACAAGTGACAACAAGATATGAATCTGAATTTACATTTGTCCAAATATCGGTTGTTAAGCTAACCCTACAAGGCAAACTAGAAAGATGTTCAAATAATGTATTTCTATATTTAACAAATACGTCCATACAATTTCTTTTTAGTGTGTGCTTGGAAATATGTTTAAACATGGGTTGTATAGACGAAACAAATTCAATAAAACCAGCATGTTCAGCTTGTATAAAAGGTAGTTCACATCTAATCACATATCTAACAAGTGACCTACGGTTAATTTCAGCAGTTAAAATAAAATTCGTGCCAGTGAGAACATTAATTTGTGCTTGTGTTGCTTCTCGACCTAATGGTTGTAATGTTGTCTCATCAAAATTATGTTTTTTTACTAAGTGTTTTTTAAATGTTCCAGTGCCTCCACTGGAACCACCAGCTTTATATGAATATTGCATTTTACATAATTTACATATTGCAACAGATTCATTAGTACCTTCTTTTTGACCGAGTTCAAAGTGATCCCATATCTTACTTCTTTTGGCACGAGTCGGTTGTTTACTCACTGCTGTAGTGGCTCCGGATGACTCCACTTGTTGTCTCTCTTGGGCTTGGGCAGCAGGAGGTTCGACAGGTTGCTCGGGTTGTTGCGGTTCGACATTCATAGAGGAACCACCAATATTGAGGTCAGCAAAAAAATCATAACTTTCATTTAACTCAGGTATTGGTACGGGCAAATTCATTGCCGAAGATGAACTCAGTGATAGACGACCCGGGACGAGACCCCGACTACGACCAGCGCCGCTGCTAGATGAAGATGCCATTATTATATATAAATTGTAGATAGCACAATTGAGAGGAAAATATGAGATTGAAGTATAGAATTGTGAGAAGAATGGATTGTGAGAAGAATGAATTGTGAGGAAAAGAATGAAAAATATGCACATATTTATAGATTTCAAAAAAAAAAAATTTAAAAAAAAAGAAAATGAACGTTGGCAACGGCTTTATAGCCGTTGCCATGGATTTTTTAAAATGTAACCGGTTTCGATTTCGGAACCGGTTCCAAACCGGTAGCACCGGAACCGGTGGTGCTACCGGTTTGGATTTTAAAAACCGCCCCGGACTGGTTTGATACCGGTTCCGGGGCGGACCGGAACCGGTTAGTCCGGTTCCGGTTTCGGACCGGACTAACCGGTCCGGTTTTGGATCGGGTCCGGATCGACCCGGTCCGATAAGCACCCCTAGCAGGTAAGTCTAAGGTTAATACTAACGAGATTAAAGTTTCCCCAGTTCACCCTTTGCAGGAATATCAGAAAACATGGGAGAAACACTATACAAGAGTGGGTGTAATTCCTGGAAAAATAACAGCTGATTGGTCAGGAAAATACCCAATGATGTGGATGCCTCCTAGTGTCAACCCAGAAAGTGTCCGCGAGTGGTTTGACTTTGGCTGCCTAGCCTAAGTTTTCACCACATCACCAAGTTTTCTGGAAATTGCAAAGTTACCGGAATTGATCTACGAGAGAGTGTATGACTCATGGCAAAATATTCATACACTCGGAAGAGGAGATGTTCTGGAGCAAAAATTCTTAACTGTGGAAGGTGATGGATCAGATTAAGACACCACCTGAGGGAACTACACTAATTTCCCCGCTCACAGAATCTGTCTCACTGAGATGGACAAAGTCAAGTATCCATTCAAAATATTCCAGAAAACAACGAATGGATCCTTCATGTTGAACTCCATGACTAGTCATACCACGAAATTTGCCGAGAAAATCTTTGAAAAGAAAAGGTAGGTATTGTGGGATAACAAGACTCCGGCGATGAAAGAAACATGCTGAAAGTTCTGCAACGTGGCTCATTTTGGAAGATGGCAGAACCGCATCTACCCAAGCTGTCCATAGCAAAAGAAGCCACTATTCGAGAAAGGATTCCTATCAAAAGGGACTAGAAGAAAGAGGACAGAATGGTACCAGATAAACATGGAAGATTCCTATGCGGACCGCAAAAGCCAAATTTCAAAGGTCTACAGGGAGACAAGAGTCATGTGACTCTGACGATGACCACTACCATTATCAAAAGAAACCTTGACTAGAATAGTCTGGCGCATTCAGAAAAAGATGCCATATCACGAGATAAAGGAGCATTCATGGGCGCACTTAACCTTGAACAAGAGTTTGGAATCCGCATTTGAAGTCTGGATTCATGCCTATATAAAGCAAGTCATTGATGAAGCTAAGGATATCATAAATTCTCCATAGTTTGCTCACAAATAAATATTGTAGTCTCAAAGCTATAAACTTATCAACTTCCATAGCTTGGTAATAATTTCTTTATTTCATTATAATATTTCAGTTTTGTAATTCAGTTTGTATATGTGTTTCGAGTCCAGCCTTATCATATGAGAGACTAAACAAGTAAGTCTCCTCACAGGAGGAGATGTTTTAATGTTATAAACATTATAATTACTTCCAGAATAGAACGAAGGCTTTTGCCCATCTATCGTCCAGATTTCTGTAAATATTTCTTATATCTAGTTATACCTTATGCCCTAACGTATGAAACAAATTAGGGCAGTGATGCGTGTTTTTCTGAAGGAGTCGGATAACTTGTAGACTAACTTCACCCAAGGGGTTTGAAGCTGGATGGTGATGAGCCATTCGTAAAACAGTCTAAGGGCAGTTTTCTGACTGGTGGATTTGAAACCCATCTAACCCGGTGCCGTTACGGTCAAAATGGTATATATCAGTTTTTTAAAATTTTATAGTAACACGGAAGCATGATGAGTCTTTTATTTATTTTTAACATGTTCTTCGAGTAAGGGTTTGAATTGTAAGAAGAAATGGTCTAAATATGAACCGTGAGTCCTTTGCAAAAAAGTATGCTCTTGAGTTCTTCTCAAGATGACAGAAACTTGAGGATTTAATGTTCATAAAATGCTACTATATAACAGTAAAAGGATGAAGAAGATGATGAATAGTATACAAATGCATCTTTTATCTTAAAACAAGTTTCAAGGGGCAAGGATGCAGTTAGATTAAAAGTTGGTTGAATTGCGTGGACCACTTGGACCGCGTGGGGGGTATTGATGTCATTTCAACCAGGAATGAACCTAGATGAGCTAATGTTTTCTTGCTAGACTATGATGAATTATTGTTCACTAAATTGTAACGGCCTGAAATTTTCCCTTGGAAATAAGTGCAAAACGCTCCATCGGTGTATGATTACATACATCATATCTTTGGTCTAGGCTTTGAAATTACATGTTAAAATGTAAATTGTACCTTTGAGGGGAATAATAAAATATTGGTATAATCTGCCTATTTTGATTATTATAGGGGTAATCTGCACCTAAATGATAGCATAAAAGGGTATTTTGCAACTAAATTTAGAAAAAAAGTTCGATAGATTATCGTGTGGAATATACCTCCTGTGGTTTCGATCAGGTGTAACATACCTCCGTATGGTTGGAAAATAGGTAGCAAGTCTCTCTGTCGTTTGTGAGTATGTGCAAAACACTATCCAAAACTAGGGTATTTTCGTCATTACAAGCCAAAACTTATGAAAATTGTGGAGGAAACGATGAACTATATTTTGCAAAGATGGGGCCAAAGTGCTTATTTACAAATCACATGGATGTAAAGTACCTATTAACGATGTCACATGGGGGTAAATTACCACTAGCTCATCATTTATCTATGACTCTCGTGTTCGTGTTGAAACGGGCACGAAAAGATCCAATCTCTCTTAAATTTCTCATAATTATTTAAATCTGAACGTCTTAATTATGCCCTTAATGTTTTTTTCTAAAAAAATTTGAATACCAAAATAACCCGTATAACAAATTATTTACATATTTCATTGACAACTTATCTTGGCTTAATTAAAAAATATCTATGGAAAATCCTAATAATGTAGCATTGTCACACACGCGTCACATGCATATAAAGACATTAATGTACGCCTACTCTTTTATTATTAGATTTATAACTTAAGTCATGAATATATACCAGAAATGTAATGAAACTGCTATAACTATATATACCTACACAGTAATAAAATCTTTTTCCTAACTTATTGATCATGCATGGACATCTTAGTAAGTATACGAGGCATAATCCATAAGGGAAAGTTCTAAAAACAGAGGACTAGACTTTATCGAGACTTAGCTCGTAGTCTTGGTTTGTACTTGAACCGAATGATTTGATTTTGACAAAAGAATTTGGTTTGATTGGTGATTTGATATCTATCAATATTATAAAGCTTGCATTGCTTTTTTATTTAATATGTACGGCTTAACAAGATATTCAGGTTTGCGTCTGACTAATTATTAGGTGACGATCCCGACCCTCATGATCGCTACCAGGTAAATCGAGGGATGTGCACGGATGACATGTTTCTGAATGAACGGACCAACATGACCCAAATCCAGACAAACTCCCACAATATTTCAGTGGAGAATTTGTCCACACGATATTCGAACCTGCGACGTCAGAGGTTACTCCCCACATCACCTCAGCCCTTACCAATCCGTCTATGCCCAGAGGACAAACCGAAAGGTAATCTTGATTTCACTATCGAGAGCCATTATACTTTGTGAATGGAACCCTGTACAAGAGATTTCTTTGCTCTATTTTCTGCAGCAGTTACTTCATCAAGGACCCCATGTATTGTGTATACTTTCCAAATAATGTTAGTTTTACTCTCTTCAAATAAGATAACAAAATGGGAAAAAATCTCATCTAGATAAGCTTGTTCAACTTTTTAAAAATTATTAATTATTATATATATTGAAGAACTATTCTTGACATTTTTTTAATGATGGTTCATCTTGAACCTAAAATATAAAAACTTCCCTACTAAACAATGATTTTAACTGTTTTTATGTGTCTGCCATTAAATAAACATTAGATTCCATTTCAAAATAAATTATTTACTTCGAATGAAACCTGGCCTAGAAACCATCTGGTTTATCATCAATTATTTTTGTGTGTAAATGTGTATAGGCATGTGATACTCACTAAAAATAGATGATTTCCTGCTTGTGGCTAGAGTTGTTCGGTTGACCTGTTTCGATATCTGGAACTAAGCTGAGCAATAACTCTGGACCAGAGGTAGACCTGAAATCATGAACTTAGGAGGGGGCCTGAAGGCTGTTCTAACCTGCCCCCTCCAATGCTCAAGTCAGATATCGAAAAATAAATAGAGTAATGAGATGTGCTTAAAAGAATCAATATAGTGAATACCCTTTATCGTTAATAACTCGAAATGTATAGGTTAGGTGGTGAGACCACCTGTAACAATGGGGAGACAAAATTCTATATAGATTGAGGGCGTATCAGGGGCAAAAGTGGGCAATTGTCGAGCATAAGCCCAACCCAATATCTTTGAATTTGTAATAATTGTTACAATTTACCAACCTAATTGATTAAAATAAAAGAAGGGGGATGGATTTGGGACAAAAGTGGAGCTTAAGGTGGTGAGTGTCAAGATTGATAAGGCATCACCAACACCAAGCCAGCGATTAGGCGTCTGGCTCGGTGGGACAGAGTTATGCACTATCCATGGCTGCCACTATCTTTTGTGGATTTGGAGGTTAGCATTGGGGGTATTGAAATTCATATTGGGCCTTAATATTTGGAGTTAAATTCTGTTAATATGATATTCTACATATTTATTTCCTAATCTATATAATTCTTATTTAAGTGATAGTATCATACAACATATTTTTTTTTTTTTGACGAACATGACAGATTTTGTTACTATTGCCTATTAGAGTTTTGAATTTCGATATTTAAGTTTTTAACTTTAGTCCGAAAGACCTACGCATTCAATTTAAATTAGGCTTCTCATATATTTTTTTAATGACTGTTAGTTGTTTACTATTTAGTAATATAGGGAAGAAGGTAATATTGGAACAATTAGAAGTTCGAAATCTAATTCAAAATTGGATAACTGAAGCGAATCTAAAAGAAGTTTGTTTTCTGGAATTGTGGTAGGGTGTATTTCAAGAATAAACAATAGATTTTCTTCCACCGTAGGATGAGCTGTCCTGAAAAAAAATGGGTTAGAAGGAAGCAAGGGAAGATTCTTCGATGAAACCCCTCAGACGGTCAAGTCAATATAGGAAAAGGAAACAAGATAATCTGTAGGGAAAATGACAAGTAATCTATATTTCATCCTCCTTACGAAATACAAATCCGGTATTTTTATACTCAGAGATGGTGAGAGAAAGACAAACTTGTAATGGCCTACGGGGCTCTGGGGACCACTGTGAACCTGCAACTGTGGGTCGTGATCACAGAGATGGGGATCAGGGACAAATACTGCACTCATTGTACGATATGCAGCTTTTAAGATCTTGATCGTACATGGAGATATTATTCGCTTACTGGTTAAACCGAGTTGCTATCTGATTGCCTGATTTGTGAGTGTGGTCCTCCTCTGTCAGGAATCACTGGGCCGTCATATTGGGCCACAAGCAACAAAGATGGGTCAGGTTATATCCATGGAGTTATGGTCGAACCGTACTGACTCCATATCGGAGTATCAAAGTTGATTGGAAAACTACTAACATACCCTTAGGTAGGTTATTTAGTTATTTTACGATTTATTAAAATCTGTTTATTTGGGTGAAAATGGAATTGTGTTACGTGTTCATTACTAGATGTTTTTTCTTATTATGATTTATGATTAACCATTAAGTTCAATTGTAAATTTGTGTATTAATGATTATATGTTTTATATATGTATTCTAAAGCAAATTTTGCCCAACAGAATAATTTTTTTCTAGTTACACTCTGGGTCCTAGGGTTGGCGGACCACGATCAGAGACCACGTCCTCGTAAAAATCATACAGAACTGTTCGGATTTTCTTCATACTTAAAGATGCAGGCTAAAAAGCATGCCTAACTGTATTCAGCATATCGCTTTCATGACCCACGAAGGTCATTTGAGCTCACCAGTGCGGAGATAGCTGGTGTGCAGGGAATGTTAAAAAAAATATATACCTCATGTCATATGATATATTGACCTCCTCGGGTAAAATCCCCTCAAGGGCCGAACAAGTCATATACCGAACAGAGTGCACCGAACGGATAGCACCGAGCAGGGTTTTTACCGAACAGCTGCTAACCCTCCTCGGTTTTCTGGTCAAAAATTAGCGGAAGACCCGGGAGTGACTAACAAATTAACCGGCGTGAATGAACGTGCAGTAATGGGGCGCGGATTTCTCGGACGCGTTGGACTCCAGTTAAGCCACGATCAGAGGACATCGTGTTCCGGATCTCCCGCGAGCCAATCACTGGGAACAGTCCTATAAATACCCGCGGATGTCATCATAGTAAGGGTTGGATTTTTATAGGCAAAAAGACTCCGAAGAGAGCAAACTTATGTCTGTTCGGTCTTTTCTGTTATTTCTCTAAAAAATTCGTGTAAGTCATTGAGCGATTGTTATTTGTGTCCGGAGAGTCTTGTAAATCATCAACATTTATAGTGAAGTTTTATACTGGACTAGGTCCCTTGGTTTTTCTCTCCATTTGAGGGTTTTCACGTAAAAAATCTTGGTGTGTTTATCGTTATTTTCTGTTAACACCTTATTCTACCTTATATTCGAAAATCACGGATCACATCATTGGCGCCGTCTGTGGGAACAAAAAGAGTAAAGACGTTGAAGCAAGGATATTTCATTAAGAATCCAAGGCGAAATGGTTAGAAGCAAAGGGCGAGGGCCAATGTCGGGGAGGGATAAACCAATGACCCCCCCCCCCCCCCCCCCCCCACGTTCATGCCCAGAACCAGAAGGTGCACGGGAGGCTGGATCATCGCAGAATGTTTCACGAGTATTACCCACCGGAGGAATACCCATGGAACATTTGACTGAGATGATTGCTAAAACTGTCGGAGAAGTTATGAAACAATTCATGACCCCCCCCCCCCCCCCCCCCCCCCCTGTCAGGAAGAAAATAAGGAAGAGGAGGAAGACTCAACCTCTATAAAGAAGTCGGAGAAGGAGGCTGAAGAATCGAAAGATTTTCCTAATCGTTCAAATGATGAGATAGATAGGGCTTTGCACCATCAAATGGAGGATTTAAAGGAGGAGTTACAAAAAATACGCAATAAAATGGAATGTCGTATTAACTCGGCAAGAAGAAGCACCTCATTCACTCCTCAGGTCATTGATGATCATCTGCCTCTTAATTTCAGAACTTTAAGTGTGTGGAATTATGATGGTAGCACGGATCCAGAAGAATATTTGTCTCGATTTGAGAATGCTTCACTCCTTCATCAGCTGTCAGATGGGGTGAAATGTAGAGTGTTCTTGACTACTCTAGCCGGCGCTGCTCAATCGTGGTTCAATCAATTACCATCAGGAATAGTTGATTCCTTTCCCAAATTCAGCTCGTTGTTCCTTCATCAATTCGCGAGCAGTAGAAGTTGCAAGAGAACAGCCTTGAGTTTGTTCGGTCTCAGGCAGATGGATAAGGAGTCCATGCGGGATTTTCTGAAAAGATTCAATCAAGCATGCCTTGATGTTCCGCATGTGACATCTGAAATACTAGCCAGCGCTTTCACCCAAGGGTTGAGAGAGGGGGATCTGTTCAGATCGTTGGCCAAGAAGCCACCGTCGGATTATGATGAATTACTGGGGCGTGCCTCTAAATATATTAATTTGGAGGAAGCGCAGAGGATGAAACAGAAGAAGGAAATAAAAAATGGTGGTGAAGTCAATAGGAAGGAGAGGCCACTGGAACAGCCTAAGAGGAACTTTGATCAGTACCTACCGATGAGACCTTATCGGGAGGTAGCCATGAATCAAATTATGCCGAAGAGGGGTCGGGGGGGACCTTATGGAAGAGGAGTATTCCGAGGAGGAAGTGCCCGAGGAGGGAGCGTTCATGAAGGAAGATTGAATGTTAGGCGAGGAGCTGACGGTGACCTGAGGAACAGTGCTCCTTTCCCTCGGAATAATGTTAATCCAGGGAGAGGAGCACTTCAGCCAGTTCCTTGGGCAGTACGTGGGGAAAGAGTGGAGGGCGGAAATCAAGTTACCAGGGAAAGAACGGTTAGCAATGTTCCTAACCGAGGAACTATACATATGATTTCGGGAGGAACATCATGTGGAGACTCTAACCGAGCAAGGAAAAGTTATGCTCGAAGACTCGAGGTGTTATCCATTAATCCAAGTCATATTCAGGAGAGTCCTTCTATAGCTTTCGGACCTGCAGATTTACAAGGGATTTATTTTCCCCACGAGGATGCATTGGTTATTTCAGCCACAGTGGCCAACTACAATGTGCAAAGAATCTTCGTCGATACAGGCAGCTCGGCAGATGTGCTCTTTCTTAATACTTTGAAACAGATGGAATTGGGAAGTATAGCTGTACAAAAGGTGAATACTTCTTTGCATGGGTTTACCGGAGAAGTCATAAGTCCTATAGGACAAATATCTTTACCCGTCACATTGGGAGATGAGTCCAAGACAAAGACGAAGATGCTCACCTTCCTCATAGTCGATGCACCTTCCTCCTATAATATAATATTGGGTCGGCCGGCATTAACGGCCTTCGAAGCGGTTGCCTCTACTTATCACTTGAAGATAAAATTCCCAGTAGGAGAGGAAGTGGGACAAGTAAGAGGAAGTCAGAGTTCATCAAGAAAATGTTATGTGCAAGAGTTAAAGCAAGACAAGGGAAATAATAGAGAAGAAGGGAAGCGAGGAAATAATAAGAGGAAACTTGGACAGCCTGAGGCGGAGGAGCGGATAGTCCCCGAGGAGGAATTTATGATTATCGAGTTAGGTCACCCGGCGAAAACCACTCGCATTGGGTCCAAGTTGGATCCCGAATTGAGGAAAAGGGTGATTGAGTGCTTAATAGATAACGTGGATGTGTTCGCTTGGAATACCTCTGAGTTAATTGGGGTAAAACCTGAGATTGCTGAGCATCATCTAAATGTTGACCCGGGTGCTCGGGCAATTAAGCAGAAGAGAAGGCATTTCGGACCCGAGAAGGATGCCGTCATAGCTAAACAAGTAGAGGAGTTGTTGAAGGCAGGTCATATACGGGAGATTAGTTTCCCTACATGGCTCTCAAATGTGGTTCTCGTACCTAAAACAGGAGACAAGTGGAGGATGTGTGTAGATTTTCGGGACGTGAACAAAGCGTGTCCCAAAGATTGTTATCCATTGCCAATGATTGATCAATTAGTGGATTCTACTGCGGGACATGAGCTGTTATGTCTTATGGATGCTTATCAGGGATATCATCAAATTCCCTTAGCCCGCGAGGATCAGTCCAAGGTTAGCTTTGTCACAGCGGGAGGAACTTTTTGTTATGTCGTCATGCCCTTCGGATTGAAAAATGCTGGGGCTACTTATCAGAGACTGATGGATAAGATGTTCAGAGATCAAATAGGACGGAACGTGGAGGTTTATGTTGATGACGTCCTGATCAAAAGCAAGAAGGCCCAAAATCTGATAGAAGATATGGAGGAAGTCTTTGCCACTTTGAGAAGATTTGGCATGAAGTTAAATCCAGCCAAATGTACCTTCGGAATTCATAATGGAAAATTCTTGGGGTACATGGTGACCGAGAGAGGTGTGGAAGCTAACCTTGAGAAAATCCGAACAATCCAAGAAATGAACCCTCATCGGACCTTGAACGAAGTACAAAGGTTAGCAGGAAGAATAGCAGCGCTTAGTCGATTCATATCTAGATTGGCTGATAGGAGTTTGCCTTTCTTTAAAGCATTAAGGCGAGGAATGCAGTGCGAGTGGGATGATCAGTGTCAGAAGGCTTTCGAAGACTTGAAAGAGTATTTAGCTCAGTTACCCTTAATGAATAAACCCGAGCACAATGAGACCCTCCTCGTCTACTTGTCGGTAACCGAGGAAGTTGTCAGCTCGGTGTTAATTCAAGAGAAATTTGGGCAGCAGCAACCGGTATTATGTCAGCAGAGCTTTGCAAGGAGCCGAACAAAGATACCCTGAAATTGAAAAATTAGCTTTGGCTCTCGTGATCACGGTAAGAAGGCTTCGGCCGTATTTTCTATCTCACCCTATCATGGTGGTAACGAGTACTCCCTTAGGAAGGCTCTTGTCAAAAGCTGAAATTTCAGGAAGGATGGTGAAATGGGCAACAGAATTGAGTGAGTTCGATATTTCTTATCAGCCTCGGACTACCATCAAAGCTCAGGCCTTATCGGATTTCTTGGTTGAAGTGACCCATACTCGCAAAGAAAAAGATTGGAGCTTATTTGTAGATGGATCATCTACTCAAATAGGAAGCGGTGCAGGAATTATACTGATTAGTCCAGAAGGAGAGGAAATTGCCATAGCTATTCAGTTCGGTTTTCATTCTTCAAACAATGAAGCTGAATTCGAAGCTCTCCCCTCAGGTTTACGAGTAGCATTAGACGCCGGAGCTCGGAAAGTGAAAGTGTTCATGGATTCAATGCTGGTTGTTCAGCAGGTAAATGGGGTGTACAAGGTGAAAGAAGAAAAGTTGAAGAAATATGTGGAGAAGGCTCAAGCATTAATGACTCAGTTCCAGGAAGTGGAATTGAAGCAAATACCGCGAGAAGATAACAACCGAGCAGATGCCCTCGCAAAATTAGCTAGTTCCATTCATGAGTGGAAGAACAGGAAAGTGCTGGTACAAGATCTTTTGGTCTCGCACATAGCTATCAACAGTATAATGAATTTGGAGCCTTGTATCATATCCGATTGGCGAGAGCATATCATCAAATTCTTGAAAAATAGGGTGTTGCCATTAGATCCGAAGGAAGCTGCTCGGGTGAAGAGAATGGAGAGGCGTTTTGTGTTAGCAGAAGGTAAATTGTTCAAAATGGGATTTTCAGCTTCCTTCTTACAATTCACATCAGTGCAAGAATGAGAACATTTGCTAAAGGAGATTCACGAAGGCTGTTGTGGGAATCATTTGGGAAGTAATATGTTATATCAGAAATCCCTTCGGGCCGGATACTATTGGCCCAGTATGAGAGAAAATGCCGAAGAAATTGTTAAAAAATGTAACAATTGCCAGAAACCTGCAAATTTATCTCATATACCCGCAGAGGTATTAAATAGCAGTATTACTTCCTGTCCCTTCGATCAATGGGGGATGGACATCGTCGGACCTTTTCCTCATGCCACGGGGCAAAGAAAATTCCTCCTAGTAGCAGTTGAGTACTTTACTAAATGGGTGGAAGCTGAACCTCTATAAAAAATAACTGAGGAGGAAATCATCAGATTCTTATGGAGAAGCATAGTATGTCGGTTCGGAATACCGAGGAGAATTATTTTGGATAATGGAAGGCAATTTCAGGGAAAGAAACTACATGAGTGGTGCGAGGATATGAAAATCAGGCAAGTATTCACGTCAGTAGCCTATCCACAGTCAAATGGGCAAGTCGAAGTTATTAACCGTATTCTATTACATGGGATTAAGACGAAGCTAGAAGGGGCCCGAGGAGAATGGGTAAATGAACTACCTGGAGTCTTGTGGGCTTATCGAACAACTCCTCGGGTATCTACAGGGGAAACTCCGTATAGTCTGGTATACGGTTCGGAGGCCCTCATTCCAGCGGAAATTGGGGTTGAATCTCTCCGCGTACAATGTTATGATCCAGGGCAGAACGAGGGTGAGAGAATGCAAGAGTTAGATGAGATTGATCAGCTAAGAGAACAAGCTGTAGCAAGAACAGAGCTATATAAAGTAAGGATTACCAACGCCTATAACCGAAGGGTTCGATCAAGAACATTTCAAGTTGGGGATTTAGTGTTACGAAGAACAAATCCTGCTGGTGAAGTAAAAAAGTTGGCACCCAAATGGGAAGGCCCTTACAAAATCAAGGAAGTAATCGGAAGAGGAGCCTACAGGCTGGAGGATCATGAAGGTCGGAAATTGGTAAGACCTTGGAACATTCATAACCTGAAGAAATATTTTGTGTAATCTTTCTTTTTTATTTTTTTTATGAATTCAGCAGTAATAAAATGAAAGTATTTGATTCATCGAGTTTGTTCGGAATTCTAATGATTTACTCGTGGGATCGGGATGTTTGGTCCACGTTTAAACATTACATTATTATCGGTTTACTCGTGGGATCGGGATGTTTGGTCCACGTTTAAACATTACATTAAACATTAAATTATCATCGGTTTACTCGTGGGATCGGGATGTTTGGTCCACGTTTAAAACCTAAAAATTGCCAAGTGTTTGTGCTCGGGGTAGCGAGCTTTGTTCGAAATTTTAGTTGTTTACTCGTGGGATCGGGATGTTTGGTCCACGTTTTAAACCTAAAATTGCCTAAGTATTTGTGCTCGGGGTTGCGAGCTTTGTTCGGAATTTTAGTTGTTTACTCGTGGGATCGGGATGTTTGGTCCACGTTTTAAACCTAAAATTGCCTAAGTGTTTGTGCTCGGGGTAGCGAGCTTTGTTCGGAATTTTAGTTGTTTACTCGTGGGATCGGGATGTTTGGTCCACGTTTTAAACCTAAACTTGCCTAAGTGTTTGTGCTCGGGGTATTGAGCTTTGTTCGGAATTTTAGTTGTTTACTCGTGGGATCGGGATGTTTGGTCCACGTTTTAAACCTAAAATTGCCCAAGTGTTTGTGCTCGTGGTAGCGAGCTTTGTTCGGAATTTTAGTTGTTTACTCGTGGGATCGGGATTTTTGGTCCACGTTTTAAACCTAAAATTGCCTAAGTGTTTGTGCTCGGGGTTGCGAGCTTTGTTCGGAATTTTAGTTGTTTACTCGTGGGATCGGGATGTTTGGTCCACGTTTTAAACCTAAAATTGCCAAAGTGTTTGTGCTCGGGGTAGCGAGATTTGTTCGGAATTTTAGTTGTTTACTCGTGGGATCGGGATGTTTGGTCCACGTTTTAAACCTAAAATTGCCTAAGTGTTTGTGCTCGGGGTAGCGAGCTTTGTTCGGAATTTTAGTTGTTTAATCGTGGGATCGGGATGTTTGGTCCACGTTTTAAACCTAAAATTGCCTAAGTGTTTGTGCTCGGGGTAGCGAGCTTTGTTCGGAATTTTAGTTTTTTACTCGTGGGATCGGGATGTTTGGTCCACGTTTTAAACCTAAAATTGCCTAAGTGTTTGTGCTCGGGGTAGCGAGCTTTGTTCGGAATTTTAGTTGTTTACTCGTGGGATCGGGATGTTTGGTCCACGTTTTAAACCTAAAATTGTCAAAGTGTTTGTGCTCGGGGTAGCGAGCTTTGTTCGGAATTTTAGTTTTTTGCTCGTGGGATCGGGATGTTTGGTCCACGTTTTAAACCTAAAATTGCCTAAGTGTTTGTGCTCGGGGTAGCGAGCTTTGTTCGGAATTTTAGTTGTTTACTCGTGGGATCGGGATGTTTGGTCCACGTTTTAAACCTAAAATTGCCTAAGTGTTTGTGCTCGGGGTAGCGAGCTTTGTTCGGAATTTTAGTTGTTTACTCGTGGGATCGGGATGTTTGGTCCACGTTTTAAACCTAAAATTGCCTAAGTGTTTGTGCTCGGGGTAGCGAGCTTTGTTCAGAATTTTAGTTGTTTACTCGTGGGATCGGGATGTTTGGTCCACGTTTTAAACCTAAAATTACCTAAGTGTTTGTGCTCGTGATAGCAAGTTTGTTCCGAAATACAAGTAAATGATTTCATTAATGAAAGAGAAAGAAATACAATAAAAGGTAAAAGCTCTACCCTACGGCTGGAATAGCTCCTCGGGGAGGCTCTCCAGAGCAGCATTGACGTCAAGGAAATCTTTTGAAGCTCCTTCGGGAGGGTAGCCTTGAGATCTAAATTGGCCGACGCATGCTTCAAAACCATGATCAAAGAACTTGTAAGCACGGTCAGCCACCATGTTGCTATACTCTGGAGACTTCAAAAACTCAGCTTTCTTCGAGAGCCAGAGTTCTTCCACACGAGCAACAGTGGAAGATTTCTCTTGAGCAAGCTGCTCGGAGACAGCTTGATGTTGCTCAGCCAGGGATTTATACTGCTCTGACAAAGTAGAGGTAGCACCTTACAGATCAGCAAACTTTGTCCGCTCCTCTGCCAGGACCTGCTCCGCCTTGTCCCGAGCTGATACCAGGGCCAAGTTCCGCTCCTCCAGAAGGCTCACTATTTTCTTCAGCTCCTCACCCATACCCTCTAACTGCCTGATGCGCTTCTGGTTTTGCCCATCAGCCAATCGAACTGAATGAAACGAGTGAGAAGTTCACCCGCCATCATGTGGGCCTGCATCAGATCATATATAAAGTTAAAATAACGAATGAATGTATTGAAAAAGATAAACGAAACAGATTAATGGGTAAAAACATTTACCTGAGTAAAGGAGGAGGAGAAGTCGTTCACCAAGTTGCTGAAAGCCAGCTCCCCGAGGTATTTTCGATCAGCTGAGTTGGGGGTATAGCACAAAATGGAATGGGAGGCTTTGGGATCGGGTTTTTTCAGTAGTGGAACAGTGGGGGAGTACGTCCACGAAGGGATATGGTATCTCGCGGTAGGCCGGGATACACCGAGAGCGGGTTGAGAGGAGGCTCGAGGTTCGGAAGGAATAAGGGAAGAAGAAGTTTTCTTAGTAGGAGGTGCTTGGGGCGAAGAACTTGGACCTTCAGGAGTAGCCTTTCTCTTGCGATGAAGAGCTTGAGTCCTCTCAGGTGAAGCCTTCTCCTCAGAAGGAGTCAAAATCTCAATGGACGGGGGAGGTGCAGGAGTAGTAGCAGCCTTAGAAGTTTGGCCTTTTTGGCTCTTCTCCCTTAGCTTCTCGGCTATCCTTGCCTTCATCATTTTTGTTTCTGAAAAGAGCAGAGAAATATTAGTCCGAACATGATAAGTTAAAAGTAAAACGAAGAAGATTACTTGAAAAACACTCACCGAGGGGCATTTTCAAGGATACACCCTTGGGGCTCAACTGGAACAAGTATAGCAGTCCGTCGTCAATCAGCTCCATCAAATTAAAACACTGATCGCCAAGTGCACGACGAACCGACAAATACCCTTCCTCCTCAAGGTGACCCTTGATTGATTTCCCCCTCGGGAGACTTTCCCTCCACTCCATAGGGCAATCCCAAGGCTGGAGTGGACGAGCAAAGAAGTAAGAGTTTTTCCAATTTTTTATGGACGATGGGTATTTTTTGAGGAAGCCAACCCCTGTCCTTGAGGAAAAGTAAAAGAGCCCGATCTCTTTCTTGTTCAATTGAAAAAAATAATGAAAAAGCTCGGGAGTAGGGTAAAACCCAGATAAGAAAGAACTATGAAGAAGCCTGCTAATAACCGATAACTATTGGGAAATAATTGACTAAGGGAAACACAGAAGTAGTAGGCCACTTCAATAAAGAAAGAAGGGACGGGAAAACGGAGGCCTCCTCGGAACTGGTCTATATAAAAAGGAAAATACCCCTTAGGGGGTAAGTGGGGACGAGATCCAGAAGGGGAAGCAATAATAGAAGTCCCCTCGAAAATCCCCCATTTAGTTCGGATATTGATGAGGTGCTGAGTCAATTTGACCTCAGACTCGAAGATCTTGAACCAGGGAACACAGGCTTTAACTAAATCTCGCTCTGTAACAAGTCTCTGCTCCTGTATACGAGCAGCAGATGTGGCAGAGGAGCTTAGAGTTCTGTCACTATCAGAAGAAGAGGAAGAGGGCTGAGGAGAGGGGCTAAGAGCGTCCCCCTCGTTGAACATTTCTATCGCCTGCAATGAAGAGTCGGCGGAGGAAGAAACCATACTTAGGTGATTAAAAAAGGACTGCTGGGGAAAGTTGTTCGATCATCTGGTGCTAGCTCGGAAGCAAAATGCAGCAAAGTAAGGACAAATGAAGAAAAAGGATGGGTATTTATAGCGGGGACCATGTGAACAGTCATTTAATCTTCACCGTCCAAAAATAAGGGAATGGACGGTTATAAAGGAGCCTCGGGAAACGAAACGTCGCGCGGCATTTGAAATATTTGGGCGGGAAAAAAAAAGGCGGCAAAAATGTCACGAGCAGGTTAAGTTTAGGATTTTACCCGAAGACAATAAAACAAGACTTCAAAAGTCTCGTCTTGCTTTACTTTAGGGGGGTGAGGTGATGTCATATGATATATTGACCTCCTCGGGTAAAATCCCCTCAAGGGCCGAACAAGTCATATACCGAACAGAGTACACCGAACGGATAGCACCGAGCAGGGTTTTTACCGAACAGCTGCTAACCCTCCTCGGTTTTCTGGTCAAAGATTAGCGGAAGACCCGGGAGTAACTAACAAATTAACCGGCGTGAATGAACGTGCAGTAATGGGGCGCGGATTTCTCGGACGCGTTGGGCTCCAGTTAAGCCACGATCAGAGGACATCGTGTTCCGGATCTCCCGCGAGCCAATCACTAGGAACAGTCCTATAAATACCCGCGGATGTCATCATAGTAAGGGTTGGATTTTTCTGGGCAAAAAGACTCCGAAGAGAGCAAACTTATGTCTGTTCGGTCTTTTCTGTTATATTTCTAAAAAATTCGTGTAAGTCATTGAGCGATTGTTATTTGTGTCCGGAGAGTCTTGTAAATCATCAACATTTATAGTGAAGTTTTATACTGGACTAGGTCCCGTGGTTTTTCTCTCCATTTGAGGGTTTCCACGTAAAAAATCTTGGTGTGTTTATCGTTATTTTCTGTTAACACCTTATTCTACCTTATATTCGAAAATCACGGATCACATCAATACCCTTATTTAAAAAAAAATTCGACCCCAAATTTTTTTTCATGTCTCAGTTACTGAAGCTCATATCTATTTCACACGAAGCCATGCTATAAGTTGAAGCGAATGACTACAATCATCTATCATAAAATACCAGAACACCATCATTAGGTTATGTGTCACTAGCTACACAGCTAGCCCAAGAATGGGGCGACCTACACCATATCCGACCTTCACGTTTGCTTCCACTAGGTTATTCGAATCTAGTTTTGCTCTTTAATCTGCATATCAATCTAGTTTTGGTCAAGTAACCTCATAATTATATAGTACATCTAATATAGATTTCTCTGTTTCAATTTATGTAATATTTTCTGCTACACAGATAGAAATGATATGGTGATCTTTACTTTTCATTGTTTGGTAACAAATCTTGTGTATGATAAAATTATGATACCCCAACTACCCAAGTATATTTGTATGGCAAAAACTGTGTTGCAAATCGGAGCAAAAGATTTTATTCCGAAAGAGAGGAAAGTTTGGACTTCGAGCATGCCAAAGTGCAGATACACCAATTAAATATGAAGAAATTCCTCTCATCTCTAAGAAAGCTAATGTATTCTTGATTTAGCCGTCGGTTCTAACTTCCTTATTCAAATGCCTTAAACAGTGAATTATACAAGAAAAAAAATTTGAAACAAAAAATTTTAAAATGGCACGAATATGCAGCCATTAATTAATGAAATAAATCTTTTTCATGAAGAGGACTGAAAGTTTGATAAAATTCAACACATTTGCTAAATAAAGAATTTTAGGAATTTGACTAAAACTACAGATTTATTATTTGATTAAAAATTTTTGGAAATAGATTGTTGATGGTTCGTAGAGGCGAAGTTAGAAATTTTGTTTAAGGAGCAAAAAAAAAATTGAAAATAGAGGACAAAAAAATTTGAAGGGATCAAAATATAATTTAACGGGGACAAATATAATTTTTTTTTTTAAAAAAAATTAGGGTAGTTATTTTGTTTTTTGTTTTAAAGAGGGGACTTGCCCCTCCACAAACATAAGTTCGCTCTGATGGTTGGTAGAGTAGTTCTCTCATACTGCACTACATGGTTCAATGGTTGATCCTTCCGGTAGTTGTGAGTTTTCCCACTTGCACGCAATGTAGGGTAAATTGCCAAATGATCACATGTAATTGGGATATTTGCAATTATAGTCTCATTAGGACTGATCGAATTTTAGTCCCACAGAAATTATTTTTGATAAAAATAATCTCACATCAATATTTTATCAAATATAGTCTCATAGTTTATCAGAAATGGTCCCGAAAAGTGTTTTTTCTGGTAAGAAATTAGATTTTTCAAATCTTAAAGTGTTTGGTTGTTCTGCATTTGTGCATAGGAAAGGAGACAAACTTGAACCTAGATCAGTTAAGTGCGTCTTTCTTGGTTATCATGAGGGTGTAAAAGGATATAGGCTTTGGTTAAGATGTGAACCTGGTTTCAAAACTATTATAAGTAGGGATGTCATTTTTAATGAATCTGAAATGCCTTGCTTGCTTCCATCTTTGCCTGAATCTGACTGTGAGTCTGAGGCTACACCGAGCAAGGTCTTTGCCTATTGTTACCCCTGTTATTGAAAACGATGTGCTCCCTGATATGAATCATGAGAACTTGCTTGTTAATGAACCTGATTTGCATGAAAATGTTGACGAACATGTGCATAATGAATTGGTTGCTAATGAACATGAAGATTTGCATGATTATATGTTGACTAGGGATAGAGTTAAAAGAAATGTGAAACAACCTGCTAGGTTTAATGATTTTCACCTCACATCGCATGTTTTCAATATGTTCGAGTCTATTTATAATTGTGAGCCTAAGACCTATAATGAAGCTTTGAAATCTAAAACTGTTGTGCATTGGCTTAGTGCCATGAAAGATGAAATGCATTCTTTAGTTGTGAATCATACATTGACTCTTGTACGTAAACCTGTTAATTTCTCTTTGGTATATTGCAAATAGTTATTTAAGGTAAAGAATGAAGTTGATTCTGTTAGATATAAAGCTAGGCTAGTTGCAAAAGGTTTTACTCAAAGAGAGGGTATTGACTATACTGAAATCTTTGCTCCTGTTGTAAAGTTTACTACTGTGAGAATTTTATTATCACTTGTTGCTCACTTTAATTGGGAACTTAAACAGATGGATGTTAAAACCGCTTTTTTGCATGGTGACTTAGATGAAAAGATTTACATGAAACAACCTGATGATTTTGTTGACTCAAAGAACCCTAATCACGTTTGTTTGCTCAATAAATCTTTGTATGGCCTAAAGCAGTCACCTAGGCAATGGAATAAGAAGCTTGATGAATGCATGCTTACCTTAAAATTTAAAAGAAGCTCTTTTGATCATTGCTTGTATTTTAAGGATAAAATGCTAGTGCCTGTTTTCTTGTTGATTTATGTGGATGACATGTTGATTGCTAGTCCTTGTCTGAAATCCATTGAGCATATTAAGAACTGTCTAAGTGATAAATTTGATATGAAGTTCTTAGGAGATGCTAGTAGAATCCTAGGCATGGACATTATTAGAGATAGAAAGAAATCTACTCTCTGGTTAAAGCAAACTTCTTATGTAGAGAAAATTTTAAAGAAATTTTCCATGTTTGATGCAAAACCTGTTAACGTGCCCTTAGCTGCTCATTTTGTGCTAAGTAAAGATCAAAGTCCCAAAACTGATGTTGACTTTGATGCCATGAAAAATGTACCGTATTCAAATGCAATTGGTTCTATAATGTATTTGATGGTTAGCACTAGACCTGACATTGCTTATGCTGTTAGCTGCTTAAGTAGATACATGTCTAATCCTGGTGTGGTACATTGGAATGCTGTTAAATGGTTGTTGCGATATTTGAAAAACTCTATGCATTATGGCTTATGTTTTTCTAAATATGATGAAGGTGTTATATTGAAAGGTTATGTGGATTCTAATTATGCTAATGATAAGGACAATAGAAAATCTACTACTTCTTATGTTTTTACTTTGTGTGGAGCATGTATAAGTTGGAAATCGCAGCTGCAGCATATCGTTGCCTTGTCGACAACGGAATCAGAATATGTTGCTGTAACAGAAGCTTTGAAGGAAGCTGTCTGGCTGAAAGGTTTGATCTCTGAACTTAGCTTGCTCGAAGGTAAGGCATAGGTATTTTCTGATTCTCAGTCTGGTATTCAATTGTGTAAGAATCCTGTTTTTCATGATCGCACTAAGCATATTGATGTTAGATTTCATTACATTAGGGATGTAGTGGCTAAAGGATTAGTTAATCTTGAAAAGATTCCTTCTGAATATAATCCTACTGATATGGGAACTAAGTGTTTACCTATTTCTAAACTACAATCATGTCTTAAAATTTTGAATTTTGATACAGGTGATTGATTACTGGTGTTAACTATTTTGATAGTATATAACTGCTGTGTGCGTGTTATAGAATTGTTACCCCGGTTATTGACTTTAACCTCCTTTGTGTTGGTTATTGTTTGTGTTCTTTGTCTGTGCTTTGTACTATGACAGGAACTTGGTCCACACAATGCTTTGTGTGTTGTGGGGACCCTTTGGGCGATGATGAGTCATCTATAGGGTTTTCCTTACGTCGAGGTGGAGCCGGTATTGTGCCAAGGTGGAGATTTGTTGGGTTTGACCCATTACCTTATTTATGCTATTGGGCTTTGGCCCCTCTTCTATTGCCTAAACCGAGCCCCCCCTTTTCCCATTCCCCCTTCACCCTTCATCTCCCCATTCCAGAATGTTCCTGCTCATCTGCGTGCGCCTCTTCGGCTGGCTTGACCGAGTCCTTGGGACTTGCTCCCCTTCTCTTCGTCTCCCTCAGTGCTATTAATGTTGGCATGGTTCCATGATGAGGTAACACTCTGAAAACCGAAAATCCTTAGTGTATTTTCGTTCCCCCTTCCTTTCGTGTCTCTGTTTCAGAGGTGGTTGGCCGTGAGCTTTGTGCTCCGATCGTTGAGTGGTTCAGACGGTGGCCGTGTGTTAAGCTTGGTGCTTCTGTGGTCAGCTTTGTGGTGGAACTCACTGTGTGTGTCTAGGTGTAACCCTAGTGTGGTTTCCCTTGCTGTGTTCGGCCGTCTCCTACTGAAGCTCTCGGGCAGTGTGTTCGGGCAGTGGCTCGGGCAGTGTGTTCGGGCAGTGTCTTCGGGCAGTGTGTGTGTCTCCAACTTTTGGATACGATACCTTGGTTCCCCGGTGACGACGTTGAAAGGAAACCCAGCTCGACCTGAGCCCTAATTCCTTACTCTTGTTTAGAATTTCAGTTTATAGTTTTATTGTGAAATTGTATACTGTGATTGCTTATTTTCTTGATTGCAGGTTATCATTCGAGATTGAAAGCGGAACGTACTCCTTACATGCACCTTACATGATCTCATATACATCACTAGAAAAAAAAGTGTGACTTACACTTAGATTTATACATAATTCATAGAGACATTGAATAGACAGCAAAATACATAATCCAGATCATCTTCCCAAGCTGAAACTAACACAATGCACGATCCATGTATATTCTTTTTTTGGTACCCAAACAAAAATAAATTAATAAAAAGTCGAGTTCAAACGATCAAGATATCGAGTGACGCCTAGTTTTACTAGGTTTACTCTTACCTCTGGTACCTGATAATAGTCCATCAGCCCGAATAAATCTACCAAGTTTCCTTGAAACCGAGCTTATGAATGAATATTTTTGTGACAAAGTAGGTTTATCAGCAGAATTCTTGCAGCTGATCACCAAGGGGCTAACAGGTTTTGACAAAGATTTACTACCTGAAGCTTTTTCCAATTCATTTAGTTTCATTTTCATGTCGAGAAGCTCGAGTTTCAAGTCGTGATTTTCCTTCCGTAGAGACGAGGTATCGTCTTGCACGACAGGGTGAATGCCAATGGACTTGTGATTCAGTTTTCCTGAATGAAGAGTGGAATCATGATTAAGGCTTCTACCATCTATGGCTTCCCTTAAACGTTGCTGCTCGTAGTAAAGTACTTGGATGATAGTTTGAACCGGTAGCCTATCGTTCTGAGCCGCATGAGCACTCGCCTCTCGAGAGAGCTTTTGACAGTTCATGACACTGCAAAGTTTCTTTCTCTCTATATCACTTAAAGAAGGATGAGCCTGCACATATACATACGAAATGGGATAGGCTAAGTTATCTTTATAATGGTATTTTTTTCGAGAGGTTATAATAAAGATATTGTCTTAGCTTCTCTTCTAAAAATTATATGACAGAGTACATGTGCTGCAGATTGAAAAGTCGGAATACTAAACAGTCCAAGTGGCACGTTTCTGTGGCTGTATTTTTGCCAAGATAAGAAGAATCAGCTGCCTAGATATCAATCAGTGTAAAGAGAATGTACGAAGTACAAACCTTCAAATAAATGTCAATGGCTCTGTATATTCTATCTTCTGTTATTCTTGGCTGTTCGGGGATAAGTTCTGCAAGATCAACAAACTTCGTAACGGATAGATTAAGATCAGAAGCAATTTCCGATAGATAATTCTCCAATAACCGTGTCACTCTCTCCATCTCACTTGCTGAAGGGGAATTATAATCTTCAGCTGCATTATAATTATACCCTACTTGATTCATCTCCCTTTCACGTTCAAAGAAATTTTTCGTGATTCGTAGCATGGCGTCAACATCAAACAATGTATCCCCGGTGAAGGAATAAGATGGGATCAAAAGATCATCTAGCGCGGCCTGGTCAAGTTGTGAAGCCAGTCTCCTCTCCAAATCAATCTGGCAAGCAGCTGTTGTTTCTAAGTATATCGAAGCTCGAAGAAGCATCGATAAAAAGCTGACTGAGACCGAGTTTCTCTCTCGTGGTAAGAGGCTAACTATCGTTTCTAACACGACCCTTTTCTCGTATTCTTGTCTTGGTTCGATTTTCTTCCGACCCTTTCCAAATATCTCCTGAAACTCGCAGGAAAATACATTTAATAGGCTATTCATATATGTTCAAGAATTAAATTTTGGGGGCAAGTCCTCACCAAACCTCGAAGTGATTTTTGTGCATATAGCATAACTATTTGAGCAAGATCGTATTGCTTAAATCCTCTTGCTATCATTGCAATGAGAACCCTCTGGAACATATCGATTCGTAGGATGGCCAAATCCTCACCCCACCAATCCACCGCTGGCTTTGAGCTATCTTGACACATAATGATCGATATAGCGTCGATGCTTCTGCTCACGAACCGTACTTCCTCAGCCATCGGGAGAAGGTTTTCTGATGACTGTAAAATCGATACAGCCCCGGAAATAGTCTTTAATGCGACTTCATTTAAATACGATTCGGTTCTTCGGATCAAATTTCCTGAGGCGTAGTCCTCTGTCATTTCAAGAAACTCTGCTGCACATCTAAGCATGGTGATGTTCTCGGTAGTGATTTCGAAGTTTATACAGTAGCAGAACTTGGCAGCAAGTTCAAATGCCTCCGCCCCGCCAGGAACATCGGGGATTTCGATGAAGGATTGAGCGGTATCAGTGGATTCTAAGAGTTTTTTGCATATGTATCCACTTTTTGAGACTAGAGGAAACTGTAAGATGTAGGAAAATACATTATGAAAAGAAAACATCCAAATAGGCCTAGAACTCACCTCCGCCTTGGGAAATCAATAAAAAAACTAAAATTTATCATCATTCTTCCCGAGTATTTGTTTGACATTCCTATCATCGAGTATTTTATGAAAGATTGAATTCGAATACTATAATAAATCACCGTCATATTCGAAAACTAATTCAACAAAACTAAAATTTAACACCAGAAATCAAGATTTTGTTTAGGAAACATAGAAGTGTGATACCTTATGTAAAGGAAAGGAAGTTCCTCCAGCAGTAACTGTTACATCACTAGGAATTTCATGGAAAAATACCCTGTTGAAAAAACAAAAGAAACTCCAAATGATTTCCCTTTCGCATTCCCATTGAAATATACTTTAAACAAAGAATCCGAATACTTGTGAATACCATCAAATCCCAGTATAACAATCAAGAAAACAAAAATAAAGAAACCAAACCATTGGCTTGTCCTCTTCAATGCACCGGAAAGCAACTCTTTTTTCTTAGCAGACATGTTTGTAGAACTTGAAGGTGAACTCTTCTCCTTTTCAAGATCCATCATCTCAATTGGGAGTAGTATTTTATAAACCTCCTCACGATATTTTGAATCAGTTTGTTGCAAGGACGAAGGAACTCTTGTGAGAAAATTTGATCTCATGAGAAATAAATGATGATCCTTGTCTTTTTGCTGACAAACACAGAGTGGGCTGAAGGAAAGATGAGTCAGTGATTCTGAGATTGCACAATCATGGTTTCATAGATTAGTTATTTTATCAGTCATATTTTGTCCCACTTATGTAAATTCCCCTTTATAATAGGCTAACAGCCCTTCATTTTTACATGAAAATGGTGATAATTCTGCCTGATGTAATAATAAAGAACGAGTTAAAGAGCTAAATAACCATTAGGAAACGTAAATTATATACAATTACAGACACATTATCCGAGATTAGTGGGAATTTTTAACAATATATTCAAGATTATAGAGTTTTACCTTGTTTTTTTCTTTTTGATAATTTTCACTCAATTTCGCCAATCACAGAAATCAAAATATATCATAATCAAGTTGGATGCTGCCATGGGCGGAGCAACCCTATGTTCTAGAGTGAACTCTACTCTCATACAAAAATTCGAACAATTTTTTTTTTAATGTTAATTTTCGAAAATTTATTTTTTTAGTCTAACTTCTAAATCATGATAAGCTATTTAGCCCTACATATCTCAACCAGATCCAGATAATTCTGAATCCTGACTACGCACTCATTCTGCTTTAGGGTACTGCAATATAAATATATATATATATATATATATATATATATATATATATATATATTAGTACATATATATAAGTGAGGAACGATTACTGTTGCGATGAACAGTAATCGTTCCCCACTTTTGCTTTCACTTTAACTTTTTATATATATTCACTTTTTCACTTTATATATATATATATATATATATATACATATTTATATTATACCATATATATAAGTGGCGTATGAACAGTAACCTTACGTCACATTTTTATTTTTTTAAAAATTTTTTATTTCTTTTTTATTTCTTTTAGTTTTTTTTTATTTCTGTATTTTTATTTCCTTTTATTTCTTAGTTTTTGTGTATTTTTTATAAAATATTCGTCCATCACTTTTTTATTTTTTAAAAAAAAAAATTTATTTTCTTTCTTTTAGTTTTGATTTTATTTTTGTATTTTTTATAAAATATTCGGCATGATGAATTTTTTGTATAGTATAGGTAGTCGATTTTGCTTGTTTATATATATTTTGATTTTTTGCTTACCTAAGACCCATTGCTAATATGTTATATTACATTTGTTCTGATGTTTGACATCAAATATTCCCTTAATATATAAGGAGATTATATCAAAACCCTTGACCCAACTGTGCATTCCTCTTATCTCAATTTTTAAAATTTAAAATGTTTTCTTTTTTTTTTTAGAAAAAAACTTATTAATTTTGTCAAGTATGGATTAAAAAAAAACAGATAATTCAAAATAGATTTTTGTCAATGGCAAACTTTGATAATAATTTTTTATATGAACTTATTTAAAAAAAAAAGAGTTAAAAAAAAGTTTTCATCGTGGCAAACTTTAATAATAATTTTTTAAAAAATATTCGGCATGATGAATTTTTGGTAGATTACGGGTCGTAAGTTTGCTTGTTTGTATACATTTTGAGTTTTGACTTACCTACGACCCGTTGCTAATATGTGATTGTTCTCGATTACCTTTGTTATGATGCTTGACATCAAATTTTCCCTTCATATACAAGGAGATTATATCAAAAAAATTAGAAAATATTAAATTATGATAATTATATATTACTTGTTTGATAATAATTTGGGACGTCACATTTACATTCATTATTTGGCAGAAAGTATATAAATAATTATATAAGTTAGATGATTCATTAATCATGAGGCCATAGCAAGTAATATAAGATCAATATCCTAAAATAACAATGCAACTACAACAATAAATATAAACTATAATTCCTCTTATGCGATGCTCGCTACTGCTATGAGAAACCGACACATATCTGCATTATGAAATGAACCATCGTCATTTTTGAAAACTCTTGCGAACAACTTTTGATTGGTTTTTTTGGAGTTCGTTGAGATTTATTTTTATATGATATCTGATGTCATCTATTACTGCACTTTCGTAGATGACTTTTGTTTAGATAGTCTATTGGGCCCTATTAGGATATCATATGTCAACTCTTGCTATGGTGTACTGTTGGGGAAGACTTTTGTTTACTCCAACCTGTTTGATTTTATATACGTATGATTATGTATGTTCAATGCATATGAACCATCTATTTATTCTCTAGAATTGTCTGTTGAACTTGTGTCGGACGTTTTATTGGACATATATACCAGGTTATAAGCTCACTGGCACCGCGCCTTGCGCGATGCCCAATTAACTAGTATATATATATATGTGATTCTCTTTAAAGCATTGGATCTGTATGGGTTGAACTAATCATAACCTCTATAAATGTCCTTTTTCGAAATACATATCTATATTAATTTTATTTCAATATATTTTCAATTTTACTTCGTATTATCATATGCGATCATCGTTCTAAATTGAACTTTCTATTATTACTTCTAAAAATAATTTTAATTTAAAATTATATCGAAATATATTTTGAAGTGTGTTCTTATGGGTCATACATACAGGCTGTGCGCCATGCCCCATTCTCCAATAACGCATTCGCAAAGGCACGTAGGGTTTAGAGACTAGAATAAAGATTGGCCCATATAACAAATAACGACGCAGTATCAAACACGCTCCTTTTTTATTTGATTTTCTTGTTTACATAAACCGGTGTTTGTTGGAAAAATATGCTTAATAAATTAAAATTAAACATATAAAAATCGAAAATACGAAACAAAATTGGGACACCGAAACTACCCCGGAAAAAAAAACGGTTAGTAAGGGTGGCGCCTGTCTGGAATTACATTCTAGGCAGAGAAGGCTGAGCAAGCTGCACCTATGCTCCGTGTCCGCTAAATACGCTTTTGGCAGATTTTGTGAAGAGTTGTGTATCATTTGGCATAATGATACAAGTTTTCATAAAAATGCATTCAAGATGTGTATTTTCGTGGCATCCAGTGATGCACTATATATAAAACAACTCCCTTGAGGATCAAAACATGTTTACAAGATCAAATCAAAGATTTGACAGCAAATTCTATGCATGTTCATCTTGTTCATCATATTTCTTGATTGAGTGTCTTTAAACCTTTGTGGTTTGAGGATTTGTGATTTGGTGTGCTCCCATCACAAATCATAGTCGTTATATCTTGGGAAACGAATTGACATTGTAAACTTGAGCGTCATAGCGAAGCAATATTATTTCAAGGATAAAGAGTTGAACTCTTGCCTCGACATCCAAAGTCATTGTTGCTTTTGCTTGCTACCCAAGATACACATCCATATAAAGATTTCACAATCTTGAAACGATGTTTGTAACAAATGACTTTATCAATTGGAATGACTATCGTTCATCATGGAGAAAGGCATGAGAAGTTCAACGGAACCGACTTCAAGAGATGTCAACAAAAGATGCTATTTTACTTGAACTCATTAAGTTTGGCAAGGTTCTTAACCGATGATGCTCCTACATTGAAGATGGAGAATTTGACACCCAAAAGATGGCTGCACTTGATGCATGGAATCAAAGTGACTTCCTTTGCAAGCACTATATACTAAATGGGTTAGACAATAAATCATGTGTTATTGCCTTGCGAAAACAACAAAGAAACTATGTGAATCTCTTGAAAAGAAGTACAAATTCGAGGATGCCGGCATACAGAAATTCATTGTTGGACAATTCATGGATTTCAATATGGGTGCCACCAAGCCAGTAATGGCGCAAGTCCAAGATTTACAAGTGATCTTGCGTGATATCCATGCGGAGGAATGAGTAAGTGATTCACTCTAAGTTTCCGCGTTGATTGAAAAAAGTTGTCTTCTATGTGGAAGGACTTTAAGAACTATCTCAAACATAAGCGAATGATATGAGTCATGAAGACCTTGGGGTTCGGTTGCGAATCGAGGAGGACAACAAGACGTCCGATAGGAAGGCCGGTAAACACCAAATGAAAACACATGCGAACTTTGTTGAACAACGTACCGGAACAAAGCGAAAGTTTGACGACGTGGTCTCCAAAATGGAAAGGCGCAAAAGTTCAAGGAAAGTGCTACAAATGTGAAAAACACAATCATATGGTTAGGATTGTCACAACAAAATAGACAATCCGGGGAAGACAAAAGATCATGTCAATATAACCGAAGATGACAGATTATCAGACGGTTTATCTAATCTTACCGCTTGATTATTATTTTTATTTTGACAATGATTGTATTTATCAAACTTAGTTTTTGAGGGAAAAAGTTAATACGGAAATGAGTCTTTTTCCGATTGAATATAATGACGGTTGTTTGTCAAATGCATTGGCCTATATAGAACCTAATAACGACGCAGTATCAAACACACTCCTTTTTAATTTGATTTTCTAAAGGGTTCCAATTAATAAAAATGTAATATTAACTTATGGGTAATAACGATTTGAAACTTAAGTCACATAAAGCGGATGAACAAACAGATGCAGATGCGGGTGCTGTATTCGTGAGTTCGTCAATTTTAAAAAAAATATATATATATATACTATGATGAAATAAAGTTAAACATACGAAATACACGCCATATTTGACAAATTTACATCATTCTTATATTATTTACAAGATGAAGTTCTTAACAAAATTAGTGCTTGTAGATTTAGCATTCTTAAAAAGTATTAAAATTAGATCATATATATAAGATTTTTTGAAGCTTTTGTAAAACGTAATATCCAGTGAGAACACTGCATTCAAATTATTTATTCGGTCATTATCTAAGTATGGGCAATTATCGTTTCCGAAAAATATATTTTAGAGAATGAAAATGAAGTATTAATATTTGATTTTATTTTAAAATATAAAATAATGAAATCGAAAAATGAAACAAACATTACCGTCGTGTTTCAGCGTGCTTGGTAATAATATGAATTTATTAAGAATGATTCATATTATTTTCTGAAATTATATTATTACTTTATGGAATGACTAATATAAATAATTAAATTAACTTAACAAAATAAAATTTTTATCTAAAAAGTTCATTCTATTAATTTTCATATCAAAAAACTTATGACATCAAAATTATTTTTCTCCATAAAAATATTACATAATCATAGATTTTATCATACTTTCTTGTATCAAATATTTTATATATTGTCACGTCTTTTCATGAATATTTACAAAATAATGTGTATTGGATATCTAGTTACCGTCTAATAGAATTATCATATCAACCAAAGCAGGGAAACCATGTAAATTCATCTGAACTCAAAAAATCGGAGAATTAAGAAGTCTAACAATAAGTCTTGACCTCGTGAAACCAAAATCGAGACTTAACAGGTTAAAATCGCACACTTACAAATTTTAGTTCACGGTTTGGTAAAACTTAGTGTGTGACTTGGTAAAACTTAGTACGTCTTAAAGTATAGCATGTGCACTCAATGTGCCAGACCACGACAAAAGCGACATTGCGTGCATGA
This sequence comes from Haberlea rhodopensis, assembly GCA_907163345.1. NCBI lineage: Eukaryota > Viridiplantae > Streptophyta > Magnoliopsida > Lamiales > Gesneriaceae > Haberlea > Haberlea rhodopensis. Next base: position 4,222,576 of record CAJQUN010000022.1, on the reverse strand, counting down.
AGGTAGAAGCATTATATGACTTAATTACAAATGCATTGGCCTCTAAAACATAAACAAATTAAATATAATTACAAACACAAAACAAAAATAAAATAAATTTTACTAAAAAATTAAAATTACAACTATTTAATCAAATAAACAAAAACTATTAAAAATACATTTTTCATTAAAATTTATAGATTTAGCCACCCAAAATTATTACATATGATTCATATTAATTACGGGTTTTTAAAAATCCTTGCTCACTCACTCCGTCACATTTTAGCTATCTAATTCGTCAAAGTTCAGTTTTAGTTCATTAAGTTAGTCTTTGTTGACTTTTAGTACTATTTCGACGTAATGCGGGCATGACATCAAATACGTCAGCAATATCCTAAACCACATATGCTCCAATGAAAAATGATTAAAAATGAAAACAAAGATCAACTTAATGGACTAAAATGGACCTTGACGATTTACATGATTCAAAATAGGAATTGTCAAGTTACATTACAAAAATAGTAATTCTCCCCAAAAAAATAATTTAACCCATGAATTTTGACCTATTATTTTTTAGATTTTTTTTTTTTTAATTTGAGGTCCTAGGAAAACAATAATCGAGAATTCCTATTAGTTGCCTATTTATTTATGGGAGGTTGACAGTGAGATTTATGGCCTCTTGCTTTCATACTCAACAATGGCGTATCATATGTTAACATCCAATTCTATATATATTATTACAATAAAGTTGCGGTCGGGATCATATCCACTAGGATCCAAATTTATTCAAATTAATATTTAATTTTACGTTTCTCTTATATTTTTGAACTTTAGTTTTAGGAAAAAATAATAACTTTATTATAACTTCTGATATTTAGTTTGGATAATAACGGATAAACATATTGTAGAATAAATGTATTACGAATTTACCTCTATAACTTGTAATAAGTTGATATAAAATTATATTTTTTTTTTATGATTCGACATAAAATTATATAATTTGTAATGTAGGCCTACTAGAAAGAAAAAAAGTCGTAAGTAGTGTATAGTTAATTCACCCATATTTTTATGAATATCGGGTACAATTACTTCCATATCAAAATTTTGTGGTCGAAAAGTTCAGTCTCCTTTGTAATGTGGCCTACCTCATGTTGATTGGTCATTCATTATTTTGGGAAATTAATTCGGTGGATGCATGATTTGGATTATAATATAAAATAATAATATATATATATGCACACACAGAATCGGATAAAAAGTCATGGACCCACTGAATTAATATGTGCCTATGATAAGTCTTGTTCTTTCTATTGAAATTTGCTGAGGACTGAAAAAATTTGAGTTGTGATTTGTTGGGTGGTTACATGTTTTCTTGGAAACTTTGTTGCTGTTCTTAAGGATGTTGCTCTCAGGAACAATATTTATCATTCAAGTGGATTCTTTTTTTTCCATTTAAAAAAAATATTCCAAATGAATAGTGATGATGCCCCTACGGATACTACCATTAAGGACATCATCAAACAAACCGGTTTTCTTGTGCAGTGTGAAAGGAAATTCAACACCTAACATATAAATATAAAAACACCTAACATATAAGTGTTGTCATGACAATGATGAACTTTTCTTTAATAAATTGGATTCTACGTTTGATTTACATAAATATATGCATAATAATGTCTGATATTGTCCTTTTAAGTGTGGTGTCTTGAGACCATTCATACTACACTTACACGCCAGATATATGATATAGATGTCTTCAAGGCATCATTCTTAAAAAGAACAACACAAATATATGTATGGATCTCAACAAATTGGCTAGCCTCGGGAAAATAATAATAATAATAATCTGGATGCCACCGTATACACAAATTACAATTAATTAACATCACCTTTTTTTGTCATAATCAACAAACAATCTATTTTACGTTTTATTCTTGGCTATTTATGGGGTAATACTTTATGGGGTAGTCTCATCTATTGGATTGTATATATTTACATCAATATTGGATGAGAATATACTCATCTAATGAATGGATCTACCCAATGCGGCACTATCTCATGGGGTAGCAAAGACCAATTCCTAATTTACACACCTTCATCACAACAGATAATACAGAAATCTTCTTGTTTTGTTTTGTTTTGTTTTGTTTAAAAAAGAGAAGATATGTTCCCGAGTGTTCTGTATTCTATTTATTAATTTTTATTATTTAGACTGATTTTGGCGGGACGAGGTGAGGTTAGATAGTATGGAACTAGTCAAGTACTTAGAGGCGGATTCACGTGTGGCTTTGATGATCATTAGACAAGCTGGGAGTTGTCTCATATCTTTAGCAGGATTCAGCTGCTGGAGCATGCGGTTCGAGTGTCTCGTGTTTAACAGGAACGGATACTGTTGCGGATGCATTGGCAAACATGGCACTTGAAGATAGAAAACTTCACCCGTTCTTCGAAGACATTATAGAAAGAAAGATAGTTGATGTCATATGACATATTGGCTTCCTCCTGTTCGGTAAATGACTTGCTCGGTTCTTTGGGAATAACCAACAAATTAACCGGCATGAATAAACGTGCAGTAATGGGGTGCGGATTTCTCGGACACGTTTGGCTCCAGTCAAGCCACGATCAGAGGACATCATGTTTCAGATCTCCCGCGGATTAATTACTGGGAACATCCCTATAAATACCCGCAGATGGTCTCATAGTAAAGGGTTGAATTTTTCTATACAAAAAGACTCCGAAGAGAGCAAATTCACTTCTGTTCGGTCATTTTCATTATTTTTCTGGGATATTTTTATAAGTCACTGGACGATTGTAAATTGTGTCCCAGTAGTCCTGTAATCAAGAAAAAGTGTGATAGTGAAATTTATACTGGACAAGGTCCCGTGGTTTTTCTCTCAATTTGAGGGTTTTTCACGTAAAAATCTTGGTGTGTTCATCTTTATTTTTTGTTAACACTTCATTCTACCAAATACCTAAAATAACGGTTCGCATCATTGGCGCCGTCTGTGGGAACAAAAAAGAGTGAAGACGTTGAAGCAATAAGATTTCATCAAGAATTCAAGGCAAGATGGTTAGAAGCAAAGGACGCAATGCGGGATCATCTCAGAATGTTTCACGGGCATTTCCTAGAGGAGGAAAACCCATGGAACATTTAACGGAAGTGATTGCCAAAACTGTAGGGGAAGTCATAAGCAATTTATGATTCCCCCTCAGCGAAAAGAGACCAGAGAGGATGAAGAATGTTCAGCCCCAACTAAGGAATCAGAAGAAGAAGTTAGGGAATCAAAAGATCCCCCCAGTCGCTTGGATGTGGAGGTGGACAAAGCTTTGCATCACCAGATGGAAGACTTGAGGGGTGAGTTGCAGCAAATGCGCAACAAGATGGAAGGGCGTATTTAATCGGGCAGGAAGGGCACCCCATTCGCTCCTCAAGTCATTGATGACCCCCTGCCTCCTAATTTTAGAACTTTAAATGTGGGAAATTATGATGGCAGCACAGATCCAGAAGAATATTTATCTTGGTTTGAAAACGCTTCACTCCTTCACCAATTAACAGATGGAGTGAAATGTAGAGTTTTCTTGACTACGCTCGCTGGCGCTGCTCGATCTTGGTTCAATCAATTACCCTCAGGGGCAATAGATTCTTTCCCTAGATTCAGTTCGCTGTTCCTTCATCAATTCGCGAGCAGTAGGAGTTGCAAGAGAACAGCCTTGAGTCTGTTCGGTCTCAGGCAAATGGAGAAAGAGTCCCTACGGGATTTTTTAAAAAGATTTAATCAAGCATGCCTCGATGTTCTACATGTTACGTTCGAAATATTAGCCAGCGCTTTCACTCAAGGGCTGAGCGAGGGGGACTTGTTCAGATCATTGGCAAAAAAGCCACCGTCAGATTATGACGAATTGCTAGGACGAGCCTCTAAATACGTTAATTTAGAGGAGGCATAGAGGATGAAACAGAAGAAAAAAGTAAAAAATGGTGGTGAAGTCAGTAGGAAAGATAGGTCAATGGAGCAGCCTAAGAGGAATTTTGATCAATACCTTCCGATGAGATCTCATCGGGAGGTGGCCATCAATGAAGTTATGCCGAAGAGAGGTCGGGGAGGACCTTACAGAAGAGGGTTGTTCCGAGGAGGAAGCAATCGAGGAGGGAACATTCAAGGAGGAAGAATGGGTATAAGGCAAGGAGGTGGCGGTGACCTGAGGAGAAATGTCCATTTTCCTCGGAATAATGCTAATCCTGGGAGATGAGCACTTCAACCAGTTCCTTGGGCAGTGCGGGGGGAAAGATTGGAGGGAGGAAATCAAGTCCCCGGAGAAAGGACCCTGAACAATGTTCCTAACTGAGGAACTATACATACGATCTCGGGAGGAATATCATGTGGAGATTCAAACCGAGCAAGAAAAAGCTATGCTCGAAGACTCGAAGTACTATCCATTGATCCAAGTCATACACACAAAAGCCCTTCCATAGCTTTCGGGCCCGCAGATTTACAGGGGATATATTTTCCCCACGAAGATGCATTGGTTATCTCCGCCACGGTGGCTAACTAAAATGTACAAAGAATCTTCGTGGATACAGGCTGCTCGACGGATGTGCTCTTCCTTAATACTCTAAAATAGATAGAATTGGGAAGTATAACTGTGCAGAAAGTAAATACTTCTTTACATGGGTTTACTAGAGAGGTCATAAGCCCGATAGGACAGGTGTCCTTACCAGTTACCCTAGGCGAAGAATCAAAGATAAAAACAAAGATGATCACTTTCCTCATAGTGGATGCACATTCCTCTTACAATATAATATTGGGTAGTCCGGCGTTAGCGGCTTTTGAAGCAGTCGCTTCTACTTACCACTTGAAGATAAAATTTCCAGTAGGAGAGGAGGTGGGACAGGTAAGGGGGAGTCAGAGTTCATCGAGAAAATGTTATGTACAAGAACTAAAGCCAGAGAAGGGGAATAACAGAGAAGAAGGGGAACGAAGAAATAATAAGAGGAAACATAGAGAATTGGAGTCTGAGGAGCGGATAATCCCCGAGGAGGAATTTCTTAGTATCGAGCTTGGTCACCCTGCTCAAACTACCCGCGTAGGATCCAAATTGGATCTGGAATTAAGGAAGAAAGTGATTGAATGTTTGATTCATAATGTGGACATGTTTGCTTGGAGTACTTCTGATTTGATTGGAGTAAAACCCGAGATTGCTGAGCATCATCTCAATGTGGACCCGAGTGCTCGGGCAATTAAGTAGAAGAGAAGGCATTTCGGACCCCAGAAGGATGCCGTCATCGCTAAACAAGTAGAGAAGTTGCTGAATGCAGGTCATATACGGGAGATTAGTTTCCCTACATGGCTCTCAAATGTGGTTCTAGTACCTAAAGCAGGTGACAAGTGGAGGATGTGTGTAGATTTTCGGGACGTGAACAAAGCGTGTCCCAAAGATTGTTATCCATTGCCAAGGATAGATCAATTAGTAGACTCTACTGCGGGACACGAGCTGTTGTGTCTTATGGATGCTTATCAGGGATATCATCAAATCCCCTTAGCACAAGAAGATCATTCCAAGGTTAGCTTTGTCACAGCAGAATGAACTTTCTGCTATGTGGTAATGCCCTTTGGGTTGAAAAATGCTGGGGCCACTTATCATAGCTTGATGGATAAGATGTTCAAAGATCAAATAGGGCGGAATATGGAGGTTTATGTCGATGGTGTCCTGATCAAAAGCAAGAAGGCCCAAAATCTGATCGAAGATATGGATGAGGTCTTTGCCACTTTAAGAAGATTTGGCATGAAATTAAATCCCTCCAAACACACTTTCGGAATTCATAGTGGAAAATTCTTGGGGTACATGGTGACAGAGAGAGGCGTGGAAGCCAACCCTGAGAAGATCCGAGCAATCCAAGAAATGAACCCTCCTCGGACATTGAACGAGGTACAAAGGTTAGCAGGGAGAATAGCGGCACTTAGTCGATTCATATCGCGATCGGCTGACAGGAGTTTGCCCTTCTTTAAAGCATTAAGGGAGGGATGCGATTCGAGCGGGATGATCAATATCAGAAAGCTTTCGGTGACTTGAAAGAATATCTAGCTCAGTTACCATTAATGAATAAACCCGAGCACAGTGAAACCCTCCTCGTCTACTTGGAAGTTGTCAACTAGGTGTTAATTCAAGAGAGGTTAGGGCAGCAGCAACCGGTATACTATGTCAGCCGAGCTTTGCAAGGGGCCGAACAGAGATACCCTGAAATTGAAAAATTAGCCTTGGCTCTAGTGATCACTGCGAGAAGGCTTCGGCCGTATTTCTTATCTCATCCTATCATGGTGGTAACGAGCATTCCCTTGGGAAGGCTTCTGTCAAAAGCAGAAATTTCAGGACGGATGGTGAAATGGGCCACGGAATTGAGTGACTTCGATATTTTTTATCAACCTCGAACTACCATCAAAGCTCAGGCCTTGTCAGATTTCTTGGTAGAGGTGACTCATACTCCTGAAGAAAAAGATTGGAACTTGTTTGTAGATGAATCATCTACTCAAATAGGAAGTGGTGCAGGAGTTATACTAATTAGTCCAGAAGGAGAGGAAATTGTCGTAGCTATCCAGTTCGGTTTTCATTCCTCAAACAATGAAGCCGAATTCGAAGCTCTCTTATCAGGTTTATGGGTAGCATTAGACGCCGGAGCTCGAAAAGTAAAAGTGTTCATGGATTCAAAGCTGGTTGTTCAGCAAGTAAATGGGGTATACAGAGTAAAAGAAGAAAAGTTGAAAAAGTATGTGGAAAGGGCCCAAACATTAATGACTCAGTTCCAAGAGGTGGAATTGAAGCAGATACCACGAGAAGATAATAACCGAGACGATGCACTCGCGAAGTTGGCTAGTTCCATTCACGAATGGAAGAACAGGAAAGTACTGGTACAAGACCTTTTAGTCTCGCACATAGCTATCAACAGCATAATGAATTTGGAGCCCTATATTATATCCGATTGGCGAGAGCATATCATTAAATTCTTGAAAAACAAGGTGTTGCCATTTGATCCGAAGGAAGCTGCTCGGGTGAAGAGAATGGAGAGGCGTTTTGTGTTAGCAGAAGGCAAATTATTCAAAAAAGGATTTTCAATTCCTTTCTTGCAATGCACATCAATACAAGAAGGAGAGCATTTGTTAAAGGAGATTCACGAAGGCTGTTGTGGAAATCATCTGGGAAGCAACATGTTATATCAGAAGGCTCTTTGAGCAGGATATTATTGGCCCAGCATGAAAGGGAATGCCGAAGAAATTGTTAAAAAGTGTAACAATTGCCAGAAACATGCAAATTTATCTCATGTGCCCGCGGAGATCTTAAACAGCAGTGTTATTTCTTGCCACTTCGATCAGTGGGGGATGGACATTGTCGGACCTTTTCCTCTTGCCACGGGACAAAGGAAATTCCTTTTAGTAGCAGTTGAATATTTCACAAAATGGGTGGAAGCTGAGCCTTTGGCAAAAATAACTGAAGAGGAAATCATTGGATTCCAATGGAGAAGCATCGTGTGTCGATTCGGAATACCGAGGAGAATAATTTCCGATAATGGAAGGCAGTTTCAGGGGAAGAAAGTGCAGAAGTGGTGCGAAGATATGAAAATAAGGCAAGTATTCACGTCAGTAGCATATCCGCAATCCAATGGGCAAGTCGAAGTTATTAATCGTATTCTATTACATGGGATTAAGACAAAGCTGGAAGGTGCCCGAGGAGAATGGGTAAACGAACTACCTGGTGTCTTGTGGGCCTACCTAACAACTCCTCGGGTATCTACAGGGGAAACTCCGTATAGCCTAGTATATGGTTCAGAGGCCCTCATTCCAGCAGAAATTGGAGTCGAGTCTCTCCGAGTACAATGTTATGATCCAGAGCAGAACGGGGGTATAAGGAAGCAAGAGTTAGATGAGATCGATCAGCTAAGAGAACGAGCTGTAGCAAGAACAGAGTTATATAAAGTAAGGATCACCAATGCTTATAACCGAAGGGTTTGCCCCAGAACTTTTCAAGTCGGGGATTTGATATTACGAAGAACAAATCCTGCTGGGGAGGTGAAGAAACTAGCACCCAAGTGGGAGGGCCCTTACAGAATCAGGGAAGTGATAGGAAGTGGATCTTACAGACTGAAAGATCATGAAGGTCGGGAGTCGGTAAGACCTTGGAACATTCATAACTTGAAGAAGTATTTTGTGTAATCTTTCCTCGTTATTTTGATTATGAATTTAGTAGCAATAAAATGAAATTATTTGATTCATTGAGCATGTTCGGAATTTTATTTGTTTACTCGTGGGATCGGGATGTTTGGTCCATGTTTAAACTTAAAATTGCCTAAGTATTTGTGCTCGGGGTGGCGAGCTTGTTCGGAATTTTTATTGTTTACTCGTGGGATCGGGATGTTTGGTCCACGTTTAAACTTAAAATTGCCTAAGTATTTGTGATCGGGTTAGTGAGCTTGTTCGAAATTTTAATTGTTTACTCGTGAGATCGGAATGTTTGGTCCACGTTTAAACTTAAAATTGCCTAAGTGTTTGTGCTCGGGGTTGCGAGCTTGTTTGGAATTTTAATTGTTTACTCGTAAGATCGGGATGTTTGGTCCACGTTTAAACTTAAAATTACCTAAGTGTTTGTGCTCGGGGTAGCGAGGTTTTTCGGAATTTTAATTGTTTACTCGTGGGATCGGGATGTTTGGTCCACGTTTAAACTTAAATTGCCTAAGTGTTTGTGCTCGGGGTGGCGAGCTTGTTCGGAATTTTAATTGTTTACTCATGGGATCGGGATGTGTGGTCCACGTTTAAACTTAAAATTGCCTAAGTATTTGTGCTCGGGGTAGCGAGCTTGTTCGGTGTTAGGATCGGTCCGGAGTGTTTAGAGGGGGGGTGAATGAACACTCCTTCTAAAAATTAATCCATTGTGATTTCTTTCGGATTAGTGAAAGAAATCTGTTTCTTAATCAACTCTTGTACAGAACAGACCACTGAAAGTATAAGTGCGGAACGGTCTGTTCTTGTATATGTAAGAACGGCTCGATGGCTAGTATGAAAGAACAAGTGCAGAAATACGATACACAGGATATGTTTCTGGAAGTTCGAAGGTTGTGTAATCCTTCTACGTCTCCCCTTCTTTCAATTAAGGAAGGTTTATACTAGAAGACTTTGATTTATACAATCCTGTTGTACAAACCCGATTCAGACTGGATTTACCTCACTACCAATCTGAAACTCCTAGTCACTCGATCTGCTCCGACACACTTTGTCTGACAGTTACAATATGTTTCTCACTTCTATTTTTCAACACAGAAAACACAAGATGCCCACAGTGATCCTAAATGATCAAATGTTACAAAGTAAACGTGCTTAAGAATAATTTTCAGCTCGAGAGCTTCTGAGCTTGTAAGCTTGTGCTGTTTTGCTTTCTTGTGTATTTTTCAATTGATCAGCAAGCGTGCTTATATTCCTTTTGTTGCATCCTTTTATAGTTGTAAGTACCAACGACATTATTTCCCTTAATGTGCAACTTTGACTCTGCTTAAACACTGAGTAGGCTACAGTCTTCTTCTTCAGGATACTTGCCGTTCTGGTTCATACTTTCGGCGACTGTCAGGTAAGCTCTTCTTTGTCTTCTTACCTTTTATGGCAATCTTCAGTCTTTGGTCCTTTGTAGCATTAATTACAACATTAAATGCTATAATAAATAGCCGTTAATGATTCGGACTGAGGAGCCATTCTTTATGTATCCTTGACAGCTCTGATCTGATAAAGATTGAGATCGATCTGAAGCATAGATCTAGTCAGTCTGAAATCCATCGATCCGGTCTGATAGGTAATATGCCTTATCAGCTTGTTCTGTTTTGAGCTATTGATCTGGTCAGTCTGATTACCCTTGATCCGGTCTGATATGCTTTGTCATCTTATCAGCTTGATCTGTTTTGGGCGATCGTTCTGGTCAGTCTGATTTCACTCGATCCGGTCTGATATGTTTTGTCATCTTTAAAATCTCATCGATAAGATCCGGAACTAACAAATTCCCCCTTTTTGATGATGACAAAACCTAGCTTCTAAGTCTTTTTAACCAGTCTGATAAGAACTCTGAAGCGAAAACTTTCGGATCGATTACTTTCTTTTTGTTCAAAGTAAATGAACATTATAAAGTTGGATCGATTAAGCATTTATTAAAGTTCAAAATAAATGAACAAGGACTTAATAAAGAAGGATTTTTATTGATAAAAAATCTCGCATACAGTCAGTCTAAAAATTTAATCAACGAGACTGCTATCTTCTTGAAGTTGGAGGCGGCTTGAAGTCTTTCTTCTTTTCCCCCTTTTTGTCAGCAGCAATCTCCTGAAGAAAATCAACAACTTGTGCGAGCTGCGCGCTGATAGCGTCAAGACGAACGTCTTGAGCGCGAAGGGAATTGGCAACAGATGCTCGGACTTCAGTGGCCAGCTCGATCTGCTCTTTTCTCAGGCTGTTCTTATAAGTGGCTTGCTGAGAAAACAGATCATTTAGGCCTCGCTGAAGGCTGCCGATACTGGCTGTCATCTTCTCTTTAAATGAATCAAAGTCCAGAGATGTAACCCGCTGGCCTTGATGAACCTCTAGAACACGCTGAGAGAGAGACAGGCAATTGTCAGATAAGTGCTGAAGGGTCCTTGCCAGAGATGGAGGTGCATCAGATAATCGGCTGGGAGAGCGATCTGATGAGAACAAGGCATGTTCATCGTCTTCAGCAAACGGGATAAGTGAAGAGACAACAGCTTGGTGACTTTCGGACCGGATCAAGGTGACCAGATCCGAAGAGAATGTTTGAATGAAAGCCATATCTTCATCTAATTGGATTGGAGGAGTGCTTGGTCTGGAGGGCTCCTCAATCTGGAGAGCTGCAACAACGGTGGACACCACCAGATCCGGATCGACGAACTCTGGAGCACCAACGGTTGCAAGTTCTGCTGTTGGACTGATTTGAACGTGGGAGACTGATGACCCCAAAGGAATAGATGTTGTTGGAGAGTCCAACAAGACATTCAATGGTTCATCATCTGTCGCAGACGGAGCATTAGGCAATGGCTGCTCCGCTGTCTGTTCTGGTACTTGCTCTGTAGTCTGATCCGCTACTTGCTCGGCTGTCTGTTCTGCTGTATCAGAATGAATAACCTCAATGAAAGGTTCTGCCAGAGTCTTGCTTGCAGAAGGATGATCCGGGCTGGTTGTGGGAGTGGATACGCTGAGCTTCTGTCGTTGAAAATGGACAGCTAAGTGAAGAGCATGAACATCCATCTCTAATTGAGCAATAACGGCCCCATCATCTCTGGCAGTTGGAGCAATCGGATCAAAGTTCTCTTTCTTAGCAGCTAGGAGCAGAGTGGCCAGACTGAATCTTTGATTTGCCGTAAATAGGTCTTTGCGCTGCACGGCAATCCGAACATCATTGGTCTCTGTTCCTTTGAGAACTTCCTCTTCCATCTTCTTCAGTCTGTTCAGCTTTCCAAAGAACATCTCAATGTGGTTGACTGTCCGGTACTCGACGTACTCATCAAAGATCACAATGAGGGCCTTCACCTTCTCATCAACATCCTCCATAGCAATGTCGATGGCTGTCTGCGCTGCCGATTTGGCTTTAGAGGAGATTGGTTCGGAGAAAATGGCTTTTCCCTTGCCGGTGGAGGAAGGGGACTTGATCCCTGATTGGGTATAGTCGCCCAACTCAGTGATAACAATCCCTTTCACCACGGGAATGGTAGTGGGGACTCGGATAGTGACTTGGGGTGCAGGGGTTGAAGTTTGGGTTGAAGGGTGAGGTGCAGGGGTGACTTTAGTTGGTGGCAAAATGGGTAGGGGTAGAGTTTTGATTGGTTTGGTAATCTGGGTTCTGGGCTTCTTTGGAAGTGGCTTGGTTGGTGGCGATGGAGCAGACTGAGTTTCTTCCGAATCAGTCTGGATGGTCAGTTTGCGCTTGACTCGAGGTTTGCGCGCAACAGCTTGTTCTTCGCCCTTCTCAATCTTGACTGCAGCCAGAGTGGCAGGAGTAGGCGGAGCACTCTTGGACTTCAGCAGTGCGAGCCCTTTGGAGTTTAGAATCTTGAAGGGACTGAGAGCGGACTGCTTTCCCAGCTCGATGTCTAAGGACTCCAGTAGCTTGCTGAGAGGAACAGTAAAGCATACGGCCTGTTTGGATGCAAACACCGTTTCCATCAGAACTCCAAACAGAATCACGGACCAGTTCATCTTCTGTCCGGATATTATAGCCGCCATAGCCCTGAACTTCTCTGCGGTTACAGCGTCAAAACTTCCTGCTTTTCCCAGAAGAGGTTTGCCAACGATTTCGCACAGCACCTGGAAATGAAAGAGCATTTCCTTCTTCTTAAACGAGGGTTGCAGACGGTGGCCAAAAATAGAGATCTTCCCTTGAAGCTCTGAGAGTGACGCTTGAGGAATCTGTCCAAATTCTGTCAGTCCGGAATTGGGGAGGCCAAAAGTTTTGGCCAGCGTCATCGGCGAGATCTCAAATGATTTGCCCTTGACAGTAGTGGATATTGATGTCTTCTGGGAGACGGCATTGGCGAATAGTTCGCGGATTTCTGATTCATAAACAACTGTGCCGTACTCCAGAAAGTTTCTCAGACCAGATGATTCCAAAGCTCGGAAGATGGACACCATCTCTGCATCTTCTGCCCTGTAAATATCATTGAACTCAACGGAGAGAGAGTTGTGAGTAATGGTAGCCATTGGAGTGAAGATAAACGAGTGCGAAGATTTAGGAGAGTGAGAGAATAAGAAAACAGATAGCGGTAAATTGTAAAAAGTGAAAGAAAATGAAATGTTCAGCCCACTAAATAGGAGAGAGAAGACACGTGTCTTTATCTCGATGACTGATGAAAAGAAATTCAAAAATAAACGGTCAGGATAACAGATAGTTAAGGCGGTTAAAATTGCGATCAGTCCGGGCTGTTTTTGTACAAAAGATGTATTGACCAAACAGATCATGAGATAACATCAGATTGACATGGATCGGTCTGAAAGGTCGGACCGGTCTGTGTCTTTCTGAACATTGTATTATCGATCTGTGGCAACAAAAATCTTTAAGTGCGAAAGTAAGAGAACATCTAAACTATTAAGATAAGTCAATTAAACCAAGAATTTGACGGAAATAATTAAACTTAGCCTCTGGGAGCGGTTTGGTGAAGATGTCTGCTGCTTGCTGCTCTGTGGAGATGTGCTCGATCCGAATTTCCTTTTTGCCAACATGATCTCGAATAAAATGATGGCGTATATCAATGTGCTTTGTTCGAGAGTGCAAAACTGGATTATACGTTATAGCGATTGCACTTGTGTTGTCGCAAAATATTGGAGAGCCAACAGCTTGGATGCCATAGTCTTTGAGCTGGTGTTGAATCCAGAGCATTTGAGCGCAACAGCTTCCAGCGGCTAGATACTCTGCTTCAGCTGTAGATGTGGCAATCGATGTCTGCTTTTTACTGAACCAAGAGATCAATCTTTCACCTAGAAATTGACATGTTCCACTGGTGCTTTTACGATCAATCTTACACCCAGCGTAGTCTGCGTCGGAATATCCGATCAAGCTGAAGTTTGAATCTTTGGAGTACCAAAGACCAACGTTCTGAGATCCTTTTAAGTATTTCAGAATACGCTTGGCAGCAATAAAATGTGATTGCTTTGGTTCTGACTGAAATCTGGCGCACATACAGACTGAGAACATAATATCAGGCCGGCTCGCTGTAAGATACAATAACGATCCGATTAGTCCTCTATACATGGTTACTTCAACTACCGTTCCCCCTTCATCTTTGTCTAACTTGATTGTTGGACTCATTGGAGTTGATGCAGTTGAGCATGTTTCCATTCCAAATCTCTTGAGGAGCTCTTTGGTATACTTGGTCTGATTGATGAAAATACCATTGTTGAGCTGTTTTACTTGGAGACCCAAAAAGAATGAAAGTTCTCCCATCATGCTCATCTCAAACTGTCCCTGCATTAACTTAGAAAATTTCTCGCACAATTTGGGGTTAGTTGACCCAAAGATTATGTCATCAACGTAAATCTGAACTAATAGGGTATGTTCCCCCTTAATAAATTTAAAGAGAGTTTTATCTACTGAGCCGATCTGAAAATCATGGTTCAGCAGAAATTGAGATAAGGTGTCATACCAGGCTCTTGGAGCTTGTTTCAAACCATACACTGCTTTATTCAGTAGATACACATGATTGGGATACAAATGGTTCTGAAATCCAGGTGGTTGCTCAATGTAGACTTCTTCCTGAAGCTTTCCATTAAGAAAAGTGCTCTTAACGTCCATCTGATATACTTTGAAGTCTTTAAAGGCAGCATATGCAAGAAAGATTCGGATGGCTTCAAGTCTGGCGACTGGTGCAAATGTTCATCGAAGTCGATTCATTCTTCTTGTCTGAATCCTTGTGCCACCAGTCTGGCTTTGTTTCTAACCACAGTTCCATCTGCGTCCAGCTTATTTCTGAAAATCCATCTGGTTCCAATGACAGGCAGATCGCTTGGTCTGGGGGTGGTTAGACTCCAAACTTGATTTTGTTCGAATTGATTTAGCTCTTCTTGCATGGCCTTAATCCAGTTAAAATCAGTTAGAGCTTCATCGATCTTCTTAGGTTCCAGAGTTGAGATGAAAGCAGCATGTGTGAATTCATCCATCATCTGTCCTCTGGTTCTGATAGGTGCAGAGGGACTACCAATCACTAGATTGGGTGGATGCTTCTTAGTCCATCGATAGCTTGACTATGGATTGTCTGGTCCGGTCGGATGAGTAGTAGCAGCATGATCAGCATCTGCTTTAACATTTGAGTGAGGAACATCCGGATCAGCTCGATCTGAAGAAGCTTCAATGCCTTGATCCGGTCTGTCTGGTACTTCTGGTTCTGGTGGATTGTCTTTTGACCTATTAGCTACAATCTCATCATCACTGTTAGCTTCGAGATGGATATTTTCCATCTGATTTTGAATTGATTCTTTGTTGCCCTCAACACATAAAGATTCATCAAAAACTACATGAACATATTCTTCTACAGTTAAGGTTCGATAATTAAAAATTCGATAAGCTTTGCTAGTTGATGAATATCCTAAAAATATTCCATTATCTGACTTAGCTTCAAATGCTGTAAGATGATTCTTACCATTGTTATGAACGAAGCATTTGCAGCCAAAAATATGAAAGTGAGAAATAGATGGTCTGTTACCAGTCCATATTTCATATGGGGTAAGGTTCAGCTTCTTGTTGATCATGGACCGATTTTGAGTGTAGCAAGCAGTGTTTACAGCTTCTGCCCAGAACTTTTGCGAAATTCCAGAATCAGCAAGCATTGTTCTTGCTGCTTCCTTGAGCGTTCTGTTTCTTCGTTCTGCAACTCCATTCTGTTGAGGAGTTCGAGCGGCTGAAAACTCATGCTTGATTCCATGATCTTCTAGAAAGGATTCAAGATTCTGATTTGAAAACTCAGTGCCTTTGTCACTACGAATCCTGTCTATGCTGGATGATTTCTCGTTCTGAGTGCGTTTCAGCAGCTTGATCAACTTCGGACCGGTCTGATCTTTATTGCTCAAAAATATAGTCCATGTAAAGCGTGAGTAATAATCAATAACAACAAGAGTATACCGCATTCCCCCTAAACTTGTTATTGGTATAGGACCAAACAAGTTCATATGCAATAATTCTAAACAGCGGGAGGAGGATTTGGCATTCTTGTTTTTGAAGGATGATCTGATCTGTTTGCCCATTTGGCAAGCTTCGCAGATCTTATCCTTAGCAAAATCGATCTTGGGCAGACCGATAACTAAATCATGTTTACACAGGCTGGAAATAGTCTTAAAGTTTATATGATTCAAGCGCTTATGCCACAGCCAATGTTTATTATCATTGTTAGCGATGAAGCAAGTAGGATTATCAGGTTGAGCATGATTCCAGTTAATCTTATATGTATTTCCATTCCTGATTCCTACGAGCACGGTTATACCGTCTGATGATTTAACAGTGCAAGTGTGTTTGTGAAATTCTACAGCATAACCATTATCACAGAGTTGACTTATACTGATCAGATTATAGCACAGATTTTCAACTAACAGCACATCATTGATAATAATGTTACCATGGACAATCTTACCCTTGCCCACGGTCTTACCCTTTGAGTTATCTCCGAAGATGATCTTGGGTCCAGTACATTCTATGACTTCAGACAGCAGCTCGATGTTTCCAGTCATGTGACGGGAACACCCACTGTCCAAATACCAGTCTGATGCGAGCTTCTTCGGTACATGTCATCAAATATAATTATTGTTGGTACCCAATCCTATTTGGGTCCAGAACGGATTAGCACTTTGGGAACCCACACCTGTATCAACTTCAATGGCTTGTGTGTGTAAGGTGTGCTGTGTGCTGGTCTGTTTTGATGTTGTGTGTGATAATGTGTGCGCTGTGAAAACCTTTGATTCTCATAAGGTAGTCTATATCTTCGTTGAATCAGTTTTGAATTATAGTAATTGTATTGTCTTCCTTGCCTTCGATCTTGCACCTTTGGAATTGGTCTGGTAGACGCAAATCTTGCTGGTGCCTTTTCTTTGGCTTGGTCAACATAACCAATTCCTTTTCTCAGATTTTGATTCACGTAAGAGACTCCTGTTTGAATCTTAGGTGCTTCAGTCTCATATACTGTGCTGGATTTAACAAATGTCATTTGTTTGACTTGGTTCTTTACCAGCAACAGCTCAGACTCATCTTTGGTGCATTCTTTGGTGTCAAAGCCTATGCCGGTGAAGTCACCGACGTTTCTTTGAACCTCTTGTAATTCTTCCAAAGATGTTCTGGATTTTGTCCATGTTTTGAATATATGAGAAAGCTTAGCATTTTGTGTGCTAATTCTCTTGTTTTCTTCATGGAGCTGATCATAGGAGATTTTCAGCTCATTCAGCTCGATCTTTAGATTGTTGCACTCACCCTGCTCAGAGCAGCTTGGTTTATTGTGCTCATCTATTTGATTACTGGCTTTAGCTTTATTTTTCTCAAATGATTCAGCTAAGATCCTATAATCATTAGCCATGTCTTGCAGTGCGGACATGAGCTCTTCTCGTGTAAATTCATTTGAGTCAAGATCATATACCTCGTCTGTCTGACTCATCTCTTCGTCTGCCATGAGATATTGAATATCTTCTTCGCTTTCGCTGGAAGAATATTCAGAGCTTTCCGAGTCTGAGTCTGTCTGAGCCCATTTGCTGTTTCCTTCTTCAGCTACTAGGACTTTTTGGGATTTTCCATGATTCTTGCGGTCTTTGTAGTGCTTCTTCTTCCTATCATCACGATGCTTCTCTTTCCGTTCTTCTTTCTTCGGTCTGGTGCAATCTGCAATAAAATGTCCGGTCTTACCACAATTGTAGCAAGCCTGATCGTTAACAGCATCATCTTTTCTTGATTTATAATGATAAGGGGGTTTGAAGTTCCTCTTATTCTTAGACATAAATTTACCGAATTTCTTGATAAATAATGACATAGCATCATTACTTATCTGTTCAGCGGATCGGTCTGATGTTGAGGGGATCTGGTCTGGAATGGCTGCCAGGGCCTTGTTTGGTTGAGAGATGAATGTCTCTGCTTCACCTCTGCTTATCAGTTCAAACTCATAGGCCTTAAGATCTGCAAACAGATCATGAAGTTCAACCTTGTTAAGATCTTTTGATTCCCTCATGGCAATGGTCTTAACATCCCATTCCTTTGGCAGAGCTCTCATAACTTTCAGAGCGATCTCTCTGTTAGAATATTCCTTCCCCAGACCATTTAGTTCATTTATGATGCCAGTGACTTTTTCATCAAACTCATTTAGAGTTTCTCCACTCTTCATTTTTATGCCCTCAAATCTTTGAAGAGCAACAGTCAGCTTGTTTTCTTTGGTCTGGTCGTTGCCTTCACATAGCTGTGCTATCTTCTCCCAAATTTCTTTGGCAGTAGAGCACATTTTGATTTTGCTGAACATGTTCTTGTCCAATGTCTTGAACAAGATGTCTTTGGCCACATTATCGAGATTTGCTTTCTTTCTTTCCTCATTCGTCCAGAGGGATCTGTCCTTTTCTACCATTTGTGGTTCACCACCAGTAATGGCGACTGCTGTACTTATTTTTAGAATCTTCATTGGTCCATCAGTGATGACGAACCACATATCGTCATCCTGAGCTGCCAGATGAGCTTGCATTCTGATTCTCCAGTCATCATAGTCTTCTTTTGAGAACATAGGAATTTTGTTAAATGATGCCATCAGCTCGAGTGATTTTGCTGATTAAGATTACCTGCTCTGATACCACTTGTTAGGATCGGTCCGGAGTGTTTAGAGGGGGGGTGAATGAACACTCCTTCTAAAAATTAATCCCTTGTGATTTCTTTCGGATTAGTGAAAGAAATCTGTTTCTTAATCAACTCTTGTACAGAACAGACCACTGAAAGTATAAGTGCGGAACGGTCTGTTCTTGTATATGTAAGAACAGCTCGATGGCTAGTATGAAAGAACAAGTGCAGAAATACGATACACAGGATATGTTTCTGGAAGTTCGAAGGTGGTGTAATCCTTCTACGTCTCCCCTTCTTCCAATTAAGGAAGGTTTATACTAGAAGACTTTGATTTATACAATCCTATTGTACAAACCTGATTCAGACTGGATTTACCTCACTACCAATCTGAAACTCCTAGTCACTCGATCTGCTCCGACACACTTTGTCTGACAGTTACAATATGTTTCTCACTTCTATTTTTCAACACAGAAAACACAAGATGCGCACAGTGATCCTAAATGATCAAATGTTACAAAGTAAACGTGCTTAAGAATAATTTTCAGCTCGAGAGCTTCTGAGCTTGTAAGCTTGTGCTGTTTTGCTTTCTTGTGTATTTTTCAATTGATCAGCAAGCGTGCTTATATTCCTTTTGTTGCATCCTTTTATAGTTGTAAGTACCAACGACATTATTTCCCTTAATGTGCAACTTTGACTCTGCTTAAACACTGAGTAGGCTACAGTCTTCTTCTTCAGGATACTTGCCGTTCTGGTTCATACTTTCGGCGACTGTCAGGTAAGCTCTTCTTTGTCTTCTTACCTTTTATGGCAATCTTCAGTCTTTGGTCCTTTGTAGCATTAATTACAACATTAAATGCTATAATAAATAGTCGTTAATGATTCAGACTGAGGAGCCATTCTTTATGTATCCTTGACTGCTCTGATCTGATAAAGATTGAGATCGATCTGAAGCATAGATCTAGTCAGTCTGAAATCCATCGATCCGGTCTGATAGGTAATATGTCTTATCAGCTTGTTCTGTTTTGAGCTATTGATCTGGTCAGTCTGATTACCCTTGATCCGGTCTGATATGCTTTGTCATCTTATCAGCTTGATCTGTTTTGGGCGATCGTTCTGGTCAGTCTGATTTCACTCGATCCGGTCTGATATGTTTTGTCATCTTTAAAATCTCATCGATAAGATCCGGAACTAACATTCGGAATTTTAATTGTTTGCTCGTGGGATAGGGATGTTTGGTCCACGTTCAAACTTAAAATTGCCTAAGTGTTTGTGCTCGGGGTTGCGAGTTTGTTCGGAATTATAATTGTTTACTCGTGGGATCGGGATGTTTGGTCCATGTTTAAACTTAAAATTGGCTAAGTGTTTGTGCTCGGGGTAGCGAGCTTGTTCGAAATTTTAATTGTTTACTCGTGGGATTGGGATGTTTGGTCCACGTTTAAACTTAAAATTGCCTAAGTGTTTGTGCTCGGGGTGGCGAGCTTGTTCGGAATTTTTATTGTTTACTCGTGGGATCGGGATGTTTGGTCCACGTTTAAACTTAAAATTGCCTAAGTATTTGTGCTCGGGGTAGCGAGCTTGTTCGGAATTTTAATTGTTTACTCGTGGGATCGGGATGTTTGGTCCACGTTTAAAATTGCCTAAGTATTTGTGCTCGGGGTAGCGAGCTTGTTAGGAATTTTAATTGTTTACTCGTGGGATCGGGATGTTTGGTCCGCGTTTAAACTTAAAATTGCCTAAGTGTTTGTGCTCGGGGTTGCGAGCTTGTTCGGTTAATTGTTTACTCGTGGGATCGGGATGTTTGGTCCACGTTTAAACTTAAAATTGCCTAAGTATTTGTGCTCGGGGTTGCAAGCTTGTTCGGAATTTTAATTGTTTACTCGTGGGATCGGGATGTTTGGTCCACGTTTAAACCTAAAATTGCCTAAGTGTTTGTGCTCGGGGTAGCGAGCTTGTTCGGAATTTTAATTGTTTACTCGTGGGATCGGGATGTTTGGTCCACGTTTAAACTTAAAATTGCCTAAGTGTTTGTGCTCGGGGTAGCGAGCTTGTTCGGAATTTTAATTGTTTACTCGAGGGATCGGGATGTTTGGTCCACGTTTAGACTTAAAACATCGTTGATGTTTTACGGAGGAAAGTAGCCAAATGAACAATTTTATTCATGAATGAAAAGAAATACAAGAAAAAGTAAAAACCCTACTCTACGGGTGAAATATCTCTTCAGGGAGGCTTTCTAAGGCAGCCCCCACATCGAGGAAATCTTTTGAAGCTCCTTCGGAGGGTAGCCCTGAGCTTCAAATTGGCTGACAGATGCTTCAAATCCATGATCTAAAAACTTAGAAGCACGGTCAGCCACCATGTTGCCATACTCCAGAGACTTCAAAAATTCAGCCTTCTTGGTGAGCCAAAACTCTTCCATTCGAGCAGCAGTCGAAGATTTCTCTTGAGCAAGTTGCTCAGAGACAGATTGATATTGCTCGGTCATGGATTTATACTGCTCCGATAAAGTAGAGTTAGCATTTTCCAGATCGGTGAATTTTTTCCGCTCTTCTGCAAGGGCTTTCTCCGCTTTATCCCGAGCTGACACCAGGGCCAAGTGCCGCTCTTCCAGAAGACTCGCTGACTTCTTCAGCTCCTCACCCATACTCTCCAACTGCCTGATGGGCTTCTGGTTATGGCCATCAGCTGATCGTACTGAGTGAAAATGGGTGAGAAGCTCACCCGCCATCATGTGGGCCTGCATCAGAGCATATAGAAAATAAAAATGACGAATGAATGTACTGAAAAATACAAGCGAGGAAGATTAACTGGTAAAAGTATCTACCTGAGTAAAGGAGGAGGAGAAGTCGTTCACCAGATTGCTGAAGGCCAATTCCCCGAGATACTTACGGTCGGCTGAGTTGGGGGTGTAGTACAAAATGGATTGGGAGGCTTTGGGGTCGAGTTTTTTCAGTAATGGGACGCTGGGAGAATACGTCCAAGAAGGGATGTGATATCTCGAGGTAGGCCGAGAAACACCGAGAGCGGGTTGGGAGGAGGCTCGAGGTTCGGAAGGGATGATGGAAGAAGAAGTTTTCTTAAGGGGAGGTGCTTTGGGCGAAGAACTTGGACCTTCGGGAGTAGCCCTCTTCCGGCGATGAAGAGCTTGAGTCCTCTCGGGAGAAGCCCTCTCCTCAGGAGGAGTCGCAATCTCGACGGAAGGGGGAGGGGCAGGAGCAGTAACAACCTTAGAAGTTTGGCCTTTCTGGCTCTTTTCCTTCAGCTTCTCGGCCATCCTAGCTTTCATCATCTTCGTTTCTGAAAAGAGCAGAGAATTAGTCCGAAAATAACAAGTCGAAAGTAAAACGAATGAGACTGCTTGAAAAGCACTCACCGAGGGGCATTTTCAAGGATGCACCCTTTGGACTCAGCTGGAACAAGTATAGCAGACCGTCGTCAATCAGCTCCATCAAATTAAAACACCGATCGCCAAGTGCACGACGAACAGACAAATACGGTTCCTCCTCAAGGTGACCCTTGATTGACTTGCCCCTCGGGAGATTTTCCCTCCACTCCATAGGCAATCCCAAGTTTGGAGTGGACGAGCAAAAAAGTAGGAGTTTTTCCAGTTTTTTATGGACGATGGGTATTTTTTGAGGAAGCCAACCCCTGTCCGAGAATAAAAGTAAAAGAGCCCGATCTCTTTCTTGTTTAATTGAAAAAACAATGGAAAAGTTCGGGAGTGGGTGTAAAACCCAGAAAAGAAAGAACTATGAAAAAGCCCGCTAATAACCGATAACTATTGGGAAATAATTGACTAACAGAAACAGAGAAGTATGAGGCTACTTCAATAAAGAAAGGAGGGATAGGAAAACGGAGGCCTCCTCGGAGCTGGTCTATGTAAAAAGGAAATACCCCTTAGGGGGTAAGTGGGGACAAGATCCGGAAGGGGGAGCAATAATAGAAGTCCCCTCGAAAATCCCCCATTTAGTTCGAATATTACTTAGATGCTGAGTCAATTTGACATCTGACTCAAAGATCTCGAACCAGGGACACGGGCTTTCACTAAATCTCGCTCTGTAGCAAGTCTCTGCTCTTGTATACGAGCAGCTGACGCAGCAGAAGAGCTCAGAGTTTTGTCGCTATCAAAAGAAGAGGAAGATGGTTGAGGAGAGGGGCTAAGAGCATCTCCCTCATTGAACATATATATCGCCTGTAATGAAGAGTCTGCTGAGGAAGAAACCATACTTGGTGATTGAAAAATGAAGATTACTGAGGAAAGTTGTTCGATCGTCTGATGCTAGCTCGGAAGCAAAATGCAGCAAAGTAAGATAAATGAAGGAAAATTATGGGTATTTATAGATGGGACCATATGAACAGTCATTTAATCTTCACCGTCCAAAAATGATGGAATGAACGGTCATAAAGGTGCCTCGGGAAACGAAACGTCGCGCAGCATTTGAAATTTTTAGGCGGGGAAAAAGGGCGGCAAGAAATCCCGAGCAGGTTAAGGTTAGGATTTTACCCGAAGACAATAAAACAAGACTTCAAAAGTCTCGTCTTGCTTTACTTTAGGGGGGTGAGGTGATGTCATATGACATATTGGCTTCCTCGGGTAAAATCCCCCAAAGAACCGAACAAGTCATTTACCGAACAGGAGGACATCGATCAGGTAGCACCGAGCACGGTTTTACCGAGCATATGCTAAACCCTCCTCGGTTTTATGGTCAAAGAATAGCGGAAGACTCGGGAATAACAAACAAATTAATCGGCGTGAATAAACGTGCAGTAATGGGGCGCAAATTTCTCGGACATGTTTGGCTCCAGTCAAGCCACGATCAGAGGACATCGTGTTTCAGATCTCCCGCGGATTAATTACTGGGAACAGCCCTATAAATACCCGCAGATGGTCTCATAGTAAAGGGTTGAATTTTTCTATACAAAAAGACTCCGAAGAGAGCAAATTCACTTCTGTTCGGTCATTTTCATTATTTTTCTGGGATATTTCTATAAGTCACTGGACGATTGTAAATTGTGTCCCAGTCCTATAATCAAGAAAAAGTGTGATAGTGAAATTTATACTAGACAAGGTCCCGTGGTTTTTCTCTCAATTTGAGGGTTTTTCACGTAAAAATCTTGGTGTGTTCATCTTTATTTTTCGTTAATACTTCATTTTACCAAATACCTAAAATAACGGTTCACATCAATTGTATTTCTTGTAAATATGTGTAAGTGTTGAATTTTGACTTGTACAGGATAGGCCAGCTGTTGTATACAGTATGTGGTAATACAAACGTGGTATCGCTAATAGATATTTTATTATATGTATTTTGTAAATATATATTTTATCTCTTTGTGGTTTGTAAAATATATTACATTGCCGTACTCTACAATTTTCAAAACCTTTTGGCTAGTCGTGACAAAAATACCCCCATTTATGAGGGGTTTTGCACACACTTACAAACCACAGGAGGAGTATTGTATATTTTCAAACCATAACGATGTCACTTGTATCCGGCAAAACCACAAAGGGTAAGTTATAACCGAAACCACAGTGGGATAAATTGTCACATGTTAAAACTCTGTTTTTTTTTCTAATTTTAGGTGCATTTACCCACCAGTCTTATTCTTTAGGCCAAAAGATATAATTGTTAGTCGATACACAATTTTATTTCTTATATAATGGTAGCACAAAGCCTCATACTAAGCATTAGGTGGATATGATATTGCACTATATGAGTGTCAATTAGTCAGACTTGCTATATAAAAACAGTGATGAGCACTTCGTCCACGAGTGTATATAGGATATATGTTGTAATTTCCAATAGTTTTTAAATTTTTTTTTTTTTTTTGCTTATAGAACTCTATCCTCCCATGTTTCTGTTTATTCTACCTCACCTAATATCCATACTTCTATTAAATTTTAGGTGAACACCATTGGATTGGTTGGAAAAAGCAATGAGAATGGATTTTTTTAACGAATGAACGATAAAAAAAATTAATAAATAAATAAATAAAAACTTACAGGTGCGACAGAATTTCAAAGTGTTCTTTGAGCCCTCGAAGGTGGGAAAAAGAATAAATTGAGGAGACAACTCGATGATGTAGATTCAATCTAAACTTTTATATACAATATACAAATATACTGGTATTCAAAATAGATTTTTATAGAGTATATAAAAGTCTAGATTGAATACATCTTGACTGTTAAACTCCATAAAAATCATTAAAAATTATGCCGGTTGAATTTGAGAGTCGAAAGCTGAGTTGGCAAGATGTTTATAAGGCAAGCATTGATTCCTTGATCTCTCTGTTTTTTTTTTCTTTGAATTAACCTATTAAAAAAAGTATGACCTTTGTCTTTCTGACATTCTTGATCACTTGATGGACTGTCAACTGTTTCACAGCCCCCGGAAGATGTCCTTTTTACTCACCCGAGGCTTTTCAGGGCGTGTGTTCCACCAGGAATGCATCAGTTCCGAGGAAACATTTGGGATTATGATTGTAGACCTCAAGTCATGCAAAAACTAGGGTACCCTTTAGTGAGGGACGATAGGATTCGTGAGTTCACGGATGCCAGGAATATTGAACTTGGACTTGGATTACAGGTAATCTTTTCAGTTTGATCGAATCCCATATACTTATTGGTTCCACTTACTTTACAAATGGTGCTCTAGGCATAAACCAAAAATATAATGGAGCTGGCTAGAAGTTACAAAATGGAACTCTACGTGCAACACTCTCAAAACTTTGAAAAAATGTGAATAATTTTGGATGATGGTGATCTATAACAAAAAGGCAAAAATGATATATCGTTGTTTCAGCTTCTGATAACTCTATGCTTGTATCTACCAAGAGCTAGCGGCGGATTGCCCCTGTGGTTTTGAAGATTACCCTATGTGGTTTGAAAATATGCATTTTACCCATTGTGGTTTTGAAAATAGGCAGATTACCCACATAATATTTCAAAATATGCATTTTACCCCATATGATTTTGAATATAGGCACTTTACTCCCTTGTGGTTTGTGAATATGTGCAAAATACTCTATCACGTGGATGTCATTCTTTGCAAACCACAATGGAGTAAAGTGTCTATATTCAACCACAGGGTGTCAAGTGCTTATCTTCAAACCATATGGGGTAATCTGCATATGTTCAAAATCACATTAGGGTAAAATGTATATTTTCAAACCATATGGGTAAAATTCCTATTTTTAAACCACATGGAGTAATCTGCCTATTGTCAATGCCACAATTGGATAAAATAACTATTTTCAAACCACATGAGGTAATCTGCATATTTTCAAAACCAAAAGGTAATCTGCCACTAGCTCCATCTATCAACCCTGAAATTCCTTTTGTCTTTGCATCTAAGATGAATTATATGTA
Organism: Haberlea rhodopensis; assembly: GCA_907163345.1. Classification (NCBI taxonomy): domain Eukaryota; kingdom Viridiplantae; phylum Streptophyta; class Magnoliopsida; order Lamiales; family Gesneriaceae; genus Haberlea; species Haberlea rhodopensis. Next base: position 4,196,919 of record CAJQUN010000022.1, on the reverse strand, counting down.
TAGCTATAATGCATCTTTCTATCATATAAATTAATTGTTAGCATAAATGCCCAGCAAGCCAATGTTGGCCCGATGGGCTTTATGGACCCTAGCCCAATTAGCTAACCACTATAAATATAACCTTGTCTAGGGTTAAATCATAAGAATTCCATTCACTCTCATAGAAACGCTAACACCAAACTAGCACTGGTGTTGGCTTGTAGATCTGGTCAGGTTGATTGGACTCGAGGGACTACCGCTATCAGATTTACATCGGTGAACGGTAATCTCTTTTCGTGCATTAATATTCGATATTTGCATGTTTATATATGAATCAGGCGCGATCGACCGTCCCTGGGTCAGATCTGTTTATTGTATTATTTTCGCTGCGTTTGGATCTGACGCCGGGGTACGGAAACCCAACAGTGGTATCAGAGCCAGGTTGCGCTTTGATTCATGTATTTGATAATTAATTTTTATTAGATCTTTTCTCATCGATTCTAATCGTGTTTGAGTTTTTCAAAAATTTTGAATCCGGAAAACATAGAAAATTGGAATAAAGGAGTTTTTTTTTATCCGAACCCAAAATATCCCGGCACCGGAAAACGTTTCCGATGCACTGTTCATCGCACGGCCGCGCACGGAGGCGCGTTGAATGGCGCGGCCTGCTCGCTCGTGGTTGCACCGCCGCAGGCTTCTTCATAGGATGGACAGCCTTGCGCAAAGGCTTCAGAAATCGGACGTTTCTGCAATGGTTGCAGACGAAATCCCATCGCCATGGATTCTGCAAATGTTGCAGATGAAACTCGCGCAGGTTGTTCGCGACCAAGCTCTGGCCCTCGTGAAACGTTCACGACGAGGCGTGCTTGTGTGCAAACTGGATGGGCGGCGGCGGCGGCGGCAGCATTAGGGTTTGGGAAACCCTAATTTCGATTTTGTTTTTTTTTGGGAAGGAGATGAACAGTACCCTTCGACCTAATTTTCGATTTTTAATTAAAAAAAAAAATATTTTTATTAAATCCGTAAATAGGGTATTTTGGGTTGAAATTGATTTTATAATTTTGGTTCCAAATTGTTTGGAGTCAATAAATTATTTTGGGTCATTTTAGATGTTTTATCCAGATATTATTTTTGAAATAAATCATAATACTTAATTTATTAAAAATGTGATTTTTAATTTATTAAATGTAAAATAGAGATTTTACAATTAGTTGAAAATTTAATTAATTGAAAATTGAATGAAAATGTTTCATTTAATTTGTTAATTTTATTTTTGGCTAATATTATGATTTGGGGTAAAATAGTGATTTTACCAAGTAATTGAAAATTTAATTAACTGAAAATTAAATGAAAGTGTTTCATTTAATTGTTAATTTATTTTCGATTATCATTATGATTAAAGGTAAAATAGTGATTTTACCAATTAATTGAAAAGTAATTAATTAAAAATTAAATAAAATGGTTTTATTTAATTTGTTAATTTCATTTTCAATTAATGATGCGATTAGTGGGGAAACGATAGAATAAATTAATTATTGTGCTCTAATTACATGTGATGTGATTAGTACAATTACATGTGATGTAATTGATTAGTTTAATGTTTAATTACATATGTTGTGATTGCATGATGGATGATTACGGCCTTGACCAATGTGTTTAGGTGAATGTTTAGGTTTTTATTGTTTCATTATAATTGTGTTTTTGGTTATCGGGCCTGCGAGCCTGCTCTCTCTATTTTCTGATGTATCCCACCCCGGATTTGTATCCCTATTCTCTTGTTTGCACGATTTAAATGTAAAATCATTAGAATTAGTGGGAGATCGAGATTGAAGATGGAGCATCAAGAATCAAGACATGTATAATGGAAGCAAAAATGTAATAGGATTGCATTACATACCTGCATCACCTTAGACAGACTTGTGATCCACGTATGGCTCACGTGGATCAATTAGGAAAAGGCCGTAATCGTCCATATTTATTTTTATTATGCATACGATGTATGATAAATGTTTGTTTGTATGTTTTATTAGTACATATGACTGCATGAATAAAACATAGTTGCATGAATCCGGCAAACAAACAAATGAGTACTTGATGAGATTTGAAAATTATTAAATCCCTCTTTTGAATATGATTCAAAACTTTTAATATCAAACTGCTAAGGGAGCTCAAAAGGGTTTGTTGCTTCCTGTCTTCCATCAACAGTTAAGCCATGAGACGCTACTTGTGTCATATTGCCTTACTCACCCACGTGGGGGGCATCTGGCATGGGAAAGATGTGCGTTTAACTGCCACTTAATTAAGGGTGTGGTTATGTTAACCTTCTAGATTACTCACCCACGTGGGGTCTTTTGGGCGTGACATTTCCATCCGTGGGATGGGTTAGTTTGACGTGAGAAGGCATAATTGTCCTGCCCACGTAGGGTTATGCCAATCGCGAGACAAATATCTTGGGGTTGCATATGATGCAATTGTGATCTACCTTTAGTATCATGAAGCCGGTGGGCCCACGTCCGGGGTTTTAATGAGCTAGTTGGACTCCAAGCCCACTAAGAAAATATGATTTTCCGTTCATTTGTCATGAGGGTGATGAATTCGAAAAATTTAGTGGGAGCATTCAATAACTGAAGTCCATAGTTTTTGAATTAATTAATAATCAAACGGTTTGCTTATATTTTTCTGTTTATTCTCAGTATTGTGATTGCCGTGAATCCGATTGCATCAATTCTCGATACAAACAAAGTAACTGCACCAAATTATTCTGATTGACTATTAATTTTAAAATAGTGCTTGCTTCTAAAAGGTGGCTATATACCCTTGGTGGGAGCCTCCTGTTGAAGTGTCTCCCGGTTCGTCTCATGAAGAGATTGCCACACTTGAGAAGTGATGGGACGATGATCTCTAGACTAGGTGCTATATGATAGCATCAATGTCACCAATGAGTTTCAACAATGATATGAGAAATTCGTTCACATTGCTGATATTTTCCAACACCTACAAATGTTGTTTGGTGAACGGACGCGATTACTGAGACTCGCGATTTCAAAAGAGCTATTTTCATTTCACATGCGAGATGGGGCTTCGGTCTATGAGCATGGTGTAAGAAAAAAATCTCTTGTTGAGAAATTGGAAAATCTGAATGTGACAAATCCTCATTAACGCTATATATTTGATCTTATAGTCAAAATGTTGGAAACTCATGAGTCCTTGATTCAAAAGGAGAAACGTGTTCTTCTTGTCGAATCTTCTACCAATGGTAGGAAGAGTTCAAGGATAAAGAAGAGGAAGGGAAATGATTCCCAACCTCAAAAGACGAAAAAGGGTATAGTAGCAACTAAGAAAGGAGAGACATCTATGTTTTCACTGCTGGTCACTGGCGCAAAATTGTAAGGAATACCTATACTAGAAGCGTTCTAGAAATGGTATGTTATATATTAAAATTAAATGTTTCTATTGGTTCTACTTCCTTGGTATATGATGCCAGTTGTGCTCGCATTTTTGCAAAGAGTTGCATGTGATGTGAAGAAGTAGAGAGCCATAGGAATGTGAAACCTACCTGAGGCTAAGCATTGTAGCAAGAGTTGTTGCAAATGCTGTTTGAAACATTTATTTAATATAAAATCTTGAACTGGTTAGGAACTGGTTTGAGCAATTATTTATTTGCTCTAGATTTAATCATGAACATTGTTCCTATTTTGATAGAGAATGATATTCTTTTAAATATGCAAATGTGATTTGCAGTATTTTTAAGAATGCATGTTTTATTGAATCTGGTGAACTTATGAATGATTAGTATGATTATATTCAAAGAATATAAAAAGAATGATAACTTAAATCCAACATATATTTAGCATGTGTTGAATGTCCATTGAATTTGATTCATATGGACGTATGTGGAGCACTAAATATTAGTGTAAGATGATGTTGAGTTATCTTAGAGAGAATGTGATTCTCTCCCAGTAACTCTCTAAAGTTACATATTGGTTGAACATAATTCATACAAATGCAGTGACCAAAACTCCATATACGATATGGACTGAAAAATAATCCAAATATAGATTTGAGATTGTTCTGCTTATGTGAAGCAGCCAGTGGGAGATGAGTTGGATAGTTGATCCATCTTATGTTATTTTGTGGAAATTTATATTATCAATTGGAGACAAAGTGTTTGTTTCGCAAGTGCAGTCTTTCTAGAGAAAATGTTTCTATTAGAAAGGAATGATAATATAATATAACTTGAAAGGGTTCAAGAACCACAAACCACTAGAAAAGTGAAAATGGTGAAATTAATTTAGTTAATCACAACCTTTGATTTATACACACCAAGGAGATTTGAAAATGTTTCAAGAGCTCCTGATAGAATGAATCTACTCCTTGAAAGTAGTCAAGAAATAGACCATGGATATGATCCTTGGACTTTCAAGGAGGCGATGTCAGATATTGATTCGGGACATTGGCAAGATGCCATGAAATCTGAAATGGACTCCATGTACTCCAATAAGGTATGGGCCTTAGTAGATCATCTTTGGGAATTGTTCCCATTGGCTGCATGGATTTACAAGTGAAAGCTTGGAGTGGATGGGAAGGTAGTGACCTTCAAAGCTTGACTGGTGAGAAACAGTTATTCTCATAGGCAAAGAGTTGTTTATGAGAAAATTTTCATCGGTTATGATGCTATAGTCTATTTAGATTTTATTAGTTATATCTTTATATTATGAATATAAGATATGAGCAATGGATGTGAACACAACATTTCTCAGTGGTGGCATTGAGGTAGAAATGTAGCAACCAGATGTGTTTACAACTTCTTGGAGTGAGAAAAATGTTTTCAAACTCTAGATATCCATTTATGGGCCTAAGAAGGCATCCCGAAGTTTGAACTTTTGTTAAAAATCCGGAAGTGACATGTGTGTGCAAAAGGGTTAGTGGGAGCATGGTTACATTTGTGATGCTTTAAGTCGATTATATCATGCTCATTGTGAATGGTATTGGATTAATCGATTAAAGCATGATTATCTACTAATTTCTCCATGTAAGATTGAGAGAAGTGTCATACGTGCTTAGCATACGGATCTATAGGGATAGATCTAAAGGATGCTTGAGATCTCTCAATCTACGTACATAAACACTGTGCTAAAAGGGTTTAGCATAGAATAGTCGAAAAATGAGTTACTTCATAATATGTCATAGTGTTCATCTCTCGAGTCAATGGGTCTTAAGATTGATGAGGAGAGATAAAGATGACATTGGTACCTCATATTTCTACTTTTAATAGCATACTGTATGCTATGGTATGTACTTGGCCTGATCTATATTCTTAGAGTAATGGGCAGACATCAAACAGATCCCGGTGAAGGTCACTGGAAAACTGTGAAAATAATCCTCAAGTTCTTATGAAGAACTTATGATATGTTCATGGTTTTTGGATCTGTAAGTGGAGAAATAAAAGTTGAAGGCTAAGCTGATGCTAGTTTTTAATTTGGATGTAGATGATACCATATCGATGTTCGGATTTGTATTTAACCTCAATGATGGTGATGTCTCTTGGAAACGTTCCAAGCAAAACACCACATTCGATTCCACCACTGAAGCTGAATACATTGCAGCATACGATGCAGCAAAGAGGCAGTTTGGATAAGAAATTTCATCCAAGAGTTGGGTGTAATTTCTAGTGAAGTTGACACAGTCCCTGTGTACTGTGACAACATTTGAGCTATTATGAATAGCCAAGATCTCATCAGGATCCAAACATATATTGAGAAAATACTATCTAATGAGAGAGATGGTAGACGCGGCATTATTATCGAAAGAATCGCTTCAATAGAAAAATATAGTGAATCCACTGACAAAGAATTTACAATGATTGGTGTCTGATAGACATCTTGGGAAGATGGTCTTAAGACACATGAGTAGTTGGCTTTGGGAAAGTGAAAGATATTGTTGTCATACATGATTAAGTAAATCAATAGTTGATTGATTGTACTTATAATCTTATTAATGCAAATCTTTGTTTGAATATTAATATATATGGCACTTCTTCATCTGTTACCCATGCATCTTGATGTATTGATGAAGTCCTTGAAGTTGCTATAGTCCATAGAATGTGGTTACGCATATGATAAATACATTCTCGACTGCGATTTCTAAATGTTCCTGGTCGATGAGCCTTCGAGAATGGGATATCGATATATGCTCGTTAGAGACTGGTATTCATGATGTGTCTAGTGTAGTGCGCCGTGTTTCATCGGCGTTGGCTTGGAGAAGTCAGCACACATGAATAGGTGCTCATTAGGAATGAGTTCACTCTACGACCCTACTCAGAATTCTATAAGTGGTTACCATTTGTCGAGTATAGAATTTCTAGTCATAGTTGTGCACCATTACTCCTCATGACCTGAGGCGTCATTGAGGTCTTGATAGATAGCTGTGTACTTTGATTTAATGACTGATCACATGTGGGTCATAAAGTCATTATTTTGGGTATTCAGTGATGCTGTCAGAGGCCTATGATTGTCGTTGGGGATTCACCACTGGTCTTGATGAACCAGGATGTCCTATGTGTTTTTCTATATATGATTCGAGGAATCTCTGGCCAGAGTGGGTAGTGCTTGTGAAAAATGAGTTTTTCATATACGCACACAATGAATCATATAACGTGAAACAAATACATAGTTATTGAAATCATAAGGGGCCTCGACCGACCAATGCCCTAGATTCAATCGGGACATATTGAGTGAAAGGAATGTACTGCACGCTAACTATGGCTGACAGGTTCTCGTACGTTGCTAGTCATTTGTATCTAGGTCTTCGTGAAGCGCAGATGCTAGGCGCTACCCACGATCGGTAGGTTGTAGCTGGAATTATATTTCAGCCATTGTCTATTAAAGGAGTTTAATTGACAATGAGGCATTCAGGGTAAGCCCAAAGAAGTTGTTTGACTTCTAAAATCACAAAGGTTGTGATCCTACTGCTATGATACACTTGAGCCTCACTGGGTCACAATCAACCGGCCGCCGATCTATCGATGAGAATTGAGACTTAAATGTTAAGTGCTCAAACTGAGTGATTTAGAATAGATGAATTTAATTTTTGAAAGCTCCTCAATTTAGTGGAGTTCTATATTTGAAATTGTTTCATTTATAGAAAGTTCTAAAATTAAATCATTTGATATATTTATGTCTCATAATTATGTACATTGGTAGTACATCAAGTTGTTCAATTAGATTGAGTTACTTGGATTATGAGTTTGTAGTTTTGTGTTGGCTTTTGGGCAAGTGGGAGATTGTTAGCATAAATGCCCAGCAAGCCAATGTTGGCCCGATGGGCTTTATGGACCCTAGCCCAATTAGCTAACCACTATAAATATAACCTTGTCTAGGGTTAAATCATAAGAATTCCATTCACTCTCATAGAAACGCTAACACCAAACTAGCACTGGTGTTGGCTTGTAGATCTGGTCAGGTTGATTGGACTCGAGGGACTACCGCTATCAGATTCACATCGGTGAACGGTAATCTCTTTTCGTGCATTAATATTCGATATTTGCATGTTTATATATGAATCAGGCGCGATCGACCGTCCCTGGGTCAGATCTGTTTATTGTATTATTTTCGCTGCGTTTGGATCTGACGCCGGGGTACGGAAACCCAACATTAATAGCGTGCCGTTATCTTGTTGTGTTCAAATTAGATTCGGACAACCTTCTTTCGCATGAAATTTTTACTGTTTCTAACAATCTTGCGTATATTGAAACTAGTTTTTATTGGTACCACCCAAAGGTGTTGTGCCTTGTACCAACATGTTGGTCAATTTTTTCCTAATTCGATCGAAAATAACATTTCAAATAACTGACTTTAACAAACCTTGTTTTAAAAAGCGAATATGCTGCTATATTTGAATGAAAAAAATACCAAATGACTCACTCTAATTTTTTTAATAAAATTATGTACATCTTAAACTGAAAAAATAACATTTAAAGTGGCGCATCAACAATTGTTTAAGATATTCGGTTCAGGCCAAACCCGCATCAACAAAAAAATTAAAACAACCATCCTATTGTAATAGGATGGAAAAAAATAATCAAATGACAGACTCAAACTTTTTTTTTTTAAAAAAAAATGATGTACATCTTACTATAAATTGAAAAGAATAACATTTGAAGTTGCCCTCATCAACACTCGATTAAGATATATTTTTTATAGCCGGTTCAGGCCAAACCCACACATCAATAAAAAAATTATTTAACAAAAACAATTTGAACTACAAAATAAAAATTTTCTTAAAAATAAAAATTTGTTTGAAAAAAAAAAGTGTAATGAATAGTAATTTACTATTCATTAAAATAGTAATAATAGTTGGGCTTAGTGTCACACTCCGGAACTTTCTTGCGGATTCCGGCATATTAAGAGGCTTTGGGACATTCCGGAATCTCCCAGAAGTTTGAAGAACACATTAGAGCACCCCGGAAGATTCTAGGTCCACTTGTATATTCTTTTGTAATATAGAGTTTTCTAGAATCTTGTAGGAGATATCCATGGAACCTTATAGAAACATGTAGAAGTGTAGAAGATCCTAGAAGGTCATTCTCCACCATTAGATCAAATTGATCACAACCATCCATTGAGGAGGTGGACTTGTATATATAGGGGGTAGGAGTTCATTTGTAATCATCAAGTTTTCAATCAAAGTATTCAAGCAATACAAAGCATTCTCTCAATCTCTTTGTGTTCTCTCTTTCTAGCACTTTAGCAACCAACTCGGGAGGAAGGCTGACTTGCTAGCGACGCGGGGTTACTAGTCAAGTGCCGCACGGGTTCGAGAAAGTTGGGTGAAAGCTTTCATCCCGTGACAAGTGGTATCAGAGCCTAGGTCGGCTCTTAAAGCTTCCGCACTCAAGGTTGTTCGTTGGTGTTTGCTAGAAGAAAGAATGTCGGACTCAGGGGTGGTCCAACAACCCGAGAAACCAGAGAAGGCACCGAGGAAGGGCCGAGGCCAGTCAAGGGAACCCTCGGTCGACTTTATGGGTGGCATGGAGAACCGATGATCCGACTGGAGCAATACATGTCGGATCACTCCCAAGCCTTCGAGGAGGTGGCCGAGAGGGTACGGGAACTTGAAGAAAACACCTCAGGGGAGGAGTTTCAAGGTCAGGTACTCCAACAAATTAACTCTTTCCATTTTGATGCGAAGAATCAATTCAATGAGTTTAGGGGCATGATTGAGGCCTTGCAAGAAGAGTTCAAAACTCTCAAGGACGACATGGTTATATGCAAAAGGGCCATGGCCAATGCGGGGGATCATGTGGTCACGGCACCAACCAGGATCGATGTTCCAAGGCCAAGACCATACAATGGGACTCGTAATGCTAAGGAACTTGACAACTTTCTATGGAACTTGGAGCAATACTTTGCAGCCTCGAATGTACGGGACAACGAGGCCAAGATTCGCACAGCGCCCCTATTCCTGACCGACACAGCCACTCTATGGTGGAGGAGGCGACACGCCGATATTGAGCGAGGCACATGCCGCATGGATACATGGGAAGACTTCAAGACCGAGCTCAAGCGGCAATTCTACCCCGAGAATGTGGAGTATGAGGCTCGGGGACGCCTACGACGGCTCACACACAACAAAACTATAAAAGAGTACATCAAGGAGTTCCAAGAGATCATATTGGAGATCCCAGAGTTGACAGATCGTGAGGCATTCTTCGCTTTCCTTGATGGGCTCAGGCCATGGGCAAAACAGGAGCTCCAACGCCGTCAAGTGCAAGATTTGGCTACAGCAATTGCTTATGCCGAGAGCCTTATTGAGTTGCGGCCCTCCAACGATGGCAACAACAAGGGCAAGAGGGATGACAAGGGCAAAGGTATGGGAGGCAACCAGTCAAACTCAAGCCAAACCTACAACAGGGGCAATGCACCAAGACCATCAACCTATAGGTCCAATGACCGGGAACGGACTTGCTTCCTTTGTCACAAGACCGACCACTTCATGGCCAATTGCCCAAAAGTAAACAAGCTAGCAGCTCTTGCAGATGAAGATGATGAGCCACAGGAGGAGGGCACACAGATTGGATCTCTACGGCTCCTCAATGCCGTCAAAGCAAAGGTGGAGCGCGCTAAAGGACCCAAGGGGGGGTCTATGTTTGTGGATGCCTTGGTCAGGGGGCGACGAGTCAAGGCATTAGTGGATACGGGGGCCACACACAACTTCATCCGAGAGGAGGCGGCAAAGAAGCTGGGGCTTGCCATCACTCCAACCGGAGGATCAATCAAGTCAGTGAATGCAAAGGCCAAACCAATCGCCGGAGCGGCCAAGGGAGTGAAGACCACGATAGGAGAATGGCAGGGATATGTCTCCTACACAGTGGTGCCCATGGATGATTATGACATGGTACTTGGACTGGAGTGGCTCGACGAGGTACGGGCTTGCATTTTACCCTTTTCAGACTCTTTATATATCCTTGATGCAAACACTCCATGCACTATACCGGCCAAGAGGGAGGCCAAGGGGCCGAGCATGTTGTCGGCTATTCAATTCGCAAAGGGACTTAGGCGTAGTGAGGAGACCTATGCCATAGTCCCTAAGATAGACGAAGGGCCAAAGACTGAGGGCTTGGGGGAGTTGCCCATGGAAGTCAAGGTCGTGCTTGAGGACTTCAAGGACATCATGCCAAAGGAGCTGCCAAAGAAGCTACCACCAAGGAGGGACGTGGACCACAAGATCGAGCTAGTAGGGGATGCTAGCCCGCCCTCACGCACTCCCTATCGGATGGCACCACCTGAATTGGAGGAGTTGAGGAAGCAACTCAAAGAACTACTTGATGCGGGGATGATCCAGCCATCCAAGTCCCCATATGGTGCACCAGTGCTCTTTCAAAAGAAGCATGACGGATCTCTACGCATGTGCGTGGACTATAGGGCCTTGAACAAGTTGACGGTCCGGAACAAGTACCCTATACCACTCATTGGAGAATTGTTCGACCAACTTGGAGGGGCCAAGTGGTTTTCAAAGATAGACTTGCGGTCCGGATATTGGCAAGTGCGGATTGCCGTAGGGGATGAGCCAAAGACCGCCATGGTCACGAGGTATGGGTCTTATGAATTTCTAGTTATGCCATTTGGTCTCACCAATGCCCCGGCCACATTTTGCACCCTCATGAACAAGGTATTCCACCCCTACTTGGATAAATTTGTGGTTGTTTACCTTGATGATATTGTTATCTACTCATCCACGTTGGAGGAACACGTGGAGCATTTGAGAAAAGTATTCCAGGCACTTCGGGAGAATGAACTTTACATCAAGTTGGAGAAGTGCTCTTTTGCCCGAGATGAGGTGTCATTCTTGGGCCACAACATCAAGACGGGGCATATCATGATGGAAGAGGCCAAGGTGAAGGCCATACGTGATTGGGAGGCTCCAACCAATGTGCCCCAACTCAGATCTTTTCTGGGGCTAGCCAACTACTACCGTCGCTTCATACAGGGGTATTCTAATATTGCCACACCCCTCACTAATCTATTGAAGAAGAACAAAAAGTGGGAGTGGGATCCAAAGTGCCGGGAAGCATTTGAAGAGCTAAAGATCAAGGTGACGGAGCAACCAGTCTTAGCCCTGCCGGATCACACAAAGCCATACGAGGTGCACACTGATGCCTCAGACTATGCCATTGGGGGCGTTCTTATGCAAAATGGGCATCCTATTGCTTTTGAGAGCCGCAAGTTGAATGATGCCGAGCGGCGCTACACCGTCCATGAGAAGGAGATGACTGCGGTGGTCCATTGTCTACGAGTATGGAGGCATTACTTGCTTGGGAGCAAGTTTATTGTGCGGACAGACAATGTTGCCACAAGCTACTTCCAAACCCAAAAGAAGCTCACTCCGAAGCAAGCAAGGTGGCAGGAGTTTCTTGCGGAGTTTGACTACACATTGGAGTACAAGCCGGGGACTACCAATCGTGTAGCCGATGCCTTAAGCCGGAAGGTAGAGCTTGCAGCCATAAGCCAACCCGCCAGCATGTTGAAGGATCGCATACGGGAAGGGCTTGATCAAGACCCGATGGCAAGGAACATCATGGACTTTGCTAGGGAAGGCAAAACCCGACGGTTTTGGATTCGAGATGGCTTGCTATTCACTAAGGGAGACCGCCTCTTTGTGCCCAAGTGGGGGAATTTGCGCCGGGAAATACTCAAGGAGTGTCATGATACAAAGTGGGCGGGCCACCCGGGGATGCATCGCACTATGGCACTCATGGAGGATTCTTATTATTGGCCAAGGATGAGGGAGGATGTGGAGGCCTATGTGAGGACTTGCCTTGTGTGCCAACAAGACAAGGTGGAACAACAACAGCCAGCCGGTCTCCTACAACCACTTCCCATTCCTGAGCACCCGTTCGAGAGCATATCAATGGACTTCATTACGGCACTACCCAAGTCAGAAGAGTGCGGGACTATCATTGTGGTGGTGGACAGATTTTCTAAGTATGCCATCTTTATTGCTGCACCGCCAGACATCACTGCCGTTGACACAGCCAAGCTTTTCACTAAGCACGTGGTCAAGCATTGGGGCATTCCGAAGACCATTGTGAGTGATCGGGACCCTCGCTTCACGGGGAAGTTTTGGTCCGAGCTATTCAAGCTTTTGGGGTCCGATCTTGCATTCTCAACAAGTTTCCACCCGCAAACGGATGGGCAGACCGAGCGGGTGAATGCGCTACTGGAATTATACTTACGGCACTATGTGAGTGCCAACCAGCGAGATTGGTCAAAACTCTTAGACACTGCCCAGTTCTCTTATAATTTGCAGCGGAGCGATTCTACTGGGCGTAGTCCATTTGAGTTAGCCACAGGCAGACAGCCGATGACACCGCATAACATTGCCACGGGCTACACGGGGAGCAGCCCCGCGGCATACACATTCGCCAAGTCCATACAAGAGGAGACTGACTTGGCTCGGGCATCCTTGAACAAAGCCGCCAAAAAGATGAAGAAGTGGGCAGATCTTAAGCGACGAGCGGTAGAGTTCAAGGAAGGGGACCTTGTAATGGTGAAGCTACTACCTCAACAATTCAAATCATTGCGGCCAGTACACAAGGGGTTGATACGTAGATATGAAGGCCCCTTTCCCATCGAGCGGCGTATAGGCACAGTGTCTTATCGACTACAATTACCGCCAAAGTTAAAGATCCATCCAGTGTTTCATGTGAGTCAGCTGAAGCCATATCATGCAGACATGGAGGATCCAAGCCGTGGGACATCACGTCGGGCGCCAACTGCTGTGGTCACTTCCTATGACAAAAGCGTAGAGGAGATTCTGGCGGACCGAGTGATACGTAAAAGAGGAGTTCCCCCATACACAGAGTACTTCGTGCAATGGAAGGGTCTACCTGAGGCAGAGTCTAGCTGGGAGCACGAAGACCACTTGTGGCAATTTGCACACAAGATCAAGGAGTTCCGTGATATGCAGGCGACGAGGGCGTCGCCAACTTAGGTGGGGGAGAATGTCACACTCCGGAACTTTCTTGCGGATTCCGGCATATTAAGAGGCTTTGGGACATTCCGGAATCTCCCAGAAGTTTGAAGAACACATTAGAGCACCCCGGAAGATTCTAGGTCCACTTGTATATTCTTTTGTAATATAGAGTTTTCTAGAATCTTGTAGGAGATATCCATGGAACCTTATAGAAACATGTAGAAGTGTAGAAGATCCTAGAAGGTCATTCTCCACCATTAGATCAAATTGATCACAACCATCCATTGAGGAGGTGGACTTGTATATATAGGGGGTAGGAGTTCATTTGTAATCATCAAGTTTTCAATCAAAGTATTCAAGCAATACAAAGCATTCTCTCAATCTCTTTGTGTTCTCTCTTTCTAGCACTTTAGCAACCAACTCGGGAGGAAGGCTGACTTGCTAGCGACGCGGGGTTACTAGTCAAGTGCCGCACGGGTTCGAGAAAGTTGGGTGAAAGCTTTCATCCCGTGACATTAGCCTCTGGTAAAATACAGCTCTGTTTTCTCCACCCATCCAAGTACAAGTTTGAACACCCACCCTTTTGCTTTTCTGCCAACTCAGATTAATCATTGAGGATGTACATAAAGTAGCTACTAGCAAAAACCATCGTGTACAGTCCTGTTTGTGCTAGCCCATCCTTTCATAATTTATGGTGAGGAAGTGCAAGACGCATATGAACACAAGTACACAACCAAAGGCTTAAAAATCCAGCTTCGATTTCAGTTCAACAAGCCTTCATGGGTTCACTTATGCCGTATACGGGAAGCCAAAAGTTAGACGTCTCATGTTCGAGTTTTCGATTTTGAGCAGATTCGACCTTGTGATGTATGATGTATCATGAAAAATGAACCAAATATGTGCTTTATCTCGAAAGAATGGAGCATATTTATTCGATGTGTGAGAGTGATCATAATATGTGAATACTCAGCAATATAATTTAACTATTCAATTGGTTTTGGCCATTGCTTTGCAAATGGATCCAGAAAGATTTCTGTTGCTTTTGGTCGTTTTTGGCTGAACAAATTGCACAGAGAAAGGGCATAAAACTTCTTACAATCGATTAAATTCATGCCTGCAGTCTTACCATGCTTATGGTTGTTAGTTCAACTAATTCTAATAGAAATCTGTTCCTTTATCAAAAACTCACGAGAAAGCCATTTGAATGCAAAGATTACAGAGTTCATTTTAACCCACAGAATACATGTGAACTTGAACTCAAACAGATTCACAGCATATATAATGCCATGAATGACCAATCTTGACAGTAGGGCATACACTAATAGACACACACAAGATGAATCACTGCAAGGAACATCAATGGAAAAACAGGAAGAAACTCAAGAACGCAGTACACGATTCGACGGGAGGAGTTTTCATTGATTTCTTCGAGTATACAAGTCCCTAAAGTACATGAATTCTCCTAAGAAACTTCTATGCTTACAATGGATTAGCATAGAATTCACTCATAAAAAAACTCTCCTGAAATCTTGCACAGAATTTGCCTCACAATCCCTCGTGTCTCTCACATTTTCTCCCTCTTTACGTGCCCACTCCTATACTGCCTAATTGAGCCTTCAAGCCTTTATATATAGATAAGCCATTATCACCTGGACAGCAGGTAAATAACTTGCAGCTTAGCCAATCAACAGGCCATCCAAGTAACTGCCTTCAACCACCGAGAATGCTTATGTGCACACCTTCATGTATGTGTTTGAATGACTGAATAAGTTGATAATTATTCAACAAAATCATTTCCTGAAATTTGAAAGATGAAGATCGTCAAACTGTCAATTAAACTAGTTTAAATTATTCAATAATTATATCGTAAAATGTTATAAATCTTTAAATAGCCTTGAGAACTTAAGATAAAATGTACAAATTTGATTCTCATTTTATACAGCACCGATGTTTATACCAAAACCCAAATATGGTTGTGCAAATATTGATGATAATGAAATACATTTCTTAGTAACTGCAGTCTCTTGACTTGTTACTAATTGATGAGTCATCTATTATTTATTTTTTTAACAGAGTCATCTATTATTAAAGATGTTAAATTTATATTTTAGAAACTTAATTATTTATCTATTTTTCTTCACCACCATTCAATCCATCTTTTTTTCTTAAAGGTGGGTTATATGAGTATAGGTGATCGATGATTTTGATAGGGGTGGGCATTCGGGTCGGTATTCGAGGCGACCCGACCCGACCCAACGGGGTATTCCTGAACGGGAATGAAAAAACCCTAATTTTTAGGGTTCGGGACAATACCCGATTCCCAACCCTAAAATTTTGGGTCGGGATTCGGGTACCTGATCGGGTTCCAAGAAACAAAAAAAAAAATTGTTTGTTGTGTATTGTAGAAGCAAAAAAAAAATTTAAATAAAAAAACCAAAAATAGGGTACCCGAATTGTTCGGGTACCCGACATTTCGGGTACCCGAAATATCGGGTACCCGTACAATTCGGGTCGGGAATCGGTAAGGCATATGGGGTACCCAAAATTTCGGATACCCGACCCAAATTTCCAGATCCCCGAGATAACCGACCTGATCCCGCCCCTAGATTTTGAAAAGAGAATTAGTACATTACATCTTTTTTCTTAATAATAAGAATGATTTTTATGCCATATACCGAGGTTTACTTCTCAAATATTATACATACACATGCTGTTGGAAATATTTTATGGGTTCACATAGTTTAATTAAATTGTACATTGACCATCCAATAAGGTAATTTATGAGTTTCCAAAATACCAAGTTAATTGGTATATCACACCTTATGTATAGAAACTCTGCCCGATTAAGTCTTCTATGATGGATCGAAGACTACTCAGTTATATCTGGTTATGGTTCCCGAGGCATGGAGAATAACATATGTAAAACAGAATGCAGAATACACATTCTACATTATTCTCCTGTTTGGATTCTATGTTCCCAAGGGCGGCTGAATGGTAAAAACAGTAAATTTTTTGCCTTCGATCTCTTGTTGGTATCAAAGCCCCATATTTTTTAGTTTAGTAATTATAGGGTTAGAACGTCAAAAATATGTATAGGCCCATTACAATTGATGGTTTAGATTTTTTTTGAAGTTGCAAATGTAGACATTAAAGACCCGATTGAAATACTAAACTTAATAAAAGACTTGATTGTTTTCCCAATTATTTTATAACATATAGAATATTGCTTACTATACCAATTACAGTTGCATCTACAGAAAACTTTTTTTAAAACTAAATATTATAAAAATTTACTTACAAACAATTATATCTCAAGATTGATTAAATGGATTAGCAGTTCTAACAATAAAAAATAATTAATTGGTTAAACTTACATACAAAAGTTTAATAAGTAATTTTACATTACAAAGTCAAGAATTAGATTTTTAGTTTAATATTCACCGAAGTTTTTAGCTTTGGTTATTTGTCTTTGTTTTTTCTTGCAGGGAAATCATCACATACGGATGAACAAATCATCAGCATTGCAAGGGCTTTTAATGCCAATTTCATTTCTTTATTGGGTATTTTGACTTGAAATCAAGTCTTTGGCATGATAACAGAGCCTTTTAAATTAAGATGACATTGTAAAGTTAGCGTAATTCATTTTATACTGTCTTTGAAGGTTTTTTATATGCATTTGCTAACTATATCAATATTAGCCTATGAGATGATGCATGATTGATGATTGATCTGATACAATATTTCACATCGGTTAGTAAATACCTCATATTTATAACTTGTCTTAGGCCTCCAAAAAGTTTGATCCGACCCTGTCTGTTCCCTCGAGGATTCATAATTAAATGTAAACATTTTTTGCTATCAACTTTGAATACGTTAATAATGACGAGGACAAACATTTAGTTATTAAAAACATAAATTTTAGTTAAAAACTATAAATAATATATTCAGTCAATACAATAAATATGAGATTGCAGACTTGTACTATATCACTGAAATAAATATTCATGGATTTCATATGTAGGCTGGAAATATATTTGGTGCAAGATAGATAGAGGCCATCAATGCTGATCTAAATACATTAAACTCGGCTATATCTGTCGTGACGATGACCTACACAGCATTGCCATTCTAATTTCTTGTCCTCCACCTTGTGGTTTGCGAGGAAGAAATGGTTGGGAAGGGGCCGAGTTAGGGAGGATCATCTTTCTTGAAAATTAAATGGTTTGTTATGTTTACATCATTTTAACTCTGATGTACGTATACACTAGAGTCGAATCGAGGCTCACTTTGCATGTATGTAATATAATATATGAATATTATGTGTTGCTTGCACACATATTTTTGTTTTTTAATCAATGGTCACTGTTCTAGTCTGTAATTTGATTCAGTATCAAGAAGTTTGAAATAGAAAAGAGACTTACTTAATGTAGCTGAAATTGTTGACAGAAAACTGACTTAACGTAACTCAATTTCAGCTTTAACTTTTAAAACCGGACCATTATCCAGTTTGGAGTTGTCGTTCTTCAAATATAGCATATCAGTGTTTAGTTTGCATCTATCGACAATGGTCATAATAGGTTAGCTACTATACTTGATGGTATTATATGAATGTATATATACCTAAAGAATGCCTTACAAGGTTTTATAACCTTATGGACGGGTTTTTTAATTATTTGACCCGGAAAAAAAAATGTATTTAACAAAATAACCTAAATTACCGAAGTCGCCATCTCAGTAAAAAAAATTATTTTTTTCGTCATCTCAGATTGCGACTTCAATATAAATATTTTTTATAAATAGCGACTTCCATATATATATATATATATATATATATAGATGGAATTTGTCATCTCAGATGACGCTTTCCATATATGACAACTTCTTTGTTTGCTAAGCAATTACATTAATTTTGGAAGGCTAAAAAATATATATATTTATACTATAAGTGTATGATTATATAATAGGAAATAAAACAAATTAATTTATGGATCATTGAATAATTTATGGAATTATTTGATATGATTAACTATCTATCTTTTTAAAAAAAAAATCAACTTTGTTGTATTAAATCTCACTCATCCGTTTGAACTAATCAACTTAATGGTATGATTTTGTATATATTGTATAATTATAATATAAAAATAAGATAATTTTCTTACTATAAAAATTAAAATAGAGTGTTAGTAATAACATGAAATATTAGAAAAGTTATACTACATCATTGACTTAATTGAAATCATAATATTACTGCTATTTGAATCGTATGCTTCAAAATTTCTCGAAAAATCTTTTAATACAAGTACATTATTAAAAAATGTAATAAATTTAAAGGTCGACCAAATAGATATTATTGTCATTGCGCTCAAATTTGGTAGAAGCATTGGATATCTTATAAAATAGCGAAACAAATAAATAATCATGAATTATTTAAATTCTAACAAATGTAAGATACTAACATAAATATTATTATCATTGCTTTGAAATTTGGTTTAGTTATTACAAATTGATTACTAATTTAAAGGATTAGTTAACAAATTTTGACTTAAATAATCCATGATTATTTATTTATTTCGATATTGTATAAAATATACAATGCTTCCCCCTATAGCACAACGTTCATCAATATGAGTACAAAAAAATTATATTGATATTTTATGATCGATTTTAAATTTATTACAATTTTTTTAAGAATGTACTTGTATTAAAAGATTTTTTGAAATTTTTTGAAGTATACGATTCAAATAACAACAATATTGTGCATTTCAGTTAGTTAATGATGTAGTCCAACTTTCCCACGTGTTATTACTATCACTCTATTTTAATTTTTATAGTAAAAAAATTATCGTATTTTTATATTATAATTATACAATATATATATACAAAATCATACCATTAAGTTGATTAGTTCAAACGGATGAGTGAGTTTTAATACAACAAAGTTGAAATATTTTTAAAAAAAATTTGATAAAAAAAATTCTGATTATTTTGTTAAATACATTTTTTTTGGGTCAAATAATTAAAAAAAAAACCCTTATGGACCCTGAAAGGAGCTCTAAGGCACCATTCAGGCTTTCTTTTTTATTTAAAAGGTTAATCCCGAAGGATAAACCTACCCCAACTGTGTCAGATGCCCATTGATCAAACATGTTGTAAATCGAGGGATGTGCACGTATGACAGGGTTCCAAGTGAAAGAGCCAAAATAGTACCAATCACAGGGCAAACCCCCATAACTTTTCAGTAGAAATTTGCACCACGATGACTCACCTCACGTCATCTCAGTCCTTACTAATCCGTTTATACCTCTTGGAGCCCATTCAAGGCTTTCGCTCTGACTATGAAAGCGCCTCCTTTAGTACAAAATAAAGCAGGACATCTCATCCCTCTTTACTGTAGCCCAACTATGTTCAATACTTTGATTAAAAAATGACTTTATTGTCACGTATGATTCAAAAAAAACTATATTAATTACAGTTAAATTTCCGAAAGAAAAGACACAAAATTACGTAAAAAAAACCCCTTAAGCAGCCAAAATAATGTGACTCGGATGATCGGGACAATCTCGTCTAAGATAAGACTTCCAGTAAGTTGGATATCATTTTTAATATATAGATAATCTCCATACTAAAATAGACAGAAACATTTGTTAATTCTTGGATTATATACACCCTTTGCCCCCTGCTTGAAGTGGATCACGTTATCCCTAACCTTTGTCCTCATTTCCCTTTCACTATTATTCAGATCGTCCCGTTATATTTTATTTTTAAAAAACTATCAAGTACCATATTCTATTTTTCACGCCATTATTATATGATCAATAAACTATACATAACATTGTCATCTCTTGTTTTAATCATTTCATTATGAAATAAACTTAAGCATGATTAAGGTAAATACGTTTCATTCTAAGATTAATATTGTTTTTTGGCATACATGACAAAAAATCACTGATGAAGTGATCAGATACGTTGAAAATAAAGGGCATCTGATGTTGACTACTGATCGAAAGTAGTAAGTTAGTAGACCGATATTAAGTACAATAAATTATCAGTATTGTTTTGGACCACAATCAACAAAACATTTAATGCTCAACATATACGATGTCTCGGATTTACGAGATTTGACCATTGGATTTTGTTGTAGTATTTAAAAATGAAGATTCAAAGCATTCTCAACAGAAGAGAGAAAAAGAACATATTGAAGCTAATTCTCAATCCACTTTAAAAGTTTTCACTTGCACAACTCAAGAAGTTTTTAAGGCACCTCCTATCCAGAGTATATCATATCTTTAAGTGAACTGTATTGTAACAACTTGTGATTTAGGATCACTACTTGTTTAGAAATTAGTTGCACAAATTAAGACTTGTACCCCAAACCATAGTTGTAGGCTTTTCGTCTCAAACGATTACGTATGGCTAGAAGTTTCAGTTATAAAGTGAACTCATCTAAGTTAGGTTTGTATACATGAAGTGATATAAACAAATCTTCCGGTGGATCCTTCCTGCAAATGAAGAATGTGAGACATAGAAGGATTAAGTATTCGAACTTTCATAAACATATCTTGTGTTACTTACTTTTAGTATATTACTGTTTTGCACGTTTGTATTACCTATTGAACTGGCCGTCAGTTCGCATACGCCTCTAAATATTCACCGCATCAGTTTATGTTTATTCCACACTTTATTTTAAGTCATTCAACTGACCGGCTCAGGTCAAAAATCAGCTCATGGTTATTAACCCAGCCGAAGCAAAATTCTAAAATAGCAAGTTTAGCTGAATAGCTTATTCACCCCTAAACTGTTTAACTTATCCTAACCAACATAATAAATTATATGATTGATGAAATAGTATCACAAATTAGGGTGCATGTGAGTCTACTTATGTGACTAGGTAAGACCTTGACTCGAGCTTGGTTTTTATCAGGTTCGGGTTAGACTTGAGTAGCTCGATAATATTCCTAAGTCAAATTCGAATTTTAAACTAAATGTCGTATTGATTTGATTCGACTCTATTACTCATATCACAAATTTTCTCATAATAATGGGTTGTTCAGATATTGCATCATTAGTATTTTTCCACATATTTTAGGATATATCATTAATTTTAATAGTGATATGTCATTCTATTAGGTACCGATTTGTGGGATGTGGTGAGCGGGGATGTATAATCAAATGTATAAAACGTTGAAATATAAAGATAATTACAAAATGATGGTGAAATTAGTTCTATAGAGTTATATGAGGTGATTTATCAACCCATGCTATCTTTTACGGTTAGAGCTGTCAAATCGAATAATCTCAACCTGACCCAACCTGATATGCCCAACACATAACCCAAACGGAGTAGTTTGCCCGCCTCCCGGCGGGATGAAAAAAGAGAAATTTCAGGTCGGTACTAGTAGGAAACATTTTTCGGCCCAATCCACCAAAAAATGTTCTTTCAACTATGTCCAATTTTAGATGCAATGATCAAACTAATCCCACTTATCAAAACACTTGCACTTCTCAAAGCTGCATTCTTCTTTGAAAAGTTGCAGCATTATAAGCTACGTCAACGAGTAGGGCAAGTGGCAACATTCTTGAGTGAAAGAAGCGGGAGCAGTGGCGGTCGAGTGTAGGAGGGCGTTGGCGATGAAGGCCAATAAAAAGATAAAGATGGAGAACACGAGCGACATGATCACGCAGTTCAGGAGGAAGATGGAGAACACGACTGCCATGCTAAACTAAACAATTGGCAAAATTTAACAAAATGGAGATATTTTATAACAGATTACGTCAAATAAAGATCTCAAGCCCTGATAGCAATCAAAATCATCTTCTTCTTCTTCTATTTATCATCTATTTACCGATTATGTTGACTTGATTTTATATTTCTTACGAATTTCAATTTTATTGGAATGATTGTTTGTAGATTTTTAATATCAAACTCAAAACTATGATGTATTTGAGATGTTCGATCATTGTTTGAATAAAAATTTTATATTTATTATGAATTTCAATTTTATTGTAATGACTATTTGTAGATTTTTAATGTGAAACTCAAAATTATAATGTATTTGAGATGTTCGATCAATTGTTTGAATAAAAAATTTTGAGAATGTAATGATATTGAAACCATTGGTGCATGTATCTATGTTTTTGATTAAAAGACAGTACATGGACTCAGTGATGCATGAATTTACATGCACCTAAATTGATGAAGCAAGTATTTCTGGTTCTTCATTTGGGTTATTAAATGGCACCCTAAATTGATTGCGTACCATGTGTAATGTATGGCTTTGTGGTTATACTCCATTTTGTTGATTCGACGATAAAAAGAACAAAGGTTGTGGTTGTAGTTGGGAAATCATTGCTTTTAGGTGTTGCTTTTCTTATTTCAGTTTGTTATGTCACACCATGAGCCTTCTATGATATCTGAAATTCCCAATTTATATCTTTCGTATTGAAATCACATAATGAGTATTTTATATGCACCGCTTGCGTCTAGCTGTGCATATAATTTACATACACTGCCACTAGGTGTTGATTTTGTGTTTCTTGTTTAAGATAGACTTAGTGGTGCATGTGCCACTAGACCCGACCAAGGGTCATCATCGACCCTGAACCGGCCCGTGGTCAACGGGCCGGTTAACCGGGTCAACGGTTCGAAGGGTCGGAACCGTAACCGGCCCGTCTATAGAAGGGCCGGTTAAGGGTCATGATTTTGCTAACCCGTGAACCGTCGGTTAACCGGCGGTTCAAGGGTTTATTTTATTTTTTTTTACATTTTTAAATTTAAAATATATGTTATGGTGTATATTTGAACTAATGACCTCCAACTTTAATAATTAACTTCAACCACTAAGCTATAAGAGCGTTGTTGATCTAAATATAGTATAAATCAACCAAACAAATATATCTACACATTTTGATTATCTTGACTTGAAATTATTTCACGTTATTTTATGTTTAATCCATGGATGAAAACACATTCATACACTTTTTACACTTTATTTCAAATTTTAATAATATTTTTAAATTTTTTTAAAAAAATAAGGGTCAAACCGTAACCGTAACCGTTGGTTAACTGTAACCGTAACCGGAACCGTAACCGGCGGTTCATGAACCGTAACCGTAACCGTCAAGGAAGGTTAAGGTTAAGGGTCAATGTTTTTTGAACCGTCGAACCGGCTGTTCTGAACCGTCTAACCGGCGGTTCTGAACCGTGGTCGGGTCTATGTGCCACTAAGTCTATCGTATTGCTCGGCTCCAAAAAAACACAAAGTCTCCATTACACTAGTCATTCTGTTTGAATAAACTTCGAGATTCAAAACACTCGTTTTGTCTGTCGAATCAATCATATTATTCCCTTATTAAATCAAAAGTTAAGGTTTAAAAAAATTAATGAGGAAAAAGTGTTCCATATTCAAATATATATAAAAGAATATGTTTTGGTTAAGTACAGTATAAATCTATCGGTGCACATAATTTACATGCATCAATAAACTCAGCGGTGCTTGTAAACTAGCGGTGCATGTAATTCACATGCACCAACTTACTAATCTATCGATGCACGTAATTTACATTCACCGATAGGCGGTGATGCACTAATATACTATGTTTTTTATCTAACTACTAAATAACAATGATCATAACATAAAAATGTGAATTATTTTTCATTCTATAATTTTTACAATTGATCTTATAATAAAATGAAGACACAAATTATTTTAAAAAGCAAATTTTTATTATGGATGAGCATATAATATATGATAATTTATTAAATAATCTCATAACAATATATTATTTTACAAATGATATTCTATTACATATATGTGTCTTAATTTTTAATTGTTATCTGTGATTGTCTTTAAGACTTACCATATGAGACTTAATTATTTTGTAATTTGAGAACCAATGCAAATTGTTGAGTCTATCGGTGCATGTTATTTACATGCACCGATAGAATAGTGGTGCATGTAAATTATATGCACTGATAGACTAGCGGTGCATGTAATCTACATGCACCGATAGACTAGCTTGTTTGTTTAACATTGTTAGTTCTTCAATTTTGATTTGGGAAGATAAGATAGTGCTAACCCACTGATATATTGTTATGAATTTGATATATGCATATTTTATATTATTACAGATCATTGCACTAATGTAGTTGCATGATTCTGAAATTTTTAGAAATGAAAACAGTACGTTAACAAATGAAAATGAAATTTTAGAGTCGATTTTTACTTGATATGTTGTATATAAACAAATGGAAGTGGAAAAATAAATAAATCAGAACATTTGGAATTAGATTATATATTGTTTATTTTTTTCCAGATTTGCTACAAAAGTTTGTTTACCTAAAGAGATCTTTTAACAAACACATAATACGCACCAAAAATGAAATAAAATTCAGTGTTAATTAGAACCCAAAAACACCATAAAAACAGCAAACAAAATTGAAACAAATCGTCCGTTTTCTGTTGTTGGATAAGAAGGACATTTGGCAATATGAAAGAAGTCGTCGTTGCCTTCACCACAACACCGACACCGCTCCATACTACTCGCCTAACCATCATTGCTGATTTCCCAGAATATGTGACTATCACCAACTCTCACGATGATGAAGAGATAATTCAACAGTTATAAATTGGTTTTTAGAACAATGGTATTTTAGGAATAACAATTTTAGGAATAACAAATGACTAATTAGATTAGAGTTTCATAAAAATGGACATTAGTTGAAAAGATATTTTCAGAATATGTATTTAGTTGAAAAGAATAACACTACCGGAGTTCTATGCGATCGTAATATCCCGCTGAAATTGAACGGAAAATTTTATAGAACCGATGTTAGACCCGTAATGTTGTATGTGACGGAATGCTGGGCACCCAAGATGAATAACATCCAAAAGACGAGTGTGACAGAAATGCGTATGCTTCGTTAGATGTGCGGTAAGACCAGAAGAGATAAAATAAAGAACGAAGGTTTCGAGCTGAAGTAGGTGTAGCTTGTAGAAGAGAAGATGCAAGAAAGCCGTTTACGTTGGTTTTGTCATGTTCAACGTAGGCCTAGCAGTGCACATGTGTGTCGAGTAGAGTCCATGAATTTCGGCATCACTGTGTTGTCGTTATGAACATGTTGGATGATTAAATTCTGGGAGGATGGAATCAGAGAGAGGGATGACAAAAGTTTTGAGGTACCAGATGACTGTTTTATTAGAGAGCTGGATGGCCAGACGGTTAAAGAATTCAAGGAGGGAAGTTGACAATAAATATTAAAGAATGACCTAAAAAATAAGATCTTACTTCTAAATCTAACCCGCGGATTAACCCGGTCTAACCCGCTTCAACCCGTAACCCAAACTGGTTAATCTATTTTGATCCATTTTTATATAGGTTGGGAAAATGTTAACACAACTCATCCATTTTGAACCGTAGGTTAGGCCAATCCGTCGGGCCAAACCCAAATCAACAAATCTATATACACCGTGCAAACGATGCCTTAAAATGAAATAAAATCTTAAAATGATATATTAGGGTGACCAGATTTTTTTAGTTAATGTATTTAAACATCTTATACGTTCTTTTAAATATATTTTTCAAATCGCATGTCAGAACGTATAAGCTTTCAAAGAGCAAATAAGTTTTTAATATATATATACACATCCAAATACCTTTCAAGTGAAACTTGTAGACAAGATCTAACGTAAGTTTTAAGAAACTTTCTGCTGACATGTTATGTTTGGGTCTAATTAAATTCTAAATTAATTGACTTTAATGAGTTTCCAAATTGATATTAAAAAATTTAATCTTATAATGTATATAAAAGAAGTAATTATCTATTCCTTGGACGACTCTAAATAATACATACACCTTATAGTAAATACAGTTTTATCATATAAATTTTCACTATAATATGAAATTATTAACCCATCCAAAATATTTTACAGGAAAAAAGCAACGAAATATTAATATTTTTTATTTCATAATCTTTGCCCATATGAATATATTTAATGCATTGAGCATCTCAAAATCTATCACATTAAAGTACTTCACGCCATTGCACATAATTTCTCCATTTCCCCATAAAAGATTTTAACACCCTCACGCTTCATCCATTGCACTATTTTTTCACTGCTACAAACAAACAACATTAATAAAAGCATTGTTGTAATAATAAGTGTGAGGGAAAAAAAGGGTGTTTTATGGTTGGAAGTTATAGGTTGGAAGGTATCTCCACCACCACCCATTCAATGGAATAAATTTAAATTATTTTCAGTAATGGAATGTTTATATAATCAAACATTTGTTGTTTTTTACTACAAATTATAGTTTGTGGTAACATTGTGGCTCAAATCTTTTAAATCATTCAGTAGTTCGATTGTTATCCAAGCAGTGACAACTATTACACTCCAACAATGCCCCTCTCAATAATTGAACTCCTTGCACATTAGAAACCCATTATTGGGAACAAGATTTATTTTTTGTTGGATACAAAATATTATAAATAATATATATTGGTTTGAACAATAAAAAGTGTGATTTTTGTTAGAAATTTATATTTAATGAATCGAAGTTAAGCGAGAATGAAACAAGAAAAAGTTGAAAAGGAATTTTTTTTATATGGAGGGTTTTTAAACAAGATTTTTGCGACATCGCTCAGACTCGAACTTCAGCCAATGAGACTCTACAACTTCGTAGAACATTTTTTTCATAGTGAATTTAGTGACCCGTTACGTTAGGGTGACTCGAGAAAGCTTGAAAAATATCCTATATATCTCACTGGACTAAACCAAGATTCAAGGAAATGCACGATGAGGCTCTCACTTGAGGGCACCTCGTAGCAGAGCAATGAATGGTGGAGTTTACGATATAATGGTATCATTTAAATTTGTGTTTATATTGTATTTTGTTTTACACTCTATAAATTATTAAATACATTTCTTTGAGTTTCTGTATGACAAATGAATAAAGTTACCATTTATATTAATTTTTTAATCAATAACAAATATATAGACTTTAATACATTAATTTTCGTCAATTGTTTATTTATATTTATTAAAAAAATCGTACTACAAATAAACTATTATTATTTATTTCCTCCATATTTGTTTTGTTTTTAAAAAATCTAATTGTTGAAATGGATTATCGAAACAAAAATGTTAAAATAAACTATAGCATTTAATATTATACGTCATAATATATTTAATAATGACTCAATCTTGTTTGTACGAAGCAATCAATTCAATTTCGTACTTGAAAGTTGAAACAGAAAGTGGATTATCACGTATGAACTAAACATAAAGTTTTTACTTATTTTCAAAAATAAAATAATTTTTTGTATCTAACTTTAATACTTTCATTTTCTGTAATTTAAAATTTTCATTTACTACGTTAGATAGAATTTAAAAATTATAATTAGAATATAAAGCCAAATCATTATAACAAATAAATGATTTACAGAGATTGATGGGGGAAAAAAACTTTCAAATTATTTAAATTTTTAATTGCTTAGGAACTTTTATAAGAAAGTTAATAAAAGATCATATGAAAGTAATTTATTGGTTTTAAAAAACAATTGTTGGGGAGATAAAACAAATTTAATTGAATCAATTTTTTTCACCAATTTAGTTTACATTACTTATGGAAAAAAATTAAAATCCTAATTCAATGGATTTCAAATGTTTTTTGTCTTTTTTAATGACGCAGGAATCTGTAGGTTACACAAATCAAGTAAATCGCATTAAATAAGTCTGATACAATAAGTTTAGATCGAGAAAATATTAGTAAAAAAAATCAAATTTATTATCTTATGATTTTAAGATCATACTATTCCACCAACTCGAACAACCATAGTTTGGGATTTCCTATTTTTTTTTAACTCGTACGGTGATGGAGATATGATAGTCCTCTATCTTTCCAGCTATCCGTCTTCCTTTCTCTCTTTTTGTTGAACGCAACAATCATTCACATACAGGACAAACAACAAGTGCCCCCCACTCACTCACTCACATCTCCATGGTTTCACACTTCCTCTTCATCTTCAAGATTCCAGCTGTATTTTTCTCCAGCACTATTTAGTACCACGCAACACTTTCAATTCTTTCCTGCCAACACCAAAAATGGAGAATAGATTTGAATTTTACACGTTTTGGATTCTGGGTTTCCTTCTGTTTTCCTGTTCCTGCCATGTTTCTGTGGCTGTCGAGGGGAAGAGAACTTACATTATTCACATGGCCAAATCGAGAATGCCTACCAATTTTGAGGATCATTCTCACTGGTACGACTCGTCACTGAAATCGGTGTCGGGCTCGGCGGAGATTCTGTACACTTATGATAACGCGATTCATGGATTCTCTGCCCGGATGACACCGGAGGAGGCTGAGGCACTGGAGAATCGGCCTGGAATTATATCTGTTTTGCCCGAATTGAGGTATGAGCTTCACACGACGAGGACGCCTTCCTTTTTAGGATTGGATCAAAATGCAGCTATGTTCCCGGAATCTGAGTCTTCCAGTGATGTTATTGTCGGGGTTCTGGACACTGGTGTCTGGCCCGAAAGCCCGAGCTATGATGATACTGGTCTCGGCCCGGTGCCGAGTTTCTGGAAGGGGGAATGTGAAGTTGGGACGAATTTCACTAAATCCAACTGTAACAGGAAGTTGGTTGGTGCCAGGTATTTTGCTAAAGGATACGAGGCAACACTCGGCCCAATTGATCAGTCCAAAGAATCAAAATCTCCGCGTGACGACGACGGCCATGGAACTCATACCACCACCACCGCCGCCGGGTCGGTTGTCACTGGCGCCAGCCTGTTTGGATACGCAGCCGGGACTGCTCGAGGGATGGCACCGCGTGCTAGGGTTGCTGTGTACAAAGTCTGCTGGATTGGCGGCTGTTTTAGTTCCGATATTTTGGCAGCAATCGAAAAGGCGATAGACGACAATGTTAATGTTCTATCAATGTCTCTCGGCGGCGGCGTGTCTGATTACTTCAGGGACGGCGTCGCGTCAGGAAGTTTCGCCGCCATGGAGAAAGGCATTTTTATCTCTTGCTCCGCCGGAAATGCCGGCCCGAGTTCCTATAGTTTGTCCAACGTTGCACCGTGGATCACCACCGTCGGTGCCGGGACCCTTGACCGTGATTTCCCGGCGTATGTCAGCCTCGGAAACGGCAAAAACTACTCCGGCGTTTCACTTTACAAAGGCGACCCATTACCTGGAAAAATGATTCCTTTAATTTACGCCGGAAACGCGACCAATGCCACCAGCGGCAATCTCTGCATGACGGGTACACTAATACCCGAAAAAATCGCCGGAAAGATTGTTCTTTGCGACCGTGGGGTGAACCCTAGAGTTCAAAAGGGCTCCGTCGTGAAATCTGCTGGCGGAGCAGGGATGGTATTAACCAACACCGCGGCAAACGGGGAGGAGCTGGTGGCAGACGCTCATCTTCTTCCAGCCACGGGGGTGGGCCAAACCACCGGCGAAGAAATCAAATCATATCTATTTTCTGATCCTAGCGCAACCGCCACAATTTTCTTCGAAGGCACCAAAGTGGGAATTGAACCCTCGCCGGTGGTGGCTGCATTCAGCTCCAGGGGACCAAACTCCATCACAGAACAGATTCTGAAACCCGACATGATAGCGCCAGGTGTCAACATCCTGGCAGGCTGGTCCGGGTCCATGGGACCCACCGGACTGGCGGAGGACAGAAGGCGCGTGGGATTCAACATAATATCCGGCACGTCGATGTCCTGCCCCCACGTCAGCGGCTTAGCTGCTCTGCTGAAAGGCGTGCACCCGGACTGGAGCCCAGCCGCGATAAGATCGTCTCTAATGACCACGGCTAAAGTCGTAGACAAAAATGGAAAATTACTCGAAGATGTATCCACTGGAAAACCATCTACACCGTTCGATCACGGCGCCGGACACGTGGATCCCGTATCCGCCCTCAATCCTGGCCTCATTTACGATTTAGACGTGGAGGATTATCTAAATTTCCTCTGCGCGTTAAATTACACCACCGACCAAATCAGCGGACTTGCCCGGAAGAATTTAACCTGCGACACCAGCAAAAGCTATAGTGTGAATGACCTAAATTACCCTTCGTTCGCGGTGTCGCTTGATGCATCCACAGGTGGAGATGGCACCTCTTCGAATACAGTGAAGCACACAAGAACAGTGACAAACGTGGGATCACCTGGAACGTACAAGGTTTCGATTTCAACAACGAGTGATTCTATCAAGGTATCAGTGGATCCTGGTGAGTTGACTTTTAGTCAAACAAACGAGAAAAAATCGTATACGGTAACGTTTACCTCTCTTGAATCTAAACCGTCGAATGTGAAAGTTTTTGGGAGGATCGAATGGTCGGATGGGAAACACATCGTGGGGAGCCCAATTGCTGTTAGTTGGACGTAAGAGGAACTTAATGGCTCTACAAAAGGGGAGAATTTAATTCAGATTTTATTTAGTTGCTTTAAGGTAATTATTATGTTTGAAACCCTTGATTTCATTATAAAAAGGAATCTATTAAAGATCTATTGTTTTTTTTAAGGATTATTCTCGGAATAAGGGTGCGGAAGCAAGAATTCTAGGAATGGACAAAAATTGTTAAAATAAATAATATAGGTCAAAAAAAATTAGGAGGTAAACTTTAAAAACTTTTGACCATACAATATAACTTTAAAAAAACTTTTGACCATAATATTTTTCTAAAATCATCCTATTTTCTAAATTAATTAAATAATAAAAATCAATTTTGACTATTTTTTTTCAAAAAATACTTGTTTCTGATTAATCAAAACAAGAAATAATTTATGTCAAAAAACAAGAAAGAAAAGTATCATTACTATTAAATGAATTATCAAAGATTTCATTTTTCTTGTATTTTTTGATTTAAAGATTTCAATTCTTGTTAGTTTATCAAATTAGTTATGAATTTACACTAAAAAATCGGATAAATGAGAATATTTTATGTTTTTCACTTGTTAAAGAATATACATGAAAAAAATAAATGAGACTTAGAAACCTAGATACAATATAATTAATTTTGCTCCCCTACCCTTGATAAATTTCTTAGATTTGCCCATACGAAGTGATTTTCCACATAACTTGAGAAATACTTCACATCCTTTTCATAGTCAAATCAATTAGATTAACTTAGTGATGTATCATTTCATTTTCTAAAATGTTGGTACTCAATTTGAAGGAAGTTGTCATTTGAGTCATTGCATGGTGTATGTGTCATTGTTAGATGAGGGTAGGTAAGATCATGATTCTAAAATCAACAATTTCAATTCTAATGGAAGGTGGAATCGGAACTGAACCTCTTGGAACAAGGCCAAGGCATGTGAAACAATTTTTCAATGATAGCTGAAGATTATGCAGGGACGAAATAAAAAACTTGTAAGGACAATTATTTTCACGGTAAAATTTATAGAAGGTATTACTTTCCAAAACATCTTTCAACTAAATCTCTCATAAAAATCTTCTTTCAACTAAATATATCTTTTAGAAAACTTATTTCAAATAGTTCATTTTATCAAATCATAATCTAATTAGTCCATTAATTATGACTAAAATACACTTGCTCTACACATTTATCCCCAAAACTTTGCCAACTTTCCACCATTCGTGTCGCCCTCCTCCGCCTCCATCCCTCCAACAACAGCAAGTCTTGTGTTGTCCTCCTCCACCTCTTTCGTCTCCTTACACATTAATCAAGCGAAGCACAACTCTTCTTCTTGTAAATTGACAGCATGAGTACGTACATGTGTTTTGACAGTAATAGATGAATTTATAAAATTTCATTTATATAGAAAAAAAATCTAAGACATGTTTCGTCGTCGTTATATTAGATACCGTTAACAAACTAATACAATAATACATGTCGGTGTGAAAACCCAGAGATGAATGAGTTTATAGGCCAACCCAATAACTCTAGCCAAGTGTACGACCGATTTATCAAATCTTGTATTTGACTAATTCATCATAACTAATTACCTACCAAACGTAGAACTATTAGCATTGAATTGCATATTTAATTCATGCGGTGCATGTAAAATTTTACTCACGCGGTGCATGTAAAATTGACATATGCGGTGCATATAAAAATTGACTCATGCGGTGCATGTAAAATTGACTCATGCGGTGCATGTAAAAATTAATCATGCGGTGCATGTAAAATTGACTCATGTGGTGCATGTAAAAATTAATGATGTTGTGCATGTAAACTTACTAATGTGGTACATGTAAAAATTACTCAAACTGAAACCTCATTACCACTATGTTTTTTTGTTAAATATAGTATATGAGTCTATCGGTGCATGTAAATTGCATGCACCACTTGAGTCGGTGCATGTAAATTAAATGCACCGATAGACTCATGTATTGTCTTGTGCACTACAATTATAATATTTGTCCAAACGTCATTTACAATTGATAGGTGCATGTAAATTACGTCCACCGATAGACTTTTTAACCAAAATATAGTCTAACGGTGCATGAAATTACATGCATCGCTGAGTCTATCGGTGCATGTTAATTACATGCACCGATAGACTCTTTAACCAAAAACATAGTCTAACGGTACATGTATATTACATGCACCGCTGAGTTTATCGATGCATGTAAATTACATGCATTGGTAGACTTTTTAACCAAAAACATACTCTAACGGTGCATTTAAAATTACATGCACCGCTGACTCTATCGGTGCATGTGAATTACATGCACCGAAAGATTCAAGTATTGTCTTTAACCAAAACATAGTCTGTCGGTGCATGTAAATTACATGCACCACTGATCTTTGCTTTTTGTCAAAGATGATATTTAAATGAATTATAGGGAAAAAATAATGACATCATTTTATGTAAGCTCTTAACACAATTGACCAAAATTTTAATATTAGCCCGTCTCACTCCAAAGCTACACTTCGCTCTTTCCTTAGAAAAACAAGAGCTTCGAGATTGATTGAAGGTAACCGCTATTTTTATGTATCATGATAATCTTAATTGTGTTGAAATAACAGGTTTTTAATACTCTGTAGATGAATGATTAGGCTTTTTGCGGCGAATTCATACACTGTTTGTTGATTAAATTGATTTTATTGATTTTTATTTAATAGAATTTCAAATTTCACCATCTGAAATCGAATCGAGCTTTTTTATCATCGAGAAATATTGTTTACATGTACAATCCATCGGAGATAAATGAGCTTGTGACTTGCGAGTTGATCCATGGCGGCAGATGGTGTTTTCGTGCTCTGAAAATTTCTGTGCTTGGAAAAAATGAAGAAGACGCGATGAGGGGCAGAAGACGCGATGAGGAGACGGTAGTTTAGAGATATTTTTGTCATTTTGACATAAAATGGACCTAGTTGAAAGTAAAATATTTTGGTAGATTGGACCGAAAAAACTTTTATCATCTGATACCGGCCTAAAATTTTCCCTTTTCATTTGCATGTGTTGGTCCATAAAAATAATTTTTGGCCCAGGTTTGGATGAAAATTGGGCTAGATATTGGCAGAACTGATTTTTATAGTTCAAGGGTTAGACAATTAGATAATTGACCGGGTCAAATGCTATCATTTTAACTAATACACCATGTAAGAGAACATGCAGCAAAGTGGAGAGAACATGTAACAATATGGGAATGAAACTATCGTTGGATGATCAAACAAAATGAAGTAACAAAGTGAATTTTCAACTCTCACAATCACTCAACAACAAATCATTCAACAAAACTACTCAAAATGCTCCGCATATTTCTAGCAATTCTAGCTTATATTTTAGCTTAATCTTCATTATTTCAGATATATGTTTTTATTCCAATCGATATGACTGATGGAATGAAAGATGGAACTCCAGAATGGCATTTTCTTTTGATCCATTTTTTTTCTCTCCTTATCAGTTTTTTGTCTAAGGCTTCAATTCGATTTATAAATTAGTTGTTTAAATTTTTCCATTTTTTATTTATTGATATAAACCCAAGATTTGTAGAGGTCATGGGATATCCTTTTTTTTTTCTTCATGTAACTCACGAGCAGTAGCCTAGTCTAAAAACATTTTTTTACAAGGCTAACCAAATATCACAACAGGTTGTCAGTTCATGAACCTCTTGAAGAATCTCTTTTGTAAGAATTGCCTGTAAATCTCAATTCCTCTAGTTTAGCTTGCTAATTCCTTCAACTTTATTTTCGATTTCTAGTTTGTAAATGATATAGTTCAATTCTCACGGACATAATCATGTGTTCATTTTCATTGTTGAATTTTCTTTCTATTCGGTTAAAATCATTCAGTCAATTATGTAATTTTTCGAGTCGTTATCAAGTAGATTATAACCAACGATTAAATCGATAGTCACGTCACTTAGTTTAGAAATTAGATTTTCATTTTTGGCACGCACGAGCGACAATTTCATGCCAATAGTATGATTTCAAGAATTTTGGCACACACATAAGATTTAAATCATATTATTAATCATTATTTTTGTTGTAAAAACAGCACAAAAGCGTAAGTATTTAGTAGCTGCGAAGTCATTGAGACCAAATAGTATAATTGATTCACATATTTGGGCTGAGGCCCATGAAACTTCGATAGAGTTCCAATTAGCCTTCGGCAGGCCCAGCCACTTCGAAAGACCATAAACCAGATTTTTTTATTTTTTTTGAGAAATCATAAGCCAGATATTTTAGTGGGATTTTCGACAAACATTGAACTCTAAATTGGGCCATTCAAGTAAACCAGAAAATTATAATTGTAAATTCTTAAAGAGGAAATTATACATGGGTGTTATTTTCCAAATCATCTTTCAACTAAATTTTCCAAAAAATCTTTTTCCCAACTAAATCCACAATCTTGAAAATTTCTTTCAAATAAGTTCAATTTTTATCTTCCAGTACTTATAAGTCTTTTTTCATTCCTTAATTACCCCTAAATTCAATAGGCAAATATCGTGCTCACAAATATATGCATCTTGTAAATGATTTCCTGCAAAAAGGCCATCACAGATTCCATGATTGATCGATCACCTGGAAGAAACCCCAACTCTCCATTGCGACTTGAACTTCATCGACCACGTTCTTGTGTTTGATGGGGCCTTCGTGGATGGATTCGAGATTTATCTGCGGGAAAATGAGATTCCGATTCATTGGGGTCGGATGACGATTTTTGGGGCACCTGATTATTCGGAATTCATCCACGTATTTCTTCATTCTTGTTTCAGTAATTTATTGCAAGATTTCTGGAATTGAGAAGAAACCTTAAAGGATTTGATATCGAGAAATAATATCAATTACGATATATGATGAAAAACAAATTGAATGATATCAATTGCGATATGAGAGCATCAAGCTTTCTGCTCTCTCCAAATTGTGATACCAACAATCTCATACAAGAATTATTTTCTCATTGTGATACAAATTGAATATTATATGTTATACCCGGAATAAATTCAAGAATAACACTTGAATTGAATTATAATCTTTATTAAAAGAGAGGGCCATATCCCGAGGAGGGAATGGCTTGAGAAGGGCATATCTCAATAAGGGAATATCCGGAGAAGGATATTTCCTGAGAATGGCATATCCCAAGAAGGGAATATCCTGAGAAGGTCATGGCTTGAGAAGGGTACTTCCTGAGAAGGGCGTATCCCGAGAAAAGAATATCATAAGAGTGGAATATCTCGATAAGGGCATGGCCTGAGAATGGTGTATCCCAAGAAGGAAATATCCCGAGAAGAGAATAACCTGAGAAGGGCATGGCCCAAGAATGGTACTTCCTAAGAAGAGCATGGCCCGAGAGAGGCGTATCTCGATAACGGAATATCCCGAGGAGTGTACTTCCTAAAAAAGGCATGACCCAAGAATGGAATATCTCGAGAAGGATATTTCTATATTGATCGGGCATATATAA
Organism: Haberlea rhodopensis; assembly: GCA_907163345.1. NCBI lineage: Eukaryota > Viridiplantae > Streptophyta > Magnoliopsida > Lamiales > Gesneriaceae > Haberlea > Haberlea rhodopensis. The sequence continues at coordinate 4,160,570 of CAJQUN010000022.1, read as the reverse complement.
ATAATTTTGATGTCGACCGTTAGTATAAATTAATATAGAGGAAATTACAAGAAGATACCATTTTCTAAAATATCTTTCAACTAAATCTCCCAAAAAAATCTTCTTTCAACTAAATACATCTTTTAGAATACTTATTTCAAATAAGTCTATTTTATCAAATCATAATCTAATTGGTCCATTAATTATGACTAAAATACCCCTTGTTCTACACCTTCATCCCCAAACATTTGCCCATTTTCCACAATTCGCGTTGTTTATCGTTGAATATCCTTGAGTTTGCGGGTGAGTAAGATTCGCCGGCTGGACACCGCTCCTGATCTTCATCGACGAGGCACTCGGAGACTGTCCATCTGCGGTCGGATGTCATCGTCGGCATCATCCACACAGATGTATCCCTAGACCCCATCGCCGTCGCCACCAACATTAGGAAAAGCAGCATAGATGTGATTAAGAATAGTGAGAGCAGCAATTTCAAGCCGTCTGCCATTTCAAACGCCGATTTCTGACTAAATATGTGTTCTCATTTCTACAAAATATCCCTATTATTTTTAGATTTTTAACATTGCTAGCCTACACGCAATACGAGTGGAGAAGGGAAGATTCAACTGAATTTTATAAAGAAGAATATGGGGGTTAATAAATGGACTTAATAATAATGCCACTAGATTGAAAATTGCATGTACTGACAGGCGCTCCCCACTTTCTTTCTTTTTTCTTTTTTTTTTTTTCCATTTCTCTCTCGCGCTCTATTTTGCTCGTTATTAACTGTACATAATAATCTCCTCTTCTCCGGCTTTTTCCCTTTTTTATTACAATCTCTACCAATTGCTCTTATTATTATGTTTTTTGGTGTTACATTTAGTTTCATAGAAGGAGCCCAATCAGTTCTGCAAATTAATCAAGATGTGATCAACACATACTAATATACAGGATAAATGCGTAAACTGTAATTGCAACTTGATGGCAATATAAGTTAGGGTTTTTATCACCTTCAATTTGATTTGACTAAGAAAAATAAAATTACACATACGGTGCATGTAAATTGAGCGGTGCATGTAAAAATTGGCTCTTGCGGTGCATGTAAAAATTAATAATGCGGTGTATGTAGAATTACTCATACGGTGCATGTAAAATTGAGTGGTGCATGTAGAATTACTCATGCGGTGCATGTAAAATTATTCATGCGATGCATGTAAAATTTGTTGGGATATGCCCTAAGACAAGTCATTAGATGATTGTTTTGACATATAATGTGTATGATTTTATGAATGACAATTCATTGTTATATATTATTCGTTTAACTGTGCAATGTGAATTAATATATATGTTAATGTCCTTAGAATAATATTGTATTATTCTTAAACATTGTCCCTAGTCAAGTATTATCATGAATAGGGATAATGATAATACGTAGAGACCAGTATGTATTGATTGATGAATTGTTCATTGATATGAGATATCAAATCAACACATTGGTACATGTTAGAGAACGATGTACTGGACAGACCCACCATGCGAATGCAACATGGATAGTTATATGATCGTCATATGCAATTCTCATAGTGATAATAATGTATGTAATCCTTACGACTTGTGATCATCAGAGATCCCAACATAAGGAGTTATGTATCTTGATATTGTCAAACGTTACCCGTAACAGGGTAAACTATAAAGGCGATTATTGGATACACTACGAATTATGTAGATGGATGTTGACTGATCGAGATAGGATTTGTCCCTCCTATATAACAGGAGATGTGTTTGGCCCTTGATCAAGTGAGAACTAAAATGCATGGCCATGCTCGAATGAGTCGATATGAGATATCGAGCTTATTCGTTTATTGTAGTTTTACTTGGGGATCAAGAAATAAAGATTGAATATACGAGTATGACTATTCCATGACTCGTGTTCAATCTAAACACAAAGGACAAAGGGATTAAGTTACATGGTTAATATTATCACAAGTTCTAAAGGTTATGTCGAGTCATTGACATTCTTGTAATTTGGGTAGCCTCGATGTGTTGCTAGACACCGCTCCTTGCTTGTAACGTAAAATGAGATTTTATGTCACTGCCAACATTACAAGATCCTATCGGGTCGCACAAAAAGATTAAATCGATAAAGGGAATTAAATTCATTGGATGAATTAATTAATTAAGAAGAGTCTTAATTAAATAATTATGAGGATTTAATTAAATCATGGGTTTGAGCCAATGAGGCTTTTGTGAAAGCCTTTAATTAAATTGTTTATAATGATAACAAGGTGATTAATTGTATTTGATTCATTCCTTGATATCACAATCATCAAAACAAAAAACCTAGCTTGAGCTCTCGGCCGCCTCTCTCAACTCGACAATCACACTCGCCGCCGCCACCAACGCCGCCGTGAGTTGTGTGAGTTTTGATTGGCCGCCATTGATCGGTTTTGAACCGTGAGTTCGGTTTTGGTTCAAGAATAAGCCTAGCAACTTGTTCTTGAACATCCCTTGTTCGTTTAATCGTGTGGATACCGTTGAGGCAAGATCTTGGAGGTGTTGCTCGTGACTCGGGATCGTTTGACGTGGTGCTCCGTGGAATCTGCTCAAACACGCTACAAGGGTGAGACTTTTGTAATCCTTTATCCGATATGATTACCTATGTATAGATCCGATGTTTAGTAATCCATAAAATTTTATATTCCGCTGTGTTGCTATGCATGATGGATTACTTACAGTGGTATCAGAGCCGTGTACAAGGCTCATATCGGATTTATGTGATTAAATTGTGTTAATCATATTAGAACTAATATTGCATGCTATTTAAAACTGTATGAACATATATGATATGTTAATATTAAGTTTGTGAAATTATCATGAAATTATATTTGATATAATTGATGTTTGATGTATACGATACACGAAGCGAACAATCGAACCCGTAACAAGTTGTATTCGGCCACCACCATGCATTTGACCCACGACTTAGCCACGTGAGGGCTAGGGGTTTCAGACTCCTATGCTCGAGATGGTCTAGTCGTTGTGGCTCATGTTCATGGATGGAGGTTTCGAGACGTGGATGAGTTTTGAACTCTTTGGCTCGATAATGGTTCGGACCATGATTCTCGGAATCATACGTGTTGGCGGCTACACCACATGAGGGCTAGGGTTTTCGAACCCTTGGCTCGAGATGGTTGAGCCGCCACCGTCATGAACCGTGCATGGTTGGACCGTGGCTCGTGGCTCATGAATTCCGACGTTTTGAACAAGTTGGCTCGAAAGAAACCAACATGGTGCAAGGCGGCTAGGGTTTGGAACCCTAGCGGCGCCGCACCCAAGCCATCGGCTCGGACCATGTCGTTGGCTAGGGTTTCGAACCCTAGGCCCATAATTGGTCCAGCCGTGGTGTATGGTTTGTTCGAACCATGGTGGTTCGTAGCTAAGTCGCATTAAGTTCGTGGCATGTGATGTTCCGAGCGTACGATAATTTTCAAAATTCTATTTTACAGTTTTAATTAGAATTAAATTTTAAATTGTTTAGAATTTAATTAATTAAATGTTAAAGCATGTTTTATGTGTTGTTTGAGCATGGTGCATGGTTATAGCCCTTTTGACCTATTAGATAGGATTTGTGAATGTTTGTAATTTATAATACGACCTGCGTGTCGTGCCTTCTCTATTTAATTCTAAATGTTATCCCTCCCCTATGTTCCCCTCGAATGTGAATAGATGAATTCTATATCTTGTAAATAGTATAGTTTTATTGTTGATGGTGATCAATGAAGATGGAGCATCGTGTCGGGATGAGGAGGCCATTCACAAATTGGAGCCAAAAGGAAGGTGCTTGTGAAGTTACCGTAGGTTGACTCTTAGGATTTTCTCATTGGCTTGAGAAAATCGCTAGTAGGGGCTATAACCATGTCACGTTTTAATTATGTATGTTGATGCATGATTTATCTTATGTTTTAGATTGATAATTGTATTACACATATATGTAGATATGTATACACCTATATGTAGTGGACATATTTTGAATTATCAAACTAATCATGAGATCAATAAATCCCTCTAAAATATTAAGTTTAAGATGCCTTCCAAAATTAAAAGTACTCGTCAAAAACTTCGATTGTACATGTGTGGGTTTGCCAAAGCAAAGCACCGTGGCAATCTTAGTAAGGCGCGAAAGGATAAAAGTGATATCCGTTATACTTTAAATTGGGTACGACTTAACTAGGTTATCTCAATAGGATTGGGAACCTAGAGGCATGGGTTGGATAATAATTCATTTGATGAATTGAACAAAGCGTTGTTCGTCCAACTATCCAAGAATTACATGTGATGTAATTGACAAAGTGTTGTCTACCTAAATAACCGAGTCTTGGGCGATTAGCCAAAGCTAACTCAAGATTAGGCGAAATATGGATCTTGGCCCACTAAAGGTTTCGAGGATTGATATTTTTTTTAACAAAATAGTGGGAGTATCATTTAATATAAGACCATGTTAAATGATTAAATGATAAACTTATTTTGCATATTTATATTGTAGATATCCATGGCAACTAACAACGTAACAAGCACTTTATCACTGCGATCGATCCTTGAGAAGGACAAATTAAATGGGACAAATATCCTAGACTGGCATAGGAACTTGAGGATAGTCCTCAAACAAGAAAAGAAACAATATATCCTAGAGGAACCCTTACCTGCTGAGGAACCTCCCCTAACGGCTACAAGAGCCGACAAAGATGCTTACAAGAAGCATCAAAGTGACGCACTTGATGTTGGGTGCCTTATGCTTGCCACCATGAACTCTGAGCTTCAGAAGCAACATGAGGAAATGGAGGCGTTTGATATGATCGAGCACCTTAAGCAACTGTACCAACAACAAGCAAGACAAGAGAGGTATGACGTCCCTAAGGCGTTATTCCAGTGTATAATGGTAGAAGGAAGTCTGGTTGGAACTCATGTACTCAAGATGATTGGGTATATTGAGAATCTGGAGAAGCTGGGTTTTCCTTTGGACCAAGAGTTGGCCACTGACGTGATCTTGCAATCGTTGCCTGAAAGCTTCAGTCAATTTGTCTTAAATTACAATATGATTGAAATAGAAAAGACATTACCACAGTTACTTGGCATGCTTAGAACTTTTGAAGCAAATAGCAAGAAGTCTAAACCTACAAATGTTCTTATTGTGAATAAGAGCAAAGGAAATACTAAAGCTAAGAGCTTAAAGAAGAATGCACTGAAACCAAAGGGAGGGATAGCGAAGGAAGGGAACTGTTTCCATTGCGGTGAGACCGGCCATTGGAAAAGAAACTGCAAAGTATATCTGTAGGATCTAAAGAAAGGAAGTGTGACTTCCACTTCAGGTATTTTTGTTATAGAAGTCAATTTATCTACTTCTTCATCATGGATATTAGATACTGGATGTGGATCTCACATTTGTGTAAATGTGCAGGACCTCAAAAATAGTAGATTGTTGGTGAAAGGCGAAGTTGATCTCCGAGTTGAAAATGGAGCAAGAGTTGCTGCATTAACTATAGAATATTATTATTTATCTTTGCCTTCTGGTTTATCGTTGATTTTAAAAGACTGTTATTTTGTGCCATCCATTACCAAAAATATTATTTATATTTCTTGTTTAGACAAGTGTGGATTTCATTTATGATAAATGACAACTGTTGTTCTATTTATTCAAATGATATGTTTTATGCTAGTGCAAAAATGGTGAATGGTCTTTATTTATTAAATCTTGATATGCTTATCTATAACATAAATACTAAAAGGATTAAAAATAATGATTGTAATCCGACTTATCTCTGGCATTGTCGCTTGGGCCACATAAACGAGAACCGCATATCTAAACTTCATAAGGATGGAGTATTAGATTCATTTGATTTTGAATCACATGAAACATGCGAATCTTGTTTAATGGGCAAGATGACTAAAGCCCATTTCAAGGGACATGTTGAAAGGGCAAATGTTTTATTGGGACTAATACATAGTGATGTATGTGGACCAATAAGTACACAAGCTAGAGGTGGTTTTCAATACTTCGTTACATTTACTGATGACCTCAGTAGATATGTGTATGTGTACCTAATGAAGCATAAGCATGAAACCTTTGAAAAGTTCAAAGATTTCAAGAATGAAGTACAAAACCAACTTGGCAAAAGTATCAAAATCCTTCGATCAGATCGAGGAGGTGAATACTTAAGCCAAGAGTTTCATGACTATCTAAAGGAGTGTGGGATAGTCCCACAACTCACTCCTCTGTATACTCCACAATGGAATGGTGTATCCGAGAGGAGAAATCGAACCTTGTTAGACATGGTTAGATCAATGATGAGTCATGCAGATCTTCCGATATCGTTTTGGGGACACGCTCTAGAAACAGCGATTTTCTTACTGAACCGTGTTCCATCTAAATCAGTGGAAAAGACACCATATGATATATGGACTGGGAAGCGTCCTAGTATGTCTTTTATGAAGATTTGGGGTTGTGAGGCTTTCGTTAGACGTCACGCCACTAACAAACTTGGACCCAAATCTGATAAGTGTTTATTTGTGGGGTATCCTAAGGAAACGAAAGGATACTATTTCTATTATCCCACCGAGAACAAAGTAGTTGTTGCTCGGACTGGTGTATTTCTTGAAAGAGAATTTATTTCTAGAAAAACCAGTGGGAGAAAAATAGAACTTAGTGAAGTTCAACCACATGAAAACACTGAACCTAAGATTGAGATGGAAACAGAGCAGGCACCGCAAGCTGTTGTGGAAGAAGTACCTGCTCAAGAGACACAAGCCCAGCGTAGGTCTGTAAGAGAACACCGGGAGCCACAGAGATATGGATTTCTTGTGACTCAACAAGGTGACTTACTACTTATTGATGAGGATGAGCCGTCATCTTATCAACAAGCTATAACGGGCACTGATTCTGAGAAATGGCAAGAGGCCATGAAATCTTAGATGGAATCCATGTATGCAAACCAAGTATGGACTTTGGTTGATCCACCTGAAGGGTACGACCCATAGGGTGCAAATGGATTTTCAAGAAAAAGACCGATATGGATGGTAATGTACAAACCTATAAAGGTCGGCTGGTTGCAAAAGGATTCAAACAAATTCATGGTATTGACTATGATGAAACCTTTTCACCAGTGGCCATGGTTAAATCCATAAGGATCTTACTTGCAATAGCTGCATTTCATGATTATGAAATCTAGAAAACAGCTTTCCTTAATGGAAATCTGCCCGAGGATGTGTACATGACACAGCCTGAGGGTTTTGTCGATCCAAAAGATGCTGGAAAGATATATGCAAGCTACAACGATCCATTTATGGATTGAAGCAAGCTTCTCGGAGTTGGAATCTTCGTTTTGATGATGCAATCAAAGAGTTTGGTTTTATCAAAAACGTAGATGAACCTTGTGTCTACAAGAAGGTCAGTGGGAGCATAATTATCTTCCTAGTGTTGTATGTAGATGACATACTTCTCATTGGGAATGATATCCCTGCCTTACAATCTGTAAAGATTTGGCTAGGGAACTGCTTTTCGATGAAAGACTTGGGAGAAGCCACCTATGTATTAGGAATCAAGATCTATAGAGATAGATCAAGAAGGCTTCTCGGCCTAAGTCAAAGTACATACATAGACAAAGTGCTTAAAAGATTTAGCATGCAAGAATCAAAGAAAGGATTCGTGCCTATGACACATGGTATATATCTCTCGAAGGAACAGTGTCCTTCAACACCAGATGAGAGACAACGCATGAGTAAGATTCCATATGCGTCAGCTATTGGATCTATCATGTATGCCATGATATGTACTCGTCCCGATGTATCGTATGCTTTGAGCACGACGAGCAGATATCAAGTTGATCCAGGTGAAGGTCACTGGATTGCTGTCAAGAATATCCTGAAGTACTTGAGAAGAACTAAGGATACATTCTTGATTTATAGAGGTGATGAAGAGCTCAATGTAATGGGTTACACTGATGCAAGCTTTCAAACTGACAAAGATGATTTTCAATCACAATCTGGATATGTGTATTGCCTAAATGGAGGTGCTGTGAGCTGGAAGAGTTCAAAGCAAGAAACAGTAGCCGATTCTACAACGGAAGCTGAGTATATTGCTGCCTCGGATGCAGCAAAGGAAGCTGTTTGGATTAGGAAGTTCATTTCTGAACTTGGAGTGGTGCCTAGCATTAAAGATCCGATAGAACTCTATTGTGACAACAATGGAGCGATCACATTGGCTAAGGAACCTAGATCTCACCAAAGATCCAAGCACATACTTCGGCGCTTTCATTTCATTCAAGAAATCGTTGAAAGGGGAGATGTTAAAATATGCAAAGTACCAACAGATGATAACGTATCTGACCCATTGACGAAGCCACTGTCACAGCAGAAGCATGATCGCCATACTAGATCTCTAGGCATTAGGTATATGTCTGAGTGGTCTTAGTGCAAGTGGGAGATTTGTTGGGATATGCCCTAAGACAAGTCATTAGATGATTGTTTTGACATACAATGTTTATAACTTTATGAATGGCAATTCATTATTATCTATTATTCGTTTAACTGTGCAATGTGAATTAATATATATGTTAATGTCCTTAGAATAATATTGTATTATTCTTAAACATTGTCCCTAGTCAAGTATTATCATGAATAGGGATAATGATAATATGTAGAGACTAGTATGTATTGATTGATGAATTGTTCATTGATATGAGATATCAAATCAACACATGGGTACATGTTAGAGAACGATGTACTGGACAGACCCACCAATAGAATGCAACATGGATAGTTAATGACCGTCATATGCAATTCTCATAGTGATAATAATGTATGTAATCCTTACGACTTGTGATCATCAGAGATCCCAACATAAGGAGTTATGTATCTTGATATTGTCAAACGTTACCCGTAACAGGGTAAACTATAAAGGCGATTATTGGATACACTACGAATTATGTAGAGGGATGTTGACTGATCGAGATAGGATTTGTCCCTCCTATATAACAGGAGATGTGTTTGGCCCTTGATCAAGTGAGAACTAAAATGCATGGTCATGCTCGAATGAGTCGATATGAGATATCGAGCTTATTCGTTTATTCTAGTTCTACTTGGGGATCAAGAAATAAAGATTGAATATACGAGTATGATTATTCCATGACTCATGTTCAATCTAAACACAAGGACAAAGGGATTAAGTTACATGGTTAATATCATCACAAGTTCTAAAGGTTATGTCGAGTCATTGACATTCTTGTAATTTGGGTAGCCTCGATGTGTTGCTAGACACCGCTCCTGGCTTGTAGCGTAAAATGAGATTTTATGTCACTGCCAACATTACAAGATCCTATCGGGTCGCACAAAAAGATTAAATCGATAAATGGAATTAAATTCATTGGATGAATTAATTAATTAAGAAGAGTCTTAATTAAATAATTATGAGGATTTAATTAAATCATGGGTTTGAGCCAATGAGGCTTTGTGAAAGCCTTTAATTAAATTGTTTATAATGATAACAAGGTGATTAATTGTATTTGATTCATTCCTTGATATCACAATCATCAAAACCAAAAACCTAGCTTGAGCTCTCGGCCGCCTCTCTCAACTCGACAATCACACTCGCCGCCGCAACGCCGCCGTGAGTTGTGTGAGTTTTGATTGGCCGCCATTGATCGGTTTTGAACCGTGAGTTCGGTTTTGGTTCAAGAATAAGCCTAGCAACTTGTTCTTGAACATCCCTTGTTCGTTTAATCGTGTTGATACCGTTGAGGCAAGATCTTGGAGGTGTTGCTCGTGACTCGGGATCGTTTGACGTGGTGCTCCGTGGAATCTGCTCAAACACGCTACAAGGGTGAGACTTTTGTAATCCTTTATCCGATATGATTACCTATGTATAGATCCGGTGTTTAGTAATCCATAAAATTTTATATTCCGCTGCGTTGCTATGCATGATGGATTACTTACAAAATTGAGTAATGAGATGCATGTAAAATTACTAATACGGTGCATGTAAAATTACTCATGTGGTGCATGTAAAATTACTCGTGCGGTGCATCTAAAATTGGGCGGTGCATGTTAAAATCGACTCATGCGGTGCATGTTAAAATCGACTCATGCGATGCATGTAAAATACTAGTACAGTGCATGTCAAAGTGAGCGGTGCATGTAAAAAGTACTCACTTGGTGCATGTAAAATTATTCACTCGGTGCATGTGAAAATGAGTCATGCGGTGCATGTAAAATTACTAGTACAGTGCGTGTAAAATTGAGCGGTGCATGTAAAAATTACTCATGTAGTGCATGTAAAAATTACTCACTCGGTGCATGTAAAATTATTCACTCGGTGCATGTGAAAATGAGTCATGCGGTGCATGTAAAAATTATTCACTCGGTGCATGTGAAAATGAGTCATGCGGTGCATGCAAAATTACTCACTCGGTGCATGTGAAAATGAGTCTGCGGTGCATGTAAAATTATTCTTGCGGTGCATGTAAAAATTATTTATGCGGTGTAGAGTGTTTTCATAAGTGGGGTTAGTTTGATCATTGTATTCAAAAATGGACTTAGTTGAAAGAACTTTTTATTGGGTGACTGGGCCGAAAAACTTTTTACCTAATGATACCGGCCCGAAATTTTCCCATTAATATAATATATAAATAATTTTAGATTAATTATATTAAATCACTAAAAACTGTAATATGGATAGATTCAAATTTAATGAACATTTACCCGAATTTAGCCTATTGTTACTCAAAAATGGACACCTCATGCAAGAACTGACACCTCCATGACACGTTTCATCTCAAGAAAAAAGCATAGTTAGTATTATTTATTTTATTTGTGGGGAAAAAGAATAAAAAGAAACCATTATAAATAGCTCAACAGATTACCAAATCTGACACCCAAAAAAGTTTCATTTCACAAATTGCAGAGAATCGAAAAAGAGGAATGGAGAAGAAACAAGATGGTGAAAAGAAAGGAAATGTAGAAGGGTTACCCGTTGAAACAAGTCCTTACACACAGTACAAGGACTTGGAGGATTACAAGCAACAAGGGTATGGCACACATGGCCACCTCCAGCCTCAACCTGGCCGTGGCGCCGCCGCCTCCACAGATGCACCCACCGTCACCGGCGGTGGAGCCACCAATCCCCAGGCTCAGCTCTCCACCAAGGACACCAATAAAAATCGAGCTTAATTGGTTTATGCGATTGTTTTGTTTACTGTTTCGTTTAGTTTGCTGCATCAATAACTTTTTGTTACGATATCCAATTTCAGATGTTTATTAAATATGTGGCTCGTGTTTGTTTTTTACCATTTGTATGTGCAAGTAATTTGTTTGTTGGCCTAGACGAAATTAATTTGTGCCTTAATAAAAATAAATAATGCAGGAGAGAAAATGTGGGAGCGTGACAAAGAATTATCGTCTCAATTAAAAAATGAGCTTATAAATAAATTAGATAATTTATTATTTATTCTTTGATATTTCTCCAATTATGGGTCAGTTAATGCGATGAGATGGTGAAGAAAATAATGATTTGATCATCGTCGAAAAATTTTTAAAATTTTTCGTGTTGGGTGACATGACGAGGAAGAAAAGAAATATTTGAAATTAGGTTTAGAGTGTTTTCAATTGAAAGGCATTTTAGTAACTGTAAAATATCTTTTCAAACCAACCGTTAAAAAATTGGACTTATATGAATATTATTTTGTTCTAAATGTATTTTTCGGTAATAAGTTTTTTTCATATTTATTTATAATAAGTTTCTGTAAACAATATTTATTTGTAATTTCCTCTTAATATATATCTTTTTGAGTTTTTTTTTTGATAGGGTATATTTAGTGTTTTAATTTTAATATAATACTAACGGACTTTATATTTTTAATTTGGACTTTCTTATATTTGATGAGTATGGATCAACTTATATAAAATTTAAAATTAAGTTACAATGTAGTGTGATAGTTAGGAAATCATATTTTAAATATAAAATCTATAGCAATATATTTTATAATTAACAAGACTAGGAATGCTTAATTTTTCTAATACAATTACATATCATCAATTAAATTAATTTTTTTATCATATTAAATTGACTGGTATTTATTTAAATCGATAAGTGGATAAATATCCGTGTATGTGGCATTTTAATCAAAGATTTCAACATTGATATTTGTTTCTCGGAATTTACTTATTCGAATAATGGATCAATCCTTTATTTTTATTAATATGAAATAATATTAACATGAATTAAATTTTAAAAATTATACCCTAAGTTATGAAAATAATATAAAGAATATCTTGACCTATCAATTTGTTCAATAAATTTTTTTCCACTTAATTTTTGAAATCATGACATGATTTATTTTGTTAATTCAAGTTTTAAAATATTAATATACTCAAATTAACCTTCTTTTTTTTTTTAAAAAGTAAACAATCAATTTATTTAACTAATAAAATAAATAATACAAATCGATTTGTTCAGTTTGCGAATGATTAAAGCTTTATTAACAGGTTAAAAATGATATCTTTTATTAAGACTTATTACTAATCTCATCAAATAATAGGAGAATTTATGTAAAATGGACAGGAAATATTGGTTCTGATTTAAGGATTTAAGCTCACCTGTTGGGCCTCCAATTTGGGCTAATTTGTTGGGCCTCCAACTGAAAGAAAATTCTGGAAACCCCTAGGCGATAGTTTTCGTAAAACTTGCTGGCTAAGTAAAGTCGATGTGGACCCGTAATTTCCGCGATGCTTCTGTCTAACAAACTCGTCCTATAAAACCCAACCCTTCCTTAACTTCTTCCTCACAAAACAATATTTTAATTCCCACTCAAATTTGAATCAAGTACACACAGCAATGGACAGCAGCAGATCAAGCAACTACCGACGTGGTGGCGGTGGAAGGGCCAATTACCGGGCTCAAGATTCCGGCGGAAGAGGATCTTACAATCAGCCTCGGCCTCAGCAGCAGTGGCCCGACAGATCTTCGACTCCCGTTGCACACACGCCTCAACAAGGATCGGGCGTAGGTCTTGGAGGAGGACGCGCTTGGACCGGGAGACCGTGGGGTCAATCTCTCACTCCTTCATCAGTTCCGGCTCACCCTCCACCTCCCAGCTCATCTTCTGGTATTTACCTTTTCTCCTTTTCCACTTGCTTCTGTGGCGGATATCATTTACATGCCACGAATTTTATTTGAATTGTTGAATTTATTGGGATGTTTTTTTTCTTCTCTGTAGTGGCTATGCAAGTATCTTCTCTTTTTTTTGTTTTCTGGTTTGATGCGCAGTATCTTCTTTGCGTTTATGAAGTGGTTTTTGAATTTATTTCTGAAAGTTTGTAATTCAAGGAGTAATCTTTACTTCTAAATTTTTTAATGGTGAACTTTCTGGATGCTTTCTAGTCCATGATTTATATATTTAGGCACCAAAATGATAAATTGTAATATGGCTCGAGTTTTATGTTAATTGGTGTGGAAATTAATTATATTATCTATGTTTATTGGTCGTTTTCTGCAGACGGGCTTGACATCCAATCGCTCAAGATTTCGCCACAGCAGCCACTATCGCCTCCGTCCCCGCCATCAGTAGGGGAAGAGAACCAAATGCAGCCTATTACGAGGCCTGATAAGGGTGGAGCAATTTCTGTCAGGCCCGTCAGGCTTCGTGTTAACCATTTCCCTGTCAAATTTGATCCAAGGAGAACTATTTTTCACTACGTTGTGGATGTCAAGCCTGTGACTTCCGATGAAACTCGGCCGGTGAAAATAACAGTAAGGAAATCTGATTTGCGTTTGATCAGGGATAAGTTGTGTTATGATAATCCGGACACTTTCCCGATCTTTAAGACGGCTTATGATGGTGACAAGAACATATTTAGTGACATCGTTCTGCCAACCGGACAGTATAAGGTGGAACTATCCGATGGGGAAGATGCCAAGAGGCGTTCTTTTCTGTTTACAATTAAATTTGTGAATGAGTTGAAGCTACTGAAGCTGAAAGAATATTTAAGTGGGGAACCATCCTATGTTCCTCGTGATATATTGCGGGGGATGGAGTTGGTAATGAAAGAAAATCCTAGTAGGCAGCGAATATGTGTTGGTAGAAGCTTTTACTCCTCGAAATACCTGGAAAGGGACGACCTTGGTAATGGGGTCGCGGCTTATAGAGGCTTTCAGCAGAGTTTGAAGCCTACTTCACAAGGGCTTGTTTTGTGTTTGGATTACTCTGTGTTAGCATTTCGTAAGCCAATTTCAGTCTTGGAATTCCTCATGGAGCACGTTCCACAAATTAAATCAACAGATGATGTGAAAAGATATAGACACCTGGCCGTCAAGGCTCTCAAAGGATTGAAAGTGGTAGTCACCCACCGTCCCAGTAAACAGAAGTTTACCATTGAAGGGCTGGCTTCAGAGAATACTTGCGATATTTTCTTTGACCTTGTTGATCGTGAAGGCAAAAATCCTCCTAGAAGAACGTTCCTTGTTGCCTATTTTCAGGAAAAGTATGGAAGAAATATTGAAAACCTTAATATTCCTTGTTTAGAGCTTGGGAAGAACAAAGACAAAGTTCCTATGGAATTTTGTGTCTTGGTTGAGGGCCAGAGGTACCCCAAAGACGATTTGGACCGCTCGAGCGCTCAATATTTGAAAGAATTATCGGTTGCTAAGCCTGGTGACAGAGAAAAGGCAATCAATGAAATGCTGCAAGCTAATGATGGACCTTGCGGGTATGTGATAGTTTTCCTTTTTCCTTGTTTTGAGAATCTTTGTATTTTATTTTTCCTGCAGAATCTCTTTGACACTAGTTAGTTTTCCTGCGGTACAAACTATTGAAATATTTTGTCTTCATTAAATAATTTATAAATCATGATATCGTATACGCGCATGCAAACGTTTTACGGCGATTGAAATTAACAATAACAACTAACTAGTGGTCGGCTACTTGAATTCAATTTTGAGTTTTTATAACATATTCACTTAATTCTGAAGTAGTTTCATGGAGGACATTCCATGAGCATCAAAATTGTGGGTGCTTTTTGGATTTTTCTTGTCTTAGTTTCTTAGCTGCTTGTTTTTTTTGTCATCTTAATGAGCCACTAAATAAGGTACTTTGGTCCTCGACACCGAGAAAAAGATATGGAATAGATGTTCGAAAAATTGCCTTTCTAATCATGCAATCATTTCCTCTTTGAATTGCCTGCGATACTACTTTTGAGCTTTGCCTGTAGATAAAAATAGTTATCGCTTATTATCGAGTGGAGTTTTCTGTTCTTGGGAAAATACAATGTGATGAATGTGGAACTTTCGACCATCTAATATTTGAAGCTTCCTATTCCTACCGTTTATTGCAGGGTTGTCACTAGGAGTTTTGGAATTGATGTGGATCAAAATATGACTAAGGTTGTGGGTCGTGTTATTGGTGCTCCTGAGTTGAAAATAGGAGGTTCTCAACGTGTCAGAGTGGATGGGGAGAAATGCCAGTGGAATCTCACCCGTGACAGATATCTACTAGATGGAAAGTCACTTCGGTGTTGGGGTTTGTTAGATTTCACCGACGGTGATCGGTATAATAAGCTGGTGAAGGATGCATTCATTGGCAATCTGAGGAGTCGCTGTGGAAAACTAGGTATCCATATGGACAATCCTATTGTTTACCATCTGGCATCTATGCGTAGTTTTTCTTCTGCTGAGAGTCTTGAGCATCTCCTGAGAGGTGTCATTGAAAAAGCTAAAAAAATGTGCAAAGACTTACAAATGATCGTTTGTGTGATGACTAAAAGGGATCCTGGATACAAGTCTCTCAAGTGGGTTTCTGAAACTAAAATTGGTGTGCTGACCCAGTGTTGCTTGTCCTCCCTTGCTAATAAGGGACAGGACCAGTATCTAGCTAATCTTTGTCTTAAGATCAATGCTAAACTTGGGGGCAGCAACTTTGAACTGATGGCAAATCTTCCTCATTTTGTTGGTGAGGACCATGTTATGTTTATAGGAGCTGATGTGAATCACCCGGGGCCAGGTAACACGTTGTGTCCCTCTATAGCTGCAGTTGTAGGCACTGTTAACTGGCCTGCTGCAAATCGCTATGTTGCTAGGGTCAGTCCCCAGACTCATAGGCAAGAAAGGATTTCGAATTTCGGAACCATGTGTTTGGATCTTATCAATACATACACTCGGCTTAACAGGATTAGGCCAAACAAACTTGTGATCTTTAGAGATGGTGTTAGTGAGGACCAATTCGGAATGGTGCTAGCTGAGGAGCTGCGTGACATAAAGAATGCTATTTATGATGGCCATTACCAGCCAAAAATCACTCTTATTGTTGCTATAAAGCGCCACCAGACTCGTCTTTTTGGTGAAAGCAAAAATGATGTTGGGCCCACAGGCAATGTGCCTCCAGGAACTGTGGTGGATTCAGTGATCGTTCATCCTTTCTTTTTTGACTTCTATCTCTGCAGCCACTATGGAGGTTTGGGGACAAGCAAGCCAACCCACTACCACGTTCTTTTGGATGAGAATTCATTTTCTTCTGATCGGTTGCAAAAGCTAATATATGACATGTGCTTTACTTTTGCTCGGTGCACAAAGCCGGTGTCACTTGTGCCACCGGTTTACTATGCTGATCTTGTTGCATACCGAGGGCGTTTGTTCCAAGAGGCAGCAATGGAGTCTCAATCTTGTTCCCCAACACCGGCGTCTCGTGCAATATGCTCAACTTCATCATCTACTACTGCTTGGTGTGACAAGAGAGACTACAATCTGCACCCGGAATTGGAGAACATCATGTTCTTTGTTTGAGTAGCACGTCCTTTTCCATTCATATATGGTGAAGGAGTTTGTGCGTGAATCTAATAGGGGGAGTTTCATTGATACATGAAACATTCCCTGTTTATTTCGCTTGTGTGTGGTGTGGTGTCTTTGTGTGTGGGGTTTTCTAGCATCCCCTGTTTTTTCCCTTGTGTGTGTGTGGTGTCTTTGTGTGAGGGGTTTTGTGTGTCATTCATTGAGACATGAAGCATCCCCCGTTTTTTTCCCTTGTTTGTGGTGTGGTGTCTGTGTTTTCTGGTCTGGTCTGGTCTGTATGCTTGACTTGAGGCGTTTGTTTAGCTTGTTGTTTGTGCCAAATAAAAGACAATGTTGTGTATTTCTCCTCTTATCTTTCCTAGAATGGCATTTAGATTTTGGGAATCTTTGAGCAAAACCCTGAATAATTGCTAAATCATGAACATAAATACATATCTGTGAACACTGATTATGATAAATTTTTAAATGTTTGGTCATAATGACGAAATTAAATTTACAGCTCAAGCAGTATTTTGTAGCCATTCATGCTTAGTATAAAATATTTTTTAACAATTTAAGAACACAGGAATGCCATTTATTACATCATATAGAAACAAAATAAGTCACAACATTGGACTCAAAGAATAAAAGATGTGTGAACATGTCGATTGGAGATTGAAAGCACGATTGCGTCGTATTCTCTTGCGGGTATTTGGTTTGTGAGCAGAGTGTTCACATGTTTTGTGGTTACAAATAAGATGTGTTTCACATGTTTTGAGGCAATTTTAAATAATGGTATCACTTTTTTTATACTTAATAATTCTACCATGAATTTATTTTCCATTTCAAGACATTTATCCTTTGATTTTCTCTGTCAATTTCTGAACGTATTTTTTAGGTTGTATATGGATTGATGGATTTGGAACTAATGATTTCAGAACCATAATAATAAATTAATTCTCACTTATTTAGGTAATCTTGAAATTTATCTATAAATGATAAAGTGGTTAGTATTTTAAATAAATTTTACTGACATATATGTGAATTACATACAACAAGTCCCACGTAAAAAGGTGCCTAGAGATGTAAATATTAGAAGGGAAAATTAAGGGTCGATATTCTTTCGTGAAACTTAATCTATTCTAGTCCAGCGAAAAAAATTTAGTTGATCTAGGTCCATTCTTGGTTGAAATGATAATAATAACCTCATGTGGTCTAAGTGGTCCACGCGGTCCAACCAATCTTTAATAAAATCACATTCTTAACCCCTAGAAATGCCTCTATATACTATTCATCATCGTTTTCATCCTAATATTTACCAAACAGTAGCATTATATGGACATGAGATCCTTCAGTTTCTGTCATCTCGGGATGAATCCTCAGAGCATACTTTTGCAAAGGACTCACAGTTTATATAACGTTCGTCTAATTATAATTCAAAACCCGATTTGAAGATCATGTTTTAAAATAAATAACAGGCCCAACATGCTTCCGTATTACAATAAATTTAACAAACTGAAATATATCATTTTGACCATAATGGCACCGGGTGGGTCGCAATGCCACCAGTCGAAAACTTACTGCCTCCAGACTGTTTTACGAATGGCTCCTCACCATCCAATCTCAGCTCACGGGTGAGGTTAGTCTGCCAGTTATCCGACTCCTTCAGAAACCGCACAGCACAGCCCTAATTCGTTTAATATATTAGGGTGTAAGGTATAAACAAGATATAAGAAAGATTTAAAGAAATCTGGGATATAGATGGGTAACAGCCTTATTTTTATTCTGGAATACTGATAATATCTATTACATTAAAACGTCTCCTTTTGGGAGGAGACAGACTTGTTTAGCCTCTTATATAGATGAGGCTTGACTCAAGAACACATAAATTAAAATACAGAACAATATTAAAGACACTTATGAAATGAAAGAAAGAAAAGAAATATTGCCAAGCAAAAAGCTGAAGATAACAAAGCTTGGAGACTACAAATTTTTATTTTCAGAAAACTATGGAGAATTTTCGATGTCCTTAGCTTCCTGAATGAGTGCCTTTATATAGGCATAAATCTGCCCTTCAAATTCGGATTCCAAATCTTGATAATTGTTTAGCGCGCCTGTGAGTGCGCCTTAACTTTCACGTGGTCTGGTATCTTTGTCTGAGTGTGCCAACTTTTCTCGTGAGTGGTCCATTATTTTTGTCTGAGTGTGTTGCACAGTATCCGCACTAACTTCTAATGGTCCACACATTTTCCTTTGTCGGGGAATCTTTACATTAGTGGTTTTGTGGTCCCCGAGCTTTAGGAAAACGGGCTCTCTTGTCAGCAGGTCTTTTGTCTCTTCCTGCCTCTGATCTGTCGGGTTTGGATCGGAATCCTTTCCCGAACTCTGGTTCTTTAACTCCAGGCATGCTTGACAAATATGGTCTATCCATCGGCCAATGTGTGCCATGTTGCAGAATTTTCGGTAGGTTTCTTTTCATGCCGGAATCTTATTTTCCCAAAGAATCCTCCTTTTTGTTTCAAAGATTCTTCGGCAAATCTCGTGGAGGTTTCTGTCATGGAATTCAGCAGAAAGTTCTGTTAGCTGAATTCTGAAAGAGCTTGAATGAGTATTTGACTTTGTCCATTTCCGTTAGACAAACCCAAAGACCCCATGCACGTCTGGTTGAAACTTCATCTTCCGTGACAGTTCCAGCCAACATTGGAATTCCTTCTGGTAGCGCCATTTTTATATTTTTTAAGGTGTTTTCGTCTGGTCTTCTAAACTTGATAAAATGAAAAGCTTCAATGAAGCATTTCTTTGCTGGTTCTGAAGCTGCACTGAAAAAATACAACTCCAATATATCTCCTCTCCAAATGTAGATTATTGGCCCAAGTCTCGTACACAGCTTCTCTGATCCATTTTGCTAATTTTGAAATTTCAGAGAATGCTGGTGCCACAGTATACACCGAAGCCAGAGCTCCGAAATTATACAATTCTTGAACATCATTTGGATGGCTGCCTGGTTTCATCCAAACTCTCGGATATTTCCCGGAGATATCATCGATAGATTTGTCTTGGTTGATACCTCATCTGGTAATTAGTTTCTCCCAAGTGCGTTGGTAATCCTGCATAGGTGAAGAAACTAATTCATCATTAGTTTGAACTTTAGAATTGCCAGTCATTGGCCTAAGATTCAACTCTCCTTATTTTACCTCAGAGGTGCTGGGTTGACTTGAATGTTCATATTGTGATAACACCTGACCGTCAACATTTGCTACAACTTGTACATCCTCTAGGAATGCATCATATGCATCAATTGTGACAGAGGTGCTTGAATCCCTTGCCTACGGGTTAGATGAGCCCCGTTCTCTATGTGACGGCCAGCCCAGACGGGTCGCCCGCCATGTTCAATTGCTTGAACACAAGGCTACACTCAATTCAAACTTAATTATCACTTTGAACTTTGTTTAGCGGAAACGTTTTAATTCTTATCGGATGCTTGACTTAATAAATTTTTACCCGTGACTTTTATTTTAGAAAAATTTGGGCAGAGTCTCCTCTTAAAAATTGTGCCCTGTGATCTATCAGATCACTACAACCACAATAACAAAAACATAAAATCAAAATAACTAAACCCAACTGAAGTCTCAATATCCAAAAACAACTAAAATCATAATAAAGTACTCCATGTCCTCAAAATAAAACATAACCTCTCAACATAATTAAACTTTTCATTTCATAACTAAATATCCTCCGCATCATCTAAGTCTTCAACTCCAGCTGTAATATGTCACATTACAGGTAAAGGTAAGTTGCAGCATTTTATAGTAAGCATAATAAAGTATTAAAACATCATTTTTCATAATGTGACGAAAAATAATACGATTTCATATCAAAATAACTTTCACACATATATGGTTTAATCCGAGCAGTTAACGGAACTAAATTTCACAAAACGGAATCATAACGGAAATAACTGCACAGATAACCAACAAACATAACGGAAACGAATAACAATATAATAATCATCTAATGTCTTAACCATATAGAATTAACCATTAGTCATAGCCATGCTGTAATGAAACAAATGCATACTCAAATACGAATGTGACACAATGATATCATTCCAGACTATACCCGCTGGAAGGGTATCGACAGATATTATACCCCCTCTGTCTTCGGGCAAAACGAAACGCGTTTCTTTATTCTCGTCGCCAACGAGCCGAAAGTATGCGCGTTTTTATCCTCGTCGCAATGCGAGACACAACGAAACGAAAATATCCACAGTTCACAAACCTCAAATCGTATTCACCGAATCAATACAGACATGGCATTTCAAAAGTAGTTTTTCACACACAATAAAATGTTATTCAAAATTCTATTTTTCAACAAAATACATTTCTTATCAAAAATCATCCTTCAAAATAATTCTTGCATGCTTACTATCCGAAAATCATTTCAAAAATACACAATATGAAATACTTAAAATAATTTGCGGAAAATTGCAACTTCCTTTACGAACCTCAAAGCTTCCTATCAACGTTCAAGCTACAAACCTTCCCAAAATCTCCAATATATCAAGGATTTCCTATTATCCATTTCAACATTATCAAAAACCATACATTTAACTTGATTCTAAAACAACCTAACATAACCCTAACTTATGTTATTCAAACTTAGGTTCACTATTCAGATTATCAAAGCCTACAAGTATTTTTTTTCTACTAAATCAAGAAACAGATTTATATAAACAATATGCTCAAGGAATTAACCCAAAATTTTTCGAACTCAAATTCTTCGAATTCCATTATCATATTCGAACTTCAATTCCAGAAACATTTAAACGACATCAATTCTTCAAATTATCATATTCGAACTTCATCAAAACCTTCGAACAAAATATGAAGTCTTCGAATTCCATCCTTAAAAATTTGTGTTCTTGACAAAAAAATTAACCCAATAAACTCCAATTTAATCCAACTACACTAACCTAGCCATTTTAAATTCGAAAACAGAAATATCAAACATCAAAACATCGAAATTATACATCGAAATTCATACCGATTTTCTACGCTTTCTGCTCAAATTTCGATTTCCTCCCAGACGTGCGCTACAGCTCTGATTTGGAGAATTTTCGAAGCTCAAAATCGGAAATTTACGAAGTCTGGAAATTTTCTTTTCGGACTTGAAAACAGACAGGAATTTTTCGGTTTTGTAACTGGGTTCTTGTTGGTAGGCTACTAAATAGAGTGATTGATTCATACCAGTTACAGATGTGGGCAGATTAAGGGACGAAGAGCGATCGGCTTTGTGGAGAAGATGAAAGGTGAAGCAAGCAATTGAAACGGACGAACGAAGGTGAAGGAGTGGAGTCTGAAACAGAAGAAAATGAAATGAAAATCGTGTTCGGCTTCTTTTTTCAAGATTTCTATATATATATATATATATATTAAATGTTATTATTATTATTATTATTGTTATTATTTAAATTAAAAATTTGGACCAATTATTTTCATTAAAATTGGGTCATTACAATCTCCATACATTCTAAAAAGTTTCGTCCTCGAAACTTGTATCGCATTTTACATCTGGATACTTAGCATATAGTTCTTCTTCTTTTTCCCATGTTGCTTCATCAGGTGAATGATTGCTCCATTGAACCTTTACTAAGGGAATTGTCTTAGTTCGTAGAATTCTCTCTTGACGATCGAGTATCTTGATTGGATATTCTGAATATGTACACTCCTTGGATACCTCAATCTCTGTTGCCTTAAGTACATGACTTTCATCTGAAACATACTTCCTGAGCATCGAGACGTGAAATATATTATGTACTCGATCTAATTCCGGAGGTAGAGCAAGTCGATAAGCCAAAGTTCCTATTCTTTCCAGAATTTCATATGGTCCAATGAATCTCGGACTTAACTTCCCATGCTTACCGAACCTCATTACTCCTCTGAATGGTGATACTTTCAAGTATACCTTATCCCCTTGCTGGAATTCTAAATCTCGTCTGCGAACATCAGCCCAACTTTTCTGTCGACTCTGAGCTGTAAGTAATCTCTGTTTGATGATGGAACCATTTTCATTCGTGAGTTTGATCAACTCTGGTCCTTCCAATACCTTCTCGCCAACATCAATCCAACACTGTGGTGTTCGACATTTCCTCCCATACAAAGCTTTGAATGGTGCCATTTGAATACTGGATTGATAACTGTTATTGTACACAAACTCTGCTAGTTTCAGATGACGATCCGACTGTCCTTGAAAATCCAAAATACATGTTCTAAGTAAATCCTCGAGGATCTGAATCGTTCTCTCAGACTGTCCGTCCGTCTGTGGATGGAAAGCTGTGCTGTATTTCAAATTCGTTCCCAACACATATTGTAAACTCTTCCAGAATTGAGATGTGAATCGAGCATCTCGATCTGATATGATACTGACTGGTATCCCGTGCAAACACACTACTTGATCAATGTAAAGCCGTGTTAAATCGTTCATTGATGTGGTCTTCTTCATCGGTATAAAGTGAGCACACTTAGTAAGTCGATCAACAATAACCCAAACTGAATCTTTTTGTGTCGTAGTCTTGGGTAATCCGGTCACAAAGTCCATAGTAACATGCTCCCATTTCCAGTTTGGTATATCCAAGTTTCTCAGTGTCCCTGCTGGCTTTTGTCTTCCAACTTTCACTTGTTGACACACTAAACACTTGGACACAAACTTCACAACATCTTGCTTCATTCCTGGCCACCAAAATAATTGCTTCATATCTTGATACATTTTATTATGTCCTGGATGCATGGCCAATATTGTCTGATGTGAATCTTGTAAAACTTCGCCCCTGAGTGTTGATACAGCTGGAACGAATAGTCTATCATTGAATCTCAAAGTCCCATCTTCATGCATTCTAAAACTTTCTTGGTTTGATTGAGCTTTTTGCAAGAAAGTCTGCCACATAGGATCCTTTGATTGTGCTTCCTTAATCCTGAGAATAAGATCAGGTTGCACCATGAGATTACACAACATCGTCGTCCCATTATGGTCATCTTTTAATTCGACATTCAGATTTAACTTTGACATCTCATCAATGAGTTTCTGTTGCGTAGTCAATAGCATTGATCCATAACTCTTCCTGCTTAGTGCATCAGCTACCGCATTACTCTTTCCAGGATGATAGTGCAATTTCACATCATAGTCCTTGATCAGTTCTAACCATCTTCTCTGTCTCATATTCAACTCTTTTTGAGTAAAAATATACTTTAAGCTCTTGTGATCAGTGTAGATATCACATGTGGTTCCGTACAAGTAGTGTCGCCATAACTTCAGTGCAAAAACAACTGCTGCCAGTTCCAGATCATGAGTGGGGTACCTTATTTCGTGTTCTTTCAACTGTCGTGAAGCATATGCAATCACCTTTCCATTTTGCATAAGTACACAACCTAACCCCTCCTTTGATGCATCGCTGTAGATACAAAATCCTTCATGTCCATCAGGCAATGTAAGAATAGGTGCTGACACAAGTAAATCTTTCAACTTCTCAAAACTTGTCTGACACTTAGAATCCATTCAAACTTTACTCCCTTTCTAGTTAACTTTGTAAGGGGTAATGCAACTCGAGAAAATCCTTCCACAAATTTTCGGTAATATCCAGCCAATCCCAGAAAACTTCGAATTTCTGTTACTGATGTCGGAACTTTCCAATTGGTAATGGCTTGAATCTTTGCTGAGTCTACTCGGATTCCTTGAGTATCAATGATGTGTCCAAGAAATGATACAGAATCCAACCAGAAGTCACATTTCTCGAACTTTGCAAATAATTGATGTTGTCGTAGTCTCCCCAATGTCATCTTCAAATGTTCTTCATGTTCTTCCTTTGATTTGGAGTAGATCAATATATCATCAATGAATACTATGATGAATTTGTCGAGCCATTCTCGGAATACGTGATTCATTAATGCCATAAATGCTGCAGGTGCATTCGTAAGTCTGAAAGGCATCACTAGGAATTCATATTGTCCGTATCTAGTTCGAAATGCAGTTTTATGAATATCTTGCTCTTTAATTCTGAGTTGATGATACCCAGATCTCAAATCAATCTTCGAGAATATTTGTGCACTTTGTAATTGATCGAACAAATCGTCAATCCTTGGTAGCGGATATTTATTCTTCACCGTGATTCGATTCAACTCCCTGTAGTCAATGCACATTCTCATGCTACCGTCCTTTTCTTTACAAACAGTACCGGTGCTCCCCAATGTGACACACTAGGCCTTATGAAACCTTTATCTTGTAGTTCCTTCAATTGCCCTTTCAATTCTTTTAGCTCTGTTGGTGCCATCCTGTAAGGTGCTTTGGATATCGGTTCTGATCCCGGACTAATATCAATAGAAAATTCCGTGCTTCGAATTGGTGGCAGTCCTGGCAAATCCTCTGGGAAAACATCTGAGAATTCTTCCACCGTGCAAATCTTATTTATTTTTGCTTCCACTTCAGAGACATTGCCACAAAATTGTTCATGCAAGCTCACACCTTCATAACAAATCTCTTTACCCGAATTCGTTTGTAGGGTTATGATCTTTCGGTAACAGTCAATGCAAGCCTCTGCACTACTCAACCAATCCATTCCAAGAATTATGTCAAATTCTTTCATGTTGATGATGAACATGTTGGCTTTGAATTCTTCGCTTTTCACGATCAGTGTTACATCATTGCATACATATTTAATTGTGACTGTCTTTCCTAATGGACTCAATACTTGCATTAAATATAACAGTGGACTGAAGTGCAAATCAAGTTTCTCCACACAAGACTCAGAGATAAAAGAATTTGAGGCGCCAGAATCAAATAACACATAAACATCTTGATTCAAGAATTTAAATTTACCTCCGATCAACTCATGATCCTCTTCAGCATAGACATCATACAATCTAGTTGGATTGCGCTGCTGTTGTCCACGTGGTTGATTTGATCCTGAGGTTTGTTTCAGACTGGGACAATCTCTAATCCGATGATCTTTAGATCCACATTTAAAGCAACCTCCAGAGTTCCAGTAACATTCCCCAGTATGACTCCGATTACACTTGGGACAAACTTCATTCTTCTTAGTTTCAACGATCATCTGTCTGCGAGCTGGCGGTCTCTGATCTCTGTTTCTGAATTCAGGCTTTCTCTTTCGATTTTGAGGAGTCTCTAGATTCCTCAGTTCAGATTCCACCGAACAATGCCCTCTCCATGAGTATATCAAATTTGGTATCCATGAGAGGTGCTACTTTGAGCCTGATGCCAGTGCGAAGACCTTGTCTGAACCTTGTAATATTGTTGTTCTCAGACTGCAAATACAAAGGAGAGAATCTGCCCAGCTCTTGGAACTTCCTCAGATATTCCAGCACAGTCATATTCTCGGTTTGCCTCAGCCTCAAAAATTCATCTTCTTTAGCCATTCGGACAGCGTCAGGAAAATATTGTTGCAGAAATTTCTCTCTAAAACTCATCCAGGTAATGGAGTTTCGTTCCATACTTACTTCCACTGAGGTCCACCAATGCTTTGCATTTCCTTCCAGAAATGGAGTCACCACTGTAACTTTTTCTCCATCGGCAATATTTATAGCTTTCAGTAATTCTTCAATCTTAGTCAGCCATTCCTCAGCCTTCATGGGGTCAGTCTCATTTCCAAAATACGGTGGTCGGAGTGCCCGGAATCTCTCAAATTCGGTCCTTCTCTGTTGTTCTGGCTGAGGTGGTGCTGCAACAACATTTTGTTGCAAAACTCCAGCTATAATGCGGCATATGTTTGTGATGTCCACCTCATTCATTGTTCCCAAATTCATATTTGGGTTTCCACCTTCATTTTGGTTCAAATCCTGATTTTGTCCTTCTCTGAGTCATGATTTGAGTCCGTGCTCTTGGCTACCACTCCGATTGCTACTGGTTCTTCCTCTAGCCATTTGAAATCTTAAATACGAAAGTGAAATTTATCGTAAGATTTGTAAACAAAGAAGATAGATAGTCAAACCTAAATATCTTCATTCTTAAGTCCAAAAGTCTAAATCTCAAGCATATAACAAAGATCTAATCCAAACAAATAACAAAGGTCTAATCCAAACTTATAAGCTAAGGCTCTGATACCAACTGTGACGGCCCGCCCAGACGGGTCGCCCGCCAGTGCTCAATTGCTTGAACAAAAGGCTACACTCAATTCAAACTTAATTATCACTTTGAACTTTTGTTTAGCGGAAACGTTTTAATTCTTATCGGATGCTTGACTTAATAATTTTTTACCTCGTGACTTTTATTTTAGAAAAATTTGGGCAGAGTCTCCTCTTAAAAATTGTGCCATGTGATCTATCAAATCACTACAACCACAATAACAAAAACATAAAATCAAAATAACTAAACCCAACTGAAGTCTCAATATCCAAAAACAAATAAAATCATAATACAGTACTCCATGTCCTCAAAATAAAACATAACCTCTCAACATAATTAAACTTTTCATTTCATAACTAAATATCCTCCGCATCATCTAAGTCTTCAACTCCATTTGTAATATGTCACATTACAGGTAAATGTAAGTTGCAGCATTTTATAGTATGCATAATAAACATTTGATAAAAAGTATTAAAACATCATTTTTCATAATGTGACGAAAAATAATACGATTTCATATCAAAATAACTTTCACACATATATGGTTTAATCCGAGCAGTTAACGGAACTAAATTTCACAAAACGGAATCATAACGGAAATAACTGCACAGTTAACGGAACTAACTTTCGGGCAAAACGAAATGCGTTTCTTTATTCTCGTCGCCAACGAGCCGAAAGTATGCACGTTTTTATCCTCGTCGCAATGCGAGACACAACGAAACGAAAATATCCACAGTTCACAAACCTCAAATCGTATTCACCGAATCAATACAGACATGGCATTTCAAAAGTAGTTTTTCACACACAATAAAATGTTATTCAAAATTCTATTTTTCAACAAAATATATTTCTTATCAAAAATCATCCTTCAAAATAATTCTTGCATGCTTACTATCCGAAAATCATTCAAAAATACACAATATGAAATACTTAAAATAATTTGCGGAAAATTGCAACTTCCTTTACGAACCTCAAAGCTTCCTATCAACGTTCAAGCTACAAACCTTCCCAAAATTTCCAATATATCAAGGATTTCCTATTATCCATTTCAACATTATCAAAACCATTTTCATTTAACTTGATTCTAAAACAACCTAACATAACCCTAACTTATGTTATTCAAACTTAGGTTCACTATTCAGATTACCAAAGCCTACAAGTATTTTTTTTTCTACTAAATCAAGAAACAGATTTATATAAACAATATGCTCAAGGAATTAACCCAAAATTTTCGAACTCAAATTCTTCGAATTCCATTATCATATTCGAACTTCAATTCCAGAAACATTTAAACGACATCAATTCTTCAAATTATCATATTCGAACTTCATCAAAACCTTCGAACAAAATATGAAGTCTTCGAATTCCATCCTTAAAAATTTGTGTTCTTGACAAAAAAATTAACCCAATAAACTCCATTTTAATCCAACTACACTAACCTAGCCATTTTAAATTCGAAACAGAAATATCAAACATCAAAACATCAAAATTATACATCGAAATTCATACCGATTTTCTACGCTTTCTGCTCAAATTTTGATTTCCTCCCAGACATGCGCTACAGCTCTGATTTGGAGAATTTTCGAAGCTCAAAATCGGAAATTTACGAAGTCTGGAAATTTTCTTTTCGGACTTGAAAACAGACAGGAATTTTTCGGTTTTGTAACTGGGTTCTTGTTGGTAGGCTACTAAATAGAGTGATTGATTCATACCAGTTACAGATGTGGGCAGATTAAGGGACGAAGAGCGATCGGCGTTGTGGAGAAGATGAAAGGTGAAGCAAGCAATTAAAACGGACGAACGAAGGTGAAGGAGTGGAGTCTGAAACAGAAGAAAATGAAATGAAAATCGTGTTCGGCTTCTTTTTTCAAGATTTCTATATATATATATATATTTTTTAAATGTTATTATTATTATTATTGTTATTATTTAAATTAAAAATTTGGACCAATAATTTTCATTAAAATTGGGTCATTACACTCTAAACACTTCTTTTTGCACTGTTGAAGGTGCGGCCTGAAGGATAGGCCCTTTCAAGACTTCAAAAAGACGTTCATGGTCCCGAAAGCATGCTCATATGTGATCAGTAACAAGTTCCTGATCTGCTCGTTGAAGTCGTCCTGCGACCTCCGCATAGAGACAAAGAGTCCCAAAATCTCGTTCCAGGATCTCCAGGTTTTCCCTGAGATTCCTATCCGTTTGAGGGTGTCGTTAGCAATGTGCCCTCCATCTCGTGTTAAGAAATCTGCAAGAATATTTTTATCAGATTTCACAATAATATCATAATCATAATATTGGCATTCATCCTGTCATCTAAAAAGTCTAGCCTTTTTTTGGTTTTGATTCAATTTTATTTTTCTGAAAAGACTTTACACTAGTATTATCTATTTTTAAGATAAATTTATTTGCAAGTAAAAATAAAGGCCATTTTTAAAAGCCTTTCGAACTGCAAAGAACTCATTCTCGTTGATGTGTCATCTGATAACTTCGCTGTTATCAAATAGCCCACTGCAATATCTGCATGACACTTCTCCTTCTGGTGTGACTTTCATGAGGACTACAGCCAACCAATGATCACTGGCATCTGTGTATAATACCAGTTCATCCTCGTTGTTTGGTATTGCAAGCTTTGGTAGTTACCTGCAAACCACCTTCAGCTGTTTGACAGCTTGTCTGTGATCTTCATTCCACTCAAACTTAACATCTTTCTTGAGTAGTGGACTGAACACCTTCCTGTAGTTTGCTAGATTGTTGATAAACATCCCAACAAAATTAACAACTCCTAAAAAACTCTGAAGTTGTTTTAAATCCTTGAGGTCATCCGGATATCCTTGTACTTTTTCAACAATATGATTTTGCAGGATGATTCCAGATTCGTCGATCTCGATTCCAAGGAATTCGATCTGTCTTGTAGCAATCACTGCTTTCTTTTCAGAAAAAGAAAGCACTAATCCTTCCTTGTAACAAACGTCTGAAAAGATTTCCAGATGTTTAAGATGTTCTTTCATGTTTTTTGACGCTATGAGGATGTCGTCAATATAAACGAACATGAAGCTGAAGTAATCCTTGAACAGATTATCCATCTTTCTTTGATATATCTGGGGAGCATTTGCCAATCCCATTGGCATAACATTCCAGATATAATATCCTTGTGGTGTGGAGAATGCTGTAAACTTTCTGCTTGCTTCCTCCATTTTAATCTGGTAGAACCCAGACTTGCAATCAAATTTAGAAAACACTTTGGCAGTCTTGATGCTATTTACCAAATGTTCTCTGCTTGGGATAAAACATCCATCAAACTCCAAGATTTCGTTGATCCCTTTATAGTTGATCACCGATCTCGGCTTTCCTCGTTTAATTTCTCCATCATTTCGAACAAGTCTTGGACTGCTGTATGGAGAAATACCTGCTGGGATTAACTTAAGGTCAAAATGTTCCTTAAGTATCATCTGCATATTCATCCGATCTTCCATATTCATGGGGATTGGTCTGAATCTGACAAACTCATTTTTTTCCGTCTTTCACCTTCAAAGTAGCTTTGAGTTCATTCTTGTTCCACCATGCTAGTGGATCATCGTTGTAGTTCCTCCGAATTTTCCTTTTTATATCCTCTAGAGTAATTCGCTCTTCAATGGTAGTTTCAGGTTGTGTAACTTCTTCTTGTAATGCCTTTTTTAATAGCAACAGGGTTTCTAGAGTCACTTCTTCCTCATCCTATTCCCTGAAAGACATAATGTTAACCCAGTCAAAAGTTTGAGAATCCTTTTCACTAGGACCTTGTTGTCGAAACTGAAGAATTGCTTATCCAAATTTTCGCTGATCCTTCATCTTTGGGTGTCAAAGTTTTCCTTCATCACCACACTTGCTGCGGAAACTAATAGGGAATTTTCTGTGAAACACCTCCCGTAGTCTTTGCACAATAATCTTATGATCACAAAGGGTTGTGAAAATAAGTCTCCTGATCTCGTTCTCCTGTGTGAACCTCTTGAATGTCTGTAGGAAATTGTTTCCTAACAGCATATATGCGCATGTATCATGGAATAAATAGTGGAGTTTTGACTTTGTACCATGGGGTACCGCCTGCTCCGCCGATAATAATTTTCGCTCCTTGGATTCCTTCATTAAGAATAAGGATTCTCTTGGAAAAGTCTCTTTCGGCAATGGCTGGTAATTTCTCACCAACTTCTTTGGGGAATATATCTCGCCTGGTAGTACATATTCCAGCTTCTGAATCTATGTAGGCTGTAAAATAGTCTGCCCGGTACTTCTCATATAACATCCCAACGGAGATGTATATTGAGAATGGACTGGTGGTCATCGAATACGTATCTCTTTCCGTCAACCGTGAATTCCATTCCATCTTGCAATCTTTCCCAAGGTTTATGTTCCTCGAGAAATCCAATCCCTAGAGTAAGCTGTTCTGGGATGGTTGTTGCAAATAATATAGAACATCGCAGGGGAAGATATTGTTCTTCTCGGTGATGTCGAAAACTATCTGCACTTCTCTCCAGCCTTATGGACATTTCAGTTTTCCTATTGTTTTGAATACATCAGGAATTTTCTGAATTCTGCTTGAGGCTGCCTTCTGTTTTTCCCCCGAATAGTTGCTGATTAACCTATCCTGTTGGAAAGACATCCTTCTTGGCCCGATCATATGGCTCCTGCTTCTATTTAGAACAGGTTGATCTTGTAACCTTATGTCGATCTCTCCTATTGTCGGAGTATCAATGATGTCCGTCAATACTGCTTTAGCGATCTTCGAAGATTCTGGGGACTTCGATGAATTCCTTTCTCAAGAATACCTCGGAATGATGAGTATTCGAGAGTGCATATGACACCTAGTAGGTGATCGAGTAAGGTCTGTTCCCTTCTTTCATCAAATCTTCTCTTTTAAAATCTTGATAAAGAGTGAGAACTTTGTTGAAGTATCGATCTCCTAAATTGTATCAATCTAAATTGTATGCAATCCTCGGATATATGTTGAAGGCCATCTTTCCTGCATACATATTTCCTGCCACTGCTCCCAAACAAGAATCTTTGAGGTTCGGGATTCTCTTGTCAAAGATTGCCAGGTTGAGGGTCGAATCAATTCCTTCCTTGAAAGTTGCCTTGATGATTACTCTAATGGCTCCAATATGAATCAATGAAAGCGTGTTAGCAACTTCTCTTTTGACCTTGTTCTTAATCTCCTCGATTTCTCTGTAGGGGATTAGCTGCATCTCAATTTGGTTTCCCGTGAATTCCATCGGGATAGCAAATTCATCTATTGTAACCTTATGGATAATCTGATGCTTCCTGCTTCGAAGACCAATCATATCCATGGCTTTCTCCATCGCTCCAATTGTAAATCCATCATACATTTGAAGCTTTGGTTCTTCCTTCAAGATTCTCATAAGAGTTTTATGAGAAACAGTGGTATGAGAGAAAAACCCCGACGACTCTTCTCTGATCACGTGTTGAAGAACTCTCATTCACTCTGATTCTGATCTGGATTCACCTCCATCAGAATATATCTCTTATTCGTAGATGCTTTCATCTGAGGGAATATCCTCAAATTGATACACATGTACCAAATCCTGAAAATAGACAGCATCCTCAAATTCTTTGGTATGCTCGAACTGTCTTACTCCTCAGCTTTGGTTTTCTAGACAATCTATAGAGATATGTCCTCTTGCTCCGCATGTCCAGCAGTTACAATCTTTGAAACTCTCATTTGCACGAGTATGTGTGCGTCTGAATGTTCTTTTCATTGGTGTTCTGCTAGAACTAGCTTGATTAGAACCTGTCGACGAGATTCTACTCCTTGTTGGTCCTGATCTTTGCCCCGATCTGTAACTTTGGGCTTTCTGCTTTGACCAGAACTTTCTAGGCCTCCATGAAGACCTACTTCTTCTTGAACTATTTCCTCGGGCATATGGATGACTTTGTGTTTTTTTCATCTTTCGCCTTTGTGGGTAGTTTCCAATGATTATAGTGATATCATTTCCCGTACAGCAAAGAGGAGATATTTTGTTGATTCCTCTGAGCTTCTTGAAATTCTTCTAAAGCTTTGCTTGGTAGCACCGCTCCGTAAGCTTTACTTTAAGAAATGACATTCTCGTGGACAGTGTCTCGATTGCATGATGTGTATACTCATAGATAAGCATTTCTCTCCATGGGCTTGGAATTTTGGCAAAGAACAGCTCTGCTGCATCTTTTTCCGCTATCTTTGCCTTCCATCGATACTCTGTAGAGAGTTTGATGTACTCGTCTATATAACAAATGTCATGTAGTTCTAGGCTAATTAGAGGTTATCTATATTTTTTAGCCTTCTCTTCCTCCATTCCTTCGAAGTAACTTACTCCAACGAAACAGATTTTAAAGAATTTCGCCATCTTGTCCACGATATCTTTCAGGGACTCTCCGGCTAAAACTTCTTCCTTGGTACCTGGATCTCCCATATCCTAGGGAATCTTGACTGATCCTTCCAGACTCATTTTAAGAAGTAAATGAATCCTTCTTTACTTAGATCAAGCGTTCATGCTGCTATTCTCATTGCTGAAGCTAGGGGTGCTTATTGGCTTGACCCGGTCCGGACCGAAACCGACCGGTTCCGGGTCCGTTAAGGACGGAACCGGTCTGATCCGGTAAGGAACCGGATCGGGTCCGATTTCGGTTCCACCGGTTCTGGGTTGGACCGGTTCCAACCCGGAACCGGTATTTTAGAATTTTAATTTTTTTTTTCGAAAAATTAAGGTATAACTTGTTGTGTGGAGGATTCGAACACGCAACCATCACCTTCTACTCTATAACTCTAACCAATTGAGCTAATGGGCCTTTGTGTTTGTAAACTAACATCAAATATATTTATCTATATTTAAAAAATTTAATTTTTTTAAAATTAACGGATCCGGTTCCGGTTCAACCCGGAACCGGATCCGTTTAATCCGAAACCTGTAAGATACCAGTTCCGGAACGGTAGAACCGATCCGGACCGGTTCGGAACCGGTTCCGGACCGGTTCGGAACCGGTTAGTCCGGTTCCGGTTTCGGACCAGACTAACCGGTCCGGTTTCAGACCGGGTCCGGATCGACCCGGTCCGATAAGCACCCCTAGCTGAAGCCCATTCATCAATAAGAACTTCTCTATTTTTTTAAATCCAAGATATCCGTGTTGAGCATGAGTCCATATGGAATTGTATCTAACTGAGATTTCCCGTAGGGCGTCTGATGTATATCTGGCCTTCGGGAACGGTTCCTTGTTCCAACTGGGGGATCCAAAGTTGCTGAAGAGAAATCTTCCCTGTGCGGCATACTTTGATCTCCTTCGGGTGGATTATGTGACCCGAAACTCTCTTGTGGTGGAGGCCTTTGTACAAGCTCTCATGTCTTGAATTCTACGAGATTTAATCCCGCAAATGAATCAGTAAGATCACGCAGATCTTCCAAGTTGATTCTTTCCATTACTTTGTGGGAAGTAATGGCTCTCCTCGTAGGACTGCAATCATTTTTTCAGTCACTGACAAAGGCCTTCGGACCTCATCCGCTTTCCATTTTTGGTGTAAAAGGGGTTCTGTTCCTTAAGATGGTGGCAACCATCCTTCGTTCCTTCTTCCTGCCGGACTTGGCCTTGATTCCAATTCCTTAACTCGGGTTTGAACATCTTGAAGGTTTTCAAGAATCTCCTTCTGATGTTTAATCATAATCTCAATCTGACTCTGAATCTGATGGATCTGTGCAGGGACATGGTATTGAAGGTAGCCATAACGCTGCACTGTCTTCTGAATCTCTCTAAGATCTTTGGATATCTTAGAAGAATCTGGCTTGATTTCTCGAAAGGTTGGTTCTCCCATCCTAATCATCTGGTCCGGACCCTGTCGGATCATTGGGGTCTGGAACAATGTCCTCGTGTTCAGGATGATCATCTTCCTGATGTTATGGTAACTGGAACTGTAGTTTGAGGTTCACTTGATGAAGCCTCTTAGCCATCCTTTCCAATTTCTTGTGATGGTTTATGCCTGGTGTGCATAAACCTGTTCCTCGTAAAAGTTTCCACTTATGGTTGAAGCATTGAGCTTCTGCCATATGCTTCTGATTTAGTGCTTCCAATTTCTGGAAGTACCACATGTATGAATGACACTTCGAACATTCGTTCGGGTCCATAATTTCTTGAATTGTCCCCTCCGTATAGGTTACAAATTAATATTCAAGATATTATTATAGTATTTCCAGAATAAACATAGGCTCTGATACCATTTTATGCCAATGATCGTGAAAAATGGGGACTTGTAAAAAGACGACGTTAAATTTTACTTCTTTATAAATATGAGGATATAAAAGATAATTATATATTATATATGGGCTTCTTTGTAATTTAAACAAAAGCCTAAGGGATAGAATGCAACATATCAAACTATTGAGGGTAAAAGAGTCATCTTAAAACACCTAATTGATTGAAAATTTTGAAATTGAACCTATTTCAAATAAATTGTTTCCAATTTGGCTTTTTATGCACTATTCTCAAGACTAAGTAGATTTGTGTCCCAAAAGTGTACTTCCTTATAATTTCCCCATATTAAAAAATCATCAATTCATGTATATAGATATAGATAATACGAAAACAAAATTAAATGAGCTAAAGATCGTAGAATACAAAGTGTTCTTGTGATATCCGAAAATTCTTTGTGTTAATCCCGAAGTGATTATGATCCTTAATGGATTTTAATTGTAGTAATTATGAGATAATTACAGTGTTGAGACTCCCGATGATTTTATTCCGGTATCGGGGTCGTTAGGCCCAAGTGTTGAGATTTATTCTCATTAAGGTGATAAACATTGGAATTGTGTTAGTAATGGGATATGGAGTCTGGAGAGCTTTGGATTGAGGTTGGTAATGAAAATAGCGAATGCGAGATAATTATTGAACACATATGATTTTTTAATGAGTTAGGGTGCAAGTATTTGAGACTCAGGTTTTTGGAGCCTTGGTACAATACATATGCCAAGTGGACTCGGTGTTCAATCAGTTGGCATTTCATTTTCTCTATATCCCTCACTTTTCTCTCTTCCTCACACTTACCCTTTCCCCACCCTTTTCTCTCATGGAAGAGAATCGAGCAAGGCTCGATTTCAGAGCGAGATTTCTTGAAGATAATTTGGTAATCTTCTTCCCTCGCAGTTATCTTCGTATTGATATGAATTTTGTTGAATTTGGTTAAGTATAAGTTGGGTTTGAGTTTTTGGATTTTTGGAGATTTTTGGTTGTTGTGTTTTGGGGAGGATTTATGGTTAAGGATTATGGTGTATTGGGTGTTGGGTTTGTGAATTTGGGAGTTTTTGCATGAAAACGCCAATTTTGGCTGGATCAAGTCGAGGTGATCGATCGCCGCGTCGTTGGTAAAATTTTGAAGATTATGAACAGTGGAGGGATCGATCGCTTGAAGTTTAGCGATCGATCGCCTAGTGGCGGTAGCCAAATGCATTGAGAGGAGATCGATCGCCTAGGAAGAAGCGATCGATCGCCCATGTCTATTTTTGAGGGGAGATCGATCGCATGGGAAGAAGCGATTGATCACCGATGCCTGATTTTTGGAAAATTATTTGTGTTGTGATTTCGATGTATGCTTTGCCCGAGTCTTTTAAATGGTTAATCATCATGACTTGATGATGTATTTGAAGGTTGAATACGTGCTCGGGTATGTGTTTGTGGGCACGAAATTAATTGTGAGTTATCAACTGTGTTTAACAAATAATTCACGGGATCTCAGGGCAAAGGCAAGGATTGGCTCTTGCTATTGGATCATAGGTACGTGTATAATACGAGCATGGTAGATATATTATTGTCATGTGCATGAATAATATATGGTTGTTGTGAACATTATGGTATGCATTGAGGATTTTATGGTGCCACTATTAAGCGAGCAATGACTGGGATGTTGTCGCTGTTGAGCGAACATCGGTTATGATGACGCCGCTGTTGAGCGTGCGAGAGATTAGAATACAGTTATTGTTGAGCGAGCGATGAAATATAACTGTGGAATCATTGTTTAGATATATATGTGATATATGTTATCATTAGTATAATGATTTAAACATATTTATTATGAAACCGGTAATTGAGATGGGCATAGTTAATCAATATAATGATTAACTGATGTTGGGAATTTGATGGTTTTGGTTATTTTGAGAACATGAATAGGACGGGGAATCCCATATGATAACAATACTATATAGGGAGTATCTTTTAGATTTACAGCTTTATATTCTGTAAATTATGAATTGTGATGTTGTTATTGAGATGGTGTTATTGGTATGCTCACCTCGTGTGTGGGCTATTTCTGTTGGGACAGGTAGAACATGTACAACAATGGCTCTGGAGTTGAGTTCGAGCTGTTGATTGGAAATGCTTCCAGGGTTGAGGTACCAATGACGGTATTGGGTAGCATGTTTATACAGTAGATACACATTATTCATTCAATGCTCGCATGTGAGCATTCATATATGTGTATATGTATTGTATAAATGTTATAGGTTTCTCTTTTCAGTTATGATTGTCATGCAATTAGTTAAAGAGAATTGCATTATGAATTGAAAACATGTTAGTGTATTATGAGGTGTATGCATATGCTAGTGGGATGGTATTGGGAATTGAACATTATGTGGATTAATGTCAAAAAAATTTATAGATGACATATATGAGGATTCTCTAATGTTCTAAAAGTATGCATAATTATTGTGATAATGCACTACGGTTAAGGTAGCGAGTGCCTTGCAATTCTTGAAAAAGGCTTGGTACACTGCCAAATATTCTTACGACATATTTTATGATAATACTGATACTCAAATCCCGCTCAAATGATTATCATTCACACTACTCGGGTTCAAATGAATGTAAGAAACAAATTGCTGAAGTTCCAATTTAACGATAAATATCTAGTAGTTCAAGTTGTTGATGAAGAATAACAAGAAATTGTTGATCAACAAGTCGAACCAAAAAACATTGATCAACCAGTTGAACAATGTGTCCCTCAAGAGGATGAGTTAAGTGTTAGGAATTTGATACTCGAAATTCATCATCTGAGAAAAACAAAGCAAATGAAGAAATAAAAACAAAACAAAGAGTTAACCTGGAAAACTTTCAAATCACTATTAAGTTGGATCGTGACACGTAGATGATATTTTAATTGGAACCAAAGATAATGGATTTGTTACATGACATCTAACAATTTATTGTTATTACTTGCATACAATTATTGTTTTTGGCTAAGATCTGGTGCAGTTTAATTTCAATTGAATACATTTAAAAAGAAACTCCAATTACTCTATTGGAAGCGTTTGGCAGAGTAGTTTAAGTTAACCGTAAGTACACGTGGCAGCCTTACATCCACTTGATTTCCACGACATGTCTGACAGATGGTTGACAACCTGTATCCAATTGGACAGACATGATACTTTATCATTTCCCAAAACAATTAAATGAATGTGATTTATTTTAAATTTTAACAAAATAAAATTATTTAAAGATTAATTATTTACGTTCTTTTCTACAATTTAAATTAATCAATCCGAATGTGATGATATGTAATTGCTAACTCTTGTGCAATATTTAAAACCGCGAAGCATGGTAAAGTGTTGACATCAAACATCAAGGGTTATAAGATTAAGCGCGATTAGTTGGAATTTAATCGTAAAAAAAAAAAATTAAATTTTTAATGTAATTTAATTATTTTAAGTCAAATAATAGATAAAATGATAGAAACACCATAAATTTAAAAGTAAATGCATAAATTTTCAAGTTCTATATCTATTTTGAAAATCGATAAATAAATAATAATGAATTAAATGCATCTAATATTTGCATACCGGATATATATCTGCTGCGGGGACTGACTAGTCGATGACGGCAATTGTGTAGCATTAATGCTGGAAGATTGGTCTGGTTCATATAATCATATCTTGAAATCAATTTAGGAGGATGGTTTAATCCGGTAAATATTTGTATATGTCAAGTTTGGACCTAACCTCATTTATATACTAATTTAATATGAAAATATAATATTTTTTAAGGAAAATAGTAATAAACTAAAATATATATCAATCATAATAAAATGATCTATAAATGTAGCTCCACATCGGATTATATAAACATTTTTGTTTTATCTTATTATCCTTATGTGGGTTTTGGCTTGACTATCTCATGGGGTGATACTCCATGAGATAAATCTACCATACACTGGGGATGTTTTTTATTAAAATATCTCAATATATGATAGATCTATCCCATAAAACAATGCCCTATCAGATAGCTAAAACAAAAACCTTTTATGTGAGCATCAAAACAAAAGCAGTAGGGTGAGTGGTAATAATAATCAATCCTTTTTTCAACCTTTTTGCACGTACAGTATATATATATATATACCTCTAATGTTTAATTTTGTATCGACACCGCAAAAGCCATTTTACATCCATTCATGTGATTGGCCACCAAGCTACTACCTTCTGTTTTGATTATATTTATAGATCAATTCAATATAATTATTTTAAAATAATTGACATTAATTTATATATTTTTTTTTATATAAAAACATGTGTTTTATTATTGAATTGGTGTAAAACTAAAGCCTACTAATGCAAATAAGTAAAATATTTCTCCACTCCCACTCCCCTTCCCCAACAAGTCGAAAATATCAGCTCACAAATCCAAATCCCTTGAATCCAACAGTAGATTAAACCCAACTCAACAACACCTCAAACATGGGCACAGTCCAAGAAGCCCACAACGTACGGGTTCTAGGCTCCGGCGAGCAGACGATCGTCCTCGGCCATGGCTTCGGCACCGATCAATCTGTGTGGAAGCAGTTGGTGCCTCACCTTGTCGACAATTACAGAGTCATAGTGTATGATAACATGGGCGCCGGACCGACGAATCCGGACTATTTCGATTTTGAGAGATACTCTACTCTTGAAGGGTATGCGTATGATTTGCTGGCGATTCTTGAGGAGTTTCGTGTCGAGAGATGTATTTATGTGGGCCATTCTTTGTCCTCCATGACTGGAGCTATCGCGTCCATCTTCCGCCCTGATCTGTTCCACAAGATCATCTTGATTTCAGCTTCTCCAAGGTACGATTTTTTTTTTTTTTTTTATCTTATTGGAATTGCGCAGAGTTGAATTCGGGACCCCATATGATCAGGTTTATAAACACGGACGATTACTACGGAGGATTCGAGCAAGAAGAAATCGACCAACTGTGCAACGCAATGGAAGCAAACTACAAATCTTGGATCTCCGGTTTCGCCCCGCTGGTGGTGGGTGGAGACATGGAATCGGTGGCCGTGCAGGAGTTCAGCCGGACATTATTCAACATGCGACCCGACGTCGCGCTCAGTGTGTTTCGAACCATTTTCACGTTTGATTTGAGGCATTTCCTGTCCCGTGTGATTGTCCCGTGCCACATTATTCAGAGTTCCAAGGATCTGGCCGTGCCGGTGGCGGTGGCGGAGTATCTACACCAGAATCTCGGCGGGAAATCCATCGTGGAAGTGATGTCGACTGAGGGGCATCTGCCCCAGCTCAGCTCGCCGGAGATCACTATACCGGTACTGCTGCGACATATTACGCGGGACATTGTTGACGAGTGATTAATAGTAAACAATGGCGATGAATTGTGATAATGGTGTTAAAAATTTATTTGATGTTTCCTTTCCATGTTCGGTTCCGTTGTATGATCATATTTTGGAACACCATTTAAGTGTTTGGTTTCGTTGTATTAACTGCACTTACTTTTAAGGATCAACGTGGTTTGCAAATGCTTATGAGATTTCATACAAAAAAAAAGTATATGTTTTTGATATCTTTGATTCTGTTATTGCTTCTTTAAAAAACATTAGATAAAAGCAGAAATCGAGAAACAAGTCATAAGATGTTTTGGTTGCTTTAAATTGACCGGCGTTAATTTTGTAATTATTGAAATTCATTAATTTGTTTTTGATATTTAATAGTAAGTGCTAAGTACTCAATATTTTTTTATAAGTTTAAGCAAAAACTGTTTTGGATAAACAATCGCATATATACCTTTGATAGCACTTCAAGCGCTTCCAATAGTAATAAATTCTATAATGTTGTAGTAAAATTATTATTGATTAAAGTATCGAGTCGATGTAAACAGAACAAATTTAATTATACAGAATCTAACTAGCGGATCCATAAACCCGTAGACATAAGTTGTGAAAAAATCATGAAACACAAATAATTTAATTACTGATGTGCACGGGTGCACGTAAATATACTTCATCAAACAAACAAAATAACGATTAGTAAACATATTCAATAAACATTAAGTAAAGCAAATTCAGGTTTTCTAAAGTAGCAAGACATGAAGGATTAAACGAGTAGAAAGAAATTGCACAATTCCTAACAAAGCTTATCCTTGAAGTGCTCTTACAGCTAAATAGAAAACATTCTGAAACATTGGTAGACTTCATGAAACAAACAAAATATTGATTAGTGAACCTATTCAAAAAACATAAAGTAAATTAAACATAGATTCTCTAAAGTATCAAGAAATTAAGCATTAGAAAGGGCATGAAGAAAATAGGAAAACCCAGGATAGTTAATAAGTTTTATGGTCAAGATTGTGCTTAAAGATTTACACGTAATTCACACAAAATCTTTCAGTTTAAATAACGTATTAATATTATTTATCAAGTTTGAGCTCCCCCGTTGGTTTCACCAATATTTTTATTAGCAAAGTTATCCTCATCAAACTACAGCGAAGTTAGACAATATTTGAATGGGCATAGGAACGTGTATCGGCTAATATTCCCAGGTTGATGCGATGTATTTCATCGGTTGATTGAAGAGTTGATTATTGGTATGTCGATCGGTCCAGAACTTATTGAAATAGGAGCTGGTTCGACCAGAAGCTTTTGAAAACACAGTACACTTAAACAATGAACGATATGAATACAAAGGTTAAAAGCTTTGCATACCCAAAAGGTGCCCACATAGGTCTTCCCCAAAACCCCCAGTAAATAAGGTAAACAACGTAGAAAAACACCTATTTATGTAACGGTTCTGGAAAAGAGAAGATAAAGTATCTATCGCTACTAAGTTAATAAAAAAAAAGGTAGTATTAAAGCGCAAAAAAAAAAAAAAACAAACATTATTTAAAAATTAAAAATACAGCTATTATTTGATTGAATTCTATAAAATAAAAACTATTTTAGAATAAATTTATTTCAAATGAACATTTAGTACATAGGAAAATACAATCTAAATGCAATATAAGGCGTAGTTTAGTGTGAATATTAATTCATTCACCTGTTTAGTGGAGCCAAATATAATATCATCGACATAAATATGGACCAGTAGAGTATGATCTTCTTTTGACAAATTTGAAAAGTGTTTTGCTTACAGAGCAGATTTTGAAAGAATGACCGATTAAAATCTTGAAAGTTTATCATACTAAGCCTTGAGAGCCTGCTTAAGACCATATAGTATTTTGATTACTACAATCAGTCGTATTCAAAGCATTTAATAATCACTTCTTGTTACTTGGATGGCGAAGCATTGGATTTGATCTCTACATGGAATGCATTTTTAGAGGCTGCCCGACTCAAATTTGGTTCAAATGATAAGTAAATTGCCATTCTCAGATTCATGAAACAGAGCTCGAACCCCTTGGTGGAACCTGTAGCCTCGACTTTCATGTCTAAGAATTGTTTCTTGGATCAAATGTTGATTTGGGCAGCATTGCTCAGAATCTTAATTATGAAATTTATCCAAGAACGGAGTACTTGGAGTAGAAAATGTTGGAAAATGCTCATGAGTTTGATAAAGGTAATGACATTAGAATCAGGAGACAATTGAGATTGGTGCTGTAGATTGCTCAAAAGCACAAACCGACGTTGCTTGTACCTAGTTTGGATTTTGTTGAAGAAGGTTTCTTGTCCAAGGATGTGGGGAAAATGGTTTCTATTAACAATATTCAAGAATTAGATCAAGGAACCGGTATGCCATATTGTGCAAAATCGAGACATGAATTAAGCAAGTCCTTTGTTTTTGGGACTTAATTAAAAAAAACACTCCTTTCAATCCTACATACCTAGATGTCTCGATTGGGGGCGGAATTTTTTTTTCAAAAAAAAACCATAAATTTTGTTAAAAAGATACATGCATGTTATGTAAAACAAGACATAACTACCTTAATAATTAAAAACATCTTCATAAAGCACCACATACTATAAACTTATAACAAAAGTTATGTAGTAATACATGACACATGTATATTATATTCTCACTTATGTCTAAGTTGTGCTCTACGTTTCTTGATGCGATCAAATTCATCTACAATTGAATCAGTATCAAAACTTTGAACAATTTCATTCTCAATATACGTAAGTAACGTATTAGATAAGAAATCATCTTCCATTTTATTCTGCGACATTGTCTTCACAATTTTCATAGCAGAAAATGCAAGTTCAGATGTCGCCGTTGAAACTGGAAGAGCCAAAAGTAGTCGAATCAACCTATCGTCGAGAGAGTAATTAGTTGACTTTCTCGTCTCTGCAAAACTTGGCATAGTTTAGAAAGTGTAGAAACATCTTGAAAAAGTTTATTTCTTTTTACATCAAGGTCAAAAAGCTCCAGCTGATATTTAAGATATAACTTCTCTTGACTTGTGAAATCTTCTGTATAGAACTTCTCAACTAGTTTGCAGATATCATTGATGTCAAATGATTTATACACACCTCTAGGATACAAACTTGAACTTAGTTTTAACAACTCCACAACTTTTCAATTAAATCGAAGTTCAATCTATTGTCCCATTAAATATGTCAATCCGATAATGATGCCCCCATGTAATAGGATTGCTTTTTCGAATACCACATTTGCTTGATTGCGAAGACCATTCATGTCAGGAATTTCTATATATCGTTTCTCACAGAATGTCTTCACATTTTCGAACAACTCATTCCACCCATTCTCTCTAAAATCCTGAATAATTTCTTTGGTATTAGATACTGCATACATTGAATTCATGATATCTTGATATCCTTGTTGTAGCATTCCAGAAAGATTATCTGTCCTTCCCAATAATTCAAGTAGAAAATGCAAGATAAACACAAATTCAAATGACAATATCACCTCATAAGCTCCAGCTGCTGCAGCTCTAGAAGACATAACACTACTATCATCC
The DNA here is from genome assembly GCA_907163345.1 of Haberlea rhodopensis. Lineage (NCBI taxonomy): Eukaryota > Viridiplantae > Streptophyta > Magnoliopsida > Lamiales > Gesneriaceae > Haberlea > Haberlea rhodopensis. The sequence continues at coordinate 4,116,478 of CAJQUN010000022.1, read as the reverse complement.
ATTATCTCACTTAATACCAAAAGAGTAGAATCAACCATATTAAATAAACTATGAATATATTTCAAATGAGAGCTTCATCTCGTATCACCTGGACGTTGTAAGCTTTCAACTTGATTTTTCCCTCTTCCGGTTTCAAGTTCAATTCTGCAATTTGAGTAGCCTGTGCAATTTGGAGCTGATCATGACATTTGGAAGAAGAATCAACTACGTTAATGATACTAGTCAAATGTGAGAAGAAATGCTCAATAGGAATGACGCTCCGGGATGTGGCAACTAATGCCATTTGTAAGCAATGAGCAAAGCAATGAATGTAATAAGCATATGAGCAATCATTAAAAAATAGAGCTTGCAAATCGTTTCACTCCCCCTCTCATATTACTAGCACCATCATATCCATGACCTCGTATATGTTGTATGCTAAGATCATGATCGAAAAGAACGCCACTTATTTTATTCTTCAAAGTAGATGATTTAGTGTCCTCCACATGAACAATATCAAAGAATCTTTCTCGAATAAACTCCTCTTTGTCAACAAACCTCAAATAATAACCATTTTCTCTCTTTTAGATTCATCAACAATAATACAAAATTTCTCATTTCCAATTTTTGCTCGAAGAAATCTTTGAATTCTACTTGCATAGATAGATAAGATCTCCTTTTGGATTAATGGAGAAGTATAAGAGGCGTTTTGAGGAGCATTTTCTAGAATAAGTGAAGACACCTCATCATTATAAGAAGCCGTGTGTTTCAAAATCTCTAAAAAATTATCACGATTATCTAAATCCGAGCGTTCATTATGACATCTAAATGCAATACCCTGAATTGCACACAATTTGACAAATTTTGACCCTTAGCAGATTCTTTGCAATTAATTCCAAAGATTGTTTATCCATAATCGGATCATATGTTGTAATGAATTCATCATATCGTGGCAATTTTTTAAAGATATTTTATGTGAATTATTAGGACGATCTCCAATATGAGTCAGAAAAGGACAATTTTTTCTCTCATTCACATTTTTCCAAGATCGAAATCTACCAACAACAAAAGTATTCGACCCACACACTTGAGATGACTTAGCAAAGAGAAAACACGAAAGACAAAATGCTGCATCTTTGAAAGAGGAATACTACAATCAGGAAATAATTTTGTACCAAGAAGTTAAAACTTTCTACCATGTCTGTCAATAAGCCCAACACTTTGGTTTATAAGGACCGTGCATTAGATATGCTCTTCGAATTTCATCTCTTTTATCTACATGATGATCTCATATAATCTTTCGCTTGCCTGGATCCCGTTCTATATCAATATCAGTTGAATCTTTTTCAATCCTTGGAATTTGTCTTGGGGGAGAATCAGGATGCATAGCTTGACATTCAGTTACAGTCGCATTTTCAGGAAGAACATTATCATCATTAGTTGTAATGGCTTCTTGAATACAACTTTTCTTGAAATAAGAATCAATTATTCTCTTACTCATTTTCTACATGTTTGAAAAATACACAATAAATGAATCAAATGATCATTGATGATTTGAAGTATATTTTAAATTAAGCATATTTAAAGTATATTTTAAATTAAATAGATTACTATAACACATAATTATCATACAAAATACAAAAATTAAAATTAAATTCACCGGGAAATGCTACAATATATTAATTAGAAAATACTGAAATGAATTATGGATTCAATTGCCAATTTTCATACCAACATTTGGGTATTCCATCATATATACAACTTACCTGTACAGCAGATTAGTGGTTGTGAATTTCGAAAATGCAAAGTAACTGCTAGAAATTAAGGTAAAGTGCTAGAAATTATGGCGTGGATAGTGCAGTTATGAAAAAATTGACTTTTAAAAACCTAACTAATGATCTAGACTAAAGAGTCGCTATTGGGCATGAGAAGTAGGCTATTAGGTATTGGATAATGGGAAGCCCATAACTATTATAAGATTATTAATTAGTTGGGTTTTGGGGTGTGAGAATTTTTTTTAATCATTTTAAAAAGCATTAAAAAAAACAGTTTAAAATACAATTTTTATTTTTTTTTAAAATTCTGGGGGTTCCGGGACCTCCCTCCCTCCTTCTCCTTCCGCCGACACACTTATCTAATGATATATCTTGATGACAAGGTGTTTGTCGAGCGAATGATAATGATACAACTATAGACAATAAGAGAAATTAGGGGATTGCAGTGGTAGTTGGCAGTATTGAGTTAGTTACTTGAGAGTTACTTGTATAAATAGAGATACAATAGATAATCAATCTACAAGCAATACATGAATGAAATAACTCTTCTCTTCTGCTCAAATTCTTCTATTCCCTGACCTCATTCTTATGATTCTCTACACTCGTTCTTAGGAATTAGAGATAATTCGAATAGCTCAATCTATCAGTAGAATTTTGGTTAAACTGAATTAACTTAACGAACTTAATTTGGAAATGTGTTTCAGTTAATTGAGATTTTTTTTTTAATTTTAAAAAGAATCAGTTAATTATATTTAGTTTCAGTTAATTTTCAGATAACAGTTAATCGAATTAATCAAACTAACTATTGTTTTAAATGTTTTAATTTTCTTTAGAAATAAATTTATCTCATTCTTTTATTTATTTTAAAATTTTAAAATCAAGTTATCTCGTACCAACTGAAGTAGCCGATTTTTTGTTCGGTTCGATTAATACGGTTTTGATACCCCGATAATTGTCCAGGTGCGGTTTGGACCCGAATTCTATGGGCTCGACCCGATTTGATAAGATACCAGAGACCATCCTACTTTGGCCCGTTTGCCTTGGCCCATTTTCTTTTTAATAGGCCCATTATCATATCATTTTATTAACCCATTTGTCATTTATTTTGACCCATTTAATTGTCATTAGAGGCCTTAATTAGAGTCCCTAATTAAAGCCCATTAGCAAGGATAAAATGGATAGAGCAATAGGTTAAGAAGATGAGGCTGCTTCATCGGCTGAGAGGGGAGAGAGCTGATTTCTTGCTGTTGTCATTTTTCCTCTATTATGGTGCAAAAACATCAACTATTGTAAATTCTTGGTATTATAGTGAAGATTCATGTTGGACTAGGTCCCGTGGTTTTTCCCTCGGGGTTTCCACGTAAAAAATCTTGATGTTCTTGTTATTTTTCGTATATTGATTCATTGTTATAAAATCGAACCAAAAAATGAGGTCACAATTGGCGCCGTCTGTGGAAAATCGAGGTAAGACGTCGATGTTTTGGGGGTGAGCTTCAGACATCGGCTTGGGTGGTGAGCGAGAAGGGGCGGCGCCAAGCAACGGTGGTGAGAGATGCATTTTTGGGCTGGCGTCCATCACTATCTTCATCGCCATTTCTCCCCTTCTCAACTCCATGACCACTATCTTTTATTTTTGGCACTTGAAAAAGATAAAAAAAAGTTGGTAACGCTGGGCGATGATTGCTAGGGCCGCGTCGAAGCTGGAGGCAATAGGTATGGCTGTGCGATTTTTTACAGTTGTACATGAGCTGCTGGCCATCATCTCGGACCAGACCTAATGAGGAAAAGGATGTTGCCTTCATGATTTCTCTGATATTCTCGACTGGTTTGACATTTCAGCTAAGTTAATGGGTTTATTCGTTTATTTTTCAGATTTAGCTTCCGAGAGCAACGTTAAGCCATGATTATTGATGGTTTATTCATGTATTGTGTTTTTAATCGAATTTATTCTGGGTTTATGTATTATGATTGATGGTTGCACTGTTATGTCGATTGATTGAGTTATTTTGTTGGGTTGGATCAATCCCTTGCTGAATCTTTTTTTCTTCCATATATGTTGCATTTTACATGTTTGTTGAATTGCCCAAAGGGACTCCCACTCCCTTACTGCTGAAGCTTTGCAACACGCTATTAGTTTGGAATCACGTTGTAGCTACTAACATTAAAATTGAGCCTGGTGCACAACTCTGGACAGAGCTTGGTGAAGCATTATGCTTGGTGGAAAATAATTCAAGCTAGGTCCTCAAGAAAACTCACATGTAACCAATGATTATAGATGGATCATAGTATTTGCTAGGTGGAGTAGCATGTTAATTATGAGCTCATAAAGTAGTTAAGTAGATGACAACCTCAGAAATATATTTGAATGCCCACTTAGTCTCTTTTTAACAGTATAGGTTATGGAGCTTGAGTAATTAAGGGAAAAAAAACATTTTTATTGAGTTAATACATTTGACCATATAATGAGTTTTGTGTCAATTTTGATTCCTACATTTTAATTGACATTTTTATCTTGCTGACATAATATTGTGATCCCTCGAGCTTTTCATGTCGGAGATATTTTATTTGATATGCGTGTGTTTATGTGAGCAGCTCTACGTGCTCAAGACTTTAGCATTTGAACTCGGGGAATTTAAAATAAATTTCTTATGCTACACATTGTCTTCTAATAATTATTATTTTGAATTTCTCCTGCCTTGGTTTTGTGTTTTCTCTCATTGTCCAGATTCACAACACACCATATTTCGTCCTTTACACCCCGCGTAGGCACGACTCGTATCATTTTTACTATCAAGAGCCTAAGCTAGGTATATCAAGCAGAACTACACAGCTCGAACATGCAATCTAGCAGTAAGGCCCTATTCAGCAGCTCGGGCATGCAATCTCGCAGTAAGCCCCCTATTCAGGAGTTCAGCTCAGGCATCTGATCTCGCAGTAAGCCCCTATTATATCAGCTTAGGCATGCGATCTCGCAGTAATGCCTTATTCACCAGTTCGGGATCTTTATTGGTTTTGGTATCCGGGTGAACTTATTCGGATGTGGTGTATTGATGTGGATGTTCGGGAGTTGTGTGTTAATGTTGGAGATGAGATGATGAGATATGCTATGGTCCACCCAGGCATGTGTGACTATGGTCAGCCCAGGCACACTAGATGAGGAGATATGCTATGGTCCGCCCAGGCATGTGTGACTATGGTCATCCTAGGCACACTAGTTGAGGAGATATGCTCTGGTCCGCCCAGGCATGTGTGGCTATGGTCAGTCCAGGCACACTAGATGAGGAGATATACGATGGTCCGCCCAGGCATGTGTGGATATGGTCAGTACAGGCACAGTAGATGATGAGATATGCCATGGTCCGCCCAGGCATGTGTGACTCTGATCAGCCTAGGCACACTAGATGATGAGATATGCTATGGTTCGCCCAGACATGTGTAGCTATGGTCAGCCCATGCACACTGGATGAGGAGATATATTGTCATGGTCCGCCCAGACAAAGCCTTTCTGCCATGGTCCTCCTAGACAAAGAAGATATCGTCATGGACCGCCCAGACAAAAGCTTACTGCCATGGTCCGCCCAAGCAAAGAAGATATAGTCATGGTCCGCCCAGACAAAGCCTTACTACCATTGTCCGCCCAGGCAAAGATATATTGTCATGGTCCGCCCAGACAAAGCCTTACTGTTGAGCCTTAAACACATGGTAGTGTTTAATGCGTTAATTTATCTCCAGTTTATTTTTGAGTTTTGATGATCAACAAAACTTGTGTTTGTTATACTAATGTGTGTACTTAGTGTGTAGATTAAGTGATTAAAGTGGTTGAAATGAAGAAAATCAAGTGTGCACATTCTGGCATGGATCGCCCCAGGCGATGGCAGCCAGGCAGGTGCATCGCCACGCACATCGACTGGAGCGATGTCGAGGCTGGCACGCGGGGGAGTTTGCCCGAGGCGATGGCAAGAACGCCTGAAGCGATGGACCGAACGCCTGAGGCGATGGCTGGTTCGTTTGAGGCGATGAAGATTTTGGACATGATGAGGCTACGGCCTTGATTTTTGCTCTGGATCACCTGAGGCGATTGACTCGTCGCCTGAGGCGATGCGTGTGATCTGCTGACCGTTGGGGCGCGGCGATGGTGATCGCCTGAGGCGATGGCGATTGCCTGAGGCGATGGCGGAGGTGATGCATGAGTGATTTCAGCCTTATGTGTAGCAACGGCTAGTAGGAGCCTAGGGGCTTCCTACACTATAAATATTGATGCTTTGGAGCATTTTGAAGCTAAGAAACAAGCCTACAAACTTCTACAAGCTTTGCATAATTCAAATTTATTATAGCATTGCAAACTTCATACATTGTTGTTGTATTGGAGCTTGTAATTGTTTTCTCTTGATAGAGTCTTGTTGTCTTCCTGTGAGTACACCGTGAAGGTGTTGTTGTTTGGTTTATTGTAAAGGTCCTCCAACACCAAAGCAAGTTGGTAAATTGTAAAGTCGCCAACAAGTAAAGTTGGTGCATGTGTTGTGGCTATCCTTGGAGCCCTTAAGGCCAAGAAGACTCGTGAAGAGTGTTGGTAGCTCGTGAAGAGCTTTGTGTACTCGTGAAGAGTATTGTGCTCGGGAAGAGCGTTGTGTACTCGGGAAGAGTAGCGTGCTCGGGAAGAGCTTTGTAAACTCGGGAAGAGTTGGGTTGTGGCTAACTTGGAGCCCTCAAGGCCAAGATCATCTATTCTAGTGGAATCTCGGTTGGAGGTTATCTAACCGGGAAGAGGAGACGTAGGCGATTCATCGCCGAACTTCTATAACAAATCTTTGTGTCTTTCATTGCTTTTATTTTCATTACGCATTTATTTACTTATTCTTTTTATTTATCGATTGACGTAAGGCTTCCACAAGCGCAAACTATTTTAGTTTTGCAAACTCATTTTAAAAAGCTAAAGTAGCCAAGGAATCTCATTCACCCCCCCTCTTCGATTCCAACAAGTGGTATCAGAGCCATTTGATTTTTGTTTTTAAATCAAAAAATTTATATGGCTAATCTAGCAAATGAGTTTGCTCAAGGTCAATCGACAAATAGACCTCCGCTCTTCACGGGTGATAACTATGGGTATTGGAAAAATAGAATCTCTCTATATATACAATCAGTAGATTATGACCTTTGGAAGATCATAGTGAAAGGTCCACATATTCCTTTAAAGGAAGTTGGGGGAATAAGTGTTCCCAAAGAAATGGACGATTTTACTAGAGCGGACATGATTTTAATATCTCAAAATGCTAAAGCTATTAATATTTTGCATTGTGCTTTAGATATGAAGGAGTACAACCGGATCTCGATGTGCTCAACCGCTAAGGAGATATTGGACAAATTGCAAATTTGTCATGAAGGAACTAATCAAGTGAAGGAGACAAAGATAGATCTCCTACAACTCAAATACGAGACATTTGAGATGGAGTCCGGAGAAGAGGTTGATTCAATGTTTAGGAGGCTCACCCAAATCATAAACGAGCTTGCTCAACTTGGAGAGAAGTACTCTCCAAAGCAAATATGGAGGAGAGCCCTTAGAGCATTGTGATGCGTGTGAAACGTACCGCAAGTGACGGTGTCAAGTTTTAGTATAGGAAAATTAAAGTACGGATGTCGAACCCACGGGGATTGAAAATTAAGTTACACCAAGTACTGTAATTAGAATAGTCTCGACTTTATTTAGACAATCGATGACAATATTATTAAATTAATCTACTAAAATAAAATAATAAATGAACAAGATGAAAATTTAAGTGGAGAAAATCAATGAGAACGGATTCTAGAGGTTCGACTTCACTCAACCATCCACTATGTCGTGTTCTTCTAATTTATTAACCACGAATCCTATGTTATCTATTACCTCTCCCGAGTGTTAAATAGAAATAATCATTCAACAATCACCTTGATGTGCCCACCTAAGATAAATTATTAAACAATTTCAATAGCGCTAGATTCGTACTATGGCTTCGTTGGAGTTATATGTCTCCCGACTATATAAACTTCCAACGATGTAAATTCCTACGGTCCTATTCAAAACCCCCTCTCCCGAGTGATAGATTCTAAATAATTATGACGAATCAACTAGTGATCAATTAATTGAAACGCATTCAAATCAGGAATTACAAATAAACCAAACGAAAAACCAAAATATATTCAATCAATGATCAACGACATAGGTTCAAGTCAATATCCGTCTAACTCTAGAATAATAAATTAGTTCATGAATACATTAAATAAACACATAGACATGTTCTTAATCATCATAAACATAAAGGAAGAGATAATCAAACGAATTGGATGATGGCCCTCCGTCTCCGGTAGTCGTCGTCGTCTTCTCCGTCGTCAAAATCTCTACCCTTCGTTGTAAGCACACCGCCTCGAATGATCTCCTCCTCTTCTCACGTTAGTCTACTGCCCGTCTGTTTCCTCCTCTTCTCACGTTATTCTACTGCCCGTCTGTTTCCAAAGTTACGTGAAGTCTGTCCCTTTATTTTCCTTTTTATTATTGGTCAATGAATAAATAATCTTCTCCCGTGCGTGTATTTACGTAAATTTCCTTTTCGAATCCTCCACAAATAACATCAAATCTTCTCCCCTTAAATATTTAATAAAATCTTGTTGCATAAGTGGCGCTAGGGTGCAGCATGTATTCTATCCCGGTGCACGATTTTTCAACTCTTGATACCCAATTTGAATTCTTGTCACATTTATGCATTTATCATCATCTTTTAGTGATAAAATGCTTAATTCCTTGGATTCCTATAAAATAACAAAAACAACCACAAAAGACATAATTCTGCTCGAATACCAAAATAAAAGTATAAGAAAAGAGAATAAAATATAAGTGCAAATATGCACTTATCAAATCCCCCCAAACTTAAACTTTGCTAGTCTCGAGCAAACTATAAATTGAAACAGACTAAGAAATAAAAGAGATAAAGAAAACACACGACTAACACAAGTCATGAAATGTTATAATTGTAAATTGGCCTCGAAGATCAATTGTCTAAAAATAAAAATTTTAAGTCAAGTATGCATATCAGTCTACTCGAGAATTCTCAAGTGTGTGTGTGATACCACTTCCATTTAACCATTAAAGCAATCTTTACTCACACAAATCAATTGGACTTTGCAAGGTGTATTGGTTCATTTGCATTGTTCATAAAAAGGAGTATAACTTTGACAAACAATGAACAATGCATAAAATCAAAGTAATGAGATGTGCGTGTGTGAATGTCAAAACCATATGCATTACAAGTGTTTCTCGAGTGTCCATAAGCTTACTATTCGTAACCTTCTCCACTAGTATATTAGACGAATGTGGCTCGGTCAATAGGTCTTAATAGGCTTGTAACGTTAGGCTTTGGCTCATGGCTTCAATAAAAAGATCGGAATTTCAAAACAAGAGAGTAAGTTAAATTTGACATTGTTGTGCACTCTCATCTCAATTTTCAACTTCTCTTATTGACGATTCATCCTTTTTTTTTCTTCATATTTTGGATTCACCCTCCTTTCTCATCTGCCTCACCATTCACCTCATTATTTTTCTCATTCTTTCAATCACTTATTTCTTCACCTCTTCAACATTTTTCTAAGCATCCATGCCCATTTTTCATTATTATCCCCCTTCTATTTTTCAATTAGGAACATGGGGGATATTTGAAATTTTAAAGTGCAATATGGGTCTTACTCACTTAAGGGTAGGAAATAGTGTATAAGCTTTCAACAAGGTGGTCGATGTGGGATTTTGAAATGATGCCGAATGGGGGTTATTATGTGGCTAAGCACATGCCATTCGATTTTCAATAAGCTAAAAAAGGTAACTACAGATGAAAATGATGTATTTTGGTGGCTTCAAAGGCTCAAACGAATCAAAAAAAATGCCTACATCATTCCTAAGCCACATGACATCCGTATTTCGCCTCAAAGGGTACTAAAGCAAGTTCTAGACTACTCTCAATTCACAAATAACTTATATGATTTGACCAATGTGCTCAAATGGTATCTCAAAACCAAGGTGATATAAGAAACAAATTTGAATGAGATTATAAAATATATTGCAACAATTCAATCCTCATTCTTTTACATTTAAGCTCAAAGGGCTACTATGGTAAATTTATATCAATGAATAAAGGCCCAAAAAATATTATCAAGAATCGCCTATATCATATTTGTGTTCATTCAAATCATCATTGATTAATCAAATGGTCATGGTCTCTTGTGCATGAATGTGAGAAACTCAAGAGCAAAGTGAACAAAAAATTTAAAATTTTCAAAAATAAGCTCAATTCTTCATCATCGGCCTTCACAATTACCTCAAATCACGACTTATGACACAAAAAGGAAAAAAGAAAATGACTAAAAAAAAAACACAAAACACAACACACATAGGAATCCAGGAAACAAAACATCTTCAATGTTTAAACACCCCTCCCCCCCCCCCCCAAACTTAAAATCGTGCATTGTCCTCAATGTACCATACAACGTATAAAATAAGGGACAACACACCTACATGCGACGACGATCGTCAGTAATCGTCGCCCATCTCATGTTCATGGGTATGGTGAGAAGATGATGATAGGGACCTCCGCATCAGTATAGACCCTGCAATGGGAAAAATAAAGATCAATCGGCTATGAATAAGACATGCTACTAAAATGCAATACTAAGATTAAAAACTGAAATAAAATAAAAAGGATACAAGGCTTGGGTTGCCTCCCAAGAAGCGCTTTGTTTAAAGTCGTCAGCCAGACTATGCGAAGCAACCATCAAATAGCGGCTTCCGCCCATAGTAAGTATCATATGACACTACATGTGGGTCTTGGTTGTGTATGCCCTCAAGCTTGGCAAGATAGTGGCAGTTAACGCTCGTCGCTCCAACAACGTCCTTCGAAAATTGATAAGCATGGGAGAAAGATTCTAAACTTGGCTTCATCTCGTGGAGATCATAATATGGTGAAGTTGGCATCGATGGGAAGAACGGATCCACATATGGCATATAGGACATCACCATCGATGAGTGCTCCTCACTATTTTCAAAAATATGCTCATCTTCCAGCGTCACGCTAGGCTCATCTTGACACGGGAATTCATCAGATAACTCTTCCACAGTAGGCTCAACCACTTGAAAATGCTCATATTCCCTTGAATCTTCCGTATGAGTAGGATCACTCTCCCAAACTTGGTTGGTTGAATGATCATCATCATGTGACCACACGTGGTTTGTCACCCCTTGATTAGTATATCTCATCTCAACCTCTTTGCATCTCGCTAAAAATGTCTCTATCTGCTGCCCAATGCTACTTCTGGTGTGATTTTCGATCTTTGGTTCAGATGATGGCCAGAATTTGCGCAAAATATCCTCCAACTTAGAGACTTTATCAGAACTATACGCATCCTCTGCTTGATGCTTGAATGATTGGTGTGTAAAATGAGGGTAATGATGCTCTGGTGGATATTGGTGACTCCAACCCAGCAGTGAAGGATCATAATGCCACTGATAGTCGAAATTCGTCATATGGTTAAATAGGTGCACCCTGTCATCATCTCTACAATATATGGGACTACCAGTTGCCAAAGCTCCATTAAATACCCATTCTTGTGTGTGTGCATCCAATCCACTGTAGAAAGATTGAAGAGGAGCGTAGTTTGAAAAGTCGTGGTTGAATCTGTCCCAAGCTGCATAGAACGGTTCATACGGTTGTTGGGCAAAGCTTGTGGAAACTTGCTGATGAAACATCTCCAAGTACCTCACAAGAAAAATATCAAAAAATAAAATTAAAACAAAAAATAAAATTCTAAATTAAAATCAAGACTACTTGGTAACAGTATCAGTAAACAAAATTAAATCAATCCCCGGCAACGGCGCGAAAAACTTGATGCGTGTGAACGTACCGCAAGTGTACGGTGTCAAGTTTTAGTATAGGAATTTGAAAGTACGGATGTCGAACCCACAGGGATTGAAAATTAAGTTATACCAAGTACTGTAATTAGAATAGTCTCGACTTTATTTAGATAACCGATGGCATAATTATTAAATTAATCTACTAAAATAAAATAATAAATGAACAAGATGAAAATTTAAGTGGAGAAAATCAATGAGAACGGATTCTAGAGGTTCGACTTCACTCAACCATCCACTATGTCGTGTTCTTCTAATTTATTAACCACGAATCATATGTTATCTATTACCTCTCCCGAGTGTTAAATAGAAATAATCATTCAACAATCACCTTGATGTGCCCACCTAAGATAAATTATTAAACAATTTCAATAGCGCTAGATTCGTTCTATGGCTTCGTTGGAGTTATATGTCTCCCGACTATATAAACTTCCAACGATGTAATATTCCTACGGTCCTATTCAAAACCCCCTCTCCCGAGTGATAGATTCTAAATAATTATGACGAATCAACTAGTGATCAATTAATTGAAACGCATTCAAATCAGGAATCACAAATAAACCAAACGAAAAACCAAAATATATTCAATCAATGATCAACGACATAGGTTCAAGTCAATATCCGTCTAACTCTAGAATAATAAATTAGTTCATGAATACATTAAATAAACACATAGACATGTTCTTAATCATCATAAACATAAAGGAAGAGATAATCAAACGAATTGGATGATGGCCCTCCGTCCCCGGTAGTCGTCGTCGTCTTCTCCGTCGTCAAAATCTCTACCCTTCGTTGTAAGCGCACCGCCTCGAATGATCTCCTCCTCTTCTCACGTTAGTCTACTGCCCGTCTGTTTCCTCCTCTTCTCACGTTAGTCTACTGCCCGTCTGTTTCCAAAGTTACGTGAAGTATGTCCCTTTATTTTCCTTTTTATTATTGGTCAATGAATAAATAATCTTCTCCCGTGCGTGTATTTACGTAAATTTCCTTTTCGAATCCTCCACAAATAACATCAAATCTGCTCCCCTTAAATATTTAATAAAATCTTGTTGCATAAGTGGCGCTAGAGTGCAGCATGTATTCTATCCCGGTGCACGATTTTTCAACTCTTGAGACCCAATTTGAATTCTTGTCACATTTATGCATTTATCATCATCTTTTAGTGATAAAATGCTTAATTCCTTGGATTCCTATAAAATAACAAAAACAACCACAAAAGACATAATTCTGCTCGAATACCAAAATAAACGTATAAGAAAAGAGAATAAAATATAAGTGCAAATATGCACTTATCACATTGCCTAAGGAATGAGACGCAAAGAGAACCGCCATCATTGAGTCCAACAAAGGAGAGAATGCATCTTACGACCTTGATGAGCTCCATGGCACATTGGTGACTCATGAACTTGAAGTTGCAACAAGGAGAGAAATAAAGGAGGATGATAGATCCATGAGGAAGGGGATCGCCTTGGTTGGAAGAAAGGATCAATCCGATGATGAAGATGACGATGAGGATGAAGAGATGATCTTGTTCACTAGGAAGTTCAAGAAGTTCTTCAACAAACATAGCAAGCCGAAGGCCTCTAGTGCTATCAAACAAGAATCCAAACATGAGGTAACTTGTTATAATTGTCAAGAGAAAGGTCATTATGCTAACAAATGTCCTAGGAAGAAGAATGAGGATAAAGGGAAGAAGAAGGCGTTTATAGCCACGTGGAGTGATAGCGACTCCGATGAAGAAGAAGAAGCAACAACTCGTTGTCTCATGGCAAAAGATGACATAGATGAAGGAGATGAAAGCGACAATGAGGTACCTACATTTGATGAACTTTTAGATTCTTACAATGAACTTATAGATGTACTTGACAAAACCAAGATGAGTAACAAATTACTCAAACTTGAGGTTGCTAAGAAAGATGAAGAAAATAATTCATTGAAAAATGAATTAAATTCTTTAAAAATGTCTTTTTGCAAATTTAGTGAGAGTAGTCTAAAGATGAATGAGTTGCTTGGCTTGCAACGTTGTAGCTTTGATAAAGCCGGGTTAGGCTTTTCAAGCAAATCAAAATCTTTTTCAAGCATGTTAGCTAAAGCCAAGCATGATTCTCATACTTGCAACTATTGTTGTAAAATTGGCCACACTAAGAATAAGTGTAGGTTTGCTAGAATTCAATACCAACCTAATAAGAGGTGTAAATGGATTCCAAAGGTGCCAATGAAAGCTAACCCTCTAGGACCCAAAAATCAAATGGGTACCAAAGATCCTCCTATTGTAAATTTGTTTTGTAGGGATAACAATGAGATGGAGGATGAAGGCACAAGCAACTCAAAGGAGGAGTTTGTATTATTCACCACTATAGAAGAGGCGCGAGGCATAGGACCAATGACAAGAACACACTCTTGTCATCGGAGGTAAAATTTAATTTATACATTTTAAAAGAGCAATTCAAACTTTAATTGGCACAAATTAATTGTGACCAATAAATATGAAGCTCAAATATTCATTGGAGTAAAATGCAAGACCCCTTAGCATATGCACATATAAATTGTTTTATTGCATGATGTATGCTTATCCTTTTATAGTAAGTGCATTTGATTCAAATTTGAATATGCTATGTAATTAAGCATGTTATAAGTGTTTAGATGCTCTATCTTTGATATAATGATCTTATCAATCTTATCTAATGATGCATTGAGAATTATATTGTTTATTGGACATAGGTGCATGAACTCTTGGTAGAACATATGCACATTTTGCACATTTAGAATTTATTGTTAATTGCCTTAAACACATGTTTGTGGTTCATCTCTATGATTTAATCTTAGGCTTGTTATGCTTATTATATGCTTGATGATGAACATGTGTAAATTGTTAAATTATGCTATGTTTATTAAATTGTGTGCTTTTTGATTATCACAAAAAGGGGGAGAATTTTGTGATAAACTTGAAGGTTAATACATGCATAGTTTGAGGGGGAGAGCTTGTGTATGCATGGTTTGAGGGGGAGAGTTGTTTACCTTATGATTTACTTGGTAATCTTGTATGTGCTATGCAATTGTTAATGGGGAGTCATGTTTACTCACATTTTATGCATATTACATATTCAAGTTTATCAAGTTTTGTGATCATCAAAAAGGGGGAGATTGTTGAGCCTTAAACACATGGTAGTGTTTAATGCGTTAATTTATCTCCGGTTTATTTTTGAGTTTTGATGATCAACAAAACTTGTGTTTGTTATATTAATGTGTGTACTTAGTGTGCAGATTAAGTGATTAAAGTGGTTTGAAATGAAGAAAATCAAGTGTGCAAATTCTGGCATGGATCGCCCCAGGCGATGGTGATCATCGCCCCAGGCGATGGCAGCCAGGCGGTGCATAGCCACGCACATCGACTGGAGCGATGTCGAGGCTGGCACGCGGGGGAGTTCGCCCGAGGCGATGGCATGAACGCCTGAAGCGATGGACCGAAAGCCTGAAGCGATGGCTGGTTCGTTTGAGGCGATGAAGATTTTGGACATGCTGAGGCTACGGCCTTGATTTTTGCTCTGGATCGCCTGAGGCGATCGACTCATCGCCTGAGGCGATGCGTGTGATCTGCTAAGCGTTGAGGCGCGGCGATGGTGATCGCCTGAGGCGATGGCGGAGGCGATGCAGGAGTTATTTCAGCCTTATGTGTAGCAACGGCTAGTAGGATCCTAGGGGGCTTCCTACACTATAAATATCGATGCTTTGGAGCATTTTGAAGCTAAGAAACAAGCCTACAAACTTCTACAAGCTTTGCATAATTCAAATTTATTATAGCATTGAATACTCCATACATTGTTGTTGTATTGGAGCTTGTAATTGTTTTCTCTTGATAGAGTCTTGTTGTCTTCGTATGAGTACACCGTGAAGGTGTTGTTGTTTGGTTTATTGCAAAGGTCCTCCAACACCAAAGCAAGTTGGTAAATTGTAAAGCCGCCAACAAGTAAAGTTGGTGCATGTGTTGTGGCTATCCTTTGAGCCCTTAAGGCCAAGAAGACTCGTGCAGAGTGTTGGTAGCTCGTGAAGAGCTTTGTGTACTCGTGAAGAGTATTATGCTCGGGAAGAGCGTTGTGTACTCGGGAAGAGTAGTGTGCTCGGGAAGAGCTTTGTAAACTCGGGAAGAGTTGGGTTGTGGCTAACTTGGAGCCCTCAAGGCCAAGATCATCTATTCTAGTGGAACCTCGGTTGGAGGTTATCTAACCGGGAAGAGGAGACGTAGGCGATTCATCGCCGAACTTCTATAACAAATATTTGTGTCTTTCATTGCTTTTATTTTCATTACGCATTTATTTACTTATTCTTTTTATTTATCGATTGACGTAAGGCTTCCGCAAGCGCAAACTCTTTTAGTTTTGCAAACTCATTTTAAAAAGCTAAAGTAGCCAATGAATCTCATTCACCCACCCTCTTCGATTCCAACACTTACTGCCATGGTCCGCCCAGACAAAGATATATTGTCATGGTCCGTACAGACAAAGCCTTACTGCCATGGTCCGCCCAGGCAAAAATATATTGTCATGGTCCGCCCAGACAAAGGCTTACTGCCATGGTCCGGCCATGCAAAGATATATCGTCATGGTCCACCCAGACAAAGACTTACTGCCATGGTCCGCCCAGGAAAAGATTTAATCATAGTCCGCCCAGACAAAGATTGATTGCCATGGTCCGCCCAGGCACGGTTTTATTGCACAGACTGCCCCGGAGTTCAAATCAGACTAGCAATCATTCGCTCATATTTATTACATGCCTTGTCTGCTTATATTTATTCTCCGGGATCAGATGAGACGAGATTTATTTGCTCAGCATTTTATCATCTTAAGAGCTCAAGTCATCTGTCACTTTGCAAATTCAGATGATCTATATCTCCTATGCGCATTTATTATTTTGGAGTTCAATACGTACGAGCTGTATGTGCTCAGTTTATTAGTTCTGGAGCTCAGGCCGGGGGAGCATTATCTGCTCATATTTATGGTATTTGGAGCTCAGGTCGAGCGCCCTTATGTCCTCAGTTTATTATTTCTGGAGTTCAGGATAGACGAGCTACATGTGTTCGGTTTATTATCTCTGGAACTCAGGTCGGGCGAGACTTATATGCTGGGTTTATTATCTTTGGAGTTCAGACAGGTCAACCCTGTAAAGATTTAATTATGTACTTAGAATTATTTCTAGTTATTATTGCAGGTCAGCCCTGCCCAGAAAACAGGTCAGCCATGTTTAAGATTTAATTATGTACTTAATATTATTTCGAGTTATTATTGCAGGTCAGCCATGCCCAGAAAACAGGTCAGCCCTGTTTAAGATTTAATTATGTACTTAGAATTATTTCGAGTTATTATTGCAGTTCAACCCTGTTTAAGATTTAATTATGTACTTAGAATTATTTCGAGTTATTATTGCAGGTCAGCCCTGCAAGATAACGGGTCAGCCCTGTTTAAGATTTAATTCTATACTTAGAATTATTTCGAGTTATTATTGCAGGTCAAGCCCTGCACAGGTAACATGTCATCCCGGCCGAGATAATATGCCATCCTTACTACATGATAGCTCAGTTTCGACACTCTGGAGTCTTATTTGCTCCATGTTGATGGTCTGGAGCTCGGCTGTATCTATTTACTCAATGCATTTTACTATTTTACGAGTTCGGACAAGTGTCATTTGCTCGATATATCTCGTCTCTGAAGCTCACATCAACTTATTTACTCCTCGGCTCGGCATTACTTATGGAGCTCATATCAGCCCGGATTTATTCGCTGTCTATGGATTATTTTTGGAGCTCAGTTGTATTTGGTTTGCTTAGCACGACATATCTATCAAGCTCTGGATGTCCAGATGTTCATTAGCTCTGGAGTTCGGCGAGTTTTATCTGCTATGGAACTGAGCTAGACTTTATTGATTATGGAGTTCAGGCGAGCATTATTCGCTCTTGCTTATTTCGGAGCTCAGATCAGGTCGGCTGATCATCATTCGCTTATATTTTATCATGTGGAGTTCATCTCAGCTCAGACCAATATTATTAGCTCATATATATTTCTTCGGGGCTTAGATCGGGTCAGGCGAGCGTAATTTGATCGGATATATTATCTCAGATCAGGTCGGGCGAGCAACATTGTTCATATCAGGTCGTATGAGTATCATGATCTCAGGAGCTCAGGTCAGGCGAGCTTTATTTGCTCAGCTCAGTTTTATCACCTCGGGTATCTCGATCTCCTTTGTCAGCTCGGAATTCTAGATTATAGTAGCTTCAGTTCGGATTCCTACTTCCCAGTACGACCTGCTATTATTGACAGAAGCTCAGTATTATGATTACACCGGTTCTCGTATGGGCTATACGAACCGCCTACTTTATCAAGGATCGGCATTCGAATTGTCATGGCTCTACCGACAACATGACTTGGGAACTCGGCATGGCGAAAGGTCACATCATGGTTTGACATTTGAAGGACTACCGATCTGGGTCCTCACCTAACCAATTGAAGTCGATATAGCGCTACTCTAGCTCAACTAAAGGGGGATACTCGTGATACCCGGTAATTGTCCGGGTGCGGTTTGAACCCGAATTCTATGGGCTCGACCCGATTTGACAAGATAGCAGATACCATCATACATTGGCCCGTTTGCCTTGGCCCATTTTCTTTTTAATAGGCCCATTATCATATCATTTTATTAACCCATTTGTCATTTATTTTGACCAATTTAATTGTCATTAGAGGCCTTAATTAGAGGCCCTAATTAAAAGCCCATTAACAGGGATAAAATGGATAGGGAATAGGTTAAGAAGAGGAGGCTGCTTCATCGGCTGATAGGGGAGAGAGCTGATTTCTTGTTGTGGTCATTTTTTCCTCCATTATGGTGCAAAAACATCAACTATTGTAAATTCTTGGTATTATAGTGAAGATTCATGCTGGACTAGGTCCCGGGGTATTTTTCCTCGGGGTTCCACGTAAAAAATCTTGATGTTCTTGGTATTTTTCGTATATTGATTCATTGTTACAAAATCGAACAAAAAACTAAGGTAACAAGTTTAAAAAAAATCGACCGAATGTTCACCCAAGCTAAGAATGTGCCGTCTAACCACCAAACAGTCGACTGCTTAGCATTTGACAAAGAAATTTCTATAATAAACGACGGGCTTGTGGAAAGTAATTTGATCTCTCGTCATGCATCACATTTTAGAAAGAGGAAAGAAACGATATATATATATATATATATATATATATATATATATATATATATATATATATATATATATATTGATGATATAATTTTTTCTCGAAACAATTAAAAACTAGCACAACCACTGAAAAATATGTGTACACACGCGCAAGTTTTGTATGCATCTATCAAGTTCCATAATGTAGTGTTTGGCACATGCATTATCATCCACTAGGTGTGATTAATTATCATTAGTATCTTAATTTAGCTGGCATTTTCCTTAAATATATAAATTAAGAAGATTCCTCAATGAAATTACACGGCAAATCCAAAAATAAACGTCAAAAAATTTAGTTAAACAAATGGATGTGAACCATAATTTAGTGGTAATTAACAATGAATGATTAAGTCGATGCGAGATATGACAAATTTAATAATCTGATGATGTATAAATTGTAGGAATTATTCACAGGAGACACATAAGTAATAATAATAGGTTGAAATTATTGTATTCCTACAGTAGGTTGATCCTTCAATTTAGTGCAAGATAACATTTTATCTCAGAAAACATAATAGATACTATTAATTTATTTATATATTTTACAGAAAATATAGACTTAAAAATTTTTCGCATACCCAGAGAATATGTAATATTATACATTTTGTTTTAAACTTTTAGCATATTTGTAGGATTAAGTGTTTTTATGTATCAAAAGCTATAACTTGTGGTAATTGTGCAACTCAAATCTGTTGAATCTTACAACAAACTCAAGCGTCATATGTCAATACTCTCGGTATACCAAACACCAACTCACATATCAACCTATACATTCATATACATACACAACTATTTGTATTGATTTTTGGTACAACGGATGCACCTAAGTATTTTCCTGCGACCTCGGCCACTGATTTCGTTAAAAGATTCAATGTGTACCAAAGTCATTTATTACACTCATATATCCATATATACTATACTATATTATAATGTGTAAGCACTTTAGAGTAACCATTTTGGTATGATAATTATGAAATTCCAAAAATACCCTTGGCTTCTTTCATTAAAATTTTAATTGTCACACGGTGAATATTGTAAAATCCATTATTAATAACTTACCATAACAGTTGTATTCTCTCCGCCACTATCCCATGCATTAATCATCCGTCTCTCCACATTATTACTATTCAAAATTCCATTTTTTGAAACCCCGTGAAAGCAGTTCACAACCTTACGAAAATTGGGATTCAAAATGCAAAAAAGGCACACTTAAAAATCACGAGCTTTCCAAATTATTATTAGGATGACATATTATATTCAATTATATTAGTTATTTAAATTAATGAGCTGAAATTAAGTGATCTGATATTACAAGTTCGAGATTAGTGAATTTGATATGAGCTTATTGAGTAGATACTCATATTTAGATTTTATGGGAATCCTAATTTGTCTTCATATGAGGACGCTCTAGATTCTAATCCCCAACACACCAAAACAACACAGTTTCAATTCTCCATATCAGGAAGAGAGACGACAGTCCCATTGAGGAATAAAGAGATTTGATTTAGGAAGACCACAAACCACACGGTTCGTGTTCATCAATTCGTAATCGATTGTTAGTTTTATAACGCAACATTTTCCAATCGCTTACAATGGATCCATGTATATTTATATTTGCGGATCTATGAATTCTGATTTGGTATGATGTAGATCTTGAATTGTTGAGTTTGGATATATGATTTTAGATAGTGCCTTGAAAAATATCTAACATTTACTCCTTTCAATTTAATTTTAAAATGTCAACATATGAACATTTATCAATAAAAATTGTTTACGCTGATAAATATTAATTGGCTGCTGACGTTGAAAATTATTCCATAATTGTATATTGTATATGCTTGTTTTGTTTAAAATTGTGGAGTGCGCTCAACCCAATTCCCCTGAAATTTGCTAACGAGTTAATGGACGAAAATTATATCATAGGTCGACCCGATCAAGAGTCATAAATAATCATGAGTTAGTTGAACTAGCCCGTGGTCAACAGGACGATTAATTGGGTCAACAATTTCATGGGGCGGACCCATAATCGACCCATATATAGGTGGGTCGGTTAAGGCTCATAATTTTCTAACCCGTGAACTGTCGATTAACAGGCGTTCAGGGTTTATTTATTTTTTAAAAAATTTATAACACATGTTGTTGTGTAAATTTGAACTCATGATCTCCTAGTTGAATAATTAGTTTCAGCAGTTAAGCTATAAGAACATTGCTGATCTAAATAGAGTTTTGATGTCACCCCGTATTTTCTCTATTTGGTAGAGTAAACGCAATAAAAAAATAAATAGGACATCATGATTTTTTACGTGGAACCCCCCCCCCCCCCAAATGAAGGGAAAAACCATGGGACCTAGTCCAGTAAAATTCTCCACTATAAACAATGAGATTACGGTTTTTTTGTACAAGATATGAGCAAAATTAAAATAAAGGGGAACTTTCTTCTTTAAGCAAAGTGAGGAGCCCAAAGGTCCCCTTTTTTCCTAAGTTCTTTGCTCCTTTTATAGAGCCTTGAGGAATGATAATGGAAATGATCATGGGAGTCAAAGTCCATCATCCCTCTCTTCCCACCCACTAATTGCCCTGATCCTTGCAGGCTTACCGTAATCATAGTCCCTCATTATCACACATTCAATTGTGCATTGTGACCAGTTTCGAATATCCGAGCATCCCTATAACCGAGCACCTATGTCTCCGAGCAACTTTTATACCCGAGCAACATGTTCTACCCAAAGCATGTTCGGGAAACTCGGGTTGACTAGCTGCTTTGATCGGGATCTTATGCCATTGTTTTGACCACATGGGACCGAACAGAGTAACATACTCTTTGGTCATTATCTTGTTCGGGTATTTTCCTGTTCGGCAATGACTTTACCCGATGTGGTCTAATTTTCCTACCACGTCAAGTGTTATAATTTATATATATTATATAACACCCTTGTTTTTTTAAATAAATAAAATAATAATAATAATAATAATAATCTTAATAGTAATAGTAATAATAATAATAATAATAATAATAAATAAATAAAATGATAATGCTAATAAAGTTAACATTACTATTAAGAGTTGGTATAGAGTTGTTGACCATGACAAATGTCCTCATGCATGCAACTCTTCTACTCATATTTTGCCTATAAACACAATCCAAATCCATCACTTTCAGCTATAAAAATCGTCCAAAATCCTTAGAAAAATACCAAAGAAATGTTAGAATTTTAGACCAAAATCCATAAAATTAACCAAAACCTTTCCAAATATTATGAAAATTTTACCCAACCTCTCTTATCAACCCATAAACAAACGTATACGAGTGGTGTAGTAAAATCATTAGGAAAAATAGCTAAAAAATTTCTGAACTGTGAAGAACAAGTGAGAAAATCTGTCCAGAAAAATCACTTTGAGGTAGTATGTTATGATCGAATGGGAGTGTTTATAGGAAGGTGTGAATAAACACTCTACTAAAATTTATCTTTTTTATATTTTCCTGGATTGATTTCACTTGGGTTAGCAAATGAAACCTATTTCTTAATCAATTCTAATCTGAACAGACCACTGATAGTGTGAGTGCGGAATCGGTCTGTTCTTGATTAGTAAGACCGATCTGATGGCTTGAAATACAAAGTAGTGCGATATGTAAATAGGCAAGAAGTGTTTCTGGAAGTTCGAAGGCAATCCCTTCTACGTCTCCACTTCTTCCAATATAGGAAGGATTCACTAGAAGACTTTGAGTAATACAATCCTGTTGTACAACCCCGATTCAGCTGGATTTACCCCACTACCAGACTGAAACTCCTAGTCTCTCAATCTGTTCAGACACAATCCGTATGACAGTTACTTTGAACTCACTCTTCTATCTTAGAACAAATATTGTTGATAGAGTGAATTATACTAAGCACAAATGATCCTTAAACGATCAAATATAACAATAAGACGTGCTTTCAACTTTGAGCAGATCGATCAGATGAAGTCTTTCGACGATAGTGTTATGCTCAAGTGGATGCTCAATAAAATTGTTGATCTTGTATGCGTATTGTATCTCTTGTATTGTTTTGTCTCATGTTGTGAGCATATAAGTTGCACCTTTATATAAGCATTTCTGCCAACGAAAATATTTCCTTCTGTGTGCAACTCTTTACTTTGGTCAACATCTGAACAAGCTGCAGTCTTCTATTTTAGACAATTTCCCTTCTGGTCTGTTCTTTCGGCGCTTGTCAGATAAGATCTCATTTGTCTATTTACCATTTAAGGTAACTCCAGTCTTTGGTCTATTTCAGCAGTAAATGCAACATTAAATGCTTCAATAAATAGCCGTTGATTATTCGGACTGATGAACGAAGTTTGCTAACTAAGTCTGAATTGATAAGTTCTTATCTGGTCTGCATTGATCTGCGTCGATCTGGTATGTTCTGATCTGGTTGACATCGATCTGGTCTGTATCGATCTGGTTGACATCGATCTGATCTGTTTTGTCATTGTCTTAATTGGTCTGATCTGTTTTGTCATCTTTAAAATTCGTAACCAACAAATTCCCATTTTTGATGATGACAAAACCTAGCTTCTTTATCCTTTTCTTAAGTCCTTTTTCTTGTACAAATTTCGTTCAGATCAATTAAGTCTTTTTGTTCAAAATAAATAAACTATTCAAAATAAATGAATGAGACTGAGAATTCCGAATGAAAGACTTTTTATAAATTGTCTGATGAATACATTTACATATGTAATTCATTATAGGTAGTTATTTATGTCTTCTTTACGGGCTACTGTTCTGGCTTCATTTATTTCTTTTCCCCCCTTTTTGGAATCAGAAATCTCCTGAAGGAAATCTACGATCTGCGTAAGCTGAGCGCAGATAGCATCCAGGCGATGATCTTGAGTAAGGAGGGATTTTGCAACTGCAGTTTTTGACTTCGGAAGCCAGCTCGATCTGTTCTTTTCTCAGACTGGCCTTGTAGGATGCTTGTTGAGAGAACAGATCGTTCAGACCATGCTGGATACTGTTGATGCTCTTCAGCATCTTTTCCTTGAACGAGTCAAAATTCATAGAGGTAGTCCGCTGGCTTTGATGAACTTCTCTTACTCATTGGGAGAGAAATAGAAAGTTATCAGATAACTCGCGAAGGGACTTGGCCACTGATGGAGCATCATCAAGGTAGTCTGGAATTTCTTCAGCAGATGACACATCCATCTCTTTCCCTTTGTCAGTCGTCACAACAAAATAGTCAGCAGATTGGCGATTGTCGGACCGGACTAGTTCCACCAGATCCGTAGAGAATTGATTCAAAAATTCCAAGTCTGCATCAGAAGGATCTGGAGGAGAGTTTGGTTGAACATGCTCCTCAATTTGTAAAGCTGCAATGATACTGGGCACAATTAGTCCAACATCGACAATGTCTTGTGTGACAATAGTGTGTGGTGCGATTAGTGTGCTGGTCTAAGCTTCGGAGACTGAGGATGCAAAAGGAATGGAAGTAGTATGAGATTCCAACAGTACGTCCATTGCATCAGCCTCTGCAGCAGACGGAGCATTAGGCAGTGGCTGCTCCGCTGGCTTAATAATTGTTGCCCCAGAATTTTGTCCTGCCACAGTCTGGCTTGGGGTTGGGTGATCTGGACTGGGAGGAGGGTTGAAATGTTCAGCCGCTGGCGATGCATTCGGACAGCCATATGAAGAGTTAGAACGTCCATCTCCAGCTGAGCTATGACCGCGCTGTCGTCCTTGACAGTCGGGCTGGTGACATCAAAATTGTCTTTCTTGGCTTGGATAAGGAGGTTTGCAAGCCTCAGCCTGTGTTTTACACAAAATAGCTCTTTGTGATGCACAGCAATGCGAACATCATCTGTTTCTGTGCCTTTCAGAACCTCCTGTTCCATTTTGTGTAGCCGCTTAAGTTTGCCAAAGAACAGATTGAAGTGATTGACTGTTCTGTACTGGACCCATTCATCGAATACGACAGTGAGAGCCCGTACTTTGTCTTCAACGTCTTCCATGGCAATGTCAATAGCTGTTTGAGCAGCTGATTTGGGCTTGGAGGGTGCATATTATGTCATGGTGGCTTTGCCCTTCCCAGCAACAGATGATGGCTTAATCCCTGATTGGGTATAATCGCCCAACTCTTTGATTACAATCACCTTGACAGCTGGGTTATTGGATGGGACTCGGGGCACCACTTTGGCTATTTTGGGTGGAGCTTTGGATGTTTGAAGTGGAGCTTGGGATTTTGGGAGTGGAGCTTGGAGTACAGGGGCTGCTTGGGTGGGAGGAAAGGTAGATATGGGTTTAGGGTTAAAGGTTGTTAGGGGTTTGTTGTTGAGTTCGAGGCTTTTTTTGGTAGGGGTTTTGTTAAGGATGAAGTATTAGAGGCAGACTGGGTTTCATCAGAGTCAGTCTGGACCACTACCAGTTTTCGCGTAGCCCTTGTTGTCTTCTTCTCTGCAGCCTGTTCTGCACCAACCTCCATTTTGACAGTCAATAAATCCGTGGGAGTTGGGGGAGCACTCTTGGATCTTAACAGAGCCAGTCATTTAGGATTGATGACTTTGAACGGACTGAGTGCTGAAGATTTCCCCTGCTCAATATTCATGGACTCCAACAGCTTGCTCAGTGGAACGGCAAAACAGACAACCTGCTTTGCGGACGTGATGGTCTCCAGCAAAACACCAAATAAGATGGAGGACCAGTTCACTTTCTGTCCCAAATGAATAACTGACATGGCCCCAAACTTCTCAGAAGTCACAACGTCAAAACTCCCAGCCTTTCTCAGTAGGGGCTTTCCGACGATGTCGCAAAGCACTTGAAAGTGGAAAGGCATCTCCTTCTTCTTGAATGAAGGCTAAGTGTAAGGCCGACGATTGATACTCTGAGTTGAAATTCTTCCAGAGTAGCTTTGGACAAATAAGCGAAGTAGGACATGCCAGAGGTTGGAAGTCCAAACGTCTCCGTAAACAGCTCCTGAGAAATTTCAACAATCTGGCCATTTACTGAAGAAGAGATGGAATTCTTATGAGATACGGCGTTGGAAAATAGTTCTTTGATCGCCGATTCATACACCACCGTGCCGCATTACAAGAATTTCCACAGTCCAGAAGATTCCAGATTCTTGAACTGGGCTGTAAAATATTACTATGTTAAAGATTGATAGTGATTTTAGTCAGATCATAGGATAACAGCAGATCGATAGAGATCGGTCTGATAGTCAGGATCAGTCTGTATCTTACAGGCCATTGTATTATCGATATGTGCTAGCACTAAATCTTTAAAAACGAAGTTGAGCAAGAGTCAAATATATCACGACAAATCTATTAAACCAAGAATTTGACGAAAATAATTAAACTTAGCCTCGGGGAGTGGTTTAGTGAAGATGTCTGCAGCTTGCTGGTCTGTTGAAATGTACTCGATCCGAATATCCTTCTTGACAACATGACCTCGAATAAAATGATGTCTGATATCAGTATATTTCGTTCGAGAGTGCAAGACTGGAATATATGTGATAGCAACTGCACTTGTGTTGTCGGAAAAGATTGGTGACTCAGCAGCTTGAATGCCATAGTCTCTGAGCTGATGTTGAACCGAGAGCATTTGAGCGCAACAGCTTCCGACGGCGAGATATTCTGCCTCAGCTGTGGATGTGGCAATCGACGTTTGCTTCTTGCTAAACCATGAGATCAATCTTTCACCTAAGAATTGACAAGTTTCACTGGTGCTTTTGCGATCGATCTTACATCCTGCATAGTCAGCGTCTGAATATCCAATGAAATTGAAGTTAGAATCTTTGGGATACCAGAGACCAACATTCTGAGAACCTTTTATGTATTTTAAAATGCGTTTAACGGTAATGAAGTGGGATTGTTTAGGGTCAGATTGAAATCTAGCACACATACAAACAGAAACATAATATCAGGCCGGCTCGCTGTAAGATATAACAGCGATCCGATTAGACCTCGATACATTGTTACCTCAACTGACGTTCCCCCTTCTTTATCTAACTTAATTGATGGACTCATCGGAGTTGAAGCAGTTGAGCAAGTCTCCATACCAAATCGTTTGAGTAGCTCCTTGATGTACTTGGTTTGATTAATGAAGATTCAATTATCGAGCTGTTTGACTTGTAGACGGGGGAAGAATGACAATTCTCCCATCATGCTCATCTCAAATTGACTCTGCATTAACTTAGAAAATTTCTCGCATAGCTTGGGGTTAGTTGACCCAAAAATGATATCATCAACATATATTTGAATTAACAGAGTATGTTCCCTCTTAATAAATTTAAATAAACTTTTTTCTACTGAGCCGATCTGGAAATCATGATCCAGAAGAAATTGAGACAGAGTGTCATACCAGGCTCTGGGGGCTTGTTTAAGTCAATACACTGCTTTATTTAGTAAGTATACATGATCTGGAAACCAGTGATTAAGAAATCCAGGAGGTTGCTCGATGTAGACTTCCTCCTGATGTTTGCCATTAAGAAATGCACTCTTCACGTCCGTCTGATATATTTTGAAATCTTTAAAAGCATCGTATGCAAGAAAGATTCGAATGGCTTCAAGTCTGGCAACTGGTGCAAAGGATTCATCAAAGTCGATTTATTCTCCTTGTCTGAAGCCTTGTGCAACCAGTCTGGCCTTGTTTCTAACTATCACACCATTTGCATCTAGCTTGTTTCTGAAAACCCATCTGGTTCCAATAACAGGCTGATCACTTGGTTTGGGAATTAAACTCCACACGTGATTTTGTTCAAATTGGTTGAGCTCTTCTTGCATAGCCTCTATCCAGTTATAGTCAGCTAAAGCTTCGCCAGTCTATTTTGGTTCCAGGTTGGATATGAATGCAGCTTAGGTGAATTCATCCATCATCTGTCCTCTAGTTTTTATGGGTGTAGATGGACTTCCAATCACCAGATCATGTGGATGTCTCTTAGTCCAGCGGTAGTTTGGTTCTAGAACAGCTGGACCTGGTGGAGGCAGAATGCTGATATCGTCAGTATTGGTCTTCACGTTGGTATTCGTCACTTTCGGATCAACGACATCAGCTTGATCTGGTAGAACTTCAGCGACTTCTACCGGTCTGTCTGATACTTCAGGTTCTGGTGGATTATCTCTTAATCTGTTAACTGCATTCTCATCATCACTGTTAGCTTCGATATGGATATTTTTCATCTGATTTTGAATTAATTCCTTGTGGTTCTCAATATCAAGAAATTCATGAAAAACTACATGAATTGACTCTTCACAGTTAGAGTTTGATTATTGAAGACACGAAATGCTTTGCTACAGATAAATATCCTAAGAATATTCCATCATTTGACTTAGATTCGAAAGCGGTTAAATGATTCTTACCGTTGTTATGGACATAACATTTGCAGCCGAAGATATGGAAATATGAAATAGTCGGTCTGTTATTTGTCCATACTTCATACGGTGTTGAATTTAATTTCTTATTAATCATGGA
This sequence comes from Haberlea rhodopensis, assembly GCA_907163345.1. NCBI lineage: Eukaryota > Viridiplantae > Streptophyta > Magnoliopsida > Lamiales > Gesneriaceae > Haberlea > Haberlea rhodopensis. The sequence continues at coordinate 4,088,126 of CAJQUN010000022.1, read as the reverse complement.
CCGATTTCTGTGTATAACATGCTGTATTGACAGCCTCTGCCCAGAACTTTTGAGAGATTCCAGAGTCTGCAAGCATTGTTCTTGCTGCTTCCTTGAGCGTTTTGTTGCATCGTTCTGCAACTCCATTTTGTTGAGGAGTGCGAGCTGCTGAGTATTCATGTCTGATCCCTTGGTCATCTAGAAAGGATTCAAGATTTTGGTTTGAGAATTCAGTGCCTTTGTCGCTTCGAATCCTGTCTATCCCTAATGATTTCTCGTTTTGAATGCGCTTCAACAACTTGATCAATTTCGGGCCGGTCTGGTCTTTACTGCTCAAAAATATAGTCCATGTAAAACGCGAGTAATCATCAATAACAACAAGAGTATACCGCATTCCCCCTAAACTTGTTATTGGTATGGGATCAAATAAGTCCATGTGCAATAAGCAGCGTGAGGAGGATTTGTCATTCTTGTTCTTAAAGGATGATCTGACTTGCTTGCCCATTTGGCAAGCTTGACAAATTGTAGGGTCTTCCTACCTTAACATCATCTTAATACACAAATTATGGACTAAACATGCATTAATAAAGTCTTAGGGTTCCGGTTGTAGCTTTGAGCTAATAAAGTTACAGGCCAACAATGAATTTTCAAAACTTAACTCATTACATTCTCAATAATGAATGTTAAAGCGATAGAATTATACTACTCCTAGAGTATAGACTATCCAAAAGTCCTGTATCCTATCTTCTTTCATGCTCCTTTTAGCTCACTGTCTCAACCCGACCCTTAGTCCTTCGGTCCAAAAGTGTACCTACAGGAACAACCCATCATGAGCATGTACATCGTTACTTAACATCATAAGACAATGGCATATAAATAAATGCATGAAAATAATTGGTAACGATACTTCCTGGTTAATCGCATTAACCCTCTTTGGTTGTCCCTGTTTCATAGCCATGCATATAATCATTAATTCTTGACATGAATGATTAAAATCATCATCTCATAAATATCATCATCTTCTTATAACATCATCATCATATAGCATCATCATCATATAAGCATCATCATCTTATAGCATCATCATCATATAAGCATCATCATCTTATAGCATCATCATCATCTTATAGCATCATCATCTTATAACACCATCATCATCTTATAACATCATCATCATATAGCATCATCATCATATAAGCATCATCATCTTATAGCATCATCATCATATACGCATCATCATCTTATAGCATCATCATCGTATAGCATCATCATCATATAGCATCATCATCATATAAACATCATCATCTTATAGCATCATCATCATATAAGCATCATCATCTTATAGCATCATCATCATATAAGCATCATCATCTTATAGCATCATCATCTTATAACATCATCATCATCTTATAACATCATCATCATATAAGCATAACAGTAAATGTACAATATCATAGTTAAGTAAACATGCGGGTTATTCGTCAGTTTCTTTTTGTTGACTCTGATTCACCTTCGTGCATATGGGCATCTTACCCCATCGTATGGCATCTTACCATATCATAACATCGTGTGGCATCTTACCACGTGGGCATCTTACCCTATCGTATGGCATCTTACCATATCATAATATCGTGTGGCATCTTACCACGTAGTAACATCGTATGGCCTCTTACCATATGGGCATCTTACCCCGTGGCATCTTACCACACAATAACATTGTATGGCATCTTACCATATGGGCATCTTACCCCGTGGTATCTTACCACATAATAACATCGTATGACTTCTTACCATATGGGCATCTTACCCTTTTATAAACATCGTATAACATCATTATAAACTTACTTATCATATCATCTTCACAAACATCATCATCTTAAGCTTATTTATCACAATCATCATCATAAATACTTATGCAATCAATGCATAGTCAGAGTTAGGAGTGTGTTACCGTCCGATGCCCGTACGCTTCTTACGTACCTTAATTCCAAAAGTGGAGAAATTGAATAACTTTATCTTCTTGATGTTGTTGGCACCTGGGATGGTTCCACACAACCATACACATTGATATTAGAAGCTAAACAATAGCCTAATACCAAAAATTTCATCAATTAAGCCAAGAAAATCATCTCCAGCAAAATCGCTTTACCGATCGATCGGTCACCCTTACCGATCGATCGGTAACTGTTCATATTTAAAATTTAAGCTACGGCCTTTCACCGATCGATCGGTCCAAGCCACCGATCGATCGTTAGTCATCCCCACCGATCGATCGGTAGCTTTCACCGATCGATCGGTAAGTGAAGGAATTTCACCACTCGCTTCGCACATGCACAGATCGATCGTTGCCCTGCTACCGATCGATCGGTCGCTGCGATTTTTCGAGCAAACTCCATTTTTTTGGTACAAACCTACCAAATAAACCAATACATCTTAAACCAAATACATCCCAACAACTTATCACCACAAAAACCTCATAAAACCATACCCCAAACCCATACAACACATACATCAAAACAACCCACATAATCACTTCAAAAATCACCCCATTTCAAATCCAAACATCATCAAAACTTTAGGAAGAGTTCCATACCTCTTGAAGGCTCCAAATTTGGTAAAAAATCACACAAACTCAAGTTTTGTGGAGCTTCCTCCTTCCTCCTTTGAAGGATTTCGAAAATGGGGTGAGGTTAGGGCTTTGGGATGATTTGGGGATTTTAGAGTGGTGGGGAAGAAGTGGAGGGAAATGGAATAAAAGGGAAAATATAGTGGGGTTATTAAAATTGCACCCCAAATTAACATGATGTATAAAACATCCCAACTTGGTATTTTAAAAGCATTTTTACAAAAATGAAACCAACATCATTAAATCCATACCTTCCTCATAATTAAAATCAACACAATTAAATCATGCTAACACTTCATTTTCCACGCACAACTTAATCATCTTAATAATTCATCATATAAACATAATTAATGCTTTAATTGCAATTAATCATTTCGGGGACATCACATTACTCCCCTACTTATAAGATTTCGTCCTCGAAATCGCATGCACTTACCCCAAAAGAAACTAAACATAATTCACATACCAGAGAATAGTTCCGGGTAGTGCTGTACCATATGCCGCTCCGTCTCCCACGTAGCCTCCTCGACACCCGACGATCCCACTGAACTTTGACCATCGGTATAACTTTGCTTCGAAATCTGTGATCCTTACGATCCAGGATTCTGACCAGTCGTTCTACGTAGGATACATCTGAATTTAACTGAACTTCTGAAGGCTGTAAAACGATCTGGCTCACACTTCCTCCACATAGAACGTGAAAAAAAAATATCATGAATCCCAGATAAGGACGACGGTAGAGCCAAACGGTAGGCCAAAGTACCGATACGCTGCAATACTTCCTATGGACCAACATACTTCGGGGATAACTTCGCCCGCATACCAAAACGAACTACACCCCTGAAGGGTGAGATTTTCAAGAAGACCCTGTCTCCTACTTGGAATGCTAGCGGTCGTCGCCGCTTGTTGGCATAGGCTGCTTGCCTATCCCTGGGTCGCTTTCATCTTTTGGCGTATCAACTTAATCTTGTCTTACATATCCTTAGTCATATCCGGTCCTCCGACCGCTTTACTAGTCAAGTCCTCCCAATACAGCGGTGACATACATCGTTGTCCGAAAAGAGCTTCAAAAGGAGTTATTTGAATGCTCGTCTGATAGCTGTTAATATATGAGAACTCCATCAGTGGCACTGAATCTTGCCACGGAGTATCAAACTCCAAAACACATGCCCTCAACATGTCCTCGAGCGTCTAAAGGGTACGCTCTGTCTGGCCGTCTGACTGAGGGTGATAAGCTGTACTCAGTATCACCTCTGTGCCCAAAGCTGTCTAAAGACCCTCCCAGAAATGTGGAGTAAACCTTGGGTCTCTGTCAGACACGATCGAGACTGGAACCCCATGCAACCTCACCACATCCCGCACATATAATTGGGTCACCTTTAGGTATGTGAAAGACACATGACAAGGGATGAAGTGAGCTACCTTCGTCAGCATAACCACGATCACCCAGATTGTATCAAATCCAGAGGCCATCCTTGGCAAGTGGGTCACAAGATCCATAAATACGTGCTCCCACTCCCACTCGGGTACTTCCAAGCTCTTCAGCTCGCCACCAGGCCTCTGCCTTTCTGCCTTTACTTGCTGGCAGATCAAACACCTTTTAACAAAAGTGATCACATCACGCTTCGTGCGTCTCCACCAGAATTGACCGCATAGGTCCTTGTACATCTTCCTTCCTCCTGGGTGGATACTGAACCGACTACTGTGGGCTCGCTCCAATATTCCTCTACGCAACTCTGGTGTATCTGGGACTACCCATCGGTTGCCCAATCTCAAGGAATCATCGGCCGTCCTTGAAGTACTATAGATGACCATCTTTGAACCTCATCATCCGACCTCTGGGCTTTCCTGATAACATCAAATATGTGAGGCTCAGCCAACAAGGTCGACACTCGCACCGGCGACGTGTTCACATCAAAATCATAGCCCAAATGGCAATAAGAAGTCATCATAGCTGATAGGCTCATGACATCCTCGGCAGTACTCTTCACTTTCCGACTTAAGGCATCTGCTATCAAATTTGCTTTACCAGGATGGTACTCAATTTCACAGTCATAATCCTTGAGTAATTACATCCATCTTCTTTGCCTCATATTCAGTTCCGCTTGGGTGAATAAGAACTTCAAACTCTTATGGTCCGTGTAGATGGTAAACGACGTACCATGCAAGTAATGCCTCCAAATCTTCAAGGCAAAAATAATAATGACTGCCAGCTCCAAACCATGGACTGGGTACCTAGCCTCATGTGGTTTCAACCGCCTTGACGCATAAGCCACCATATGCTTATCTTCCATCAACACACAGCCCAAACCTTGAAGTGATGCATTCGTGTACAAGGCAAACCTCTTATTCTCAAAAGGAATCACCAACATAAGTGCCGTAGTCGAACGACGCTTCAATTCTTGCAAGCCTTCCTCACAAGCTTCGGACCAATAGAACGGCACTCCTTTCTGAGTCAGCTGTGTCAGGGGTCTGGCAATCCCTAAGGATCTGGAGTACTGTTCTCAAGTGCTTTACGTGTTCCTCTTCAGTTCGAGAGTAAATAAGCACATCGTCAACTATGACGAACTGATCCAAACATGGTTGGAGCACCCTGTTCATCAGGCTCATAAAACAGCTGGGGCATCCGTCACCCCAAAAAGGCATGAATAAGAATCCGTAGTGCCCATATCTAGTCCTGGAAGCTGTCTTTTGTACATCATCCTCTCGAACTCGAATCTGATGATACCCCGATCTCAGATCGATCTTACTGTAGAGCCTCGTACTCTGCAGCTGATCAAACAAATCAACAATCCCCAGAAGCGGATACTTATTCTTCAATATGGCTTTGTTCAGTTGTAATCGATGCACAGCTGCATCGAACCATCTTTCTTTTTGATAGCCCTTGCCAAGGAGCTCCTGCAACTGAACTTTTAACTCCCTTAGCTCCGCTGGTGCCGTCCTATACGGGCACGAGAAATAGTAGACGTCCCTGGTAGTAACTTAATCCCAAACTCGACCTCCCTTGTCGGTGGGAATCCGGGAATATCCTCCGGAAGACATCAGGGAATTCCGCCACTACGGGCACATCCTCAACTCTTACTTCTTCTTTCTTTTCCGTGACATCAACGGCATATATGGGATATCCTGTATGGCCTCGTTCCAACAACTGCGCCATCTTGACAGCAGATATTAACAGAATCCTTGAACGGGGACCATCCCCATGGAATGTCCATTGGACTCCCATATCAGGCCTGAATCGGATAATCCTTGTCTGCAGTCCACAACTGCCTGATACTTGTTCAGCACATCGATGCCCCAATGCATTCGAAGTCTGACATTCCCAGAACAATCAAGTCTGTCCTCAGCTCGTTACCCTCAAAATAAATGAGGCCGTCATAAACCATCTGATCAGTTATCAAACCTCTTCCAGCGGGTGTCGAGACTACTAGAGGCATGGGCGACGGAGAAGTGCACATGAAATCGCATCATTTACTTCAGCATTTGCTGCCATGCTGCAACACAAGGGTTAACAACGATACCCAAAAGCAGTTCATATAATACATCGTTAGGGAAACAAAACATGTTAGTACGACATCATATACTTCATATGCAACACATGCATAAAACATGTTTAAAAGTAAGCACCTAGCCAACTTATTGCTAAGGCTACCCTTCGCTCATTCTCGGGTTATCTAACCTGGCTCTGATACCACTAATGTAGGGTCTTCCTACCTTAACATCATCTTAATACACAAATTATGGACTAAACATGCATTAATAACGTCTTAGGGTTCCGGTTGTAGCTTTGAGCTAATAAAGTTACAGGCCAACAATGAATTTTCAAAACTTAACTCATTACATTCTCAATAATGAATGTTAAAGCGATAGAATTATACTACTCCTAGAGTAGAGACTATCCAAAAGTCCTGTATCCTATCTTCTTTCATGCTCCTTTTAGCTCACTGTCTCAACCCGACCCTTAGCCCTTCGGTCCAAAAGTGTACCTACAGGAACAACCCATCATGAGCATGTACATCGTTACTTAACATCATAAGGCAATGGCATATAAATAAATGCATGAAAATAATTGGTAACGTATACTTCCTGGTTAATCGCATTAACCCTCTTTGGTTGTCCCTGTTTCATAGCCATGCATATAATCATTAATTCTTGACATGAATGATTAAAATCATCATCTCATAAATATCATCATCTTCTTATAACATCATCATCATATAGCATCATCATCATATAAGCATCATCATCTTATAGCATCATCATCATATAAGCATCATCATCTTATAGCATCATCATCATATAAGCATCATCATCTTATAGCATCATCATCTTATAACATCATCATCATCTTATAACATCATCATCATATAGCATCATCATCATATAGCATCATCATCATATAAGCATCATCATCCTATAGCATCATCATCATATAAGCATCATCATCTTATAGCATCATCATCATATAAGCATCATCATCTTATAGCATCATCATCGTATAGCATCATCATCATATAGCATCATCATCATATAAACATCATCATCTTATAGCATCATCATCATATAAGCATCATCATCTTATAGCATCATCATCATATAAGCATCATCATCTTATAGCATCATCATCTTATAACATCATCATCATCTTATAACATCATCATCATATAGCATCATCATCATATAAGCATAACAGTAAATGTACAAGATCATAGTTAAGTAAACATGGGGGTTATTCGTCAGTTTCTTTTTGTTGACTCTGATTCACCTTCGTGCATATGGGCATCTTACCCCATCGTATGGCATCTTACCATATCATAACATCGTGTGGCATCTTACCACGTGGGCATCTTACCCTATCGTATGGCATCTTACCATATCATAATATCGTGTGGCATCTTACCACGTAGTAACATCGTATGGCCTCTTACCATATGGGCATCTTACCCCGTGGCATCTTACCACACAATAACATTGTATGGCATCTTACCATATGGGCATCTTACCCCGTGGCATCTTACCACATAATAACATCGTATGGCTTCTTACCATATGGGCATCTTACCCTTTTATAAACATCGTATAACATCATTATAAACTTACTTATCATATCATCTTCACAAACATCATCATCTTAAGCTTATTTATCACAATCATCATCATAAATACTTATGCAATCAATGCATAGTCAGAGTTAGGAGTGCGTTACCATCCGATGCCCGTACGCTTCTTACGTACCTTAATTCCAAAAGTGGAGAAATTGAAGAACTTTATCTTCTTGATGTTGTTGGCAACTGGGATGGTTCCACACAACCATACAAATCGATATTAGAAGCTAAACAATAGCCTAATATCAAAAATTTCATCAATTAAGCCAAGAAAATCATCTCCAGCAAAATCGCTTTACCGATCGATCGGTCACCCTTACCGATCGATCGGTAACTGTTCATATTTAAAATTTAAGCTACGGCCTTTCACCGATCGATCGGTCCAAGCCACCGATCGATCGTTAGTCATCCCCACCGATCGATCGGTAGCTTTCACCGATCGATCGGTAAGTGAAGGAATTTCACCCCTCGCTTCGCACATGCACCGATCGATCGTTGCCCTGCTACCGATCGATCGGTCGCTGCGATTTTTCGAGCAAACTCCATTTTTTTGGTACAAACCTACCAAATAAACCAATACATCTTAAACCAAATACATCCCAACAACTTATCACCACAAAAACCTCATAAAACCATACCCCAAACCCATACAACACATACATCAAAACAACCCACATAATCACTTCAAAAATCACCCCATTTCAAATCCAAACATCATCAAAACTTTAGGAAGAGTTCCATACCTCTTGAAGGCTCCAAATTTGGTAAAAAATCACACAAACTCAAGTTTTGTGGAGCTTCCTCCTTCCTCCTTTGAAGGATTTCGAAAATGGGGTGAGGTTAGGGCTTTGGGATGATTTGGGGATTTTAGAGTGGTGGGGAAGAAGTGGACGGAAATGGAATAAAAGGGAAAATATAGTGGGGTTATTAAAATTGCACCCCAAATTAACATGATGTATAAAACATCCCAACTTGGTATTTTAAAAGCATTTTTACAAAAATGAAACCAACATCATTAAATCCATACCTTCCTCATAATTAAAATCAACACAATTAAATCATGCTAACACTTCATTTTCCACGCACAACTTAATCATCTTAATAATTCATCATATAAACATAATTAATGCTCTAATTGCAATTAATCATTTCGGGGACATCACACAGATCTTATCCTTAGCAAAGTTGATATTGGGCAGACCGATAACTAAATCATTTTTACATAGGCTAGAAATAGTCTTGAAATTAAGATGACTCAAGCGTTTATTCCATAGCCAATGTTTATTATCGTTATGAGCGATGAAACAAGTAGGATTATCAGGTTGATCATGATTCCAGTTAATCTTATAAGTAATTCCATTCCTGATTCCTACCAGCATGGTTTTACCATTAGATGTTTTAACAGTGCAAGTGTGTTTGTGAAATTCTACGGTATAAACATTATCACATAATTGACTTATGCTAACCAGATTATAGCATAAATTCTCAACTAATAACACATCATTTATGATAATGTTGCCATGGACATTTTTTACCCTTGCCCACGGTCTTACCCTTTGAGTTATCAAAGAAGGTGATCTTAGGACCAGTGTATTGAGTAATATCAGACAGCAGCTCGATGTTTCCCATCATGTATCGAGATCATCCACTGTCTAAATACCAGTCTGATAGTTTCTTCTTGGGTTCTTGTCAAAACAGGAATTACGGTTGGTACCCAATCCTACTTGGGTCCGGAACGGATTAGTCCTTTGGTGACCCACACCTAAATCAGCTTTATTGGTTTGTGTGTGTATGGTGTGGTGTGTGCTGTGCGATAACAAGTATGCTGAGCTTGTTGTGTGTAGTGTGTTGTGAAATGGTGGCTTTTGATTCTTGTCAGGCAATCTATATCTTCTTTGGACTGGTTGTGAGCTGTGATAATTGGATGGTTTTCCTTGCCTTAGATTTGGCACTCTTGAGTTTGGTCTGATAGACTCAAAACTCGCTGGTGCCTTTTTCGTGGCTTGGTTAACATACACAATCCCCTTTCTCAAACATTTATCCTTGAAAGAGATTCATGTTTGAATTTTAGGCACTTCTGATTCATATATTGTGCTGGATTTAACAAATTTCATTTGTTTGACTTTGTTCTTTTCCAGCAACAATTCAGTTTCATTTTTAGTGCTTTCATTGATACCAAAGCCTATGCCAGTGATATCACCGACATTTCTTTGTACCTCTTGCAACTCATCTAATGAAGCTCTTGATTTTGTCCATGTTTTGAAAATATGAGAAAGTTTAGCATTTTGTGCGCTAATTCTCTGATTTTCTACATGGAGCTGTTCATAGGAAATTTTTAGCTTATCCAGCTCGATCTTCAGACTGTCACATTCAACTAGCTTAGCACAGCTTGGTATGATGTGTTCATCTGTTTGATCTTTTCTTTCAGCCTTAAATTTATCAAATGATCCAGCTAGTGTTCTGTAGTCATTGGCCATATCTTGTAGTGCAAGTACAAGTTCTTCTCGTGTAAATTCATCCGAGTCAAAATCGAATACCTCATCGTTCTGACTAGTCTCTTCGTCTGTCATTAGGCACTGGATCTCCTCTTTGCTTTCACTGGAGGATCCTTCTAAGCTCTCTGATTATGAATCAGTCTGAGCCCACTTACTGTTGCCTTCTTCTGCTACCAGAACTTTTTGAGCTTTTCCATGATGCCCTTTACGATCTTTGTAGTGCTTCTATTTCTTGTCATCTCTGTGTCTTTCCTTCCTCTCGTCTTTCTTTGGTATGGTGCAATCTGCAATGAAGTATTCGGTCTTACCACAATTGTAGCAAGCCTGATCGTTAATAGAAGCATCTTTTCTTGACTTATATTGATGAGAAGGTTTAAAGTTCCTTTTATTTTTAGACATGAATTTAGCAAATTTCTTAATAAATAATGACATAGCATCATTACTCATTTGTTCGACAGATCGGTCTGTGGGGGTAGATTGATTTGGAATGGCTGCAAGTGCCTTGGTTGGCTGAGAGGTGGATGGCTCTGCTTCCCCTCTAGTGATCAGCTCGAATTCATAGGCCTTGAGATCAGTGAACATATCATGGAGTTCGATTTTGTTCAGATCTTTAGATTCTCTCATTGCAATGGGCTTGACGTCTCATTCCTTTGGTAATGTTCTCATCACTTTCAGAGCTACCTCTCTGTTGGTACAGTCCTTGTCAAGACTGTTCAGTTCATTGACAATGCATGTAACTCGTTCATCAAACTCGTTTAGAGTTTCTCCTTGTCTCATCTTTATGCTTTCAAACTTTTGTAGAGCCACGGTCAGCTTATTTTCTTTGGTCTGATTATTCCCTTCACAGAGCTGTAAAATCTTCTCCCAAATTTCTTTGGCAGTGGAGCACATCTTGATCTTGCTGAACATATTCTTGTCCAATGTTTTGAACAGAATATCATTGGCTACATTGTCTAGGTTAGCCTTTTTCCTTTCTTCATTTGTCCAGATAGCTCTTTCTTTTTCAATCATCTGAGATTCACCACTTGACCCTCCTAGGGCAGGGTTAACCTTTAGAATCTTCATTGGTCATTCTGTGATGACGTACCACATGTCGTCATCCCGAGTTGCTAGGTGAGCTTGCATGTGGATTCTCCAATCATCATAATCTTCTTTTGAGAACATGGGAATCTTGTTGAATGATGCCACCAGTCCAAGTATTCTTTTGATTAAAAACACCCGCTCTGATACCATTTGTTAGGATCGAATGGGAGTGTTTAGAGGAGGATGGTGAATAAACACTCTACTAAAATTTTATCTTTTTTATATTTTCCTGTATTGATTTCACTTGGGTTAGCAAATGAAACCTATTTCTTAATCAATTCTAATCTGAACAGACCACTGATAGTGTGAGTGCGGAATTGGTCTGTTCTTGATTAGTAAGACCGATCTGATGGCTTGAAATACAAAGTAGTGCGATATGTAAATAGGCAAGAAGTGTTTCTGGAAGTTCGAAGAAAATCCCTTCTACGTCTCCCCTTCTTCCAATATAGGAAGGATTCACTAGAAGACTTTGAGTAATACAATCCTGTTGTACAACCCCGATTCAGCTGGATTTACCCCACTACCAGACTGAAACTCCTAGTCTCTCAATCTGTTCAGACACAATCCGTCTGACAGTTACTTTGAACTCACTGTTCTATCTTAGAACAAATATTGTTGATAGAGTGAATTATACTAAGCACAAATGATCCTTAAACGATCAAATATAACAATAAGACATGCTTTCAACTTTGAGCAGATCGATAAGATGAAGTCTTTCGATGATAGTGTTCTGCTCAAGTGGATGCTCAATAAAATTGTTGATCTTGTATGCGTATTGTATCTCTTGTATTGTTTTGTCTCATGTTGTGAGCATATAAGTTGCACCTTATATAAGTATTTCTGCCAACGACAATATTTCCTTCTGTGTGCAACTCTTTACTTTGTCAACCTCTGAACAAGCTGCAGTCTTCTATTTTAGACATTTTCCCTTCTAGTCTGTTCTTTCGGCGCTTGTCAGATAAGATCTCCTTTGTCTATTTACCATTTAAGGTAACTCCAGTCTTTGGTCTTTTTAAGCAGTAAATGCAAAATTAAATGCTTCAATAAATAGTCGTTGATTATTCGGACTGATGAACGAAGTTTGCTAACTAAGTCTGAATTGATAAGTTCTTATCTGGTCTGCATTGATCTGCGTCGATCTGGTCTGTTCTGATCTGGTTGACATCGATCTGGTCTGTTTTGTCATTGTCTTAATTGGTCTGGTCTGTTTTGTCATCTTTAAAATCCGTAACCAACATAGTATGTTCAAACCTTTGTTCCATAGGTTATTTTCCATTTTAAGTCTCAGGTACAAACTTAAAGTTGTTAAAATTTGTTATAGACTATATTCACGTCGGCCGTTTTCCCAGAAAGTCGCCGGACGTACAAGTTTCCGGTGACCAAAATACCCTACTTAATCATTCCGAAAACTCAGAATCTTGGCAAAATCGGCAGCGAATTTTAAAACGGTTTCTGAACAAAATTGTAGATCTCGACGAGACGATCATCCCCTGAAAATTTCAACAGCGCGTGACGCCGCGGCGCCGGCTTTTCGCCATCAAGGCGGCGCGTGTCGTTAACGCGCCTCCACGATTTCGACTTTTTGCCGAACGTTTCTGCACCAATCTTAGGCATTTCTGAAGTTTCATGATTTTTTGACTAATTTTTGAATTATTATGACTTTTTAAAGTCTTATTCAAAATTACCCGGACAAATTTTATACAAAAATAATCTTTAAGAATGTTCACCATGCATTTGGGTCACTAATCACTATAAATTACTTGTATTATGTTTATAAGAATTTCCTTGGCAACCGGGTTCAAAATCGAGTCAATCTAGTAAAATATCGTAAGCTAGTAAGGTGAGGTGTACTACCGATTTCTTTCAAAAAGCTCTTTTGGCATTTGGCCTGGAACTTACAGTATATATTTATTTATTACCATACTTTTCATATATGTTGACATATTGTGCATCACAACAGTTCATTGATAATATTATCTACATACCTTGTTACCATGTTCATCACTATTCTTTCGAATGATTGAATGACTATTGGAGCACTGGACAACAGACATATGTCTGGATATTGAGTCCATTGGACAACGCGTCTTCGGCTCGGAAAGTGAGTCCAATGAACTACGGATGACAGTCCGGAGAATGATTCACATTGGCTCATAAATGAATGAATATATACATCATATCTGAATATGTGGGGAAAGTGCTACACCTAACTGCCGGGTGGGAGCCACCTATTTAGCCCACAATATTCACCATAATGTCCTAAATCGTTATTGTTCATTGATAATTCCTTAAATGCTGTGCTATTTCTTTATTACATTTCATGTCATATTGATACATTGCACCATTGCTAAGTACAAAATATAAACCACGATTGTTTACTCACTAAGTCCTTAAAGACTTAACCTATGTTTTCCTTATTATTTACTGTGAGTTCAAGATACAGGAGAACCGGAGGCAGAGCCGGAGGAAAATTAGGAAGAAAAAAAAATGATGAACATGTTGGCCTACCAGTACTTAGTATTTTATCTTTTGCTAGAATATCGAACTGTTTTAAGAAGTTGTTTTGAGTTGTATTTGTTAAAGATTTAATATAAACGCTTCCGCTACTGTTAAGTAAGTAATTATTATATTTTACTATACAAAAGTAAAATCCTAAAAATTTATATCTATGTATTTATGAATGGATTGTGGTACCAGATAAAAGATAAATTAATATGTCTCGAGTCGGGTCCCACATATTAATGAGACAAATATATCTTACATATTTTGATTATTTGAGTTTGAATTTATTTCACGTTCTTTTATGATTAATCCATGAAAGAAAACATATTCAAATATTTTTTAATTTTTTCAAATTTTATAGTATTTTTAATTTTTTTTAAAAGAAATAAGTCAAACCGCCGTAAATGCTGGTTATCTATAACCGTAACCGGTGGCTCATGAATCAAAATCAAAATCGGAGCCATCAAGGAAAGTTATGGTTAATGGTCGAGGTTTTCTGAACCATTTAACCAATAATTCTGAATCGTGGTCAAATATACCATAGGGTATTGTCTTTGGCATAACAACAACACAACCCGAGTAAACACCCCAACTGCAACTAACACCATTTTATATATAATAAAAAAATTATTCTATTTGGGATACTCCGAAACAAAATTTGTACATCTTTTTTATATATCTAGTGGTTGCTATTAATTATTCATTGAGTATTTTATTTAAAATTATATATAAATATAGTTTAATATGTATTATTATAAATTTATAATTGCTACCATTTTAATTATTAAATTTCTTAACAATTACTTTTATTTAATTTCAACAAAGAACGCAGAAAAAACATAAACCTTTTGAAATGAATTTTAATCAATCCTCACAGACAGGCATATGTTCAAAAATATTTTAACATCCAAACTTATATTTATAAATTTGTCGCAAAAAGAAGATATTATTTATCTATTTAGTAGAAGCCAAAAAACCGAAATAAAATGCAAAAATATTCTCCTTCCAAATGGACAAAATGGGGGCGTCAAAAACATCCTTCTTCTCGGTATCTTTATTTTACTAGAGACTTTCACCCTTTTCAATGTTACCCCATGCTGGTTTTGAATCCAAAACACGATCTGATCTGCCTTTGATCAATGGTGATTGGCTCCAGGCATGTCCGAGAAATTCGCACTATCAAAGCACACTCATCCTTTATTGTTGACTGACAGTTATGTTCGAGTCTTCCGTTGTTCTTAAACCAAACAAGCTCGGGTATCTCGGGTTCGGGTGCTTCGTGCGACACTTATTTTGGGTTTTATCCAAAAAGACTGATTAATCATATGACACCAACAAGGATCACAAGAAATACATCTTACATTATATAAAATACGTAAGATTCATATCTAATTTTATATATTTAAAAGCATATGCTACATTCGTACTATTTATTTTGGCATAAGATAGATCAAACCTTACTCTCTTTGAACTAATTCTATAAAATAGAGTCAGATTTCTTGGACCCAATATTCCCCATTCAAAAAACATGGAAGTTACAAGCTTGTCAATGCTATAGATAATTATTTTTTGGGTAAATTTTAAAAATAGTCCCATAGAATACGGAGTTTTTCAATATTAGTCTCGAATGTTTAGAAGTAATCAAATATCGTCTTACACAAATTGTTTTTAATCTAAAATAGTCTCACATAAAAGTTTTTAACAAATTTAATCATATAAAATTAATATTTACCAAAAGTTGTATCATTATTGATTAGGGGGGCATTGAGATCGCTTGTGATTAAAAACAAAAATTTGGGACTAGTATTGATTAAAAACAAAAGTTAGGACTATTTTTTTATTAAAAACCAATTTATATAAGATTATATTTGATTAGTTCTAAAATTTTGAGACTAATATTGAAAAAAACATTTATTACATGAGATCATTTCATATTTACTCTTCTTTTTTAATAGATGGTTATTATCAAAGATTTAAAGGAGAACTTCATGGAGGTATCCAGTTCAAAAAACTTTATTCAAATCAGTCCATGAAAAAAACTTTAAATCTGTTAAGTCTTATTTGGGTGAAATGACCAAACTGGACACAAATCTTCTCATTCCTTGTCACAACAACTGACCGTATTCTCTGAACAAATATGAAGCATCGAACCAGAGGAAGAAGGAAAGCGTTGAACGCGTACATAACCGTTTTGGAGATCAGCATGGATGACTGACATAGCTTACTCACCTATGCGCTAATTTTGTAATTCGTCATCGTTTCGACGCAAGGCCTTGCGTTTTGAGCTCATATATCAGCCTCAGGGTTCTGTCGGATTAAATATTTCGTAAATGTTCATGTGTTGTAATAATCGGAGCTTTAATGGTGGGTGGAATTTGTTACAGGTGTAGTGTTTGGATTGGGTCAGCCTTCAGGCTAAATCTCACCGATGGCTAATTGTCAAAACTCAAGAAAATGATTTTTGTGGGTTTTCTATTTTTATTGTATTAATTGTCATTTTATGTTCCCAGAATTACATAATTGGAGCTTTTAAGTCAATATGCCACATTTTGGTCGTGTTTTCAGATGGAAAATCCCGAAAGCAGATTCTGTTTTTTCGGTTGATTGAATTGTTGAACTTTGTTCTATTTTGTTTGTTGGATTAACGTACCAATCCACCTAGATTGAATCACTCTGGATTTTGTAATGTCATTTTAGTATTTTGTATTCATTAGTTTGTAAAATTTAGGATTTATTACTTGCACATAGTATAGTGGTGGTGCAACCTCTTCAATTTTAAAAACTTAGAGCACATCATTTTAACAAGTGCATCGCTTAAGTCTAATCGTGTACTTATCATACGTACACTGCTAGACTCCAGCGTTGCATTTATTAGAACACATCAATTTGTCAGTCTAATTAAAATAGTGGTGCATTTAATTTTAATAAGGTGATGAATTTAATTTTAACAATATGATTGTAACAATTATAGTACATCGGTGTACACAATTACACTACATTGGTGCACACAATTACATTACACCGATGCATGCAATTGACTACACCGACACGCAATTGAAAATCTAGTGGTGCACTTAATTGAATGTTATTGGTGCACTTAATTTCAAGTCCAGCGGTGCACATAATTTAATGCTAATGGTGTACCTAATTTAATTTGAAATCTACTGGTGCACATAATTACGCTACACTGGTACACATAATTACACTACTACATTGATGCATACTACATCGATACACTTAATTGAAAATCTAGCGGTGCTCTTGTTTGACAATGATGGAACGAAATCCAATTTCACCAAATAAACCAATCAATGTTAGAATTGAGAAAAGCCCTAACCGACGTTGCCCCTCTTCTCTTGTAGCCTTGTAGGTTTCTTATTCAAATCAAGCTCTGACCCTTAACTAAGCGTGTTCAACTAAGCATCGCAATCTTACAGCAAGTGACTAGTTTGAAAAATTCCATGGAAACACGCTATGTGTATTTAAGGCAAACAAAAAGACTTCTTAGATTTTAGTTTCAGAATTGAACTTATTTGAATAAAGTTTTTTGGAATGAGTATCGAATTGTAAATAGAATTTTATGCTGGATTTAATTGCAAAATATTTTGAAATGCTGCACTTATTTGCAATTTCCCCAAGATTATTCTTATCTTTGTATTATTTGTAACATTCAGTTTCCGTATAAATAAGATTGTTGGGTGTTTGTGATTACTTTTCAAAACTGATAATTTGATTTTCAGACAAAAAAAAAAAGATTTTGCATGTTTTATTTCATTGCTTCTGCTATTGATTTTCTAAAAATAAGTATATAAAAACAGAAGCAAAGAAACAAGTCATGATATGTTTTTCACTGCTTTTACTTGTGTGCTGTCAATTTTATAATAATTTGAAATTCATTAAGATTTTTTTTTAAATTTTAATAACAATCACTCAATATTTATTTTTGTTTAAAAATAATTTTTTAACTTTAAACAAAAACAAAATAAAAGTATTTTGAATAAGTAATTGTAAAGATGCCTTCGCTTCGATATTGATCATGAATATTGGCCCTATTTTATTTTGTTTATTTTATAATTTGTAACAGTCACCACATTAATAGCACTAATAATACGGTTTAAAAAAGAGCCATCAGAGACATAAATGTAATCTTCTGAGCATTCGCTTTCAGACCAAATACGTATAATTTACAGAAACCCAGGAATTATACATCATCTTCATGTTCTAGCCACCAACGTTCACATCGTGAATCACAAAAATACATCAGAAAAGTTACACGTATTTACATTTATTCACTTAAAATAAGAATTTTTTAGATAAAAATATAATATAATAGAATTAGTTGATGTTGTGGTAGTCAAATATAATTAAGGATCCTCTTTCTCTAGGGGTTTACCCGTTAAGCACACCACTTTTCCAACGATTATCTTTACAATAAATTCTGTAGCGAGGCTCAAATCCTTCATATTTACCGATGTTTGATCGAATCGAACTGCAGTCCCATAAAAAACCCAAGACTATTTCTCCAAAACACACTTCTAATCATGTTTCTGTTCGGGTTATTTTATGCAAATGTTTCCAGCTTCTGATAATCCTCCTCTTCCAGTGTTTAATCCTATCATATATTTTCGGAAACCCACCAAAATACGTACCAACTCGTGAAGCGGTGGAAGAACATATTGAGCCTCAGCCGGAAAAGGAAAACTGCGACTCTGGTACGTTTTATGTTTACGAACTGCCGGAGATATTCAACAGAGAGATTTTGGTCAATTGTCGTGATTTGGACCCGTGGCACTCGAGGTGTAACGCGATTTCAAACGGCGGGCTGGGCCCGAAATCCAGTGGGTCGGTTCGGTTATCGGGTGGCCTCGGCCGCGTCGTGCCGGAGAATCTTTCCTCCGCGTGGTACTGGACTGACATGTTCGCCGGGGAAGTTATTTATCACGAGAGAATGTTGAGGCACGAGTGTAGGACGGTGGCGCCGGAGTATGCTACGGCTTTTTACGTACCCTTCTACGCCGGGCTAGCGGTGGCGAAGTATTTGTTCACAAATTACACAGCGAAAGACCGGGACCGGCACTGCGAGATGCTGCTCCGGTGGCTGAAGGACCAGCCTTATTGGGCGAGATCGAACGGCTCAGATCATTTCATCATGCTCGGCCGGATGACGTGGGATTTCCGGCGGAGGAAAGAAAAAGACTGGGGCTCGAGTTTTCTCAACATGCCGTCGATGGAAAACATCCTACGGCTCTCCGTGGAAAGGAGCCCTTGGGACCAGCTGGAGATCAGTGTACCGTATCCCACCGGATTCCACCCCACGTCCAAGTCAGAGCTGAATCAATGGCAGAGATTCGTCGAAACCCGAAAAAGACGTAATTTGTTCACTTTTGTTGGCGCTAAACGACAAATAGAAGGTGATTTTAGGACGGTTTTATTAAACCATTGCTATAACGAGTCGGGTCGGTTCGTGTCGCGTTGTGGATTGCTCGGGTACTCGATGCTACGATGGTACATCGGAGATTCTCGAAGCATTTTTGGAATCAGATTTTTGCTTACAACCTCGGGGGGATGCACATACGAGGAAGTCTACGTTCGATTGTATGTTGGCCGGTTCGATCCCGGTTTTTTTCTGGCGAAGAAGCGTCGATCATCAATACGAGTGGTTCTTGGGCGATGAGCCGGATAAGTTTTCGGTTTTTATAGACCGGAGAGCTGTGAGGAATGGGACTTCAATAAGGAAAGTGTTGGAGGGGTATAGTAGGGATAAGGTAAGAAAAATGAGAGAGAGGATTATTAATTTGATTCCTAATTTTGTGTATAGAGATATAAGTAGTGGTGAATTGGGGGATTATAGAGATGCTTTTGATATTGCAATTGATGGGGTGTTGCGGAGGTTTAAGGACCAAAAGGGGTTGAAGAATGCAACAATTTGAAGAATCAAGAATTATGTAAATCATTAAAGTTCTTGCATGTATTTTCACTTTACAAAGCATAGATATATTTTCATGTGGTGTCATATAAAGTTAATATATACATGTTGTACTCGAGAATTTTGATGAGAAAGTTGATTTTTTTTATTATCAAGAATTGTGAAAATCAACTTAGAATATTTATTATTGGTTCATTTATGTGAAAAAGCGAGCAAGGGAATATATACGAAGATCGCTTTTGAGAAAGTAATTAAAGTCGTGTAGCCAACTTTTGACAAAAGTTGTTATTTCCGGATTAAAAAATATATTTGTTCCTTTACAAGGCATGGATGGGGAATTCCAACCGGATTGCCCTTAGAGCAGATCCGACGGCTCCATCCAAATGAATTGAGTCCGTTGAAAAATCATGACTCTGGGAGCGAATTTCCCACATGAATAATCTAGAATTCCAAGAAATAGGGGATTGATTAACAAGATTTGTTTTTTTTTTTTTTATCTCATATGAGTTTAGTTTTCTATTTTGTTCCATAGATGTAAATACATAACAAAACATATTATTAAAATTTCGGAACGATTCACCATCCCTTTTTCTGGATGAAGTGGCACCAACCCCTCCCCTTCGATCTCAGCAGATCATCTACCGCTTGTTGTACTAAAAAAAATCGAACTGATTCACGGTAGCCCGATTTCCAAAACGTACAATTCAAACTTCTGCAAAATCGTGTAATTTCCAAATCTACTGATTTAAATTCTTAACTAGCACTTTTAGGCTTTATTTCGATCGATATATTCAGGGTGCATTTGGATTGAATGATTTGAAATCATGGATTTCAATTACATTTGATTGTTTTGGATTGGGTGAATTCTAATCCATCATTTTCTTAATTTATGTAGATGTAATGATAAATACGATGTGTGTCATTTCAAATCCATTGTTCAAATCCCTCTCCAAATCAAATACATTCCTTCAAATCAAATTCATCAACCCAAACACAACCTCAATGGATTTGAATTTCATGTCCTTAATAATTTTGAGTTATTTGTATATGTCAAAACAAGATATTTCAAATTCTCGATTGCAGGAGTCATTTCAAATCTATTTTTTCCTAAATCCATTCCTTAACTTAAATACTTCCATCAAACACAACTTCAGTTAAACAATAACTTCAAGTCGAAGATAGGCATTGCGATTCATTTAATATTTGAGATCCAACTCAATCAATTAAAAGCTTTCCGGGACGTGATCATTAGTTGACACTTCTAATTAAAATGGAGACTGCGAGGAAGGCTCACTTAAGCACAATAGTGTCAAATGTACAATTGGCTTCATGGTTTATGGAGTACTTCTACGGTTTAAGTACTTCATAACACAACTGCACATTTGATTTTATAGACATATATGTACACAATATGCATATGTGTGTGTGTGCCTGTGCTGTGCTGTGCCTGTGTATGCATATATGTTTACACTCTGATGTATATACAGCTACCAAAAATGAATTGTAAGCAAACATTTGTACAACTTTGTTCTACGCATAAGCAAGAAACAAGGCATCAAATTCCAATCTCTAAACTAAGAATCAGAGAAACAAATAAATAAAATAAACTTCAGAGTTGCCCAAGTTAAATTTAACCCAACACATCCCATGGTTTCCTTGTTTCGAATTAATAAACAAAATTTCTATGTGCAAAGATAGTCATTGATTTTTAACCGCTATCCTTAGTGACTACATCTTTACATTCACTTTCTCTATCCCTTTGTATGCCTAGCGTTTTTAGTATTATCTTTACCTTCGTTATCATTAACCCGGCCAGGTGCTACAAGGGTCGCTTCATCCAATTTCTTTTCTTCAGCCTCCTGTTGGCTGTTCCTTTTTTTCTTAACTATATTATATAGTTCATCAGCGTCCTTTGTGATGAGATCTAATGGTTGTAGATGTGTGAAGTATTCGTCCTCGTCACTCTCAGCCTAATAAGTAAGAAGCAATTGCGTTAATCGACATAGAACACACGCCTTCTACTGACTACAAAATAATTTGAGATGAGTTATGATTGCTAACATTAGTAACATTTGCTTCCATTTCCACAAATTGAAGTCCTTTTTGCACAACTTTAACTAACGATCCAGGTGGAACCAGATTGCCATCAATCGAGGACTTGTTGAGACCAGACTCAAATCCAAAAGTAAAAGCGGCGTGTGCAAATCCTAGAAAAAAAAATCATACGGAAAAATGCTTCAACAAGTTGGCATAGAAAGGCAGGGATGGGAAAACCACCCTTTGTCGCAAATGCATTTTGTCTTATCTCTTACCATGATCAAATCATGTCCAACATTTACCTATTAGTTGCTAGACGTTTTTTAAGAACACGAAATAATAGAAAGCATCATGATAAACAGAAAATGAAAGACCAGCCATATAATCATAACCGGGAAGAGAGGATCCAGAATTTATAGGAAAGGGAGCAAGTCAATAAGATTCAGGGGGTGAAATTTAAAGTTTTAGAAACATCACACATAAACTTTTAATCTTTTTCCACTTGGGGAAGAGCGACCACCATCGTCACCCCAGCTGGATCCGTTCCCTGTTACCAGGATAATGTGTGTTAAAAACTGAACTCTCTGAGGTAAGCTCACAAAAAGGGAGCATGACAAAGCAACTTCCTTCTATGTTTTGGATCTGACTAAATAGACCAATGACGCCGAACAGTTAAGGGCTTCCTACTATGTTCTTAAAATATTGTACACTTTATGGTTTTGTCTTAGAAAACCTTCTAACGATCAAGAATTGTATATCGGAGTGCACCCAAAAATCGCAGAAGCTTGATGATATAATAATTTTTAAAATTTCACCAGTCTAACACTCAGAAAGTCTAAAGATCACTGTTAAAAACCGTGAATGCATAAATACACATCTATCTTACAAGAGCAGAGCGAGGAGACAGCCTCGTCGGAATTAACCATTAGAAACATAAACAACAAACTATTCAAATCTACTTAAATTTGAGGCACAATAAAAATCTACCATCTGAAAATCCAATACATACACATACGCACACATATGTCTTTTGGAGTTCCCCCGTGACCAATTTTATTTCATAGGTTAATCTGGATATAATATAAGGTACAGATTTTAAGCATATTCGTAGTGAGCGGCTCTCTCTTCCAAGACAAGCAGAAAATACTCCTGATTTGACTCCAAAAAGCAGCGATTCAACTCGAAAACAATAAATAAACTACAGCTCAGTAGCACAATCCTTCATAAGCAGAACTAAATCAGTTTAAACAAAACCACATAACCAAAGAAAACAAAAAAAATACTACATCCTAAACATAAACCATAGATTTTCAAGTAGTTCACATCCTGAGAAGACAACAATTCCAAAACAAAACAACCATTAATTACCATATATAAAGTTACAGATACATATATACTAAGAAAGAACCGATTTTGGAAGATAACATACCTGATTCTTGAAGATAACGATACACGAGATAATTCAACTCCAAAGAAGTGATTGACTCCATTGATTTTTAGACAAACAAACCAGAAATTTTTGGATAAATATAATCTGGAACGACTCCAGGACTCTTAAATTTCAGAATCCGAACAAATCCGTGACAGATTTCGAGAGAGAGTGAAGAATTGGAGATCATATTTATAGCTATTAACGCGGAAGAATAGGAAACGTACCGCGCGTGAATCTAATTCCTATATGTTTTCCTTCTTTGTCGACGTGGCCGAAAAAGGCAATAATGGGCCTTAAATTTATTGGGACTAGATGTTGAACTGGGCCTCCTCAAAAAGATTTTAAACAGAAGCCCAACTTGCCCAATCAATAAAAATAAGGAAAATTTCAGGCCGGTATCAAAACATAAAAGTTTTTTCGGCCCAATCCATCAAATTATTTGTCTTTCATTTAAGTCCGATTGAGCGCAAAATTACTAAATTACCCTCGTCTTCTTCCTTTACATTCATCGTCGAAAACTTTCTGCACATTTAAAATCATCGTGCCTCTTCTTCTTCTTCAACGCTAAAAACTTTTCCAGTCATTCCTCCACCATTTTCATCGAAATTGTTCAAAGATTCCTATAAGTTTTCAAAAATTTCATCGAAATCGTACAAGTATTTTACTGTAATTTTGTCAAACCTTCTGAGGCGAAAACCTAAAAATGGCTCCAAAATCAAAGAAGATTCCTCAAACCAAACCACCAACAAACAACAAGGGAAAGAAAAAAGGTGCTCCAAAATCTGGTAATCATTAATCTAGGGTTTTCACATATTAAACTATTTCTTAATCATTAATCTAGGGTTTTCACATATTAAACTATTTGTGTGCTACTGTAAGTGCTTGTGTCTATAATGCATGAGTACTATTGAATACCTTATTAACACCGCATTTAGAAATATTTGTAGTTTTTTATTCTTAAGTAACATGAGTCTATCGGTGCATGTAATTAACATGCACCGATAGACTCTGATCTTGCATTTATATTACATACACCAACTTTTTAAAATCTTAATCTTTTGTATGAATACTGCATGAACAAATTGAGACCAATGGAACATCTTTTTTTGTTTTTTATGCAAAAGTTTACATATGTATACATATTTGATATGTACTAACGATGCATGTAAATATACAAGCATTGATTCACAGTTTGTTTCTATTGGTGCATGTGTGTTAGGATCGGTCCGGAGTGTTTAGAGGGGGTGAATGAACACTCCTTTAAAATAAATCCTTTTTGATTTCTCTCGGGTTAGTGAAAGAAATCTATTTCTTAATCAACTTTTTCTGCAGAACAGACCACTGAATATTTTAGTGCGGAACGGTTTGTTCTTAGACAAGTAAGAACGGCTCGATGGCTTGAAGAGTATAACGAGTGCAGAATGATAAAAGACAAAATATGTTTCTGAAAGTTCGAAGGTAGTGTAATCCTTCTACGTCTCCCCTTCTTCCAATTAAGGAAGGATTCCACTAGAAGACTTTGATTTATACAATCCTGTTGTACAAACCTGATTCAGCTGGATTTACCTCACTACCAGACTGAAACTCCTAGTCTCTCGATCTGTTCAGACACACACTGTCTGACAGTTACAATTGATTCTCGCTTCTCTATCTTAGTAAAAATTACACAAGATAGACTAATTTTGTCTATGCACACAATGATCCTGAGATGATCAAATATTACAATATGCTTGTGCTTATGAAAAACTTTCGGCTCAAGAATATCTGGACTTGTAAGCTTGTGCTGTTTTGCTTTCTTTTCGTTTCTTGATTGATCAGTCAGTCTTCTTGAGCTCTTTAGTTGCATCCTTATATAGTTGATTGTACCAACGACATTATTTCCTTTTCCGTGCTACTCTTGACTATGCTTAAACTCTGAATGAGCTACAGTCTTATTCTTTTAGGCACTTGCCATTCTGGTTCATGCTTTCAGCGACTGTCATGTACTATATCTCAATTAGATCAAGTGAGAGAGAATTGTAAATTGAAAAGAGTTTCTCTTTAGTATGTTAATCGTCGAAATAAGATATACCCGACTATTTATATCTTAGGGTCAAATCAGGCTTCCTTCATTGATAGGATATGGCCTTCGCGAGTCGCACGTCACTTCCCTACCATGGATTTTGGAGGAAAATACTTATATGGATCGGGTGTTTATAAAGATCAAGATACATAAATATATATATATATATGTTTTATGTGTGTTGGTTTTTGTAAAACCTTTTGTATAGAAGCGAGACCGGATTCTGGATGCGCTTCCGCAAGATGGGAGGCTTGGATGGACACCACAGCCAAACATTGTGGAACCACGTAAGGTTCCATCCCCAAGTTTCGGAAAAAAATGTGTTGCGGCCCTCCTACGTTGTAACCAAATGTCCTCGGGCTAAGGGGTGTAGCTATGATTTTTGTATAGGGGGGACTGGAGGCGGAGGCACTGAGGGTGTTCGGCGCGGAGCCCCTGAAAGATTTTCTGAGATTCATTGTCCGTAGCCATTCGCATACTGTTCTTTTAAAAAAAAATTATTTTTCATAATTATTTTATATAAAAAACACTTCATTTACATATTCGTTAGCTATTGTTTAACAATTTCTTTCTCTATATCCATAAGTTTTATTCATCATTTCATTCTCAATCTTTTGTATAAATACTTCATAATCCATTTAATTTAAATTTCGAATTAATGTATACAATGAGTTTAAATTTAGATAGAAAACTTTTTACAATTATTTTTTTTTTAAATAAATAATTTTTTACTAAAAAATTCTATATTACATATTTTTTTAAAAAAAATTCTTCAAAAATGGTAAATTAAAAAAATGAGATAATTGAAAAAATAAGTATAAATTTATTTTTACCAACAAATATTTTTTTGGATTAGCTATTGTTAACAATGCCTTTTCCACATCCATAAGTTTTATTCACACTTCATTCTCAAACTTTGTATAGATACTTCATAATCCGTTTAATCTAAATTTCAAATTAATGTATACAATGAGTTTAAATTTATATAGAAAGTTTTTTAAAAGAAATAAATTTTTACTAGAGATATGTATATCTACATTTATTTTTTTAAAAAAAATATGCTTAGAATGATAAATTAAAAAACTTAGAGATTAAGAAAAATAAGTATAAAATTATCTTTGCCAATAAATATTTTTTGGACAAATAAATAAATCAAAAAATATTATGAAATGAAAAATCCAAAAACTTTTTGAAAAGAAATGCTTGGGTTTTAAACCCATGATCCAATGGGTATCAAAACCGCCCATATACCATCTGCACTGCGCTCCTGTCGCCCCTGCTATCTTAGAGAATTATAAGACTAGACAACTCAGTTGGTGAGGGACTAACCCTTACCATACGACCAAAATTATTTTTCCACGGCATGCTAGCTTTCATTTAGAGGAAGCATTCTTATGGATTCTAAACTAAGCCCATATGTTGTGGATGAGTTCAACTGTATCCAATATTACAAATTTGATTTGGATATGTGTGATCTTATTTAAAAAGTAGATCATATATATCTAAATTGAATTTGGACCCATGATCATCATGTTAGAGCCTCAATTCACATACGTTGGACCCTTCAATCCAGGTCAATGACATATTTTTTATGTGAGTATAAATGAAAATATCGAGCTCCACAGCTTTGCCGGGATGGATAAGAGCTCATGTTCATTTTGAGCAGACTAAAATTCGAGTTGCGCATGGCTCAAAAAAATTGATTTAGTCCCTCCCCACTCAAAATAAAATAAAAATATTCCGAGACTTTTTACAAGATTCTTTTATAGAAATATACATTTTATTTTCCGAAATACAACATGATGATAATTCCTTGATGATACATGGCTTTTTCCGTTGATTCAAATTTGTTCAGCCTATATCCTTCACTTATTTCTTCAGAACATCGCAAAAGAATGTGGAAAAGAAATAAAAATAACCATACTATAAATTTGAAATGTAAGGCTTTAATTAATATATTAACTGACATCGCAATCTCAAAACCACCATAAAGGGAAGATTCCCAATTTAAATTCCTTTATATTATATATTGAAAAAACAAAAAGTCACGCACTAACCAAAGATATTTTTAGTTTGCTACCACCTTGAAAAATGCTTCAATACATCAGGTCTCTGACATATACACCAGCACACGTACAAATCTATCTATAAATATGTATATATCTGTATGTGTTGATATATGTCAGACCCGATGCACCAAAATATTTCCCTACCACCTTTCATTTAAACAGCGCAGCCTATGATGTAGAGTGGGAGCATTATAAAGAAATGTACTCCAAATTCAGTAAAACATGCTCTCCATTCAACCAACTCTCTCCATTCAACCAACTACCACATAGAGCTGTCAGAACGGGCCAGCCCGACCCAAACGGGCTGGCCCGCCCAACCCACGGCCCAAACAGGCCCAACATGTTTGGGCCCGCCTCCAGGCGGGTTGGGAAAACCCCAACCCAACCCGACCCGAAGCGGGCCGCGGGTTGGGGCGGGCTGGCCCGCCGAAATACATTTTTTTAATTTTAATTTTTTTAAAAAAAAAATAAATTTTAAATTTTTTTTTTAAAAAAAAAAACTTCAAAAAAAAAATTTCCATCTAAACTTGCCGAACTTGGAACTGATGCTAGAAGAATACTGAAACTTGTTTCAGGTTTTATCTATATATTAACACTACTACTAAAAAAACTTGATTTGTGAGTCAGTAGTTTACTCAATTTTGAAATACTTGTTGCAACTTTCAAGCAAGACCAAGTGAAAAATAAATTGTAGATCGAATGCTTCAATGTGATATTGAGTTTTTATCTATGAATTGAGCCTAAAAAAAGAAATAACAATTTTTTTAAAAAAAAAAAAAAATGGGGCCAACCCGCGGGTTGGCCCGCCAAAACCCGCGGCCCGTTTGGGCCAGCCCGTATAGGCCCGCCTGCTGGCGGGCCTGAAAAATGTTGACCCAACCCGCCTATTTGGCGGGTTGGGTTGGGCCAGGCCCATTTTGACAGTTCTACTACCATATACTCATTTGAAAAATTCTTCCATGGACAAGGTGTAGTCCCGTAAATGCACAAACACACACAAAATTTTATAAATCATGGTTGACAAGAATTTACGTGTGTTGGTGTATAGACTGTAGCCTATACTCGTTCCATCCCTGCTCATATAAGGGTCGGGTCAGATTATTCAAATTCATCCTCTACATCAATTCTATTTTCAAAGTTATTTGCATTTATTATTTGGTTTTATTGTATACAGTGCATTTAGTAAGTAACTATACTGATATACCTTTTGCTTTTAGAAATGTAAACTTGAACTCAAATATACTAAATCTAAATCTAATAAAAAAAATTGTATGCAAAGATTCCATTTCCCTTTATCTGCGAACAAACCCTCTTTTTTAAAATTAAAATCATAGAGGAATTACAGTTCGATTATATTCTATAAAATCAAATATTTATCTTAAATTTTTTAATGATGATAGAACGTAATAGAAGAAACAACGAAGGAAAAGATTTTTGTATTTAGTTTTGTTGAGATGAAATTTATATTTACTTCCAAAGGATAATTAAAGCCAAGAAAAGCATGCCCACTTTTCAGTAAATTTGAACTGAGCCAAAGGATAGGAATAATCTCAAAAGCATTTCAACCAATGGGAATAATAAGAGGAAAGGCGAGTCTTGTCCCACAATTCAGTCCCCTTCTCGCTTTCAGCTCCCTTCAAATCATTAACTTTCCTATTTGCCCCGATGGGTTTTACATGTATCTTCGCCCACTTCAAACGGGCGAGTTCTTGTTAACTAAGAACAATGGCAAAATTCATATAAGAAATGAATCTCGTACTGTAACCCATTTTACACAAACAGAATTCAAGAAAAACCCATAAATCAAAGGAAAATATATGATTATTTATGGAAATATTTTAAAAAGCGAACTAGGAAAAAGAGAGCACAAAATTAACATAGATTCGATTGGAATTTAATTTTATCTATTTTTTTTCGTGATTTTTTGCTTTTTCCCTCTCTTCTCGTCCAAACCTTTATCCTTTTTCCCCAACTGTACATCGCCGAACTCGAAACAAAGATCGTTTTTTTTGTCATCGTCCCCCATTTGGCCATATCTGAATTTCATTTCTCGCAAAAGATCGTAATCAAGAACTCATTCTATTCTGCCGATTCCGACGCGATTTACGGTGGGATTACTTAATCCCGCATTCACATTGGCTTGTTGAATGCACATCCCCGTCTGCTGAACCTGCTGTTGAATGTATTGCTGCTGTTGATGATAAAGTTGTTTCTGTTGCTTCTCAAATCCCATCATATAGTTCCTCACCTCTGTTTTTATCATTTCCTGCATCACAGCCATCAATTCCGCGCTGAATGGCGTGAAAACCTTGTCATCCGCTGGTTCTGGCGACGCTGATTGTGAAAACACAGGCGTCGGCAGTGGCGTTAGGTTAAATTCCGCCTCAGTGGAGTCAATCTTGTGATTCGTTGACTCCGATGAATCCCACCCCGGAAGAGAGAGGCTAAGACTCGTCGGAGGATCGCCGCCGGTGGATCCCACTTCCATTTTCCTCGGCGAGACGCCACCGGGTCTCGCCACCGGTTTAAATATATTAGACCGGGAAACCACCGGCAAACTCGAGTCGCTGACGTCAGAGTAAGACGGGCTTCCCGGGCTAAAATAAACGGGTAGACCAGACCCGTCGCTGAAGGATCTTTTCAACGGCGGCTGTAGGTGAATCTCAAATTCACAAAAACTATTATTATCACCAGCACCCTCATCCCACTTGCGCTTGAGGGTCGAGTTCCAGTGATTCTTGATGGCGTTATCGGTCCGACCCGAAAGGAGCCGGGCTATGGTGGCCCATTTGTTTCCGAACTTCTCGTGTGCCCGGATAATGATCCGATCCTCTTCCGGGCTGAAAGCCCGATGCTCCACCTGCGGGGAGAGTTGATTGCACCATCTCAAACGACAACTTTTCCCCGATCTTCCGACGATCGATTTGCAAATGAGGGACCAGTTTCTCGGGCCGTGCCTGTGAACTAGTTGTTGCAAAAGGTCGTCTTCTTCGGGACTCCATGGACCCTTGATCCGATTCATATCCGGTTTCTTGATATTTACTGTCATTTTAGGGGATTTCATTCTTTTCTAGTTTATTTATATGAGAGAAGTGGATAATGGGTGACCGGACTTGCCGGTGGGATTTGGAAGGGGAGTTATGGGCAGGTGCATGGGGAAACAAATGGATGAAGCGGTTGATGTTTTGGAGGGATATCGAGTGGGATACAGCTGGATAACGGGCACGCGTCCCGTCGAGCTCTTAACTAATTTTTATTTTCTTTCCAATATAAATAATATATTATATATATTAGCGGATAATTTATTTAAAATAATTTAATGATTTTAAAGATAAAAATTAACCAATAAAATTATAATTCAAACTATTAAATAAAAACTAGAAATATAACTGAATTCATCCCATTATTATCATCATTAAATAACAAGGATAAGTTCTTTTATAATTAAGGGTAAAGGGGTGAAGCAGCGGCTGTCCCTAAAAAAAATTAAGGGTGAATGTACAATATAAGAAATAGCAGCTGCCCTAAAAAAAATTATTTTATTAAGTTATTTTTTTAAAAAATTATATTTTACCCCCTAATATAATTTTACCTTCTAAATTATTATGTTATTATTTTTTATCCCTTCTAAACAAAAATTCTAAATTTGATACGGTTAACGGTTAACAACACATTTAAAACAAACATAAACTAATAATTTAAAATATAGAGAAGTTAGTAAATATCCCATCACTTTGATAGGAAAGATGATGTTATCCCATGGATACAAAATATTTATTAATCAATGATTATGATGTGCATAATAAGGAGAGCAAACAAACTTGCTTTGACCGATATACATAGAGAGCCAGCCTGGAGAGCATTTCCTCTTCTTATGAAAGCAACATTTTTTAAAAAGAACTTTAATATTTTTTATTATTCCCCAATTAAAAAGAAATTTAGTATTTTTTATTATTCCCCAAATAAAATAACAGTAATAGGATGTGCTGATGACGTGTCACAAAACGACAATTTGTCGTCGAATCGGGGGGCGAATTATTACTGTAATCGGTAATCCTGTCAGTCCAGCCTGTAATTTTTTATTTTAATCGGTCATTATTTTTTTCTTTTAATTTCTGATTTGGTTTTACCGGATTTAGCCGGTGGCCCTATGGTCCTCTAAAGCTAAAGCTTACTTGTACGGATTCTAGATAATCTAAATAATAATTAAATAATCAAATTATTATTATATTAGGTTGTTTAAGGAAAATACTTAGGTGAACCCGATGATAATAGGGTAAACTACCCATAAATCCATAAACCCAAACTTTTCTTTAACCTAAATCCCCTTATCCATTATTCTATACTAGTAGACGACGCACACGCGTTGCGTGTGTAACGTAATATATAATGCATATGAATTGATTCGTGTAATGAATAAATGAGACATATACATTGGTTAATATTACAATTCAAAAGATGCAACAAAAAACCACAACAAATCATTGGAGGGGGTAGTTTGGTAAATTCAAATTTGTCATACCAAGGTAGTTATTATAAGGGGCTTATGCATTATAATATAGTAAGATTCTAACTCCACAATAATACTTTCATCTTCATCTTAACTCCCTACTACACAATATTTTACCAAGTTACCCTTACAAGTGGAAAGGGATTAATTGCATTATTCCCCTGGAGTTTTAATCTAATGTTCAAAATTACCCAAAAATTACTTTTTTTCTCATAAACTTATCCTTTGCGATTCGACTTTCAAAAATTGGTATCAGAGCCCAGATTTATTCTGGAAATACTATGATAATATCTTGAATATTAATTTGTAACCTATACAGAGGAGACGATTCAAGATAATATGGATCCGAACGAATGTTCGTGGTGAAAGTCATACAGGCTTCCAGAAATTGGAAGAACTAAATAAAGGATATCTGGCTGAAACCAAACACTTCAACCAGAAATGGAAAGTTCTAGAAGAAATTGGTGCATATACCAGTATCAAGAACAATAGAAAGTAGCAAGAAGCCTTTACAGGATGAGTCTAAAGCTACAATTCGAGTTAACTGAGGCCCAGGAGAGAGATCATCCTGAGCATGACCACAATATTCCTGATCCCAACCATCCAACATGATCCGGAATAGACGAATAGGATGTGAGAACCAACCTTTCGAGAAATCGAGCCAGATTCTTCTAAGATTTCCCAAGATCTTAGAGAAATCCAGAGAACAGTGCAGCGCTATGGATACCTTCAATACCATGTCCCTGCACAGATCCATCAGATTCAAAGTCAGATGGAGATCATGATCAAACATTAGGAGGAGATTCTTGAAAACCTTCGCAATGTTCGATCCAGAGTTAAGGAGTTGGAGTCAAGACCAAGTCCGACAGGAAGAAGGAACGGAGGATGGTTACCACCTTCCTACGGAACAGAATCCCTTTTAAATCAAAAAGGGAAAGCAGGGGAGGTCCGGAGGCCTTTGACAGAGACTGAAAAATGATCGCAGTCCTACGAGGAGAACCATTAAATTCCACAAAGTAATGGAAAGAATCAACCTGGAAGATCTACGTGATCTTGCTGATTCATTTGCGGGATTAAATCTCGTAGAATTCAAGACAGGAGAGCTTGTACAAAGACCTCCACCACAAGAGAGTTTCGGGTCACACAATCCACCCGAAGGTGATCAAAGTATGCCACACAGGGAATATTTCACCTCAGCAACTTTGGATCCCCCAGTTGGAACAAGGAACCGTTCCCGAAGGCCAGATATTCATCAAACGCCCTACGGGAAATCACAGCTAGATCCAATCCATCCATATGGACTTATGCTCAACATGGATATTCTGGATTTCAAAGGTCATGTATTTCTATTACGTTTATAGGTCAAAATCTTGACAAAGGTGCAGATAAAACAAATTAAGCGAAATCATCGAGATATGAGCAACAACTTGCGAGTATATCCTTATAAATTTTATATGAGTATGTGATTTGTGTTATATAAGTACCTTGAATTGGTGAATGGATTGCGATGAATGCAATATGATGTGCAAGAACTAAATTGAGTTATGAAATGTACATGTTCAGACGTGATGTTATACGATCTATATGATGTTATTTACCTTATTATTTTGATGTTATGCATATGATTATGACATGTGCATTCATAAGAGATTAAAGAACTCTGTTATGGTCACTAATGACCTTGAACCATGTGTTATTGCATTCTGAGTAATGTCAGAATTACAGAATCAAAGAATATCGATCCCGAGTTAATTGAGAACTCAAAAGGGGATCTACAGAGTGTCATGGTCATATCGTGATCACGGATTGTTCTTGGTATTAGTTGGTGCATAACATAATAATAATACGAACATACATGCGCATTGTTTCATTTTATATGAATCATGTGACTTGATGTAAAGATTATGATGAATCATGTGAGTATATTCATGTGCTTATGTGGATATGAATTATATGCTTATGTGATGTTAAATACTACGTTATTTGAATATGCTTATTGAGAACGCAACTCACCTAAATGCAAATGTTGATTTTCAGTTGTTGTAGATAAAAGTTGATTCTACAAGGTGTTTCTACATAGTTTGGACGTATGGATCCAAGGTCGGCTGGCTGACTCTAGTCCTTCTCCATCAGCTCATCATTTGCATATACTGTATATGTTTTTGGTTGGGTTGTGAAATGCACAACCTTGGTAATTTTTGCGGCATACATATATCTATATGCCTTGTAAATTAGATTATGATAAATGTCTTGATTGCATGATATGAAATACGATAAGTTCCGATGCCATTAAATATTATGTTATATGTCTCATGTGTATACATTATATGTGTAAGGGGTGTCACACTCAATATCAATCCAACACATATAAATCTCATCGCTTTGTCATAATAGCAACATTAACATGGACTCAAGAGGCGACTCACATGTATGTAGCACTTTGTTCCTTTCGGACTCAAGATGTGACTCGCATCACATGAAACACTTTGCTCCTTCCGGACTCGATGGGTGACTCACATGAATGTAACACTTTACTCCTTTCTGACTCAATAGGTGACTCACATCACATGCATCACTTTGCTCATTTTGGACTCAAGAGATGACTAACATGTATGTAACACTTTGCTCCTTTCGGACTCAAGAGGTGACTCACATCACATGCAACACTTTGCTCATTTTCACAATTATTCCCCAAAGACCATACTCATATAAATCTCATCGATAATTCCATAAATTCAAGTATAAATTCTCCTCATTAAACTCGTGATATTTCATACATGTATACATGACATAATTCAAAATGTCCAAAGTGATGCTGATACGTCACACATACCTTATCGTCCGAGATATTGATAAGTTACCTCCCTCTGTGTCCTCAGACTTGAGCATATTGTACATGAATTCAACAATACAATAGAATTTCATTGTCAAAGCCTTTAAATCATTAAACTTTACTTCATTGGCATAACCCTTATGACCAATATCACAATCTCAAATCCAAACAATAAACATCTATGGACCAACAGAATCATCCCAAAATATTGATGATTTTTTATAAATCAACAGATCGATCTGTCATCCCTACCGATCGGTAGGCATCAAATTTTTTTGTTTTGGCCATGGTATTCGACCGAACGATCGGTTGACGATGAAACTAGAAAAATCACAATTTATCACTTCATGACCTGAACCATACGCAATACCAACATTCACTAAAATACCTTCAAAGTACATAAATATACTTACCCCCAAGTATTCCTTAGTAAACATCAATCCTGAAGAATTTTGAGCACCAAGAGAAGGATGAAGCGATTTAGGCGTGAAAAGCGGGGAGGGAGAGGGTGATTGAGTGTGGGAAGTTCTTGTGCACCAAAGCACTATATAAATATACCAAAATTGCACGAAAACCCCCCTCAAAAAAAGTTATTTGCACCAAAATTATTCACACCCATCTTAAATGCGCAAACTCCCCTAAAATTATTCACACTATGATTTTCAACCATAACTGTTTCATTCCAAATTTTCAATCCTCTAATTCATGTCACCAATAATTAATTAAACATTAACATAACATTAAAATATCAAGCATCACAATTATATTGCCCAAGAGATACCATATATACATCTATTTAAATTTTATACCTGATACCCCGATAATTGTCCCGGTGCGGTTTTGGACCCGGATTCTATGGACTCGACCCAATCTGATAAGATACCATGCCATCATACCTTGGCCCATTACATTGGCCCGCGTTTGGGCCCATTGCCCATTTGCTAATCACCCTTAACCCATTCCCTTAACCCAACTATAGGCTTTAAATATAAAGCCCATTAGTGATAGGAAGAAAGAAGGAAAAAACAGTAGGTTTAAAAGGGTTTTGCATGGCCTCTCTCAAAGGGGGGCAGCCGTGCTCTGCTTCATGAGCTCTTTCCTTCTCCATTCTGGCTGCTTCCTCCATTTTTGTAGAGAAAATATTATAGTGAAGATTCAAACTGGACTAGGTCCCGTGGTTTTTCCCTTCGGGGTTTCCACGTAAAAAATCTTGATGTTATTTGTATTTTTCATTCATTTGTTACAAAATCGAACCAAAAAACGAGGTAACAAATTGGCGCCGTCTGTGGGAAATCGAGCTAAGACGTTGAGATTGAAAAGAAAAATTTGGTTACTGTCTGAGGCGTAGAGACAAAGAGAAAAAAAAAAAAGGAGAGTCTAAGGCGTTGATTTTTGGAAAATGATTTGTGCTGATGTTCAGCTCGGGCAACTCTGGGTGACGAGTTGCTGGCTGTGAATGGCTTCAGGCAGCGGCTCGGTTGGTGAGCGAGAAAGGGCAGCGCCAAGCAACAGGGGTGGCGGTGAGTTTTTAGGCGGGCGTGCATGGCTAGCCCCCACTTCAGGAACTTTCATGGAGAAAGTGGATGAGGAATCAACTTCTGTACATGGTGAAGCTCCCGATTTTCCAAGCCTGTTGCCGCTATGCTCTCCCCTTCGGTGTTGGCGCGGTAGGTTTGGTGATGTGCTCGAGGTGGTTGTTTGCTGGACTGCTCACGGGAGGCCACGGTGGGCTGTGTTTCCCGTTGCGGGACAGCGTGAGGGCCAGGTAGCGGCTGTGATGTTGTGAGTTTTGATTGGTGGTGCAGGGCTGCTGATTTATCGTAATTTCTCCTCCTCTTCGGTGGTTTTGCGATCTGCTGTGGATGGTTCTTCAACTCCTTGTTGCATACACTCGATACTCACAACTCTGCTTTCTTTGTGTTTGATATTTTGCCTAAGTTAATGTTTCATCTCTATATGCTGCTTTGCACTCCTTCCTAATAGTGCAGGGAAGAAAGATATATCACTTTTACTATCTTATTCCACCCCCCTCCACGGCTCCACCTTCTCCTTCACATGGTACATTTAGACAATTTATATCTATAAACAGAATCTACAAATCAAATAGTGGAACATACATGAATGCTTTGTCTTGCAGTATGAAATAACTATAAACCATTTTTGAACTGTACTTCAAAATGTTGATATTTGAACTGTACCTCGAGAATTTTCATGGCATGTATTCTTGTTAGATCGTGTCTAACTATTCCTGAGCAAAATTTTGTTATTTGCTTTCCTGTGTTATAATTTAATTTCTTCAAATGTTGAACTATGTAGGATGTAATTTTTTATTGTGGTTGGCTAGGATGTATCGTGGTTCACAACTTCTTCCGATGTGATATGAATCTAGTTGGCTTTAGTTTCAAATAGCGAGAATATCACACCTGCCTGAGACCCAACAATATTCACACATCCAAGGTTTATTCCGGCTAAGTTCTCTAAACCACCTAGCTGCATACGTCCGAAAGTTACCAATTCTCGAGATTGGAGTTCGCGTGACTGTGGTAAGAGTAAGTATGTTTACGGTGTCACCCTTTCCAACTTTACAAATGTACAGGTTTTGTGTGGTATTCGAGGATTCTTAAACTTGATGCCCATCCCCTATCTTGGCCACACTGTAGCCGCCAGACCAGGAAGCAATACCCCCATTGCCTCACGATATGATGTGAAATAACTCTAAATTCCTTATATTTTATCAAATGCAGGATATTATTATTTTGGATCGTTTCTCTCGTTTCTTGTGTATTACTGCAGTATTTTCCAGGTTGACCTCAGGAGATCAGCTCGGGCATGCAATCTAGCTATAAGCCCCGGTTATATCAGCTCGGGCATGCAATCTAGCTTTAAGCCCCGGTTATATCAGCTCGGGCATGCAATCTCGCAGTAAGCCCCACATCAGCTCGGATTGAGGATCAGCTCGGGCATGCAATCTTGCAGTAAGCCCCGATTATATCAGCTCAGGCATGCAATCTCGCAGTAAGGCCTTATTCATCAGCTCGGGAACTTTATTTGTTCTGGATTTTGGATGAACTTACTCGGATGATGTGATGAGGGGGAGTTCGGATGGGATATTCGGAGCAAGCCCACGTGTATGAGGCCGTGGCCAATATTTAGCACAGATCCGCCCTGATTGCTTAAGCCCAGGTGTATGAGGCCCTGGCAAACATTAGCACAGGTCCGCCCTGATTGCTTAAGCCCAGGTGTATGAGGCCCTGACAAATATCAGCACAGGTCCGCCCTGATTGCTTAAGCCCAGGTGTATGAGGCCCTGGCAAATATCAGCACAGGTCCGCCCTGATTGCTTAAGCCCAGGTGTATGAGGTCCTGGCAAATATCAGCACAGGTCCGCCCTGTTTGCTTAAGCCCAGGTGTATGAGGCCCTGGCAAACATTAGCACAGGTCCGCCCTGATTGCTTAAGCCCAGGTGTATGAGGCCCTGGCAAACATTAGCACAGGTCCGCCCTGATTGCTTAAGCCCAGGTGCAAACATTAGCATAGGTCCGCCCTGATTGCTTAAGCCCAGGTGTATGAGGCCCTGGCAAACACTAGCACAGGTCCGCCCTGATTGCTGAAGCCCAGGTGTATGAGGCCCTGGCAAATATCAGCACAGGTCCGCCCTGATTGCTTAAGCCCAGGTGTATGAGGCCCTGTCAAATATCAGCACAGGTCCGCCCTGATTGCTTAAGCCCAGGTGTATGAGGCCCTGGCAAATATTATTGCAGGTCTTATCTGCTCATGTTTATTATCTGGAGTCCAGACCGGACATGTCTTATCTGCTCATATTTATTCTCTGGGATCATATGAGACGAGCTTTATTTGCTCAGCATTTTATCATCTCGAGAGCTCAAGTCATCTCACTTTGCAAATTCAGATGAGCTATATCTCCGCGCATTTATTATTATGGAGTTCAATATGTACGAGCTGTATGTGCTCAGTTTATTATCTCTGGAGCTCAGGTCGGGCGAGACTTATATGCTCGGTTTATTATCTTCGGAGTTCAAACAGGTCAGCCCTGTTTAAGATTTAATTTCGTACTTAGAATTATTTCGAGATATTTACTGCAGGTCAGCCCTGCCAAGAAAATAGGTCAGCCCTGTTAAGATTTAATTCTCTTAGAATTATTTCTAGTTATTATTGCAGGTCAGCCCTGTTAAGATTTGATTCTCTTAGAATTATTTCTAGTTGTTATTGCAGGTCAGCCCTGCACAGATAACAGGTCAGTCCTGTTTAAGATTTAATTATGTACTTAGAATTATTTCGAGTTATTATTGCAGGTCAGCCCTGCACAGATAACAGGTCAGCCCTGTTAAGATTTAATTCTCTTAGAATTATTTCTAGTTATTATTGCAGGTCAGCCCTGTTAAGATTTAATTCTCTTAGAATTATTTCTAGTTGTTATTGCAGGTCAGCCCTGCACAGATAACATGTCAGTTCTGTTTAAGATTTAATTCTGTACTTAGAATTATTTCGAGTTATTATTGCAGGTCAGCCCTGCACAGATAACAAGTCAGCCCTGTTAAGATTTAATTCTCTTAGAATTATTTCTAGTTATTATTGCAGGTCAGCCCTGCCCAGATAACAGGTCAGCCCTGTTAAGATTTAATTCTCTTAGAATTATTTTGAGTTCTTAATGCAGGTCAGCCCTGCACAGATTAACAGGTCAGCCCTGTTTAAGATTTAATTCTGTACTTAGAATTATTTTTAGTTGTTATTGAAGGTCAGCCCTGCACAGATAACAGGTCATTCCTGTTAAGATTTAATTCTGTACTTAGAATTATTTTGAGTTCTTAATGCAGGTCAGCCCTGCACAGATTAACAGGTGAGCCCTGTTTAAGATTTAATTCTGTACTTAGAATTATTTCGAGTTATTATTGCAGGTCAGCCCTGCACAGATAACAGGTCAGCCCTGTTAAGATTTAATTATGTACTTAGAATTATTTCGAGTTCTTAATGCAGGTCAGCTGCAAAGATTAACAGGTCAGCCCTGTTTAAGATTTAATTCTGTGTTTAGAATTACTTCGAGTTGTCATTTCAGGTCATCCCGGCCGGGATAATATGCATCCTTACAACATGCCAGCTCAGTTTCGACACTCTGGAGTCTTAGTTGCTCCATGTTGATTGCCTGGAGCTCGGCTGTATATATTTACTCAACATATTTTACTATTTTGCGAGTTCGGACAGATGTCATTTGCTCGATATATCTCGTCTCGGGAGCTCACATCAACTTATTTACTCCTCGGCTCGGTACTACTTATGGAGCTTAGATCAGCCCGGATTTATTTGCTCTGTACATGGATCATTTTTGGAGCTCATCTGTATTTTGTTTGCTCAGCACGTTTATTAGCTCTGGAGTTCGGTGAGCTTTATCTGCTATGGAACTGAGCTAAGCTTTATTGGTTATGGAGTTCAGGCGAGCATTATTTGCTCTTATTTATGTCGGAGCTAAGATCAGATCAGGTCGGGCGAGCAATATTTGTTCATATAATATTTGTTCATATAATGTCGGAGGGGTATTATTGTAGCTTCAGTTCGGTTTCCTACTGCCCAGTCCGACCTGCTATTATTGGCAGAAGCTCAGTACCGTGATTACACCGGTTCCTCGTATGGGCTTTATGAGTCGCCTATTTCATCAAGGATCGACATTCGAATTATGGCTCTGCCGACAGCATGACTCGGGAACTCGGCACGGCTCAAGGTCACATTAGGGTTATTTAAAGGACTATCGATCCGGGTCCTCACCTAACCAGTTGGAGTCGATACAGCGCTACTCTAGCTCGACTAGAGGGGGATACTGATGATACCCCGATAATTGTCCCGGTGCGGTTTTGGACCCGGATTCTACGGACTCGACCCAATCTGATAAGATACCAGGCCATCATACCTTGGCCCATTACCTTGGCCCGCGTTTGGGCCCATTGCCCATTTGCTAATCACCCTTAACCCATTCCCTTAACCCAACTATAGGCTTTAAATATAAAGCCCATTAGTGATAGGAAGAAAGAAGGAAAAAACAGTAGGTTTAAAAGGGTTTTGCATGGCCTCTCTCAAAGGGGGGCAGCCGTGCTCTGCTTCATGAGCTCTTTCCTTCTCCATTCTGGCTGCTTCCTCCATTTTT
Source organism: Haberlea rhodopensis (assembly GCA_907163345.1). Lineage (NCBI taxonomy): Eukaryota > Viridiplantae > Streptophyta > Magnoliopsida > Lamiales > Gesneriaceae > Haberlea > Haberlea rhodopensis. The sequence continues at coordinate 4,047,313 of CAJQUN010000022.1, read as the reverse complement.
GTAGAGAAAATACACTGTAAATCACTCTTTTATTATAGTGAAGATTCAAACTGGACTAGGTCCCGTGGTTTTTCCCTTCGGGGTTTCCACGTAAAAAATCTTGATGTTATTTGTATTTTTCATTCATTTGTTACAAACCAAAAAACGAGGTAACAATACCTAAGCATAATTAGTGGACAAAAGTATGCTAATGAGAAATCGGGATCCTTTTTATTGATGTATTTTATTGTTATACTTGAGACAAACTAAATACAAGAATAAATATGACGGTTCAAATTTTGAGACTTCAGTCTGTATATTTCCCAAGTGAATATGATTGTCCCGACCTAACTTACAATTAACGGAGGTCTTCATTTACAGAAACTTAGGCATGAAGGAAAATATGCCTATTTTTAGGGGCAACATAATGAGCACAACGTCCGAACACAACGGTTTATTTTTGGTTATCCCATGAGGTGTGTCCTATGGGGTAGTCTCATCCATTAGATGAGTATATTTTCATCAACATTGTATGGAAATATACTCATCCAATGGATGAATCTACCCCATTGGACACTACCATAAGAGATAGCAAAGATCAATTCAAACAACTTGAGGTGCTCCCTCATAAATGGCCAAACACTTGTGGTTAAAAAGCATGATTATACATAATAACACGTAATAAAGTTACTGCTACACATAATGACTATTGAGATAAATAACGTCAGAAGTGGTCGAATAGCATAATAGACTGCAATATTCATGACCTGATCTCCCGAGTTATAGTACAATCTCGACTAATTCCCGATCATAAATACAGTGAAATATTCATAATCCCGACTCCGATGATAAAAAGTGGCATGAGATATTAATGATTATATTTTCAACTGGTATGACGGTTTAAGCACTACGGAACAACCTAATGGCTGTAACACGAAACAGGTATAATGCATCATTTGCAAATAATGTTTCATTATACACATTATACACAATTTAAATATTGAGAGTTACAATTTGAATGTTGCTGACTTAATCATCGAAAGGGTTTCACTAGAAAATCTTTCCTGCTCCCCATTTGACTTCCCTTTTCTGTTGCAAGAGTACCAAAAAGGTAACATACGAAGTGAAACAATTGTTCTTTGAAGTTGTGATATTATCCTGGTAGGTAAAATCTGATACGTGGATCCCAATATATGGGTTGTGTACCCACAAAAATATAAAGAACCCCATGATCTAATGGCAATGGGGCATGGGTCAAAAATCACATCACATATAACTGATACTGTCTTGGTTGAATATGAAAAAAATCATTTTCTTAAAAAAAAAAAATTGTGGTACATGGCACTTGGCCATGTGTACATACTGTTTCGTATTCCATTGTTCTTAATGGATCCACATTTGTTCCTTTTACTCCCGAAAGAGGTATCCATCAATGGGAAAATCGAATTGTTGTGGGGAGGGGTCGAACAAAGTATTCGGGAAATTGAGTTCCTACCTATTCCTATGATGAAAGAGTGATAAATTTGTATTTGAGAAGGCTGAGCTTATGCTCTTAATGATTCTTCTATCTCGAGATATTAAAGTAGGGTATGACAGGATATTCATTAGGAGATATTGCCTATATCGAATATGAATGTGCCGCTTCTATGAGATGACCCGATGGCTAAATCTCTAGAGCATTCTATGAAACATCCAAGGAAGTCTAGGGCCAAAATGGACAACAACGAAAGAACCAATAATAGTGTGTAGATAAAGCTGTATGAGTATTGTTGCCTTGTTATACATAAAACGTTGAACAGTTCAAGGCATCACGTCCACTAGTTGACAAGTATATCCGATGATAGGTTCAATGTTAACCACCACCTATCCTGATGCAGTGGATTCTCAAAGTACTCTCAAATCTTCATCTAGGTGCATTGTGTAATTTTTTCGTCATATTGCATTCATGTTGGGGGATTGTTGGGAATAATAATAATTGTTGGGGTTAATAGATAAAATCCCAATAATTATGTTTAATTTTATTAATGAGAACAAAATTATGGTAAGTTAATTATGAATAGTCAATTAGGCTAAAGAAATCTCACATTGAAAAGTTGAGACACTTATGATTTGTTTTAACGAGAAACAAATCAATAGAGTGTAGTTAAGTAAAAAAGATGGGTGCCCCTCGCGCGCCGTCAATCTGTCCGTCCGCTCCGCTTGGCTCGGCTAGTCTCGCCGCGTCGCATTCGCGGCCTATCTTTTTACTACTCAGATTTCTGAAATGACTCTTCATCTACCTGACTTTTCATATTCTGCTGAGTATTAAGTTTAAGACTTTTCACCTACCTGCAGAATTGATTTCAAATTTAAGTGTGAGACTTAAATCCGTATTAATATGATGTTAAGTGTTGAGACCTTTCATCTACCACACTAAACATTACACTCAATGTGATGCTCGGATTTCCTATTAATTTGTTAAACGAAATAAATGTGTTTTGCGGGATTTGTGGCTGGCTTTTCAACTTTATAGTTGAGTGTGTTTAAAGGGGTTTAAATGCAATTACCTTGAGTATGCTCTTGTATAAATATTTTAAGGTTGAGGACCTTAGTCATAGTTAAGTTATAGAAAGGGTTTAATTGCAAATTGAGATTTATATTGCTTGGTTAAGATTGGTGTTTAAACACCACCACACAATCATTCTTATCTTCCCTCCTTCAGCCAAGAAAATCGCCCCTCTCCCTTTAGCTCTCTTGACTTGAGCACTTGGATTCTTGTTAAAGAAGCACTTGGTGAGTTATGTATTTCACTTTAGTAGTGCTTAGATGAACTTGGTAAAGAATGTCTTTAGGAAACTCGTGTAGATAAGTTTGAGAAAAATACTCAACTTGATGGGTTTTGATGGTTTGTGTCCATGATGTAAGTTTTGGGAGTTATATTGTGTTTATTGTCACGTTTAGTTGATATTTGAGGATTGAGAATGTTGTTGGATTTTGATGTTGGTGTGTTATAAAAGTAAGAGTGCATTAGTGTAGCAAGAATGGAAAATTTTCGAGTTACAGAGCTTGCGATCGATTGCAAGCTCTTAGGCGATCGATCGCGAGCAGCCAGTAGACTTTGGCATAGGAATTCTGTGAACCAGCGAGTGATCGCTGAATTATTGGCGATCGATTGCCAAAGTGTTCTGCCCAAAAATTTTAATGTGGCGATCGATCGCGAGGCAGGGGCGATCGATCGCCGAGGACAGAATTTTGAAAAATAAAATGTGATTTCAGAATTTAAATCATGGTGTTGATTATTGTTGGTAATACTCTTTTGATGATTATTACTTGAATTTGAGATGATGTGATTGAGCATAAGTGAAGCATGAAGAAAATGAACTAAATTGATTTAAAGGCTTGTTAATGAATTTCTTTTTGTATTGATTAATTCATGTAGAGCCTGCGCAAACCTCTGGACAGAGGGGAGGATAGCTTAATACAATTATTGGATAACAAGGTACGTAGTGACGTACGAGCATAATGATAATGTTGAGATATGCTTAAATGTGTAAGCTAGTTTGTGGTGATTATGAGATAAATGTTGTTGAGTATTATTGGACCACTATTATTATAGCGATGAGTATTATTGGACCGCTATTATTATAGCGATGAGTATTACAGGACCGCTATTATTATAGCGATAAGTATTAGCGATGAGTATTACATGAACGCTATTATTATAGCGATGAGTATTATTGGACCGCTATTATTATATCGATGAGTATTATTGGACCGCTATTATTATAGCGATGAGTATTACAGGACCGCTATTATTATATGAGTTTATTGATATGTGTATTGATATGAGTACGGTTATGAGCATAATACGACTTTATATTCTGCGAGAATATTAAATGTTGAGAACAGGGACAAATCCGAAGGATCATGTGTAAATATACAAGGAGTATTCTATAACTTACTGTATAAGTTATGTATTGTTTCATTACGATTATTAATTTAATGGATGTGCTCACCCTGTATGGATGTTGTCCTGTAGGTTCATATTTTGGGGTAGATTTTTGAAGAACTTGGGAATGATCGAGTGTTATGCTTAGGGAGTATCAGAAGACTTATGGAGCTACTAGTCATTTGTTTGGAGTAACATTTTGTTATATTGTACAAGTTGTATAATACTTTCCCTGATGCTCAAAGTAAAGTCTTAAACGCTCGTTTCTTTTTAATTAAACTTTATGTTGATTTTGGGAGCTTGCATATTATTATAATGATGTTAAAGAAATTTCAAATTTTTTTCGTCATTTAGCATTAGTTGTTGTGTGAGATTATGTGGTCTTACATTAGTGGTATCAGAGCAGTGGTTAACTGCTGGGATTGTATGAAGTCTAGTGTGACTTGTGAGGAGTGTCTATGTAATGCCTCGATTGATGTTATATACGTGTGATATGATTATGGTGTACTTATATCACGTGGCGGTATGATATGGGAGGTTCGGGTGGAACCAATAATGAAGAAATACATGTATAGTAGAATATAACATTTTGTACATGTAGCATGCCTTTGAAGGTGCATTAAAATGTACATGTGAGTTGCATTTGACACAAGTTTGAAGGGAATTACATGTGCATGTGAATTTACTTGCAATTGGAATTGCATTTGAATTTGGAGTTCATTTCAAGTTCATGTTACTTAGCATGTCATTAACTCCAAATGATATGATAGTAAGTGTTTAGGAAAACAAATGACCTTATATCAAGTGAATTATGGAAGCAAAATCACATAATGCACCAATTTACACCTACAAATCTCTACCAAGCTCCTCTCCCTCTCTTTCAACTTTCTTGTGCTTTAAGCTTGGGATTGACTTGTGACTTGAGTTAGGAAGGTGTGTGAAGTGAAAGTATACCATCTTGGTAAGGAATTCTTAACTTTACACTTGAATTATATCATTGGTGTTGCATATGTGAAGTTCATTATCAAGTGTTCATGTAAAGAATTATATCATGTTTCTATGCTTTGAATTGGAAGCTATGATGTTAGAATCATGTTCATATGTTCCTAGGGATTTCAAGAAACATGTTGAAATGGTTTAATATGAGGTATAGGAGAAGAACCATGGAGATAAGCTTGAAAATCGCCATGTTCAAAACTTTCTGGACATCGGCGATCGATCGCGAGCTTTGTGGCGATCGATCGCCGAGGCAGAGTAATTTTAAGGCGGTGAAAGTGTGTGACGATCGATCGGTGAAATTGTCGCGATCGATCGCTGTGAACAGAACATTGTGGCGATCGATCGCCAAGTTGTTGAGATCGATCGCGAGGGGACAGAGAGTTTTGGCGATCGATCGGTGCTGATGGCGATCGATCGCCAGTGCTAAAATATTGAAAAATGAAATATTTTTGTAGAATTTGATTTTAATGCCTATGATAACATGATATATTGTTGGTATTGTTGTAGCATCATCTCAGGGGACAGGACAACGAGGCACTTAGCCAGTGACGCCTAATTTATCTCGTTTGTGTCGTAGTACAGGTACGTGTTGACGTACGGAGTATAGATATTATGCGATGATGATGTTATGGTTTTGATATCGTATGAATTGTGTTATGTTTGTATCATATGATTGGTAGTATCATATGCCTGTACATTCATGGATATCATGTGTTAGAGATATACGCCTGGTATTGGGTATATGCTTGGTTATGTTACATAGAGATATATGCCTGATTTGGATATATGCTCGGTTATGTGACAGAGAGAGAGATATACGCCTGGTTTGGGTATATGCTCGGTTATGCTATATAGCGATATATGCCGGTTTTTGGATATATGCTATGGTTATTATCATTTGAGGACGGTACTATGATATGTGCTTCTAATATGAAGATGTGAAGTGGTTCCACTGACATATTGAGCTGAATAGGCATATCATTTTAGTCTCATGATAATAGGGTATGTGTTGAGACATGTCATGACATGGTGCATTTGTGGATGCATGAGACAGAACATTCGCATTAGATGATTTATTGTGCTTTATCATTGTGACTGATATTGTGTTTTGATATTGCACCGAGATAGTTGTTTATGTATACTCACGTTTTGTGAATGTTTCTGTAGGATTGCATAGACGTGGGGAATCGTGAGTCTTATTCCGCTGCGAGGTGAACCACTGCATAGGAGTTGTACTGGCTTAGGTTGTTCATTGTACATGTAATGTCTATGTAGAAAACAAATTTAGTTGGTTTTTTGTACTCAGGTTTTGGTACTGTAACAACTTAACTAGTAATACTCTTAATCAGTGTATGTTCTTACTTAATTCAGACTCACATATGTATGTTAACTGGATACATAATGAATTAAGTAACGAGGACCCCACATTAATGGTATCAGAGCAGTGGTTCGAGAACGGGGTGAACATGGGTAGAGGAAGTGTATTAAGGAGTTACCTAAACACTTTGCGAATGGTAATAGCATGTTAGTTTTGGAATATGATGTTATTCTAACATGTTATATACTTGTGAATGTTATTGTTAACCCTTGTTATACAGTTATGACAGATAGAGTACCACATGAGGATGTTGGGGATGCCATGAGTGGCAATGCTAGTGTGAGGATGGTGCCTGTGCCACCACCACCGATTGAGCAAGGACCAGTAGAACAGGTACTGTTGCCTGGAGAATTGACATTGACTCAATTTCTGAGCTATCAGCCACCTAGGTTTGAGGGGACTGAGTCAGGGGAACTGGCAGAGGAGTGGCTGGAACGTGTTGAACAGATATTTGTATCTGCACCGTGTGCCAAGACTGCTTGGTTACGTTTAGCTGAATTCCAGTTAGCCAAGAAAGCTATGATGTGGTGGAAGTCCACAGTACTTGAGTTGAGGGCTCAAGGACATACAGTAAACTGGGATGTGTTTAGAACTAAGTTCCTGGAGCATTATTTCTCTGTTGCTGCAAGGCAGAGGAAAGAGGATGAATTTACAAGTTTGAGACAGGGAGCAATGACAGTATCTGACTATGCTGTGCATTATTCTTCTTTGCTCCGGTATGTGCCACATATCGCTGTCAACACAATTAGACAGTTTGTGAAAGGATTGAGCTGAATTATTTGATAGTGTAATGTCTAATAACCCTACATCTTATGAAGAAGCGTTGACTAGAGCCGAGATGGCTGAGATTGCTGTAGGGGTATACAAAGATGTTGGACAAGCCCAACCACCTACATCTGACAGTATGAGACCTAGAGGAGAACCATTTAAATCATCACGAGGTGGTGCATCTTCATCTAGGTTTAGTGGGAAACGTTTTGGATCACAAAAAGGGGGTGATCGGAAATCTAAGGGACAGTTCCAAGGTAGTAGTAGTGGCAGTGGTGTGCAATGTTTTAAATGTGGTGGACCACATTTGAAACGAGATTGTCCTCAATTGAATCCAGTAGTTTGTTTCCGTTGTGGGAGACCCGGACATGTGATCCGTGATTGTACTCAAGTGGGTGGACAACAGAGGAGAGGACCCATTTCAGAAACTACAGTACAACAGAGACCACAGGGTGTACCACAGTCTGGTGGAGGACAGAGGACAGGAACACCTCAGGCTCAGGTGTATGCACTTAATAGGGAGGAAGCAGAGGCAGCTCCTGATGCTGTGATAGCGGGTAAGTGTACTTTATTAACTTATCCAGCTTTACTTTTGATTGATACTGGTGCATCACATTCTTTTATTGCACAAGCTTTTGTTGACCAGTATCATATATGCTCGTCTCCACTGTTAATGCCTCTTTATGTTTCGACACCCATGGGAACTACTGTGATGACTTGTCAGAGTGTGTCTGATTGTGATATTCAGTTTGAGTCTGACTATGGCCTTCAAGCTGAGTTGATTGTGTTAGACATGTCAGATTTTGATTGCATCCTTGGAATTGATGTATTGAGTAAATATCAATCTGTTGTGGATTGTAGTCAGAAGATAGTAAGATTTCAGTCTGATATTGGCAATCAATGGTTATTCTATGGTCAAGGATCGAGGGCAAGGATTCCTTTGATATCAGCAATCCGAATGTCGCGTTTGTTAGAACGTGGACATGCGGTTTATTTGATTTATGCCCTTGATGTAAATGAACAGAAAAGAGAAAAGAAAGTGGAGGAGATACCAGTGGTTGCAGAATATGTGGATGTGTTTCCAGATGAGATACCTGGATTTCCACCTAGTCGAGAAGTAGAATTTGGTATTGATTTGATACCTGGTACTTCTGCAATTTCACGGGCTCCTTATCGGATGGCACCAACTGAATTGAAAGAGTTGAAAACGCAATTACAAGATTTATTGGACAAGGGGTACATACGTCCTAGTGTATCGCCTTGGGGTGCTCCGGTTTTATTTGTTAAGAAGAAGGATGGGACAATGAGATTATGTATTGACTATAGACAGTTGAACAAGGTAACGATAAAGAATAAATATCCTCTTCCGCGTATTGATGATTTGTTTGATCAATTGCAGGGATCTAGAATTTATTCTAAGATCGATTTGAGGTCCGGATATCATCAAATACGTGTGAGGGAAGGTGATGTACAGAAGACAGCATTCAGAACTCGTTATGGACATTATGAGTTTCTGGTAATGCCATTTGGAGTGACAAATGCTCCTGCTGTCTTTATGAGTTTAATGAATAGGGTTTTCCAGGAATACCTTGATCGATTTGTCATTGTCTTTATCGATGATATACTGATTTATTCACGAAGTGATGCAGAACATGTTCAACATTTGCATAGGGTATTGCAATTATTGAGGACACATCAATTGTATGCCAAACTCAGTAAGTGTGAGTTTTGGTTGACTAGTGTCGGCTTTTTGGGACATGTTATTTCAGAAGAAGGTATATCAGTTGATCCAAAGAAAGTGGAAGCAGTGTTGAATTGGTCAGCACCTACTTCTGTGCCAGAGATTCGTAGTTTCTTAGGTTTGGCTGGTTATTATAGACGGTTCGTTGAAGGATTTTCAGCGATTGCCAAACCATTGACACATTTGACACAGAAGGGAGTATCATTTCAATGGTCAGAGGCTTGTGAGCGTAGTTTTCAGGAATTAAAACATCGATTGACTACAGCTCCAGTCTTGATCATTCCATCTGAGCATGACATGTTTGCAGTCTATACTGATGCATCATTACTTGGTTTGGGTTGTGTATTGATGCAATATAAACATGTAGTGTCTTATGCATCACGACAGTTGAAGCCACATGAAATGAGATATCCAGTACATGATCTGGAATTGGCTGACATTGTCTTTGCCTTGAAGATATGGCGACATTATTTATATGGTACGTCGTTTACCATATAAATAGATCATAAAAGTTTAAAATTTCTATTCACTCAAGCAGAGTTAAATATGAGACAAATGAGATGGATGGATCTGTTGAAAGATTATGATTGTGAGATTGAATATCATCCAGGAAAAGCTAATCTTACAGCAGATGCCTTGAGTCGAAAAGTACATCATACGGCTGATGAGGTGATTCATTTATCCGCATTGATGACTTCTTGTTGTACTTTAGGTTATGATTTTGATATGGAATTAGTGCCAGTAAGGGTATCAACATTGTTGGTTGAACCCGACATTTTTGAGAAAATCAGAACGGCACAACTGACTGATGATGAAGTACAATAGTGGAAGGAAAGGATAAGTCAAGGACAAACATCTCAATTTGTACTTACAAATGATGGAACGTTAAAGTACAGAAATTGTTGGGTAGTACCTGCTTCATTAGGACTACGCCAAGAACTACTACAACGTGCTCATTGTAGTAGATACAGTATACATCCTGGAGGGAAGAAAATGTATCATGATCTACGTACACAATTTTGGTGGAAACGTATGAAACAGGATGTATTGAACTTTGTGAAACGGTGTTTGATCTGTCAACAAGTGAAAGCGGAAAGACAGAGACCAGGAGGTGAATTACATAGTTTGGAAATTCCTCAGTGGAAATGGGAACATATCACGATGGATTTTGTGACTCATTTGCCACGGACGTCTTCTGGTTGCGATGCTATTTGGGTGATCATTGATCGACTCACCAAAGTATCTCATTTTGTGCCATATTGTATGACATTTACATATCTGAGAATGTCACAGTTGTACATTCAACATGTAGTGAGACTACATGGTATTCCAGTTTCCATTGTATCGGATAGAGATCCGAGATTTACTTCTCATTTTTGGGAAGGGCTACAGACAGCGTTGGGAACTGAAGTATGGTTGAGTACAACATATCATCCTCAGACAGATGGACAAACAGAGCGTACGATACAGACGCTTGAGGATATGTTGCGTGCCTGTGTATTAGAGTTTGATAACTCTTGGCAAGATTCGTTGCCATTAGTGGAATTTTCTTATAACAACAGTTATCAATCTAGTATACAGATGGCACCATTTGAGGCCTTGTATGGGCGACGATGTAGATCGCCATTGTATTGGGATGATGTGGATCAGTCTTCCTTACATGGACCGGATATGATTCATGAAATGGAAGAGAAAGTAAAGGTCATTCGATTGAAACTTAAAGCTGCTCAGGATAGACAGGCTGCGTATGCCAATAAGCGACGTAGACCACTTGAATTTCAAGTTGGTGACCGTGTGTTCTTGAAAATCTCACCTTTTAAAGGTGTAGTACGATTTGGTAAGCGTGGAAAATTGTCTCCACGGTATGTTGGTCCGTATGAGGTATTGCAACGTATTGGTACGTTGGCATATCGATTGGCACTACCACCGGCATTGAGTAGTATTCATGATGTTTTTCATGTTTCACTGTTGAGACAGTATGAACCAGATCCGAGTCATGTATTACAGTTACCTGATGTACAATTGGATACAGATGTGTCGTATGAGGAACGACCGGTTATGATCTTGGATCGAGCTGAACGCAGGTTGCGTAATAAGGTGATTCCTATGGTTAAGGTACAGTGGGACAGACGGGGTGTCGAAGAGGCAACGTGGGAGACGGAGCAGCATATGATGCAACGGTATCCGGATTTGTTTTCTGGTATGATTTGTTTTCTGGTACTGTTGGTACATACATATTATACTATTGCATACATGATTATGTCTCCTATCTTGTTATAGTAGGATGATTGAGTTGTGTATCATGATATGCATGTTTTGTATATACAATTTCGAGGACGAAATTCAATGAGTGGGGGAGAATTGTAATGCCTCGATTGATGTTATATACGTGTGATATGATTATGGTGTACTTATATCACGTGGCGGTATGATATGGGAGGTTCGGGTGGAACCAATAATGAAGAAATACATGTATAGTAGAATATAACATTTTGTACATGTAGCATGCCTTTGAAGGTGCATTAAAATGTACATGTGAGTTGCATTTGACACAAGTTTGAAGGGAATTACATGTGCATGTGAATTTACTTGCAATTGGAATTGCATTTGAATTCGGAGTTTCATTTCAAGTTCATGTTACTTAGCATGTCATTAACTCCAAATGATATGATAGTAAGTGTTTAGGAAAACAAATGACCTTATATCAAGTGAATTATGGAAGCAAAATCACATAATGCACCAATTTACACCTACAAATCTCTACCAAGCTCCTCTCCCTCTCTTTCAACTTTCTTGTGCTTTAAGCTTGGGATTGACTTGTGACTTGAGTTAGGAAGGTGTGTGAAGTGAAAGTATACCATCTTGGTAAGGAATTCTTAACTTTACACTTGAATTATATCATTGGTGTTGCATATGTGAAGTTCATTATCAAGTGTTCATGTAAAGAATTATATCATGTTTCTATGCTTTGAATTGGAAGCTATGATGTTAGAATCATGTTCATATGTTCCTAGGGATTTCAAGAAACATGTTGAAATGGTTTAATATGAGGTATAGGAGAAGAACCATGGAGATAAGCTTGAAAATCGCCATGTTCAAAACTTTCTGGACATCGGCGATCGATCGCGAGCTTTGTGGCGATCGATCGCCGAGGCAGAGTAATTTTAAGGCGGTGAAAGTGTGTGACGATCGATCGGTGAAATTGTCGCGATCGATCGCTGTGAACAGAACATTGTGGCGATCGATCGCCAAGTTGTTGCGATCGATCGCGAGGGGACATAGAGTTTTGGCGATCGATCGGTGCTGATGGCGATCGATCGCCAGTGCTAAAATATTGAAAAATGAAATATTTTTGTAGAATTTGATTTTAATGCCTATGATAACATGATATATTGTTGGCATTGTTGTAGCATCATCTCAGGGGACAGGACAACGAGGCACTTAGCCAGTGACGCCTAATTTATCTCGTTTGTGTCGTATTACAGGTACGTGTTGACGTACGGAGTATAGATATTATGCGATGATGATGTTATGGTTTTGATATCGTATGAATTGTGTTATGTTTGTATCATATGATTGGTAGTATCATATGCCTGTACATTCATGGATATCATGTGTTAGAGATATACGCCTGGTATTGGGTATATGCTTGGTTATGTTACATAGAGATATATGCCTGGTTTGGATATATGCTCGGTTATGTGACAGAGAGAGAGATATACGCCTGGTTTGGGTATATGCTCGGTTATGCTATATAGCGATATATGCCGGTTTTTGGATATATGCTATGGCTATTATCATTTGAGGACGGTACTATGATATGTGCTGCTAATATGAAGATGTGAAGTGGTTCCACTGACATATTGAGCTGAATAGGCATATCATTTTAGTCTCATGATAATAGGGTATGTGTTGAGACATGTCATGACATGGTGCATTTGTGGATGCATGAGACAGAACATTCACATTAGATGATTTATTGTGCTTTATCATTGTGACTGATATTGTGTTTTGATATTGCACCGAGATAGTTGTTTATCTATACTCACGTTTTGTGAATGTTTCTGTAGGATTGCATAGACGTGGGGAATCGTGAGTCTTATTCCGCTGCGAGGGTGAACCACTGCATATGAGTTGTACTGGCTTAGGTTGTTCATTGTACATGTAATGTCTATGTAGAAAACAAATTTAGTTGGTTTTTTGTACTCAGGTTTTGGTACTGTAACAACTTAACTAGTAATACTCTTAATCAGTGTATGTTCTTACTTAATTCAGACTCACATATGTATGTTAACTGGATACATAATGAATTAAGTAACGAGGACCCCACAGTCTATATGGGTATCGAACCAGTGATCTAGAAGTAAAGTATTGTGGAGTACATTTTATATGCAAGTATGTTTCTGGAATTGAAGCATTGTTAAATTTATAGTTATGTAATAATGATATGGGACTATGTGAATATCATTGTTTGAATGTTATTGCTTAACCCTACTTTACAATATGGCGGAGGTAATTGGAGAACCCTCCAATGAGGGTATGGGCGATGCCTCTAGCATCAATGCGGCTCGAGGTCAAGCGAATCCGCTACAACAACCACCCTTGGGTCAAGGATCGGTGGAACAGCTACTATTACCTGGAGAACTAGTTTGACTCATTTTCTGGGATTCCATCCACCGAGATTCGAGGGGACCGAATCAGGAGAACAGACAGAAGAATGGATAGAAAGGATCGAGCAGATCTTTGTGTCTGCACCTTGTGCCAAGACTGCGTGGTTGAGATTGACAGAGTTTCTACTAGACAATAAAGCTTCATTGTGGTGGAAATCTTCTGTATTAGAAGTAAGAGCCCTAGGACAAGTGGTGGACTGGGATTTATTCCGAACTCGATTTCTGAGTAGGTACTTTTCAGCTGCTGCTAGACAGTTGAGGGAGGACGAGTTTACAAATTTGAAATAAGGAAATATGTCAGTGTCAGACTACGCCCTACGGTATTCTTCTCTTCTAAGGTATGTTCCACACATCTCTGCCTGTGCTCTGACAAAGATGAGACCCTTTCTGAAAGGGCTGAGACCAGAACTGTTTGATAGAGTTGTCTCCAATAATCCTAAGACTTTTGATGATGCGTTGACACGAGCTGAATTATCAGAGATTGGAGTCCGTGCTTATGGGAATTCAGTGCCTTCACTAAGGCAGCCTGTGGATAACTTGAGGCCCATGGGGAAATGTTTAAGTCTAGGGAAAGTCCCTCTTTTTCTAAACCAAACAACCGACGTTTTGAGGTACGTCGCACAGTGGACCACAGGAATGTAGATCATTCTAACAGGAGGCCGGTTAATGGACCTCAAGGATTTAGTTGCTTTAGATGCGGAGGACCACATGCTATCAAGGACTGCCTAGCTTGTTTTGTTTGTGGCACTAGGGGCCACATGGCCAGAGATTGTCCTAATCAGTATAAGCATTCCACGGGTAATCGAGGAAGAGTTTCAGAAGGAACGGTCCGCCAAAGACAGCAATTTGCTCCTCGTCAGTTTGGAGGACAAGCTGGGGGACAGATGGTCAGACCACCACAGGGGCCACCTCAAGGACAATTATTTGCATTGAATAGGGAACAAGCTGAAGCGGCTCGAGATAAAGTGATTACGGGTAAGTGTTATTTGTGTACTTACAATGCGTTTATTCTTATGGATACTGGTGCATCTCACTCTTTTGTGTCGTCAAACTTTGTGACGATATATCATTTGTGCTCGTCTCCGTTGCCCACGCCCCTTATGGTCTCGACACCCACGAGAATCAGCGTTTCTACTACCAGAATTTTGTATGATTGTTGTATTTCTTATGAGGGCAATGATCTGAAGACAGATTTGATAGTTTTGGAGATGTATGATTTTGACTGTATTGTGGGGATTGATGTTTTAAACAGATATTGGGCTATTATTGACTGCTATCAGCGTGTTGTGGAGTTTCGATCTGATCACGGAAATAGGTGGATGTTCTATGGTCAAGGTTCTAAGGCCCGGATTCCTTTAATATCTGCGTTGAGAATGTCAAAATTGTTGAACCAGGGGAGTGAAGGATATCTCATCTACGCCTTGGATGTCTCAAATCAGAAGTTAGTGAGAAATTGCTGATATACCATTGGTAGCAGAGTTTGCTGATATGTTTTCTGAAGTAATTCCGGGTTTTCCTCCTGTACGAGAAGTGGAGTTTGGGATCGAACTAGTACCGGATGTGTCCCCAATTTCTCGAGCACCATATAGAATGGCACTAGCAGAACTGAGAGAACTCAAAGCCCAATTGCAGGAATTGATTGACCAGGGCTATATACGTCCTAGCGTGTCACCATGGGGAGCTCCAGTGTTATTCGTAAAGAAAAAGGATGGTTCGATGAGGTTGTGTATAGATTATCGACAACTTAATAAGGTAACTGTGAAGAATAAGTATCCTCTCCCCCATATTGACGACTTGTTTGACCAGCTGCAGGGGACTTCTGTTTACTCAAAGATCGATTTAAGATCGGGATATCATCAGATCCGAGTGAGAAATGAAGATATACAAAAGACTGCATTCCGAACGAGGTACGGACACTATGAATTCTTAGTAATGCCGTCCGGATTGACTAACGTACCTGCTATTTTTATGGACTTGATGAACCGGATATTTCAACCATTTCTGGATCAATTTGTAATTGTCTTCATTGACGACATCCTAGTATACTCTAAGAATAAGATGGACCACGAATTACATCTGAGGACGGTATTGCAAATTTTACGGGAAAGAAAGTTATTTGCTAAATTTAGCAAATGTGAATTTTGGCTAGAAGAAGTAGGATTCTTGGGTCATGTTATATCAAGGGAAGGATTATCAGTTGATCCTAAAAAAGTGGAAGCAGTACTTCAGTGGTCTGCTCCAACTTCAGTATCAGAAATTCGCAGTTTCTTGGGCTTAGCAGGGTATTACAGACGGTTCATAGAGGGTTTTTCCAAGATCGCTAAGCCACTAACACAGCTGACCCAAAAAGAAGTTAAGTTTATGTGGTCTGAAGCTTGTGAAGTGAGTTTTAAAGAGTTGAAGCATCGTTTAACTTCAGCCCTAATATTAGCAATACCAACACTAAAATTAGGCATAACGGCCTAGGGATTAAATATGATTTATTTAGTATTTATGGGAACAATATCATGTTATCTCCTATGACGACATTTTTGAATATTGACTCACATCTCACGTGATAGTGAAGGGTCCAGGAAGTTGCTTCACAATTATTTATTCAGGGGAGGTTATCCCTTTTTATTTTTTTTGAAAGAATATCCATATTTATTTGATTCAACTATTATTATAACTAACTGGCAAGTACAATATAATAACATAACTGTTTAATTGTTGATATGATAATCAAAATTTTAAGTAAAACTTTTAGAACTATATTTGTTTCGATTATATAATAATATTTTTTTTAAACATCATTTATTACTGGTTTGCCTGCATGGGATTGATTTATTGGACCAAGTCATTTATGTCACGTAAGGCATTCTAAGCAAGGCTTTTTCAACCATAAACGAGGGAAATTACAGTTGTCTCGATTGTAGAATAATTGTATAATATACATATTTTCTATTTAATGTGTATGTAATGTAGAATAATTGCAATCATAACTATTTCTCCTATGATTTATATAAAAATATATAACATGAGAGATAAATTCTATTCTTAATGCTAAATGTGAAATTCGTAATTATTTAAATTAAAGAGTATCAATATGTAATTTTCCCATTTCAATTTTGACTGGTTATCTAGTCGAGGAACATAAACGTATTACAGAGAGCCATGAGCTATCGATTCAAAAGAAATCAACAAAATATACTTTCAAAGGTATAAATTCTAATGGATCTTAAAAACCATTATAGAATAAAAGATTTTAAAAGAGATTAATGGGAGTCAATGAAGGCGGCGGTTAATTGGACAGTTTGTTTGTTATAGGGAGACCAAATAAACGTTGAATGGAGAGTCCACGTGTCAAAACTTCAGAAAAACACTTCAGCTACACTATCAACGGAAACTTTGTTGCTGCCCTCAGGAGCAATATCCACCATCCAAGTGGAACCTTTTTTTTTTCCATTTTAAAAAAAGATTTCAAATGAATGGTGATGATGCCCCTACGGGCACTACCCTTAAAGACATCATCAAACAAACCACTATCAACCCACTTGAATGCACATCTCTTGGTTCCCGCTAACGTAAGCCGATTGTATTATATGGTACTATACAATGTGCACCCTCCAACCAAACGATCAGATACATTATCATTGATAATTCATTTCAATCGATAAGCAACTTACCGTGTTAAAAAAACATATTAAATATTTATTATAAAAAAATAATTTACCTTAAACAAAAAAAATATAATTTAGTTGTCTTCCTATTTTTCGTCTTGTAATTTATCTTTAACAGACTTGTTTATGAATCAAGTTTTTGTTTTGATGGGTTTGTGCCTTTTTTCTTTATCAGTGGGATAGATGAAAATTGGGCAAATCTTTGGATATAAAAGGAGCATTTATGCTTCAAGTTTAAGTGTATCAGTCAATAACTTGTCTAGTAATTTTTGGCTTTAGATTATATAAATCCCCCTCTTGTTGTGGAATCTAGTAAAATTCTTAAGTATCCTTTGTGGTTGCAGTTGTGACTGATCTTCCACATCAAATTTTTTTTATTAGGTGTCTTTCTTATTAAGGAGATATGTGTGAGTTATAAAGTCTGGCAAGTGGGAAAACTTTGTAGGTGTGTTTGGGGTGAGAAGATAAATTATGTGGTCATTATAATTTTTCATACAGTATATTTTCTTCTCAGGTCCTGATGGTTTTTCTTGTTAAATCCTTGTGTCGTTATTATTTCTCATTTTGCTTTCTTTTCCTATAAAAAGGTGCAGATACTTGGAGGTGAATTTCGAGGGTCAAATCCCAATATTTTACGTTTCGGATAATTTAGTTGTATTGTTAACTTGACGAGTACGTTTTGTACTCTATGAATAACTTTTATTATAAAAAAAACAATATGATATCAATGGAAGCAGAACCCTATATATTTCATTGAATTGGTCTTGGTTCGTTTTTATTTTATGCCTAATAACCAAAAAAATTGCATAAATATATAAATCTAAATATTAGGAATATTGATTGAATTAAAACCACATATGTAAAAATATTGATTGCACCTTTAGTGCGTGTGACAAAGGGTGAGTAAAATGTATATTTTGTAAAAATTACGTAACTGGGTTTTGAAATTTTTTCAATATTTAATTCGAGTCTTCCCATGTATGCCCATCCAACCACCATTCTGTTTTTTATTTTTGTTTCGCATAAGGAAGAAAGGAAAAAAAGAATTAGGATAAATCTATAAAATCAATAATATAGTTTTATATTCTTTGAAATTATTTATAGATTTGAAGTGATTCCTTTTCAGTTTTGTAAAGTAGACTTTGTCAAAGTTTTAATGGCATATTTAAAGATCAAGTTGGCATCTTTTCCTTTTCCTTTTCCACACTTTTATTATCTTTTTTACTTGATAATAATTGAAGGAAGTATAATTATGTGTAATCTTGAATGTTAATTTTAGAATACATTATCAAATTTTAATAATCGATGGAACTAATTTAATTATTACCACCAAAAATAGTTTTTTTATAAAGTGACAAATGTTTCATCATGTAATTGATATCGAGTCAATGTTTCGGATTAATTAAAAGAAGTACAATTATTAAATGAGAGATTGTTGAGAAATAATTGTCGAGTCATGTCTTTTTCGGTCGTCCACTTGCTTTCGTGAAAGGTCCGCAATCTATAGACTACACTTGATGCACATGTGCATTGCTGGGACTATATTGTACGTGACCAAACTACAGTAAGCAATTTTATTGCATCTTCTCTTCTATACAAGACACGCATACTTCATTTAGAATGCCTTCATTCTTATTTTATCTTTTATGATCTTAGCACACATCCAACAGAGCATACACATCTCTGTCAAACTCATCTTTTGGATGTGATTTCTCTTGGATGCCCTGTATTCATTCTCATACAATGTTGTAGGTCTGATGTCACTTCTATAAAACTTTATCTTCCATTTCAGCGGGATTTTACAATTGCATTAAATACCTTTGGTATTTCTACATCCAAACTAAATCGAATCTGATACGATAGTAAATGTGCCTTCATATTTGGGGTATGATGACTATTATATTTTTGATGCAATTACGCGAATGCAAATTAAAAATTGATGTCTCTTTTTCTCCTAATCTCTTCTCCTTCTATCCCGCATTTTATTTACATGGACCCAAATTTAAAACATAGATGTCTCCTTTATTTTATCGCGTAACTTCGTCATATGGTATCCTACCTTTATCCATTTTCCTTCAATTTTTGGGAGTTTACTAATAAGATCATAAACGTGTTGAACAATTATTATTTCTGTCAAAGCAATTTTCATGAATTTTTCATGAAAACTGCTATGGCAGCAACACCAATTGTTCTGACAATAACATTTTTCATCATAAAATCGGCGAAGGCAAACGGATGAGAAAAGCTCCCAAGTTACCTAGATGACTATATAGTTTGAATAAATAGAATTAGTTGTAAATAACAAGTTGAACAAATAGTTAGCAGTTAACAGTTGTTGAAAAATTGGTTAGTACATGGAGTTAGCGTGGTCATTATATGCCGAAATTGTGAATAAAATCCTCCCATTCTTCGTGAATTCTGCTCTTCTTCGTGATTGATTCTTAGGAGATTGACGATCTCAAACTCACAAACTTTATATTTACAATCACTTAAATAAAAGTAATTTTACACACGAATCAAAACTGTACAAAGAACACTTGTTAAAGGGGCAATACAAGTTCAATGCAAGTTCAATAATGCCTTTTACTTTCCCCACAAATTAGGCAGCAAACGAGGAAAAAAGAGATAAAGAAGACTCCGTCCCGAAGAGAAAAATAAGATATTTTTTGCGGAAAAAGGGGCCCATTTATGTATAACCCTAAGTTGAAATATAAGGAGTTTGAGTTCGAGCTTGCTAAGTGTGAGCTCTATAAGGAGCTCGAGCCAAGTTAAGCATCAAGCTTAAAAACATATGAGGTTCCAACTCAAAACCAATTGACTATGAGTGGAGTAACTTATGTATCTAATAAAGATCTAACATAGCTTCTAGTTTTTCAATGTGGGAGAACTCTCAACACGCCCCCCATGTATGACATTATATAAATCAAACACGTGGATTGATAACGCGGTGAACGGTGAGCATGTCGACGGAATAACCAATCATATGAAAGCCTGCTCTGATACCCTATTAAGAATAATACATAAAGTTTCAACTCAAAACCAGTTGGCTATAAATAAAGAATTCATGTATCTTATAAATAGCTAAATGAACTTGTCATCACTCATTATGGTTTACCCGCACTTCATTGTTAATACCTCTTAAGCTTACTGATAATAACACATTAACGAATTTATTTATTTTATACAAGTTAAATAATTTCAAAATCTAAACAATTTGATGGGTTACCGACCCGAGTTGTTTCGTTGTAAACTTGTAATGATTTTGCTTAGCTCTTCGGACTACTGATATACAGTTGTAGGCCCATTTTAAGTGCACTCTAGTCTTCAGGGTTATGTTGGGGTGCCCTTAAGGGCACTACCCTTTGGACACCCCCAATCATTGATATTTGGGTGTGCCAATCCAATGGTCATGCTGCCCTGAAGGGTAGTGCCCTTTAGGGCAGCATCAAATAAACCAGTCTTCAGATGTCCGGTTGTACTTTTCTCCGTACTACCCTTCAGGGCAGCATCAAATAAACCAGTCTTCAGATGTCCGGTTGTACTTTTCTCCGTACATAATTATAGGAAAATTTGACAACATGGATCTATGGTTTGTCGCAAAAGTTCGAGTCTATCTTCCCTATAGATAGGTTGATCAAAATAAAATATAGGAAAATTTGATATTAACAATAGGGTCCTATCTATGCATCAATCATTGAAATCATATCTTCCAGATAAAATTTGTTATTTTAAGGATTAAAAAGAGTCAAATAAACCATAAATATATAAGTAAATGAAGTAAATATCATAATTTCCTACTATCAATGATAAAGAATTTTTTCCCATTTTTTTTTTTGTTAAAAAAATAAAAAGAGATGAAAAAGACACAAGATTTTATGAGATCCAATAATTTAAATATAGCAATCATCAATGATAAATATTCTCTTTATCTACATAACATAACAAATAAATTCCAAAAAACAAGGAAAAAATGTTAAAATTATGGGCCCTTAAGCAACTAAAATTTGTTCTGACCAATACATGGAACCCTACAAAGTATACCTCAAAACCCTAATTCTAGTTGGCAAGCACTAAGTAGTTTGCATGTCCTATTATGGGATAGAGCCAAAAGACATAATTTACCTAACCCCGTTTTTGGTGGAATAGAATTAAATATATTTAAATAAATAAATTAAATTCCATTGTCGCTTATGGTTAATCATGGAGTTCCTACTGCATGGCCTCCAATTATTAGTGAAACTATAACAAGACATAAAAAGGGATGCACAAATAAAATAAAGAACCAAAAGTTTTTTCATTTTCCAACACAAATCGATTGCAAATGAACACGCGTATCGACTAATTGATTAGTACATGAATTTTAGTTCTTCTTCTTTCTTTTTTTTTTTTTTTACGGGGGTTGGAGAATTTTTAAACAAATTTTAGGGCCATATGTCTTACTCGAAATCGAGTAAATCCAAAGTGGACGAGAGACTAGCTAGGACGGAAGTCTCACATGAATTATAGTTTTAGTTAAACAAATTTGTGGCTAATGGCCTAGTTCTTTTGGATGCATGCCATTCCTCCACTAATGTGGAAAGGAAATAATTGTCACAACCCAACTATTTTCTCAAAAAAATTGAATTTTTTAATATAATATTATAAATTTGAATTTTTTTGTGAAACATCTATAATATTATTTTACTTATACTCATACTGAATTGAAATACAATGAGCTCTTTGAAACATGACCAAATAAAGACATGCGAAGGTGAAATCCTCGTACTTTGAGTTTATGCCGTTTATAAGATGATGTTCTTAAAAATGATATTAAACGACACATATCCTTTAAATTTTTACTTTGGACACGACCACATCAAGCTAACCGTATTTTGGATGGACCACATTACATCAAATATGATAATAATTCTCGATGCAAGATAGACATGCCCAAATACGAAGTATCCACTACCGCCTTGGTCACAACATTTGGCATATAATTGGGCTCAATACTATATTCCTATGGGCTTCACTTTGGTTCGAATCAAAACTAGCAAATCAATCGTGTTTGATATAGCAAATATATTTATTTTTTATTTCGAATTTAAATTGAAATAAGACAATTAAAATTCAACTTTGAATCTCAAAAAATATAAATATTTTGCGTTCTACAATTAAATTTGTTATGTTCAAGAATTTAGAGCTTAGTCTCAAACTGTTATTCAGGATTGGTAATTTTTATTTAATCCTTAAACTTGTGAGGCATTGATTAATATATATACGTTTTTCAATAGTTAAATTTAATAAAATATCAAACAAAAGATTTGTACATGAATTCGACTTTGGACCAAATGTATTTGAAAGGCAAGACCACACCTTTTGATGGCTCAAGCCCAATCTTAAAACAGGCCCAATGTTTATTTGTTGAGGAAATTACAAGAATATACAACTTTCCAAACATCTTTCAACTAAATCTTCCAAAAAAATATTCTTTCAACTAAATACATCTTTTAGAAAACTTATTTTAAATAAGTCCATTTTATAATCTAATTAGTCCATTAATTATAACTAATATAACATTTGCTCTACACATATTCATCCCCAAAACTTTGCCCACTTTCCACCATCGTGTCGCTCTCCTCCGCCTCCCTCCCTCCAACAACAACAAGTCTTGTGTCGCCCTCCTCCTCCTCCTTCGTCTGTTTAGGCATTAATCAAGCGAGGCACAACTATTTTTTTTAACAGACGAAACACAACTCTTCTAAATGAATGAAATCAAATGAAACTTAATTGAATTTGACCGGGAGAAAAAAAGAACTAATAGAGCAAGAAGAAAACATGCATCGTGCATATTATTGAAGCACACTTTACGTAATTGATAATGCTAATTCCTTGTACCATAGCGAATTCCAACGCCTGCTCGTTGCTATCGTAAAATCAGGAACAAATCGAAAGCTTTATAAAGCGAAAACTTCATAATTAAAACACAAATTTGGTTGGTAATTGTCCAATTGAATGGATGAATCAACGAGGATGATAATGAAAAAAACATGCACCGATAAATTTTAAGCAAGCAACACCTAGCGGTGCATGTAAATCAACGAGGATAATAAAAAAATGTTACATACACCGATAAATTTTAAGCAAGCAACATCTATCGGTGCATGTAAATTACATGAACCGCTAGACTCAAATACTGTCTTTAACAAAAAATGTACTATATTGGTGCATCAGTGCGTCACCGTCTATCAGTACATGTAAATTACATGCACCTATAGACTCATATGGTGCATGTGAGTCATGCGGTGCATCTAAATTACATGCACTACACGAGACTAACAATGAATTACCTAGTGGTGCATGTAAATTACATGCACCGATAGACTCAAGTATCATCTTTAACCAAAAATATAGTATATTGGTGCATCAATGCATCACCGCCTATCGGTGCACGTAATTACATGAACCTATAGACTCATATGGTGCATGTAATTTACATGCACCACACGAGACTAACAATGAATTACCTAGCGGTGCTTGTAAAATGCACCACACGAGACTAACAATGAATTACCTAGCGGTGCATGTAATTTACATGCACCGCTAGTCTATCAGTGCATGCAAATTACATGCACCGATAGACTTAGGTACAAATATGAGGTTGTAGCTTTTTATGCAAGGAAATCAAACGATTGACGATCAGAACTGAGTTTCTTACTTTCCCCACTCAATAATTTGCATGTGGAACGCTGATTATGGTGGCAGTTTTAATCTCCTTGCTTTTCGTTGATCAATCGTCACATTTGGGTTCTGTTCGAGCGAAATGCAATTATTGAAGTGACCCGCTGATAGTAACTGTTAAAAGCTACAAAATCTAAACGAGTTCATGTGTTTGATTGATTCGTTGATTAAATTCGAAGTTGTGAATTAATGGCACAATTTTTGTCCGCAGAGCACCTCTTCAGTGATTTTACATGCACTGTCAAGTGAATTACATTCTCCTTTGTGATATTACATCCAGTACCCGGATCGAACTAGTAGAGTCGGGTTCACGGAGGAATGATTTTTGATTTTGAATATTTTTTGAGACAAATTTGGGAAGAAAATACGTTTGCGTTGATTTATAGAAGAGAGAAAAACACGTAAATGATGAGAGATGATTGTACATGGGTATTTTTGTCTATTTGTAACGAAATGGACCTAGTTGAAAGAATTTTTTTTTAGTGACTGTGCCACAAGATCTTTTATCTAATGGTACCGGCCCAAAATTTTCCCTTATTTGTTCTTAGACCAGCATACCATATACTGGACCGGTATAATTTTTTACTTTAGGCATGTCCCCTTTTGTACGTAAACCTGAGAATTTAGCAAGTAAACCCTAATTGTTAGTTGGGTAAAAAGCATACATGAAAATACATACACCCTTGATCATGACATCTACTACATATGTGATAAATTTTGCAATCAGTATATTCGAAAAAATTATTCCAGAATATTGTTTAAGAATGTATTACTTAAATTGCTCAGAGATAAATGTGTATTTTGAAAGGTTAGACTATAAAATATTAACGGTACTTTCGCGAATGCATTTTTTCCTTTTAAAAAAAAAAAAAACCTAGACGGCTAGCCTGCCTAGACCCCATTCCTCTCGGCCCGATAATTCGAATTGAGGATTTGATTTTGTACCTGAGAATCAAACAACCACCGGACCAAGTGTAAATCCAATCCTGCTCTCAAGGTTTAATCCCACAGCGTCTCCTTCTCGCCGCTTCAAATGGAGGAGATTATTGTGTCTGTGAAAAAGAGGTAGCTCTTACTTTAGCGTCTGCTACACACGACATGTTGGGTTGATGTTATTGTAAAATTTTGATCATGGAACATAGCTCGTTGCTTCTTTTACCAAAAATTGGACTTGTTAGACTGTAAAGTTGGATTTGTCTTACTTTAATTCAATGATGGTCGCTCAGTGTCTTTTTGGGAATATGTAGGGTTTTTATTGGCTTTGATGCATCATTTTATTTACATTCTCATCTTGTTTTAGTAGTTATTTATGTATATTTTTCTAATTGAAAGCAGTTTCGTTTTGTTGATGTTGCTAGGTGTTGGTTGAAATGGTGAAATTGGCACAAAAGAAAGAAATGGCTGGGAGTAAAGGTCGATGGAAGGAATTTTTGAAAGTTTGGGATAAGAAGCATGGAGCAAGCTTGAGCGACCCATCTCGGAGGAATATTGATTCGTTGGATGCATTTTTGAAAACTTTTACCAAGTCGGATGATTTGAAGGTAAATTTAGGACGATTTATTGTGCTGTTTCCTTGATAAAACAAATATGTAAGAAATTGGTTTCGAAGTTATGAATTTGTTATTATCTCATTCTGCATTTGCAGTTCTTCAAAAAAGTACTGCAATGTCATCCCAAAAATGATGAGGTGGAAGTGGAACAATTCAAGAAAACTTCTCCTGATAATGAAACTGCTGAGCAGGTTTCGAAACCTGTTATCTTTCCAGACTTTAAGATTTGATTTTTTGACTGTGGCCATTCTTTTGTGCCTTGTCCCTACGCACCACAATTTCTTACTATGTTAAGAAAATTCAGAGAGCAAATTCAAGTTGATATCAATTTCAATAAGAATCAAATAACAATTGAGTTATTTTTTACGAAGTTTTATAGAATAATAATAAATGTACTATTTATAAAGAGTTATTAATTTATATATTGCATGAAGCCTAATGAATTATCGTATATGTATTATCTTATAAATTTAGTGAATTATTAATTTAGTTCATTGTCCCAGGTCGAGATCGGCCAAAAATATTATTTAAGGGAAATTATTAATTAATCGAGTATTAAATTATCGAGGTTTTATTGTACGTAATTTATTGAATTCTTATATTAGGTGAAAGAATTAGACGCTGGAAAGCTACTTGTGCATAATATTCCAGTCAATGTTCTTTGCGAAGATTTGCAGAATGTTCTTCCTGGGGACTTCACCCTTCAAATGAAGGTATTCCCTTCACCTTGTGCTGATTGTCTTTTTGAGATATTTTAGTAGGGCCTTAGCTTAAAATGGGATGTTTCCTTTATGTACAAATAGGTGTACAAAATAAGATGTTGCTGATAATATGTTATATGTTGTGCTCTTAAATCGTGAACAGGATTTGTCTCGGTCCTTCACTCTCTTAGTTATTTCTTTCTGGGAATCCTCTAATCTCGAGTCTCAACAGTGGTCTCTTTTGAATTTGGCCACGTGATATCAATATGTTTTTATCATATATTTTCTAAGTAGCCGGTACCGGGTTTCTGCTCCTACTAGTGGCAATTTTCTAAGTAGCCGGTACCAGGTTTCTGCTCCTACTAGTGGCAACCACCAAACAAAGTTCTCGGTTTAAAGGAGGGGAATAAGGCTTGGGTTTTCAGCTGTAAGCAATACCATCACCAGCATGATTTTCAAGCAGTTAAATAAGAGGCAGTATATATTCGAGTTTTTTTTGCTTATGTTTGTATCAGAATTACTCTAATTAACTCCTACTTTGTTGGAAAATTTTATTGCAATTACATGGCTATAATAGAATATTTCCTTTCCTTGTAGTTAAATCCCTCCGGCAGTGGATGCCTTAGCAGAATTTGACACCAAATTCAAACAAGCTTAGGAAATAATATTTTGTACTAGTTGTTGATATTGATTTGTGTATATAGCAGTTAGCATGTGGTTGTTATGTATAACACACACGAGTCTTTACCAAAATGCGCATATGCTTGGGCAAGTTTTTTAGTTTTATTCAGTCAGAATGTCACATAACCTTTGATAACTTTCTGTGCGCTACACATTGTTCTGGAGTGAACTTCATTATTATAGTTTTTCAAGGGGTTGCATCGTGCTTGTAAAAATGAATCTCAAATCTCATGCCGAAATGATTTAGAAATGAAAATAATTCGTCCATATCCTCTATGGAACATGTCTGGCATTCACTTGCACAAAGATGCATTGATGATTTCATTTATTTGTTTCTGTAGATAAATAAGAAAAATACATATTCTGCCTTTGCGATATTAAAAAATATGGAAGAGGCAAATGAAGCATTTGAGAACCTTGAAGGTGACTTGGAGAAGGTGTGCAGTTTTTTTATTAGCGGCACAGTATTCTTGGTATATGCTATATTTTCATTTAATTTTCCAACTTTTTTCCAGGACTCAAGTGGGCGGCCACAAAAACTTGTTAAATTTAACCTTGGTTCAGGTATATCAGGCAGTCTCTATATTCGTAAAACTTGCCGAGATGATTCTGGTAAACAGTTAGAATCAAAGAAAAGATCAGTTGGAGACGAGGACATTTCAGGGACGTTTAAGAAGTCGAGAACCTACCAAACTTGTGGACCAATTCAGGAAATCAGTAAGTGTGAGGTACATTTAAAAGAGTTCCAAAGATTGAAAGAAGAACTAACCCACAGGGATCAAGAAATTTCAAATTTGAACAGAATAATTGCTGCACTTGCTAGGAAACAGGGGCTCTAAGTCCTCCTATTAACAGTGCATCTAAAGGGTTGAGCAACTTTAAATAGGCGTTTTGAGGTATATTTTGTTCTTGCTATTCGATGGTCGATGAGAGAATCACCAGAGATGATGGGATTCCGGCATATATATATATATATATATATATATATATATATAAACAAGAATCATTGTATTGCCAACGTTAGTGCAGTAATTCCCATTTTCCAGTTGATTATCTTATTGATGTATCTTGTACTTTATGGTTTTTTGTTAACAGAAGATCAAGTCCAAAAACTGCCGTTTTATATATATATATATATATATATATATATTTTTTTTTTACTTTTTGACAATTCCTAAACTAATAGGAGACGGATTCGAACTCGAGTTGTTTACAAGGAAGGGAAGCGGAGTTGACGTCCACTGGGTCATTACCCTAGTCGTCATTTTATATATTTCTATTACTATTTTCTTTAGTTACTCTTCCATATGCTCCATCTGATCATTATCGCATGTCAATTACAAGTTTGATGTCATGTTTGAATTATATTTTGGAAGCCCAAATAAGACTGTATAGACTGCTACTCGCTCTTAATATGTACATATTTTGATGGATTCGTAATATAAATTGATTATTAATTTTTTTTATAAAATCAAGTTATATTGTAAACACAAATTTGTTTGAGCTTTTGGGGAGAGGAAAATGTTTTTAACAATACTCGAATTCGAGTTCGTCCCAATGAGACAAATGCGACAATCAATCTGGCTAGCTCAAAGATGTCTTGTAAATGCATATTTAAGGTAAACAATTAATTAAATTGTTGGTGCACATACATAATTATACATAGCAAGAACGCCATAATAGATGTACGAGTTGAATTAATTAAATTAAATTTGATCAATTATTATCGATCTCATGGGCGAATGTAAATTGAGTTGAGGGGTCAATTGTCTCCCCTCAAAAATATTTATTATATATTTATTACCGAGTATTTTAACACACGTGGTCCCTTGGTTTGGTGGTGAAGACATTGGACTTTTACTCATTTAATCCGAGTTTGATTATCGTGTTGTAGTGGTGAGGACATCGGATTTCTAATCTCACAACCCGAGTTCAAATCTCCATGGCACCCTTGACCTTTTATTTTTTATTTTTTTTACCTTAGTTAAAGATAAAACGATGAAGATTTGGAAAGGTATTCCATTTTCATTAAAATGAATTACAACCGAGTGTTCTTATTTATACACTGTTTAACACTATTTCAGTGAAAAATGAAACTAATGATTACAACCTGATATTCTGTTATATCACAACAATACCTTTGGTACCGTTTGAAGTGATGGATATGATAAGTAATGTAATGATTAAAAAGTTGTGAAATGATTGTAAAAATAGTATGTGATAAGTTATATGTTGTTTGATTGGATAATAAGATAGTTGATAAGGATTATTATATGGTATAATGACTAAAATACCCTTATCATTAGAATAATAAAATATATAAAATAATAGTAGATATCTAAGAATTATATATAATATATATATATTATAATATTAATAAAATATAATAATCATAATATAGTATATATAATATATAATAATAATAATAATAATTATTATTATTATTATTATTATATAATCATAATTATATCTATGTCTATATAATAATAATAGTATCTATCCTATATAAAAGAATAATTATTATCTATTATCTATAAGTCCTAATAATAATATATTATTATACTATTAATAAAATAAAATAAAAACTAATAATACTAATCTAAATCATAATAATAAAATATATATTTGAATATATATATGCGTATATAATAATACGTAGTAATATATATATAATGTATATACATTATTGTAATATATATATATACATAATCATAATATATAATAATAAACATAGTATATATATATATATATATATATATATATATAGATTATATATATATATATAAATACACACGTGTTTGGTGTGTATATATACATATATATAATAGTAATAATAATACGTGTGTATATATACTATATATAATAGTAATAATAATAATAATAAGAATAATATATATATATATATAAAATTATTACTATTAATAACCTATATAATAATTATATAATAGTTATTATTATTATTACATAATAATATATATATGTATATATAATCATATATATTTTTTAACTACATTTTTTTAATATATATATATGTAATCATAATATATAATAAAAACCTAGTATATATATATATATATATATATATATACACGTGTTTGCGTGTGTATATATACATATATATAATAGTAATAATAATACGTGTGATATATACATATATATAATAGTAATAATAATAATAATAAGAATAATATATATATAATATATAAAATTATTATATTAATAACATATTATTAATTATATAATAGGTATTATTATTATTACATAATAATATAGATAGGTATATATAAGAATATATAGAATTAAATACATTTTTTTAATAGATAGATATGTAATCATAATATATATAAGAAACATAGTATATATAGATATCTCTCTATATATATCTCTAGCTCTATATATAATCTATATATATATATATATATATATATACACGTGCGTGTGTATATATATATATAATAATAATAATAATAATATATAAAAATATTATATTAATAACATATTATAATAATTATTATTATTAGATAATAATATATATAATAATCATAATATATATATATATGCACACATATATATGAATAATATTAATTATTATTTTTTAATAATAATAATATAATAAATTATAATAATCATTATATAATAATAATAATAATGAAATAAATAAAATAATACAATATAATAATAAAGTTGTAGGAAATAAATTTTAATTTCTGGCGGGAATTTCAAATTTTGAGATAGTAAAAAAGGCGGGAAGGGTATTTATGTCTTTTTGTTGTAAATTGGGATTAGAATGAGATAAATATAGTAGGATAATTTGTTTAAAAAAAGCGAAACAAACATGGGATAAGATTAGTAATCCGAAGATTACTAATCCTATCCCGAACTCCAAACGGTGCCTTTGAGATTGGAACGAAAGCGATGAAACAAAGGAGCAAACAAAGGTTTAAGAAATACATCAATTGTTTGATCATTGGAAGGGACATGCCTAACCGAGAGTGACTTGTTAAGGACCTTTTCTCGAACAAAGTGAATATCAAGTTCAAGGTGCTTTGTTCGGGCATGGAGAACCGGATTGGCACTTAAGGCAATAGTGTTAAGGTTGTCGCACCACAGAATTGGAGTTTGTTGTAAAGGAACGTGCAATTCAATAAACAGAGACTTTATCCACAACAAGTTTGTAATAGCATTGGCTAAGCTTCAATATTCGGCCTCAGTGCTTGATTGAGAGACTACGGACTGTTTCTTTGCAATCCAAGAGACTGGTGAAGTGCCAAGATACCAACAAAAGCCTGAGGTTGAGCGTCTACCATCTGGATCACTCGCCCAATCGGCATCACAATATCCTTGAAGAGTGAAATCTGTAGTGGTGTGAAGACTGATGCCATATTCCATTGTATTTTTTAGATATCAGAGGATTCGTTTGACGGGCTTCCATTGAGAGTCCAATGGATTTTGCATGAACTGGCAAACTTTATTAACACTATATGCAATACCAGGACTAGTTATTGTGAGATATTGAAGGGCACCAACCGTGCTTCTGTATAGTGTGGCATCTCCAAATGTTTCACCAATCCTAGACGATAGTTTCGTGCCAATAGACATCGGAGTAGGCAGTGGCTTTGCCTCAAGCATTTTTGTTCGTAATAGAAGATCACAAACATATTGTTTTGGGTATGAAAGAAGGAACCAGTAGATGACTTGGTGACTTCAAGCAACCGGAATCTGTTTGAATAATCTTAATTTTTTTTCAAATTGATTTTCAAAGTATGTTTTAAACCGAATGAAAATTTATGTACTTCAGATTAAGTTTGATGAAGTATATCCATGTGTGACGACTATATGCATCGACAAAGCTAATATAGTATCGTGAGCCTTGTCGAGAAAGGGTGTTAGTTGGTCCCCATACATCAGAAAATATGAGTTGAAGGGGACAAGAAACAACGCTGTTAGATGATGAGAAAGGGAGTTGTCGACTTTTTCCCAGCTCACAGGAGGAACAAAACTCAAGTTATCATTTCTTTGAAGATAAACATTACAATTGATAAAACACATTTGACAGTAGATAATGTAGGATGTCCTAGTCTACGGTGCTAACAACCTAGAATATGAGGCACTGTTGATTTGCTGGAGGCCTGCGAAGACTGCTGGGGCGAGGAAGTAGTGAAGCTGAGGGCTGATTTGAGACAAGTTTGGCTTGAAACAAGCTTCCCAAGGTTGAATTTGTATAGGCCTTCATGCAAAATCCCACGGAGAAGAACTTGGTGTGTGGCTAGATCCTTCACAAGACAAATATGAGGGTGAAATTAAAACAAAACATGGTTATCTTGTGCAAATTTGCTTACACTAACCAAAATTTAGTTACGTGTACCACACGAAGAAGATTTGTAAGTGAAACGCGCGTGTGCATGAAGGAGAAAGGAAGTGCGAATGACCAATATCTGAAATCAACAAACCTGCACCATTACCCATGTGAATTTTATCACCCCCAGAGTACTCAGAACCAAGAGAGAAATTTCCAAGATCATTGGTAACATGATGAGAGGCTCCGGAGTCAGGAAACCACCATTCTTCATTAGAGGAATCTGGTTTTGTGGCAGTCAAGGCAGCTGCTGGATAAGCATTTGGTGGTCTGTTAAAACCAACTGGAGGCTGCCGAGGATTCATTGGAGTAGGTCGTTGGTTTTGCGCATAGCCTTTGTCAAATCTATAGTAGCAAATGCCTGCTACATGACCGATGATTCCACAAATCTGACATACGGGACGACCATTGTTGTTTTGCCAGTGTCTTCTGCCTTGAGAATTCCTGCCACGCCTCCTGTCTCATTAATAAGAACCTTGAAACTGAGAGTGGTTCTCCTGTTTTGAGAAGTATCAGAGTTTTGCGGTTGGGGAAGTGTAGTTACATTCACAGATGGAGAGGAAGTGGCCTCAGGTACATTGTAGGATTCAATCAGCCTTTCATGAGCCATAAGGACTCCAACATCAGATTTGTAGGGACTCTGATTGCGATGTGGCATGAACCATCGAGTCGTGTTCCAAACCAACACACGTACATTATTTGATCATCATCTGAGATAGGATGTCCACATGCAGCAAGGATATCCACATAGTATTTCATTTTAATGAGGTAGTCCTTCATTGTGAGGTTCCTTTGCGAAGAGTTTGTAACTGCAGATTATATTGCATCACACGAGCTTTGGATCGTGTTGCAAAAATGCGAGAAACTCTCGACCAAAGCTGTATAGAGTTTTGACACACCCAATCATTTGGGATTGAACTCCTTCACCCATGCCACGTATTTATGCTAACATTTGTAAGTTCCATAGCAGATAATTATCGTCATTGAGTTTGATGGAATTGATCTGATTCGCCGGATTTATCAATAAGAAATTTGGGTTTGTGGTAACTGTAGGGACCAACGGAGGGGAATCGGTATTTAAGTTGGCGTCAGCCATTGGCTTCTCTGATACCAAGTTAAAGATAAAATCCTGAAGATTTTGAAATATATTCCATTTTAATTAAAAATAAGTTACAACCGAGTGTTCTATTTATACATGGTTTAGCACCTATTTCAGATAAAAATGAAACTAATGATTACAATTGGATATTATGTTATATCACAACAATACATTATTCTTAATCTTGAATCTTCCATCGTTTGTCATCTTCTCATAATACCAACGTTATGGGCTAGATGCTTGCATGACTGGGCCTTGGTTTGTTATATGGTTTAAACATTGGGCTTGTGTTTCATTATCATTAACTTCCTTTTATTTTGTTAACTTCATCTTTTAAAGATGGATAAACATCCGCAACAAATTTTTATTGTCTGTAAAACAAATGGTTTTCAGTATGAACACTTCTAATTGAGAATAACACTTAGCAGTGTATTTACAATTCACCAGTGGACAAATATAAAATATCAATAAATTACCACAACATATCATCGCAAAGTGCTCCTTTTCCACATCTACACTCTTATAATTCTCTCATAGAAAAGAATAAACCTCTTAAATATGTAAAGAACATGCTCTCGTCTTTCTTGAAATTGTGTAAGTCTCTTCCTTGAATATCAATGAACCGAGAATTGTAATAATTGTATTATTACAATTAAACTCGGTAAGTGTGTTATTTCTTGAGATCAAGCACATCCCTTTCTTGAAATAATCGCAATGTAATTATGTACCTAGTGTATTTTACCTACAGTCTTTAAACTCGAATTTTTATCATGAACTTTGGTTTAATTTTTATGTAATTTTTGCCCCCCGGTCAAATTCCTAGATTCGCCCTGATCGGTCTCACGTGTTGACTCCTGGCCCACGGAAGAGCCTGGATCACCATGAAAATATGGAATGTTGTTGAATCGCACTCTCAATGTGTTTGGACAACATAAAAAGATAGGGATTTGATGAAATTTGGATTTGGAAATACCATTTTACGTGTTTGTTAGAATATGATTTTAAAATGAAATTCAGAATTGGTGGGATTTCAAGGAATTTGGAACAGTTAACTCAAATCCTTTAAAACTGGATTTCATTTTCATTTCCATATTTCATTTTCCAACTTCATATTTCTTCATCATAAGTTTAAGATATCATAAATAATTCTATATTTCATTTATTTAAATTAATTATTTTCACAATTTTATAAAAAAATATTATAAGTAAATCAAATATTTGAATAAAACATTTTAAATTTTTTACCAAGCACCAAAATGGAATTCCAATTCCATGGATTTCAAATCAATTCCGATTCTTAATCCAATTTCAATTTCAAATCCCATTTTTTATTAAACCAAACATAGCCAGCTATTTTATGACTGTTATGGCGTTGAACCTGGACGTTTTTGGCGGCATTGGGGGTTTCGTTCGGTGGTCACACTGTTACATTAACTAACTTTCCATTTTGAAAAAAAATGTCATAGTTATTGTTATTTATAGAAAAAAAATTATATATCTATTTATTTTATTATTATTTTTTTATTTCTGCTCATGAGTTTCTTAGAATTACTACTTTCTGTCGTATGAAAATTTTTTTTATACCATTCTACATAGTACCGTTATGTATATAACAATAAAATATAATAAAATAATATCTTTAATGAAAAATTATTATTTTAGCATAATTATATTTTATATAAAAATTTAATATATTTAAATATTTACACAAATATGTAGGAGGCAAAATTTATATTTATCCCTCAAAATCAGAAGGGAAGTCATAGGATTTTGCGAATCCTCGAGAATTGGGAAGCTCATTATATGTCTACCGCTTATGTCTTGGTCGTCCTCAATGTCAGTATCCTTGAAGACATTTCAATCATTAATTTAATATATTCAATTAGTAAGTATGTCGAATCAATAGCGCTAGGTTGCCTAGTACCTTTAAGGACAACATAAAAAATCAAAAGAAACATTGTTTTCCGCTGATCCAAGTTTAACATCTCAAATCAATAGTAAGATTTTAGGTAAGAGATTCAAATAAATATAATAATATATTGATACAAATTTCAAATAATTGAAACTCAAAGTATATTAAGTTTGTGGAATGACTTCTGTTGAACTTGACCATTATTTATTTATAGAAGAACGTAAAAAAATGTTGTAAAAACTAAAAATAACATTCATAACTTTAAATTGATTATGCTATAATTGTCGATCTCATGGAATGCTATATAATTATTTTTTATAATTACTAGCGATTTTTAGGACGCAATGCGTGCACATATAATTTTATGTAATTTTTTTAAAAAAAATTATATGATATAAAATTACAATTTAAATATGTAATTACAAATATTATGTGATATGATAATATTGTAATTGATGATATTATTAAGGGTATTACAGATATTTTAATAATATAGTATATTAGGATAAATTGAAATTATTAAAAGTTTAAGAGATATTTCAGTCATTTTGCATGCTGGCATACTATTTGTGATTAATAAAAAATTTAAGGACATTTTGGTAATTATATGACTATACCAAGAGGCCAAGTAGTTTCTCTAGCATGCTCCTTCATAATCATAACTAGTGCTCTGTTGCACACGTTGCATGCATATACAGTATTTGTTTTGTAAAATGAGGTGGTAATTATAAATTTAATTTTTAATTTTTGCTTTTGGATGTAATAAACTTTTTTTAAATTGATTTTGTAGTTTAATATCCTTCCAAATATTTTTTTGATGTTATTGTGGTTATCCAAATTAGCAGGGGTCTTGCGGTCATTTAGCACATAATAGTAGGGGTATTTTCGGATTTGCAAAATGGTCATACCACTAAGTTGTTTAGCCATTATAAGAGGTAGTAAGATAATAATAGTAATATATTCAACCATTATGAAGAATCCTCAATAGATGTCATTATGTATTTTTTGGAATGAAATATTTTGATGTTATATAATTTGTAGCCATATTGAAAATACAAACTACTTCTCGAGTACGTTGTGTTCAACTAAGAAATTCTTAATTTATCTATATTATTAAAATAATTATTGAGACTTTTTATTCATTTCAGAGATTAAATTATATCAAAAATGACAAAGTACAGAATATGAGATAGTAGCAAACTTTGAGGGTGAATTTGATGTGCAACAAACTACTGTGTTATATCAAACCATTGGTTAAGATTATTCTCAATTAAAGATTGATACACTCTAAGACACTGCCCGTAAGGTAAAATAAAATATTCCGTAAAATTCCTTTCGATGGTAATAGAAGGGTAAGTCGAACAAGAACAACACAACTTTGAGTACCAGATAGTTAAAATTATGCGATGTATATTTGAACTCTTGATAACAAGTTAAAAGGGTGACTAACGATCAATTAGATCACGAATAATTGGTACATCCCACCTTCACTAATCTATAAAACACAAATTACGAGGAAAAAAGTTCGACTTAAAAACTCAGAAACTCCTATTTCATCAAATAATACCAAATGTTTTCAAATGCAATACAAGAGGATAAGACATATCTACACATCATTCTATTGAAGTAAATCACCATATCCATCAGATTGATAAGCTAATACTAGGAATAATCATTTCTCCTTCTCATCTTATTCATCAGCAGCATAGCCAAAATTTGTTGGATTTTCAGCATTCTTGATGGGGTAAGAAGCTTCCATAGCAATCCCACACTTCCCTGACGGAGTATTAATCGCGTTTCTTTCGAGTTTAAAATATCCATCTTCACCCCAACTAGTCCCCCACGAGTTCCTCACAATCCAATAGTCGACCCCGTTTTCTGTACCGTAGCCAACCACCACCACACCATGGTCTAGTTCTGTCCCGCATTCACCATTGAATACCCCCTGATAAGATTAAAACTCTCACACTTTAAACAAGTTCTGATATAACAGATCCAAGAATAGTATCCAAGTAAAGTTAGCTATAAGGGTCGAAAGTTACACTTGTAACAAATCACATAGTAAATTCAATGAGTAGAAGGGGGAAAAAAGTAAGTGAATTACCGAAGTATAGAGTTGGAGGGCTCTTCCGGATGCTTCAATAGCAACACTAACCGGTTGATGTGCCACGGCCTTTTGCAAAGATTTCTCATCTTGTGGCACGTCTTCGAAACCATCTATACTTACAATCTTTGCATTTTTCTGAAACATAAAAAAAGATATCAATTAGTACATACATTAAACTTTTGTAAAAATAATGTCACTCATTCAGGAAGGATTGGCTCGAATTTGAAACAAACCCGAGTCAAGTCACATTCAGAATCGACACCGCGGTAGGGATAATCATCCTCAGTGTCCATACCACCATTGGACATGATGAATTGGAAAGCATAATCCATGAGGCCTCCATTGCAGCCTAAATTTTGGCTTTTGTCGCAATCTACAAGTTCTTGTTCTGATAGAGTGATGAGTTTCCCTGTCACTATCTGGTTTATGCCTTCAACTGCAGCAACAGTCGAGAAAGCCCAGCAACTTCCTGGTTCAAAAAATGGGACAAAATAAACTTGTTGAATAATAATTTTTCTACAGATAGTTAAGGTCATTTACGTATAATTTACTTCACCCCACCGAATCCAACCTTATCACGTTGGATTATTGATATGCAGAGAAGAAATCAAAAGGGTTATTTGCGAATAATCCATCACAAAAATGTTTTTTAAAAAACCCTACACAAATTCAATTTTAAAAAAAATGACATCCTTCATCAAAATAGGCATTGGTTATCAATTTTAAAAAAATATGTTATTGATCTGCAGAGAAGAAATTTTGTTTTTTTTTTTAAAAGCATATAATGATGAAAATTTGGGTCATTTTCTGAAAATCTTGAGTTAAAAACAGAGTCCTCAAAGAAGCAAAACAAAAAAAAACGAAAGAAACAGAGGACAATTTGTAAAAACTAACCACAGGTCCCTTGGTTTTTGATCGGAGAAACAGCCCCCTTCTTCCTCCAATCAACAGATTCCGGCAAAGTCTCCCCATACCCAAAATGGTACCGTTTACTACCGTATCTCAGCTTCACAAACCGGCGCATAGCATTAGTCCTCGTACCCAAGTACAAAGACCTGTACTCTTCATTACTCAGATCAGCAAACTGATTCAAGCCCACCTCGTATGTTCGATTCCCGGCGTTATGCTTGTCGATGAATTTCAGATTATCCTTAAAAATCTCTAATCTTTTGTCTTTTTCTCCCAACCCGTTGTAAGTTTTGCCATGCTTCGCTAGCCACCATTCGTATAAGGTCTTTATTTGACCTTCGCTGCGAAGATTTGGATTTCTTGCTATGTATTTTTCGTCGTAAGTTAAGATGGATATGCCTGTTGACTGTGCTAAAATGGCGAAACAGAAGAAAAGAATGGCGTGTATGATAATCGTATGCATTGTTGTTCGGTTTTGAGGAAGAAATCTATGAGAATTTGAGAAGTTGTGCATTGGGAAAGTTTGCTGTGTTTGCTTAGGGATGAAGAAGCTAAGGAAGCTTGGGGTATATATAGGGCACAAAAACTAATTAATTTATTATCATTTATGTAAAAATTTAATACATAATATAGATATATAAATAAAATATATATTACGAAAAATGCTTTTCAATTCCTTAAAAAAATGCTTTTTAAATAAGGATTACGAATTTATGAAATCTATACTTAAAATAGGACAGAAAACTCATATTTTTTTAATTATTATGTCATTATAACAATCATTATAATATATTGTGTGTACCTTATTTTTTTTATTAATAATCTAATTATATTATTTAAAAGATTTCAGTAATATCAAATATCATGGCAAATATTACAACCAATGCAATTTGGTTGATGGATTGTGGTAATAAATCGATTATTCAATATCTAAACACTTTTGATGCGGTGATCAATTCACCCTTGCAGATGATTGTAGCTGTCAAAATAAGTTATACTTGTCAGGTTGGCCCAATTCGACTAAAAATTTTCCAAGTGGCCTGACGAGCCTAAACGGACCAGTCCTTTTGGGTTGGCAGTTGGGTGGGTTGGTCTACGTGTTGGATGAATTACTTAAATTATAATAAAATTTGGATTAAAAAATTAAAGTTCAATTATTAATAATTTATTTAATAATTTCAATTTATTATATTAAAATATAATAAACTTTTTTTTTTTGCGGGCTAACCCACGACCCTTCTTGGATGTGTTTTATTGAGGTTTTTCCAGGTCCACCCATTTGAGCCACAGGTTAGGCGTGCCAGCCCATTTGGCTCAGGTTGGACATGGTGGCCTTTGACGATGATATCTATTTTATCATATGTCGGAGTATGGTGGGTTATAATTATTTAATTGACTAAAATTAAAATCATATAGAGACTTCGGGCTTAGCAGAGTGGTAAAGCCTCGTGTTCTCTTTAATACGACTCAAATACGAGTTTGGTTGGCAGCTCAAAAATCTTGTTAAAAACTCCCAAATTTTAAAAGCTAAATAAATTAATACATTCTTTGAATGGATGAATTTTGATGCTGACATGTGCGGACACCTTTCCTTTTTTTCAGGTAGCCTTAGCTAACTAACTGGCTTACTTTTCCATTTTGGGAATGTATATATATTTTACAGCTATTTTATATGTGATTTAATGCCTCAAAATTAGTAAATATATCGGAAGTCGTAGGATCTTATGAAACCTCGAAAGTTGGATGGAGGATCCCATAATGTCTGCCGGTTGGTCCATCATGTTAATTCATCCTATGTCGGCAAGACTCCACGGACCATTATAATTTTATAAATGAAATAATATTAAAAAGAAGAATATCCCACTAAAAAAAGAAGAATATCGGAATGATTGAGACCAAATTCAACAGTAATTATTGTTGAATAATGTTTATAAAAAAAATCAAGTTCATCCAAGGTGACCC
Organism: Haberlea rhodopensis; assembly: GCA_907163345.1. NCBI lineage: Eukaryota > Viridiplantae > Streptophyta > Magnoliopsida > Lamiales > Gesneriaceae > Haberlea > Haberlea rhodopensis. The sequence continues at coordinate 4,007,194 of CAJQUN010000022.1, read as the reverse complement.
GATAATAGTTGATAGGATTCCGGAATGGAGATAAACAGACTATGATAATCGGAATCGTGAAAAAAGGCTGGATAGAGGAAACAAGTTAAGAAAAAAGTATAAATGCTCGAAGACGCGGGTGGAGCCACCCAATGAGCTACAATCCCTTGATATTTAGTGTTCATGTTCGGACATTTAGTTCGTTAGTGTAATCCTCCAACCATAATAGTTATTTAGCAATATCCAATCCGACGACCTCGATTAATTTTGAATCACGACTCTGCCCCTACTTCAAAGAGATGTGTAACTGCAGAAAAGTAAAATGTGCGAAATTTGAATAACATATACTTTTGAAATTAGATTATTATATTCCTTACTTATCATCTTCAGGGTTTCTTTGATGCTGCCACCAAGGTCATGCCCTTAGATCCAATCCACCTCTCTATGTGAATATTTCACATGGATATTCCAACATGGAGGTGAATGGGTGGTTGGATTGCTCCTTGAGCACTACCCATGTGGGTAGCATAAAAAAAGGCATATTCGAGGAAGGAAACAATTGGACAAAAAATGTGATATATTTGAGCTAATGACAATTTACTTCATATGGTATCGTTAATAGACTAATTTACCTCCGCGGCCTATTTTTAAAACATAGGGGGTGAACTACCTAATTTTCAAACCGTAGGGGGGCAGAATGTCTATTTTCAAGTTATAAAAGTGTAATCTGACTATTTAAAAAACCACATTAGTTTCGTTGTCAATAACCCGATATATTTATGAATAAAAAATTAACAGCTACACTTTTTGTTATATTTCATGCTATACAAATATGTATGGTATAGTTTGTCATTAGTTTTTTATGTTTGACAAGTAAATTTTTACAGATTATAATACTATACCTGTAGTAATATAGCAAGAAATATGGTATATAGTGGAGTCAGGATTTCGAGCCGATATGTTTATTGTAAGCCTGGATGATATGCAGTGCCATAGTAGAGTGTTGAAGAGGCGAAAGAGTTAATAATGTCCCCCATTTTCCCGTCCATTTTTACGGGGAGGGAGTTATCTCATAGATGTGAGCGCCGTCCACCAATATTTAAAGAGAAAACACAGGTTGCCCAATCAAATTATATCGGTTCTCTGTGATGGTGGATTTCTTTACTATCTTTGAACTTTCCCTAGGCAACTTAGATTCCCCACAACTTTGACCAATGAATTCCCACAGTTCTGATTTCAAACTGCAAGCAGAATTATCAAATATAACCAATGCAACCTATTCCAATAATTACATATTTGTGCTTCTGATTTATGAAAGATTGTGCATGGATTGAAAAAAATTATGCAACTGTAATTATTATTTAGAAATATGTTATTTGAAACAATTATATTTGTGTTGGAAGTATGTGGCTCATATACTGAAATTGGGTAGATGCCGGAGACTAGCAGAGCAGAGCGGAGCTCAGCATAGTGAAGCGGAACAGAGCTTATTATTATAGAATAAGCAAAGGCAGCTGCTGCTGCCAGATTCAAGCCAAACTTGAAGCTAGAGAAAGGAATGGGAAAGGACAAAGCTGCATAAGCTCATCTTCCTGATTTCTTATAAAATTATTATTACATGACCCTATTCTATGAGAGCTTCATTAAAATGATGTTATAGTGTTATCTGATAATATCATGTAAGCCGAGATTAACGATGAACTGATTGAATCCAAAATATTAAAATTAGTACTCTCTAAAAAAAAAGAGCAAATTGAGAACGAGTGGCAAATTTGTACATTTTGAGAATTGACATCCTGAATATAGTTTATTATAAAATTTCAACTAGTAAAAGTTGTTAAAAAAATTGCTTCACAGTGTATATTTAGTCTTGACGTATACAGCTGTAAACATGATTCACATTCGCAGTCACAGAACGAATGAAACAACTTACTCCGAGTTCAAAGAGCATTCTTAAACCTTATATGTGCACAACATCAAGGGCGGCAAGCCCATTGAAAGACTCGAAATGGGGTATTCAGGGTGCGAGAAAACGAGCGCCAGCCGAAGTAGCCAAGGTAGGCGGTCGCCAAGGGAACTTGGTCGAGCATGGGGCAAGGCATATATGCCGCCAATACCCCGGCCAACACCTTCACCAACACCCTCCTCCCAGGGGAAATTGCAAATATGTGCTGTTTACAGAAACTTATTACAAATAAATCTGCAAAAAAAAAAACTTCTTACCAAAAAATACACTTAGGAGAAAATTATATTCACATAAGTCCAATTTTTTAACTATTGGTTTGAAAATGTATTTTTTAGTTACCAAAATACCCTTCAATTATAAACATCTTAAACCTAATTTCAGATCTTAATTTTCTTCCTCATCCCGTCGCCCCATCTAGTCGCTTCATCCCTAAAAAGTATTTTGCTAAAATGTTCTGTACATGAAATATGTTTGAATAGAATCATCTAAATTTTCGTAGCATTTGGAATCTTTTTGAATCGAAGAAGATCTCGGACTAGTCTGCAATATAATTTTCGGATCTGCTATGCGCATTTCATCGTGTGTGTGTGTGTGTGTATACTGTGTGTGTATGTGAATTATAAATTTGAACACCGATGCTAAATTATAGATATCGAAAGTCTGTTGGTATGTTTTTTTTTTTTGAATGATGCATATGGATGAAGAAGTAAGGTATGCATTGATGTCCGTGCTTGTTTGCTCATTTTCAAAATTTACAGTTTGACAGCAAGCTGTTGCAACGAAGAAGATGACCCAGAGAAAAAATAACTGGTGCACGAAAATTATAAAAAGTAACTGGTGCACGAAAATATAACCTTGGTGCACGAAAATCATAAAAAGTAATTGGTGCACGAAAATCATAAAATGTAACTGGTGCACGAAAATATAACATTGGTGCACGAAAATCATAAAAAATAACTGGTGCACGAAAATGATAAAAAAGTAACTGGTGCACGAAAATTATAAAACAATAATTGGTGCATGAAAAAGATAAAAAGTAACTGGTGCACGAAAATTATAAAAAGTAACTGGTGCACGAAAATATAACATTGGTGCACGAAAATATAACACTGGTGCACGAAAAATAACCTTGATGCACGAAAATACAACACTGGTGCACGAAAAATAACATTGGTGCACTAAAATATAACACTGATGCACGAAAATACAACACTGGTGCACGAAACATAACCTTGGTGCACTAAAATATAACACTGATGCACGAAAATACAACACTGGTGCACTAACTTTGTGTAAATTTTCGTGCATCAGTAGCTGTTTTAATTTTCGTGCATCAGTTATTGATTTTTCGTGCATCAGTTACTGATTTTCAATCTTTTCGTGAACCAGTTACTTTTTAAAAATTTTCGTGCACCAGTTATTTTTTATAATTTTCGTGCACAAATTAATTTTTCGCTGGGTCATCTTCTTCGTTGCAAGTTTCAGACTGTAAATTCTGAAATGAGCAAAGAAGCATAGACATCAATGCATAATAACTAAAAAACCTCAAAAGGCAACAAACAGTATATATATACACATATACACACACAAACACACATACACACACATACCAGAATTGAAAAAAAATCTGGAAAAAAGTGATGGAACGAAAAATCGAAGAGATGAAGAGAAAAATCAACTGTAAGAAATCGTAACTGGCAAGAGAGATTTACGAAGCGATTTGAATCGCAGTGGTGAATGGAAGAGCTGGAACGTAGTGCTGAAAGGAAGAGATTGAAATTTTCTGAAATTGCCGCCTTTTTTAGTCATTTTTAATCTAAGGTGTACTTAAATGATTGCAAGTTTTTTTCCTGGACTAGGATGAATAAAGATTCAGTAAAAGGTACCGGCCTGAACTTTGCCTTATAATATACTTTGAAAAAAGTTACCAATGTCCAACAGTATGACATTGGGAAGATATAATAAGTCACAATAATTTTTTTCTATTTTCTATGGTTTTTTCTTCCCAAATAAAAATTAAACACCATACATGCATTATTATGGATAAAAATAACTAGGAAACAAATTTTGGCTCGAGGAAACTATTATATTTCCCACACATGTGGGTTATATGCGGTATGTACCCCCAAACACTTGCCCACAAGACTAACTACTTGGGACAGCATAGGTGGCATGAAATTTCAAATAGATTTCATTCCGAATACAAATCCAACAAAATATTTCCACATACGTGTGCAATTTACCGCACGTGCTCACGGATCTTCCCAATGGCGCTAGCTATTTACTTTTCTGACGGAATTTACGACAATTTATAAATAAATAAAAATTACATTGATTCCTGATGCTATTTACTTGCATATCCAAATTTATGATGAAATTTGGTAGCAACTCCCGTTCGTTGGGACTTACGTGACTTGTGCAGTGAACGATAATATCCACATATCCTTGGGACTTACGCAACAAACGACACGTCCTTTGGACTTATGCAACACCCAATACCTTGCGACTACTTATGGTACACAAGATGAAGTCGTCGTGCCCTTGGTACTTAGGCAATATACAACGTGCCCATGAGTAGGAGGATGTCCGTGTGCCTTTGGTACTTAGGTTGTCGTATGCACTTGTGCACTTGGGACTTGGGAAAAATCTCAGTGTTAGGGCCAGAAAACTTCAACCTAGTATTGGGATGATTGTGATGTGGATGGGGAGGGACAAATGGATGAACCACATCGGATCGTGGCAACAAGATCACTCTGCAACTTACAATATATCGTAGTGTATTTAAGACGTTTGTAAAGAATTTTACCCACGGCTCGATGAGAATTGAATGGATGCATTTAAATGAAGGCATTTGAAGAATATGATGCAGCGAAAAGTACATATATTCATTCATAGAATTGGGGCTATATAAAGCCAAGCGTTTACAAAATATGGAACAAATCAATCTAAGATACTATCCTAAGATATACACCATAAATAGTTAAGGAAAGATATGATATAATCTCTATAAACAAAGAAAATATATACTAGATAACATTTTGATATTCATCACTCCCCCGCAAGTTGGCTCGTGAAGATTCCGAACGCCCAACTTGCGAATTAAGAAATGAAACCTATCAGCTCCAAGGGCCTTAGTGAACACATATGCAACTTGTGTAGTGGTAGATATTACGTCAGAGGTTCAATATCTTTAGACTCAACTCTCTCACGAACAAAATAACAATCCATCTCAACGTGTTTAGTCCGTTCGTGGAAAACAGGATTGTTGGCTATATGCCACACAACTTGGTTGTCACAAAACAAAGGTGTAGCTTCATGTTGATACGCCTCCACGTCATTTAGCAACCAACATAACCATAAAATCTCACTAACTCTAGTGGCCATTGCACGATACTCGGCTTCTACGGAAGATCGAGAAACAACAGACTGTTTCTTTGTTCTCCAAGAAATCGGTGCTCCACCAAGAGAAATATAGTAACCTGTACGTGATCGTCGCGTCATGGTACAACCTCCCCAATCGCGTCGCAATATGCCTCAATATCCAAGGTACCAGCTGCCGGTAGAAAGATTCCTTGCCCTGGCGTGGCCTTCAAGTATCGTAATACACGAATCGCGGCTTCCATGTGTGATCTACGTGGGTCATTAACAAATTGACTAAGCATGTTGACAGTAAATGTGATGTCTGGTAGCGTTACCGTTAAGTAAAGTAGTCTCCCAATCATTCTTCGGTATTGAGCAGCGTCCGTTTGAGACCCATCTTTATCACTGTCTAGCCGACTATTTTGCTCCATGGGAAAGTGACTCGGTTGTGCTCCTTGCAATCCACTTTCTTCTAGAATGTCTAAGGTATACTTTCTTTGACTCAGCACAATACCTTGGGAAGAACGTGCCACCTCGATTCCTAAGAAATATTTTAATGATCCCAAGTCCTTGATGCTGAATTTATCATCGAGATATTCTTTGACCCCTCTGATCTTCTCCTTATTGTTTCCGCAAGAATCACATAATCAACATAAATGAGGGCAGCGATGTAAACCGCGTCTCTCTTGAAAATAAATAAGGAATTATCTGCTCGGGATTGTCGAAAACCAATATCAAGGAGGGCTCTAGTGAACTTGTGATACCAATTCCGTGAAGCTTGTTTTAGTCCATACAATGATTTCTGTAGCTTGCATACTCTTGTGTCACCTTCCTTGGCAAAACCCTGTGGTATCTTCATGTATACATCTTCGGCCAGATCACCATGCAAAAAAGCGTTGTTCACATCCAGTTGGTGAATTATCCAATTCTTCTTTGTCGCAATTGCCAACATGCTTCTTACTGTAACAAGTTTGGCGACAGGAGCAAAAGTCTCATGGAAATCGACGCCTTCAACCTGTGAAAAACCCTTTGCCACTAACCGTGCCTTGTACATTCGACTTCACCATTGGGTTTATATTTTATTTTATAAACACACTTTGAGTCAATGGCTTTCTTTTCCAGTGGTAGTTCCTCCATGGTCCATGTTCATTGTCTTCAAGAGCCTGCACTTCCTCTTTCATAGCTTCACACCATTTCGAATCTTTTATTGCCTGTGAGAAATATTTAGGCTCATCGTGTGAAGTGATGGCCGCCAGGTAAGCCCTGTGAGCATGTGAGAATTTATTATAAGAGACATAATGTGATAGAGGATATACCAGCGAGGTTTCTGAGTTGGAAGTGGGTTGCGAATGGTCAATGGATTGAGGCAGATCAGTTTCGAAGATCTCCAAATGTTTCGGTTGCCTTTTTGTTCTCTGACTGTGTCGATTCTCATTTTCCAAAACCGGCCCATTTTGTTCCACAACTGGTGCATGTTCATTCAATTGGATGCCTGTGATGGGCTCGTCGAATACTTCCACATTCACATTTGGATACAAATCCTCATGTTCAGCGATGGGGTCTCTTCTGGCTTCACACTTGTGGGGAGAGTGGCGATATCCCATCCGTATCATCAACTATGGGCTCCAACGTCCCTGTACGTTGGGCTATCAACTCATTCATTCGTTACCATCAGTCTTTGGTTGGAAAGGGAATATATGTTCAAAAAATCTCACATCCCTAGAAGTATACATTTTCTTGCTTTCCATATCATAGACGCGATACCCCTTCTATGAAGTAGGGTAACCAACAAAAACACATGGTTTCCCCCTTTCTCCAAATTTGTCTCCCCCCTTTTCTTGTTATCTCATGCATAAACAAGTGAGACCAAAACTCTCATGTGATCATATGATGGTTTCTTACCCAATAAAATCTCATATGGGGTTTTGTTTTGGATGACTTTTGAAGGTAGTCTATTTATGATGTAAGAGGCAGTTAGGACGCACTCACCCCAAAAATAAATAGGTAAGTTCCCTTGAAATCTCAATGCTCGAGCCACCTCAAGTATGTGCTTGTGTTTTCTCTCAACTACCCCATTTTGTTGTGGTGTATTTGTTGGGATATGCCCTAAGACAAGTCATTAGATGATTGTTTAAGACATACAATGTTTATGATTTTATGAATGGCAATTCATTATTATATATTATTCTTTTAACTGTGCATTGTTAATTAATATATATGTTAATGTCCTTAGAATAATATTGTATTATTCTTAAAGATGTCCCTAGTCAAGTATTATCATGAAAGGGATAATGATAATACGTAGAGACTAGTATGTGTTGATCGATGAATTGTTCATTGATATGAGATATCAAATCAACATATGGGTACATGTTAGAGAACGATATACTGGACAGACCCACCATGAGAATGCAACATGGATAGTTATATGATCGTCATATGCAATTCTCATAGTGAAAATAATGTATGTAATCCTTACGACTTGTGATCATCAGAGATCCCAACATAAGGAGTTATGAATCTTGATATCGTCAAACGTTACCCGTAACAGGGTAATCTATAAAGGCGACTATTGGATACACTACGAATTATGTAGAGGGATGTTGACTGATCGAGATAGGATTTGTCCCTCCTATATAACAGGAGATGTGTTTGGCCCTTGATCAAGTGAGAACTAAAATGCATGGCCATGCTCGAATGAGTCGATATGAGATATCGAGCTTATTCGTTTATTCTAGTTCTACTTGGGGATCAAGAAATAAAGATTGGATATACGAGTATGACTATTCCATGACTCGTGTTCAATCTAAACACAAAGGACAAAGGGATTAAGTTACATGGTTAATATTATCACAAGTTCTAAAGGTTATGTCGAGTCATTGACATTCTTGTAATTTGGGTAGCATTGATGTGTTGCTAGATACCGCTCAATGCTTGCGACATAAAATGAGATTTTATGTCACTGCCAACATTACAAGATCCTATCGGGTCGCACAAAAGATTAAATCGAGAAGGGAAATTAAATTCATTGGATGAATTAATTAATTAAGAGGAGTCTTAATTAAGTGATTAAAAGGTTTTAATTAAATCATGGGTTTGGGCCCATAAGACTTTAAGAAAGTCTTGAACCTTAATTAAAAGCCTTATAATATAAATACAAGGTTATGATTAATTGTAAGACATAACTTTTATATCATTCAACCTACACACAAAAGAAGGATTCGGCCGCCTCTCACACAAGCTCTCGGCTCCTTGGTAGTCGATGGTGCTAAAGTGAATTCCGGCCATCCTTTCGATTTAGAATCGAGTGTGCTTCTTGTTCCGGTTTAAGAACGAGTCTAGCAACTTGTTCTTAAACTATCCCTTCACCCGATTTGATCGTGTGGATACCGTTGAGGCAAAACTCATTGAGTTTTGCTAGTGACTCGGAGAAGGCGTAGGACGTGGTGCTGCTCCGTGGATTCTGCTTCAAACACGCTACAAGGGTAAGACACTTCGTATACCTTAATCCGATATGATAACCTATGTATAGATCTGCTGGTTTGTAATCCTAAAAATTTTATTCCGCTGCGTTGTATGCTCTAAGGATTACTTACAGTGGTATCAGAGCCGTGTACAAGGCTCATATCGGATTTATGTGATTATATTGTGTTAATCATATTAGAATTAATATTGCATGCTTATTAAAACTGTTTAATTCATATATGATATGAAATAAATATTTAGTTTTTGAAAATCATCGTAATAATTATATTTGATATAATTGGCGAATAATAATATTTATTGAGCATCAATTTTCGGCCATCACCATCACAAATGACACGACGGCTAGCCACATGAGGGCTAGGGTTTTTCGAACCCTTGGCTCGAGATGGCTTAGTCGTTGTGGCTAATAATTGTGCATGAAAGTGTCGAAAATTAATTAGGGTTTAGAACCCATTGGACGTGACGGCTAGCTCATGACGGCTAGGGTTTCGAACCCTAATAGCCGTGCATGGCTCGGCCATCATCGCCTTATTTTCTAAAGTTTTGAGACGTGGATGAGTTTTGAACTCTTTGACTCGATAATGGTTCACGCATGCATGGATTAGTAACTTTACCACATGAGAGCAAGGTTTTTCGAACCCTTAGCTCGAGATGGTTGAGCGAACCCCGTGCATGGCATGACCGTGACTCGTGGCTAACAAATTCCAGCGTTTAAAACAAGATGGCTCGATAAAAACCATAAGGGTGCGAGGCGGCTAGGGTTTGGAACACTAGCGCCGCCGCCGCACGAGCCAAGGCTCGGCCATGGGCTACGGTTTCGAACCCTAGGCCCACTATTGGTCCAGCCATGTGCTTCATGGTTCGAACCATGGTGGTTCGTGTCTTAGTCGCTTTAGTTCGTGGCATGTGATGTCCCGAGCGTACGATAATTTTTCAAAAATTATTTTACAGTTTTAATTAGAATTAAATTTAAAATGTTTAGAATTTAATTAATTAAATGTTAATGCATGCTTTATGTGTTGTTTGAGCATGGTGCGTGGTTATAGCCCTTTGACCTATTAGATAGGATTTGTGGATGTTTGTAATGTATAATACGACCTGCATGTCGTGCCTTTCTCTATTTCATTCTAAATGTAATCCCTCCCCTATGTTCCCCTCGAATGTGAATCGAGGAATTCTATATCTTGTAAATAGTGTAGTTTATTTTATTGATGGTGATCAATGAAGATGGAGCATCGTGCCGGGATGAGGAGGCCATTCACAAATTGGAGCCAAAGGAAGGTGCTTGTGAAGTTACCTTAGGTTGACTCATAGGATTTTCTCATTGGCTTGAGAAAATCATTAGTAGGGGCTATAACCATGTCACGTTTTATTATGTATGTTGATGCATGATTTATCTTATGTTTTAGTTTGATAATAGTATTCACATATATGTAGATATGTATACAACTATATGTAGTGGACATATTTTAAATTATCAAATTAATCATGAGATCAATAAATCCCTCTAAAATATTAAGTTTTAGATGCCTTCCAAAATAAAAGTACTCGTCAATAACTTCGATTGTACATGTGTGGGTTTGCCAAAGCAAAGCACCGTGGCAATCTTAGTAAGGCGCGAAAGGATAAAAGTGATATCCGTTATACTTTAATTGGGTACGACTTAACTAGGTTATCTCAATAGGATTGGGAACCTAGAGGCATGGGTTGGATTTTAATTCATTTGATGAATTGAAAAAAGTGTTGTTCGTCCAACTATCCAAGAATTATATGTGATGTAATTGACAAAGTGTTGTCTACCTAAATAACCGAGTCTTGGGCGATTAGCCAAATCTAACTCAAGATTAGGTGAAATATGGATCTTGGCCCACTAAAGGTTTCGAGGGTTGATATTTTTCAAACAAAATAGTGGGAGTATCATTTAATATAAGACCATGTTAAATGATTAAATCATAAACTTATTTTGCATATTTATATTGTAGATATCCATGGCAACTAACAACGTTACTAGCACTTTATCACTGCGATCGGTCCTTGAGAAGGACAAATTAAATGGGACGAATTTCCTAGACTGGCATAGGAACTTGAGGATAGTCCTCAAACAAGAAAAGAAACAATATGTCCTAGAGGAACCCTTGCCCGCTGAGGAACCTCCCCTAACAGCTACAAGAGATGAAAAAGATGCTTACAAGAAGCATCAGAGTGACGCACTTGATGTTGGGTGCCTCATGCTTGCCACCATGAACTCTGAGCTTCAGAAGCAACATGAGGAAATGGAGGCGTTCGATATGATCGAACACTTAAAGCAGTTGTACCAACAGCAAGCTAGACAAGAGAGGTATTACGTCTCTAAAGCGTTATTCCAGTGCAGGATGGTAGAAGGAAGCTCAGTTGGAACTCATGTGCTCAAGATGATTGGGTACATTGAGAATCTGGACAAGCTAGGTTTTCCATTGGACCAAGAGTTGGCCACCGATGTGATCTTGCAATCGTTGCCTGAGAGCTTCAGTCAATTTGTAGTAAATTACAATATGACTGACATGGAAAAGACTCTACCACAATTGCTTGGTATGTTGAGAACATATGAAGCAAATACTAAGAAGACTAAGGCCACAAATGTCCTTATTGTGAATAAGGGCAAAGGAAGGGCCAAAGCTAAAGGCAACAAGAAAGCAAAGAAAGTCTTTGCTAAATCTAAGCCAAAGTCTTATGCACCGAAGCCAAAGGGAGGGATAGCAAAGGAAGGAAACTGTTTCCATTGCGGTGAGACCGGCCATTGGAAAAGAAACTGCAAAGTATATCTGGAGGATCTAAAGAAAGGAAGTGTGACTTCCGCTTCAGGTATTTTTGTTATAGAAGTCAATTTATCTACTTCTTCATCATGGGTATTAGATACTGGATGTGGAGCTCACATTTGTGTAAATGTGCAGGATCTCAAAAGGAGTAGGACATTGGCGAAAGGTGAAGTTGATCTCCGAGTTGGAAATGGAGCAAGAGTTGCTGCATTAGCTATAGGAGATTATCATTTAGCTTTACCTTCTGGTTTATCATTGATTTTGAAAGATTGTTATTTTGTGCCTTCTATTACTAAAAACATAATATCTATTTCTTGTTTGGACAAGTATGGTTTTTCATTTATAATAAAGGACAATTGTTGTTCTATTTATTTAAATGATATGTTTTATGCTAGTGCACAAATGGTGAATGATCTTTATGTATTAAATCTTGATATGTCCTATCTATAACATAAATACTAAAAGGATTAAAAATAATGATTGTAATCCGACTTATCTCTGGCACTGTCGCTTAGGCCACATAAACGAGAACCGCATATCTAAACTTCATAAGGATGGAGTATTAGATTCATTTGATTTTGAATCATATGAAACTTGCGAATCTTGTTTAATGGGCAAGATGACTAAAGCCCCTTTCAAGGGACATGTTGAAAGGGCAAATGTTTTATTGGGACTAATACATAGTGATGTATGTGGACCAATAAGTACACAAGCTAGAGGTGGTTTTCAATACTTCGTTACATTTACTGATGACCTCAGTAGATATGGGTATGTGTACCTAATGAAACATAAACATGAAACCTTTGAAAAGTTCAAAGATTTCAAGAATGAAGTACAAAACCAACTTGGCAAAAGTATCAAAATCCTTCGATCAGATCGAGGAGGAGAATACTTAAGCCAAGAGTTTCATGACTATCTAAAAGAGTGTGGGATAGTCCCACAACTCACTCCTCCGTATACTCCACAATGGAATGGTGTATCCGAGAGGAGAAATCGAACATTGTTAGACATGGTTAGATCAATGATGAGTCATGCAGATCTTCCGATATCGTTTTGGGGACACGCTCTAGAAACAAGCGATTTTCTTACTGAACCGTGTTCCATCTAAATCAGTGGAAAAGACACCATATGAGATATGGACTGGGAAGCGTCCTAGTATGTCTTTTATGAAGATTTGGGGTTGTGAGGCTTTCGTTAGACGTCACGCCACTAACAAACTTGGACCCAAATCTGATAAGTGTTTATTTGTGGGGTATCCTAAGGAAACGAAAGGATACTATTTCTATTATCCCACCGAGAACAAAGTAGTTGTTGCTCGGACTGGTGTATTTCTTGAAAGAGAATTTATTTCTAGAAAAACCAGTGGGAGAAAAATAGAACTTAGTGAAGTTCAACCACAAGAAAACACTGAACCTGAGATTGAGATGGAAACAGAGCAGGCACCTCAAGCTGTTGTGGAAGAAACACCTGCTCAAGAGACACAAGCCCAGCGTAGGTCTGTAAGAGTACACTGGGAGCCACAGAGATATGGATTTCTTGTGACTCAACAAGGTGACTTACTACTTATTGATGAGGATGAGCCGTCATCTTATCAACAAGCTATAATGGGCAATGATTCTGAGAAATGGCAAGAGGCCATGAAATCTGAGATGGAATCCATGTATGCAAACCAAGTATGGACTTTGGTTGATCCACCTGAAGGGGTACGACCCATAGGGTGCAAATGGATTTTCAAGAAAAAGACCGATATGGATGGTAACGTACAAACCTATAAAGGTCGGCTGGTTGTAAAAGGATTCAAACAAATTCATGGTATTGACTATGATGAAACCTTTTCACCAGTGGCCATGGTTAAATCCATAAGGATCTTACTTGCAATAGCTGCATTTCATGATTATGAAATCTGGCAGATGGATGTCAAAACAGCTTTCCTTAATGGAAATCTGCTCGAGGATGTGTACATGACACAGCCCGAGGGTTTTGTCGATCCAAAGGATGCTGGAAAGATATGCAAGCTACAACGATCCATTTATGGATTGAAGCAAGCTTCTCGGAGTTGGAATCTTCGTTTTGATGATGCAATCAAAGAGTTTGGTTTTATCAAAAACGAAGATGAACCTTGTGTCTACAAGAAGGTCAGTGGGAGCGTAATCATTTTCCTAGTGTTGTATGTAGATGACATACTTCTTATTGGAAATGATATCCCTGCCTTGCAATCTGTAAAGATTTGGCTAGGGAATTGCTTTTCGATGAAAGACTTGGGAGAAGCCACCTATGTATTAGGAATCGAGATCTATAGAGATAGATCAAGAAGGCTTATTGGTCTAAAGTCAAAGTACATACATAGACAAGGTGCTTAAAAGGTTTAGCATGCAAGAATCAAAGAAAGGATTCGTGCCTATGACGCATGGCATTTATCTCTCGAAGGAACAGTGTCCTTCAACACCAGATGAGAGACAACGCATGAGTAAGATTCCATACGCGTCAGCTATTGGATCTATCATATATGCCATGATATGTACTCGTCCCGATGTATCGTATGCTTTGAGCATGACGAGCAGCTATCAAGTTGATCCAGGTGAAGGTCACTGGATTGCTGTCAAGAACATCCTGAAGTACTTGAGAAGAACTAAGGATACATTCTTGATTTATGGAGGTGAGGAAGAGCTCAATGTAATGGGTTACACTGAGGCAAGCTTCCAAACCGACGAAGATGATTTTCGATTGCAATAAGGATATGTGTTTTGCCTAAGATATGCAAAGTACCAACAGATGATAATGTATCTGACCCATTGACGTAGCCACTGTCACAGCAGTAGCATGATCGTCATACTAGATCTCTAGGCATTAGGTATATGTCTGAGTGGTCTTAGTGCAAGTGGGAGATTTGTTGGGATATGCCCTAAGACAAGTCATTAGATGATTGTTTAAGACATACAATGTTTATGGTTTTATGAATGGCAATTCATTATTATATATTATTCTTTTAACTGTGCATTGTGAATTAATATATATGTTAATGTCCTTAGAATAATATTGTATTATTCTTAAAGATGTCCCTAGTCAAGTATTATCATGAAAGGGATAATGATAATACGTAGAGACTAGTATGTGTTGATCGATGAATTGTTCATTGATATGAGATATCAAATCAACATATGGGTACATGTTAGAGAACGATGTACTGGACAGACCCACCATGAGAATGCAACATGGATAGTTATATGATCGTCATATGCAATTCTCATAGTGAAAATAATGTATGTAATCCTTACGACTTGTGATCATCAGAGATCCCAACATAAGGAGTTATGTATCTTGATATCGTCAAACGTTACCCGTAACAGGGTAATCTATAAAGGCGACTATTGGATACACTACGAATTATGTAGAGGGATGTTGACTGATCGAGATAGGATTTGTCCCTCCTATATAACAGGAGATGTGTTTGGCCCTTGATCAAGTGATAACTAAAATGCATGGCCATGCTCGAATGAGTCGATATGAGATATCGAGCTTATTCGTTTATTCTAGTTCTACTTGGGGATCAAGAAATAAAGATTGGATATACGAGTATGACTATTCCATGACTCGTGTTCAATCTAAACACAAAGGACAAAGGGATTAAGTTACATTGGTAATATTATCACAAGTTCTAAAGGTTATGTCGAGTCATTGACATTCTTGTAATTTGGGTAGCATTGATGTGTTGCTAGATACCGCTCAATGCTTGCGACATAAAATGAGATTTTATGTCACTGCCAACATTACAAGATCCTATCGGGTCGCACAAAAGATTAAATCGAGAAGGGAAATTAAATTCATTGGATGAATTAATTAATTAAGAGGAGTCTTAATTAAGTGATTAAAAGGTTTTAATTAAATCATGGGTTTGGGCCCATAAGACTTTAAGAAAGTCTTGAACCTTAATTAAAAGCCTTATAATATAAATACAAGGTTATGATTAATTGTAAGACATAACTTTTATATCATTCAACCTACACACAAAAGAAGGATTCGGCCGCCTCTCACACAAGCTCTCGGCTCCTTGGTAGTCGATGGTGCTAAAGTGAATTCCGGCCATCCTTTCGATTTAGAATCGAGTGTGCTTCTTGTTCCGGTTTAAGAACGAGTCTAGCAACTTGTTCTTAAACTATCCCTTCACCCGATTTGATCGTGTGGATACCGTTGAGGCAAAACTCATTGAGTTTTGCTAGTGACTCGGAGAAGGCGTAGGACGTGATGCTGCTCCGTGGATTCTGCTTCAAACACGCTACAAGGGTAAGACACTGCGTATACCTTAATCCGATATGATAACCTATGTATAGATCTGCTGGTTTGTAATCCTAAAAATTTTATTCCGCTGCGTTGTATGCTCTAAGGATTACTTACAGTATTTGTACATGACGTTTCAAGAACAATACCATGCGCATTAAAATATTCCATAATGAGATTGGATTGGAATTCAACACCATTATCTGACCTGATTCGTTTTACTCATTTTTAAATTGTGTTTGTATCATATTGCAAAACATAATCAAATAATGACTTACTTCAGATTTATGTCTCATCAGAAACACCCAACACCTCTACTATAGTCATCAACAATAGACAAAAAATAGTGTGCACCTGAAGAAGAAGCAGTTTTGTAACTCCCCCAAATATCACAATGCAATAACTCAAAATAAGAATTTCTCCGTACATAACTGACTGGAAAAGGTAATCGAGTTTGTTTAGCCCGCATGAAAGAATCACAATGTTCATCATCAAATTTATCAAAAGAATAAATATGCTTCAATTTTGCCTGGGAAGCCTGTCCTAATCTTCTGTGCCATACTTCAGGTTCAACCTTAACCTACATGGCCATACCTTCTTTTCTCACGGGCTCCAAGTAGTATAGACCATTGCCGTGCCTTCCCACTCCAATCAGGTTCCTCGAAGGTAAGTCCTGCATAACACAAAAAATCGAGAAAAATGTCAAAGCACAATTAAGATCCCTTGTCAGTCTACTGACTGAAAGCAAACTGCACTTGAATTCAGGGATATTTAAAACATGATTAATTTTCTGTCCATTTGGCAAATGAGTGTTCCCAATACTCTTGACAAGTATACTTGTCTCCATTCGGAATTTTAACAGGAATTCCAGTTTCTGGTTCCTCTTGTTCGTCAAGGATGCTTTCATCACAAGTGATATGTTCTGTGGCTCCAGAATCTATCACCCAGGGCCTGATGAAATTTATCTTACAAGCCATATTAGCAGTAGGAGCTGACTGAGAATGTGTCATCGTCGGCACTTCAGTTCCGGCGCTAAAATATTGAACCATTAGAGAATACTGCTCTTGTGTAAGACCAGGTATGAGGCTAGCCTCTGTTCCAACGTGTGCAACCTTCGGACCACCCCTTTGCTCTCCGAAATATTCTCCCTTTTGGTTACCATCTCGTTGTCCCTTTTTCCAATTTGGTGGATAGCCAATGTGTAAGGACCCTAGTTCCTTAAGTGCGGATTAAAGGCATAATTAGAGTTAATATAAATGATCAGAGTAAAATAATCGTGTTGAGTCTATGAGCCTTAAGAATTACATGCCAAAATGAGGACTATCAATGGATTAGTTACATTCCCAAATCAAATGAATGTTATCAATTATAGCTTTACACTACTCCTAGAGTAGATACTATACAAAATTAATCATGTCCTTCCTTTCTCAAAAGAATTCTTCACAAGCTCACCACCTCAACCCGCTTAGCCCTTCTTATCATGCCAAAAGTGTACCTACAAGGACAACCCCCAAACATAAGCAATAATATCATTCATATTCAACACAATATGAACATAAAGCGTAAATGCATAAATCACAATAGAACACTTCCTGTTTTCCCATGCATTTCAAAACGCTTCCAGTTTGGTTGTCCCTGTACCATAACTCATGAGTATAATCAATAGATTATTTAATGGTCTACACATGTCATGACGCAATACCATTTCATCAATACCAAATACCAGTCACCAATCCCTAGTCTGTCCATCACAATGTATTTTAATGCCCCTCGCTTATTTACATATAGGCGGCATAGAATAACCTCGCTTCAATGAACATGCTGTACTCCCACCCCTCGCCTCACATTGAGCGGCAAATATTCTTTCCTCGCCCTATATGACAACCACGCTCAAATGCGACATGCGGCGCTCCCACCCCTCGCTTCACATTTAGTGGAAACAAACCAAATAGCGGCAAGCATTAAAATCATCAAGGGATGACCACGACTCATGGGATGCGCACCAATAACCATCATATGCATATACAATCATCATGCATAATTCAACATGTATTTGCATCCACAATGCATAATCACATATATACTCGCATCCACAATGCATAACAAAGAGTATATTAGATACATGTACCGTTGGGTGCCCGTACGTCCTCTACGTACCTTTCCAAAAGTGGAATTGATATGGCTTCAGTTCCTTGGTTGCGTTGCTACCTGGGATGGTTCTACACAATCACACAACCCCATATTAGAAGCCAAATAATAGTCGAATACCAAAAATTTGTCAAAAGAAATCATTTTTCAAAATTCCATAGCTGGCGATCGATCGCTTCGCTGAGGCGATCGATAGCCTCAAATTTTTCTTCGCGGCGATCGATCGCGCCAAATATGGCGATCGATCGCCTACCCCTTGAATTGGCTACTGCCTCTCGGCGATCGGTCGCCTCATTTCAGGCGATCGATCGCCTGCCCTGCAATTTGGCTACTGCCCATAGGCGATCGGTCGCCTCTTTTCAGGCGGTCGATCGCCTCGCACAGACATGCGATTTTTCACCATTTTTGCACCAAAATTCCTTCCAATCCATACCAACACTTAAACCATCAAACCAACAACATAAATAACAACATAAACCTTCAAAATACACCTCAAACAAACATAAATCCAACCCTCAACCAAAACAACACCAACCCACAACAAACCCATTTCAAAATCATTCAAAACCATTTCAAAACTAAACCAAACACAACAAAAATTACATGGAGGCATCCATACCTCTTGGGGACCTCAAATCTCCCAATAAACTCCACAAATCAACTTTTTGCAAGAATTTCTCTTCACCCTTAAGCTCAAAAACGAAAATGAAGAGAAAAGGAAGGGTTTGGGTGGTGGTTTGGTAAAGGTAAAGTGATTTGGTAAAGGTGGGGGTTGGGGTATAAGGGTTTGAGTTTAATTAAAATGCATTCCACAATCCCATGGTGTATAAAACACCCCAACATGATATTTTTAAAAGCATTAATCCAAAATGTACCAAAATATCAATTAAACTCAAGATTTCCAATTAATTGCTAGCCATGGCAAATAAATCATGCTAATAACAATTTTCCCAACATGCCCAACATGCACCCTGAAATGCTCTCCCGGGTCACTCTATCATGTGACTAAGCATTTCAACAATCCAGCACATAATCAATTAATTACCATCATAATTAATCATATAAACACAATTAATACCCAAATTGTAATTTATCATTTCGGGGATATCACAATACTCCCCTACTTATAAGATTTCGTCCTCGAAATCCCATGCACTTACCCCAAAAAGAAACTAAACATAATCACATACCAGAGAATAGTTCCGGGTAGTGCTGCACCATATGCCGCTCCGTCTCCCACGTAGCCTCCTCGACACCCCTGCGATCCCACTGAACCTTGATCATAGGTATCACTTTGTTCCGAAGTCTACGGTCTGCTCGATCCAAAATTCTAACAGGCCGTTCCACATAAGACACATCGGATTCTAACTGAACCTCAGAAGGCTGCAACACATGAGATGGATCCGGCTCATACTTCCGCAGCATCGATACATGAAACACATCATGTATACCAGATAAAGAAGGCGGCAAAGCCAGTCGGTAAGCTAAGGTGCCAATGCGCTGCAAAATCTCGTATGGTCCAACATACATCGGAGACAGTTTCCCGCGCATCCCAAATCGCACAACGCCTCTGAAAGGCGAGATCTTCAAAAAAACCTTATCTCCCAACTGAAATTCCAACGGTCTCCGCCGTTTATTCGCATAAGCTGCCTGTCTGTCCTGGGCTGCTTTCATTTTCTGCCTTACCATCTTTATCTTTTCTTCCATCTCTCGAATCAACTCCGGTCCTCCGACCGATTTACGGTCCAAATCATCCCAACACAAGGGTGATCTACACCGTCTGCCATAAAGAGCTTCAAAAGGAGCCATCTGAATACTCGCCTGGTAGCTGTTATTATAAGAGAACTCTACCAAGGGTACCGAATCTTGCCAAGAAACATCGAACTCCAAAACACAAGCTCTCAACATGTCCTCGAGTGTCTGGATGGTACGCTCGGTCTGGCCATCCGTCTGAGGATGATATGCAGTGCTCAATCTAACTTCAGTTCCCAAGGCTGACTGAAGGCCCTCCCAAAAAATGAGATGTAAATCGGGGATCTCGATCCGACACTATGGAAATGGGGATCCCATGCAATCTCACCACATCTCGGATATACAGTTGAGCCATCCTCAAAAAAGTGAAAGTCATGCTATAGGGGATAAAATGGGCTACCTTAGTCAATCGATCCACAATCACCCAAATAGCATCAAAGCCTGAAGTACTCCTCGGCAGGTGAGTCACGAAGTCCATGGAAATGTGTTCCCACTTCCACTTCGGTATCTCTAAGCTTCTCAACTCGCCGCCAGGTCTCTGTCTCTCTGCCTTAACCTGCTGGCAGATCAAACACCTCTTAACAAAAGCGACGACATCAAACTTCATCCTCTTCCACCAAAACTGACCACGCAGATCTTTATACATCTTCTTCCCGCCTGGGTGGATGCTAAGTCTGCTACTATGAGCTCGCTCCAAGATCCCTCTACGCAATTCCGGCGTACTCGGAACCACCCAACGGTTACCCAACCTCAAAGATCCGTCATCGGCCACTCTGAATTTCGTTGGCTGACCAAGATGTACTAAAGATAACCACCTCTGAACCTCATCATCAGACCTCTGAGCTCTCCTGATGTTCTCATAGATATCTGGCTCAGCTAACAAGGTCGATACATACACAGGTGATGCATCTATGTCGAAATCATAGCCCAGATGGCAATAGGAGGTCATCATAGCCGACAAATGGGATGACGTCCTCAGCAGAACTCCTTACTTTCCGGCTCAAGGCGTCTGTTGTAAAATTAGCTTTCCCGGAATGATACTCAATCTCACAATCATAGTCCTTGAGTAAATCCATCCACCTTCTCTGCCTCATGTTCAGCTCCGCCTGAGTAGATAAAAACTTGAGGCTCTTGTGATCCGTGTAAATGGTAAACGAAGTACCATACAAATAATGTCGCCAAATCTTCAGGGCGAAGATGATAGCCGCCAATTCCAAGTCATGGACTGGGTATCTCGTCTCATGCGGCTTCAACTGCCTCGATTAAGTTACCACATGCTTATCTTGCATCAGTACACACCCAAGGCCCTGGAGTGATGCATCGGTATACAAAACAAATCTGGAGTTTTCCGTAGGGATCACTAACACTGGCGCCGTGGTCAAACGGTGCTTCAACTCCTGGAAGCTCTCCTCACAAGCTTCTGACCAAAAGAATGGTACTCCCTTCTGGGTCAACTGTGTCAACGGCTTGGCAATCTTCAAAAAGCCCTCGACGAAGCGTCGATAATAACCGACCAAGCCAAGGAAGCTCCGAATCTCGGGCACAGAAGTGGGTGCAGCCCACTCCATCATAGCTTCAATCTTCCTGGGATCCACTGATATCCCGCTGCTAGATATGACATGCCCCAGAAACACTACATTGTTCAGCCAAAATTCACACTTACTGAGCTTGGCATATAACTGGTGATCTCGGAGTATCTGGAGCACTGTCCTCAAGTGTTTCTCGTGCTCTTCCTCGCTCCGAGAACAGATGAGAATGTCATCAATGAACACGATGACGACTGATCAAGATACGGCTGAAACACTCTGTTCATCAGACTCATAAAGACCGCTGGAGCATTCGTCACGCCGAACGGCATCACTAGGAACTCATAATGTCCATATCGAGTCTGAAATGTTGTCTTCTGCACATCTTCCTCTCTGACTCGAATCTGATGGTACCCGGACCTCAAATCAATCTTGCTATAAAGTTTGGTACCTTGCAACTGATCAAATAAGTCATCAATCCTTGGGAGAGGATATTTGTTCTTTACTGTGGCTTTATTCAGTTGCCGGTAATCGATGCACAACCGCATCGAACCGTCCTTCTTCTTCACAAAGAGAACCGGTGCGCCCCATGGCGATACGCTCGGGCGTATATATCCCTTGTCAAGGAGGTCCTGCAATTGCTCCTTCAATTCTCTCAACTCCGCCGGTGCCATCCTGTAAGGTGCACGAGAGATAGCGGATGTCCCGGGTAACAACTCGATCCCAAACTCAACTTCTCTAGCCGGTGGAAATCCTGGGATCTCTTCTGGGAATACATCAGCGAACTCTGCTACCACTGGTACATCCTCAACTCTCAATTCCATTTTCTTCCCAGACGTGTCCACGGCATAGATGAGATAGCCCGTGTGGCCACGTTCCAACAGCTGAGTCATCTTGATCGCTGAAATCAACGGAATCTTCGCACGAGAACCGTTGCCATAAAAAGTCCACTGAACTCCCAAATCAGATCTGAACCTCACAGTTTTCTGCCGGCAATCTACCACTACCTGATATCTGTTCAGAATATCAATACCCATGATGCAGTCGAAGTCTGACATGCCCAACACAATCAAGTCTGCCTTCAACTCGTTGCCCTCAAAATAAATGAGGCAATCTGCCATAAACTGATCGGCAACGACATTTCTTCCAGTGGGTGTCGAGACCATGAGAGGCGTGGGTAAAGAAGACGTGCGCATATGGTGTCTCTCCACAAAGCCCACAGATACAAAAGAGTGGGAGGCACCTGTATCTATCAAAATAAAAGCAGGGTACGTAAATAAATGACACGTACCGGCGATCACCTCCTCTGGGGCTGCCTGAGCCTGCTCTCTGGTCAGCGCATACACCTGTCCCTGGGACGGTCCCACTGTCTGACCTCCCGATGGTCGAGGCACAAACTGCTGCCTCTGGTGTACTGTCCTATCATCAAATCTCGGCATGTTGCCCTGAAACTCTGACTGTCCTCCCCGGATGGGGCAATATCGAGAGATGTGGCCCATCTTGCCACAGCTATAACAGGCAGGGCACTTATTCGAAGAATGTGGCCCTCCACAATTGTCGCACCTTAGCTCCCCCGATCTATTCCCTTGCGTAGGCCCTCGGTTGGCGGACCAATTGCTCTTCTTGTTCTCCTGCTTTTGACCAAAGAATTTCTTCCCACCGAACCGTGAAGATGAAGAGGCACCACGAGGTTTAAATGGCTCTCCTCGGGGCCTCAAGCTGTCATTAGCTTGCCTCTGTTGTGGTACTTGTGGTGGCACAGCACTAGGATAAGCTCCTACTCCAATCTCGGCAAGCTCCGCTCTTGTGAGAGCATCATCAAAAGAAGTGGGGTTATTGATGATAACCCGGTCAAAGAGCTCCGGTCGCAACCCCTTCATAAAATTCCTCATCTTTGCGTGCCCATTGGTGGCAATGTGGGGAACATACCTCAGCAACGAAGAGTACCGCATGGCATAGTCTGACACTGTCATGTTCCCCTGTTTCAAACTTGCAAACTCATCCTCTTCGTCTGTCTCGCCGCTGCGGAGAAGTACCGGTTCAGAAATCGGGTTCTGAAGAGTGTCCAATCAATCACAGCACCCAGTGCTCTCAGCTCCATTACCGTGCTCCTCCACCATAGGTTTCTTTGCCAACTGGAACTCCGCCAGCCTCAGCCAAGCTGTAACAGCACAAGGAGCCGATACAAATATCTGTTCAAGTCTTTCCAGCCACTCCTCAGCTTCCTCTCCTGATTCTGTTCCCTCAAACCGGGGCGGGTGGTAAGACAGAAACTGAGTCAAGCTAATCTCACCGGGTAGCAATAACTGAGCCACTGGTTCCATGCCTAGTGCTGGTGGAGGTAGATGGTTTGCTTGACCAATGCTAGCGTTCACGCTCCCAACATCGCCAATCTCTTCGTTAAGGTTCCCCGCATTCATAGCAGCCATGCTGTAACACAAAGGTTAACAACAATTCCAAAACAAATATATATGTTATGCCGTTAGATAACAGGAATGATAATAAGCATGTTAGTGTAACAGAATATACATCAATATGCACCACATGCATAAACATGCTTCAAATGTAAGCACCTAGCCAATCATGCTAAGGCTACCCTTCTCTCGTTCCCGGGTTCTCTAACCACTGCTCTGATACCACTAATGTAAGGACCCTAGTTCCTTAAGTGCGGATTAGAGGCATAATTAGAGTTAATATAAATGATCAGAGTAAAATAATCGTGTTGAGTCTATGAGCCTTAAGAATTACATGCCAAAATGAGTACTATCAATGGATTAGTTACATTCCCAAATCAAATGAATGTTATCAATTATAGCTTCACACTACTCCTAGAGTAGATACTATACAAAATTAATCATGTCCTTCCTTTCTCAAAAGAATTCTTCACAAGCTCACCACCTCAACCCGCTTAGCCCTTCTTATCATGCCAAAAGTGTACCTACAAGGACAACCCCCAAACATAAGCAATAATATCATTCATATTCAACACAATATGAACATAAAGCGTAAATGCATAAATCACAATAAAACACTTCCTATTTTCCCATGCATTTCAAAACGCTTCCAGTTTGGTTGTCCCTGTACCATAACTCATGAGTATAATCAATAGATTATTTAATGGTCTACACATGTCATGACGCAATACCATTTCATCAATACCAAATACCAGTCACCAATCCCTAGAATAACCTCGCTTCAATGGACATGCGGTACTCCCACCCCTCGCCTCACATTGAGCGGCAAATATTCTTTCCTCGCCCTATATGACAACCACGCTCAAATGCGACATGCGGCGCTCCCACCCATCGCTTCACATTTAGCGGAAACAAACCAAATAGCGGCAAGCATTAAAATCATCAAGGGATGACCACGACTCATGGGATGCGCACCAATAACCATCATATGCATATACAATCATCATGCATAATTCAACATGTATTTGCATCCACAATGCATAATCACATATATACTCGCATCCACAATGCATAACAAAGAGTATATTAGATACATGTACCGTTGGGATGCCCGTACGTCCTCTACGTACTTTTCCAAAAATGGAATTGATATGGCTTCAGTTCCTTGGTTGCGTTGCTACCTGGGATGGTTCTACACAATCACACAACCCCATATTAGAAGCCAAATAATAGTCGAATACCAAAAATTCGTCAAAAGAAATCATTTTTCAAAATTCCACAGCTGGCGATCGATCACTTCGCTGAGGCGATCGATCGCCTCAAATTTTTCTTCGCGGCGATCGATCGCGCCAAATATGGCGATCGATCGCCTACCCCTTGAATTGGCTACTGCCTCTCGGCGATCGGTCGCCTCATTTCAGGCGATCGATCGCCTGCCCTGCAATTTGGCTACTGCCCATAGGCGATCGGTCGCCTCTTTTCAGGCGGTCGATCGCCTCGCACAGACACGCGATTTTTCACCATTTTTGCACCAAAATTCCTTCCAATCCATACCAACACTTAAACCATCAAACCAACAACATAAATAACAACATACACCTTCAAAATACACCTCAAACAAACATAAATCCAACCCTCAACCAAAACAACACCAACCCACAACAAACCCATTTCAAAATCATTCAAAACCATTTCAAAACTAAACCAAACACAACAAAAATTACATGGAGGCATCCATACCTCTTGGGGACCTCAAATCTCCCAATAAACTCCACAAATCAACTTTTGGCAAGAATTTCTCTTCACCCTTAAGCTCAAAAACGAAAATGAAGAGAAAAGGAAGGGTTTGGGTGGTGGTTTGGTAAAGGTAAAGTGATTTGGTAAAGGTGGGGGTTGGGGTATAAGGGTTTGAGTTTAATTAAAATGCATTCCACAATCCCATGGTGTATAAAACACCCCAACATGATATTTTTAAAAGCATTAATCCAAAATGTACCAAAATATCAATTAAACTCAAGATTTCCAATTAATTGCTAGCCATGGCAAATAAATCATGCTAATAACAATTTTCCCAACATGCCCAACATGCACCCTGAAATGCTCTCCCGGGTCACTCTATCATGTGACTAAGCATTTCAACACATTAATTAAATCCAGCACATAATCAATTAATTACCATCATAATTAATCATATAAACACAATTAATGCCCAAATTGTAATTAATCATTTCGGGGATATCACACAATGATCTCGTAGCATTGATCCACACTGTGTCCCATTCTTTGACATTGTGAGCATTTTGGTCTTTCACGTCTTCCAAATCTGCGATCGTTGTTATCTTTCTCACCGCGTTGCGTATGGAAAGCTGCAGCCTCTATGCTCTGTCTTTGGTGAGCCGTGATCTGCCTGTGTTTTTCATCTTCCGCAACCAAGTGATAGGCTGATCCTATATTCGGTGTCGATTTAGTACTCAAAATTTGGGTCTTGACTATTCCAAAAACTTCATCCAAACCCATTAAAAATTCATATAGTTGCTCTTTCTCACGCAACATGACCAATTGTTTAGGAACGTCACATGTACAATGCCCACAGGTGCACTTTGGCATGGGTGAGACGGATTGAATCTCGTCCCAAAGACCCTTCAATTTGGTGTAATATGCTGAGACTGACATTTTCTCTTGACGAGTTAGAGTTACTGCACATTTTAATTCGTATGCTCTTGGCGCACTTTCTTTCCCGAAGCGTTCCTCAAGATCTTTCCAAATTTCTTGAGCCGTTTTTTGCATATTTGACGCTGTTACGAATTTCTTTTTCCATGGCGCTATTAAGCCAACCCTTCACCATAGCGTTGCATCTCTGCCAAAGCATAAGGTCAGGGGAATTAGCCCCTGGAAGGTTATTGAGCCATCTACAAAGCCAATCTTGTTCTTGGCAAATAAAGAGTTGCTCATCTCGTTCACCCAGTCATCGTAGTTGCCGTCGCGGAGAATCTCGCTAACGTAAACTTGACCGAGGTTGTCCGAAGCATGGATGTTGTATGGGGACATAACATCCACGTTGGTGGGAGCTTTATCATCAGTGGATTTCGACATATGGTTAGTGGATCGCAGGTGCTGCTACTGGTGCGATTTGAAGTTTATGTGGACGAAATACATTTTCAACTTTTTTGTGTCAGTTGAGTAATAAGTTTAGCCATTTTTCAAAAATAAAATCTTTCGTTAAATCGACATTTGAAATCCCGCTAAACCATAAAACATCGGACCTCATGAACATTGGTAGGTTTTAGCCCTTTGATCACTATATATATATATATATTACTACTTATATATATACACTATATCATAAGCCACTAATAGTTACTATTGCTATGAATAGTAGCACGGCCACTAAGAGTTACTATTGTTATGTACACGTCCTCAATTCATTTTGCAATTCCTAAATAATTGCATGCATCATATAAATGAAAAGAGAAAGGTTCTTGCCTTTATATACAAATCATATACACATAATAGTGCTTATATGCGAGCATCAAATAAGTAACATTACATTTCAAATGATTTCTATTTTGGATGCATTAAATTCCATGATGTCAAATATTTCATACAAATATACTATTACTTAAGTAAGATGATATTAACGAATAACAACAAACGGGCTTCGGTTCTATTATATCATTCAATTATTATTTTATTATTAGTAATTGTGCACCCAAATTAAACACTGGGTCGAAGAAGCCCAATCCAATTAAAAGGCAAAAGATGAACCGAGGGCCCAAAATGTCGTAACAATTGATAATGTTGACATGGATACGAACTAGTGCTTTAGCCACAACTGGACATTTTTACATGAACTCAGTCGTGCAAAGGAAGTTATCTAACTGCAAGAACGTGGTGCATAAGGAGAAGGAAGGATATCAGAAAAACGATGACTCAATCATCAATAAACAATTCCAGACAAGCTCTGCAAGTAAGAAATATTTCAGTATCAGTAGTTTACGTTTCTAATTTCGTTGAGTTCTGCGATCATTTGAGCGGAAAATTGTTAAATTTAATTCTTGGTGGCATAGTTTATGTCCATGTCATTCGATGAATTGAATTTTTGTTTCCAAATTAATTTAGCATATTTTCCAATTAGTTTCTTTTAACGCTTGGCGCGGCCTACTTTGATTTTTCATTTTTTATAATTATTTACTATTTTATTGGTTTAAAAAAAGGAAATTACAAGAAGGTACCAACTTCCAAAACTTCTTTCAACTAAATCACCTAAATTATTTTCTTAACAAATAAATACATATTATAAGAAAGTTATTTCAACTAAGCCTATTTTTTTAAACCCTAATCAAATTAGTCCATTAATTATGACAAAAATACCCCTTTTATCAAAACCCTAATCCTGCTCATCCAGGCCCCATTTACGTTTCGAGAGTCGCTCTGTTCACCAACAGCTTCCTCTTCGCGCCTCTCAATATCGACAGCGGCTGTCTAACTCTCCTCTTCATCCCACCTCCATCGCAGTCTTCCCGATCGGTTTTGGTTACCATGGCCACTGGCTGCTCCGGTACATCAAGATTTGACAACGTTTCATGGTTGACGTCTAGTTCTCTGGATAAACCAGGCGACTTGCTCTTAATCACCGTTTGAACAGATTTAAGACAGTCAGTTGCGGAAGTAATCACATTCACTTGTGTTTCGTTCTTGGTTTTGCAGATTGAATTCGTTGGGTTACTGCTTTCAATTTGTTATTTGGTTGGTGTTAGCGTTTTGCTTTCCGCAGAGGAGTCTGCAAGATGGATATAGTCATAGGGATAAATTAGCATATTTTTAAGATTTGTATGAGCCGTCTTCTTCTATCAACTTTGGTATTCTCAAATAAAGTAAATTTCTTGTATTCCACAGGAATTTGAAGAAACATCCTCAAATATTTTAAAATAAAATATTTTTTGGACTGATGAAATCAAAAATCCAAATCCTTCTACACCGAGATGGGATCGAAGTTCATTCCTGTCAGAAATGATATCGGCATGTTAGCCAACTACATAACATCTATTTTCTTGTATTGGTCATACATAACATCAGATATATATCTATATATTTTTGAGCGGTACATGTAAATTGAGCGGTGCATGTAAAATTTGACTCATGCAGTACATGTAAATTGAGCAGTGCATGTAAAAATTGGCTCTTGAGGTGCATGTAAAATTGAGCGGTGCATGTAAAATTACACATGCGATGCATGTCAAATTGAGTAATGAGATGCATGTAAATTACTAATGCGGTGCATATAAAATTACTCATGTGGTGCATGTAAAATTACTCATGCGGTGCATGTAAAATTACACATGCGATGCATGTCAAATTGAGTAATGAGATGCATGCAAATTACTAATGCGGTGCATGTACAATTACTCATGTGGTGCATGTAAAATTACTCATGCGGTGCATGTAAAATTGAGCGGTGCGTGTTAAAATCGACTCATGGGGTGCATATTAAAATCGATTCATGCGGTGCATGTAAAATTACTAGTACATTGCATGTAAAATTGAGCGGTGCATGTAAATTTACATGCACCGGTAGACTCAAAATTTGCATGCACCGATAGTCCTCATGACATAGTATGACTATTTGTACCTTTCAACTTGGTCATCAGTAGGTTTTTTTTTACGTCATGCTTCGGTGATTTTAAGCGTGGGACAGTTGAGCAAGTTTTTAATTTTATTGAATGATCATTTGTTGCACACAAATCATCTAAACTCCACTTTCTACCTTATTTGACAATATAGTGGGAGAGTGAGTTGAAAATAGGATCGATTCACTTCTCTCTCTCATTCAGAAGCGTGCATCAAACACGGCTGTTATTGATTTATTTAATCTATATTTTATGACTAATCTAAATTGAAATTAAAATTGAGACTCATGAACTGCCGGTGCATGTAAATTACATACACCACTGAGTCTATCGGTGCATGTAAATTACATGCACCGATAGACTCATAAACTGCCGGTGCATGTAAATTACATGCACCAATGGTTTCAATATCATTACATTCTCAAAATTTTCATTCAAACAATTGATCGAACATCTCAAATACATTATAATTTTGAGTTTTACATTAAAAATCTACAAACAATCATTACAATAAAATTGAAACTAATAATAAATATAAAATTTTCATTCATATGTTTGATCGAACAATTCAAATACGTTATACTTTTACGTTTCACATTAAAAATCTACGTACAGACATTACAAAAAAATTGAAATTCATAAGAAATATAAAACAAAATCAACACAATCGGTAAATAGATGATAAATAGAAGAATGCGATGATTTTGTCTTCTTGCACAACCTTTTTGTTTTCGTTTGACCAGTGCGCGCAGCTCCGACGCCATGGGAGGAGCGACAACTTCCGACGACGGCGTTGGTGGTTGGGACATGTGGCTGATGTGAGGGTTGGAGACTAGGATTTTAATGTTGAAGGATTTGATCCAAGGAAGGCAGAAGACTATTTTGGTCATTTTGACCAAAATTGGACCTAGTTGAAAGAAATTTTTTTGGGGTGACTGGGCCGAAAAATCTTTTACCAAATAGTACCGACCCGAAATTTTCCCTTAAAAAAAAGGAAAAATTTCGGTCCGTTACCATTAGATAAAAGATTTTTCGGCCCAATTACCCAAAAAAATGCTTTCAACTATGTCCAATTTTGATCAAAATGACCAAAACAGTCTTCTGTTTTCCTTGGATCATCTCATTCAACTTCAAAACCCTAGTCTCCAACCCTCACACCAGCTACCTGTCCCAACCACCAACGTCAGTCATCAGAAGTTGTCGCTCCTTCCATGGCGTTGGAGCCGCGCGCATTGGTCGCGAAGAAACGAACAAAAACGGTTGTGCAAAAAAATAAAATCATCTTATTCTTCTATTTATCATCTATTTACCGATTGTGTTGATTTGGTTTTATATTTATTAATAAATTTCAATTTTATTGTAATGATTGTTTGTATATTTTAATGTAAATGCAAAACTATAATTTCTTTGAGATGTTCGATCAATTGCTTGAATGAAAATTTTATACTTATTATGATTTTCAATTTTATTGTAATGACTGTTGGTAGATTTTTAATGTAAAACTCAAAACTATAATGTATTTGAAATGTTCGATCAATTGTTTAAATGTAAATTTTGAGAATGTAATGATATTGAAATAATTGGTGCATGTAATTTACATGCTCCGACAGCTCAGTGGTGCATGTAACTTACATGCACCTTTAGACTTAGGTCTTGCTTTCTTATTTTAGTTTGCTATTTCACATAACGAGCCTTCTATGATGTCTGAAATTCTCAATTTACATCTTTCATATTGAAATCACATAATGAGTCTTCTATATGTACCCCTTACATCTAGCAGTGTATGTGAATTGCATGCACCGATATACGGTGATGCACTAATATACTATGTTTTTTCTTATCTAATTACTAAATAACAATAATCAAAACATAAAAAAATATGAATTAATTTTTCATTCTATAATTTTTACAATTGATCTTATAACAAAGTGAATACACAATATATTATTTTAGAAAGTAAATTTTTATTATGGATGATCATATAATATATGATAAATTATTAAATAATCTCATAACAAAAGTATATTATTTTTGCAAATGATAATCTATTACACATAAATGTCTTAGTTTTTAAGTGTTATCAGTGATGATCTTTGAGACTTACCGTATGAGACTTAATTATTATGCAATTTGAGAACCAATAAAATGTTTAGTCTATTGATCCATGTAATTTACATGCATCGATAGACTAGTGGTGCATGCAAATTACATGCACCGATTGCGTTGCTTGCTCGTTTAAGATTGTTAGTTTTTCAACTTTGGTTTGGGAAGATAAGATGTTGCTACCTCACTGATATATTGTCAGGAATTTGATATATGAATTTTTTATGTTATTATATATCATTGCACTAATGTAGTGGCATGATGTTTAAATTTTTTTGGAAAAGAAAACAGTATGTAAACGAATGATAATGGTTTTTGACTTGGTATGTTGTATAAACAAATGAAGGTGGAAAAAAAAATCAAAACTTTTGGAATGATATGATATGTTTTTAATCTTTTTCAAATTTGCTACAAAAAGGTTTTTTCTACGTAAATAGATATTTTAACAAACATATAATGTGCACAAAAATTGAAATAAAAATTCAATGTCAATTATAATCCAAAAAACCATAAAACAACAAACAAATTGATACAAATCATCAGTTTTTTTGTGGTTGGAGAAGAAGGACATTTGGCACTACGAAAGGAGTTGTCGTTGCCTCCACCACAACACCGGCACCGCTCCATACTCATCGCCTAACCACCATTGTTGATTTCCCAACACACGCGACCATCACCAACTCTCACGATGAGGAAGAGATAATTCAAATGTTGTAAATTAGTTTTTAGAACAACGGTATTTAGGAATAACAAAGGACTAATTAGATTAGGGTTTCATAAAATGGACTTAGTTGAAAGAAGATTTTCAGAAGATGTATTTAGTTGAAAAGAAAATTTTTGGTAGATTTAGTTGAAATATGTTTTAAAAACTGGTACTTATGTGTAATTACCTCTTAAAAAATTCCTACGGGCCGTGTAAGACCCGTCACAGCCTGTTTTGTGGCAAAACGGACCATGTTGACACTGGCAATGACTGTCCTGTCGTGCCGGACCATAGACGTCCCGTTCCATTTGCCACCTTTGTCCACATTGCTTGAATTCATTAGAAGTTCAATATTTATATATGAATATTCTTTGCAACATCCACTACTTCTGACTATGCCGATAAAAAAGACTGACATGGGACTAGGAAGACAGTCCACCACTAGAGCTTGCTTTGCTTCGCTCACTCCCACCTGTCTTCTTCCCACTATAGTGACAGATCTTTTACTTCACCATAACAGGAACCTCACTAACCTTCTCGGCCAGTAACTCTAACCGCCAGAGAAGGTGTAAAGTTATTCGCAAAACCTATTCCAAAGAACCATACTTCTTACCCACTAACCGTAGCATTTTCGAGGAGAGTTCGCTTGACGCTCCACCGATATTCCGGCGATGATGTCGATCAGATACTTTCTTTTTTAATCTCTTGTGTTCGTATACAAGGTCGGAACACAAGGTTCTTTTTCGAAGTTATCATTTTCTGCCATAATTTGGGGGAATTTCTTTTATGAGCCTGGGTGTTTATAAACACACCGGCTCGTATAAAATTCCCTTAATTTGGTATCAGAATGATAAACGGCGCACCTGCAAATCTTCTTGGCAATCAGTGAACCAAATTAAGGGGGTGCATTTGATCTAATTTTTAATGACTTTTATAGAGTTTAAAGTCCAGAGGTATTCAATCTAGACTTTTATATACAGTCTACTGGTATTCAATATAGAATTTCATGTACTCTATATAAGCCTACCGGTATTCAAAATAGAATTTTATAGAATTTTTAAAAGTCAGGTGTTATTCAAATGTGACTTTTAAAAACTCTATAAAAGTCTAGAGTTAGTCAAATGTCACTACCTCTAGACTTTTAATAAAACTTTATGGAATTATTTTAAATAAAAACATTAAAGCTATATGTACAACTCTAAAAAAGTAAAAAATTCTTCTCCATTTATCATAGAGATTTAAATAGACTTGTAATTGAAAAATACACAGTTTACATGTGTAACTATTTCTTTACTCCAGTAACTATGATTTTTTAGCCTTTAAACCTTGGCTTATGCTTTCCCATAAACATTATCATTTGAAAAGTTGATATAAAAAACCACATAATGTTTATTTTATCCTGACATAGTATAATTTTTTTATAATAATTTTGGTGCGATTAAAGTTTGAATCGTAAATGTTTACATTCTTGGTAATTTTGTTTTTGAAAACTAGTAGACCGATAGCTAATAAAAACCATTAAAGATCTTAATATATCTATATATTTAAAATAAATTATTATATATACTAATTTAATGTTACATTCTAACATACAAAAAATTTATAATATAATGATAGTATAAAAATGTATGTTTTACTTACATAATTAAATAATAATATGAAATATATTTTAAAATATTCTATTAAAATATTTACGGCACATTGAATTTTTAGGGAAAATTATAATATCTAATTTATTAGTATTTTTTTTTCAATTATAAGTTACAAAATCTATAAAATTCTTTTGAAGGTATAAAATCTTGTAATAAAATTCTATAAAAAAAGTTAATAAGAGTTTTAAAAAATCTTTTTATAACTATGTTGGATATAATAAAAGTCAATATAAATCTATATCTACAAAAGTTTATCATTTGAAAAAGCATAAAATGAAGTTTATGAAAATCATTTTATAGCTTCGTGGAACTAGGTAAATAAAAAGCTATTATTTAATTTTTTTTATTAAAAGTTATAATTGAATGCAACTCCTAAATCTAATTATTTAAAGAAAAAAAAGAAAGAAAATCGACTTGCAACAACTCACGCGTTTTCCACGCGAGGTCCCTTTAGTGGCGTGGTTTTCACGCAAGCAGTAAATAAGAATAGTCGCACTACCACATTGATCATCGAAAGGGCTGCTGCTTATCTTGTCTCTCTCTTCTGTGAAGAAGTCACGCAGTGAGATAAATTTTTTGCTTTGGAGAAACATGTCTGGAGGTATAGCTCGTGGACGGCTTATGGAGGAACGCAAAGCGTGGCGTAAAAATCACCCTCATGTTCGTTTTTTATTTTTTTTGATTTTCTCCTGTTTTGTTTTGATAAAATTTCATGGGTCTTTTGATTCGTGGTTTATTTTGTTTGGGTCTGTGTAAATTTTGTTTTGTCGTTTGATTTTTAGGGTTTTGTGGCTAAACCGGAGACCCTCCCTGATGGTACTGTGAATATGATGGTTTGGCACTGCACAATCCCTGGTAAGGCCGGGGTAAGTATTTCATACTTCAATTTTCATTTCTTTGTGCATTTGGTAAGATGTTACTGTTGTTTAGTGTTTAATGGCATTTAAGTGACGGATTTTCCGGGAATTTGAGGTTTTCTTGAGGAAAACAACGATGTTGAGCATATTTATCACCCGCTTAGTTACGTTTAGAACTGGAAGTCACTGATCGTTTAGTGGCCTTTGGGGCACTTTGGATAGCAATTGAGCTAGGCTATTAATATATTTTTGGGTGCAAAGTTCAGGTTTTTTAAGAAAAATATCATGGAAGACATTCTAAAGGCAGGCTATCTTGTGAATTCAGTTTAGTGTCTTGTGACTTCAGTTTAGTGTACAAGTTACTACCTTATTGTTGGTGTAACATGTGATGTTTTCCTATATTTTCTCATGGCACTTGTGGATTATTTAATTTTGTTGGTGGAACACTTGGGATTTCTTGGTCCTTTGTTCATAACTAGATTCATTCTTATAATCGCCCAACCAATTTTCAGTGATGGAGATGGAAAATATTTCATAAACAGCTTGCGAGAATGCTAGAGTTTACTTTTGCTCTGACCAGGATGGGCTTGAAGCTAATGGTTAATGGACTTAATTTAGAGTGCTTTTGTTTGGTAGCTGAGATGTTTTTGGTATCTGAAATGTAACAGTTTCCACCTTGTGAAGATATAACATAATTCGGCAACATTTTTTTGTCATTTCTTACTCTGAAGTCGGAAAAAAAAATATCTTTTTAGAAATTGTCTAGGTTGCTATATGGTGCCTTGGGTATCTCTCATATCTTTTTGTCCTCGTATTTTATCCAATCTGCCCAAAATTTGTGACATGTCTTCATGTAACCGGATGATCGACATGGCTTCGATCCTCGCTTCCGAAAGCATGCTGGCCATCGTATTCTTCTCCCCTTCAAATCAGGCAGGTCGGACCATTGTTAGGATTCGTAGATTTGATAGTAGAATTGATATTAGAGACAGAAATACAATGCAAATTAATTTTCAAACAGGGTTCAATCTTTTATAAACTATGAACTGAAAAATACAAAGAGAAGAACTAACTACTCTCTCTCCTATTTTCTCCCCTAGCACGATGCTAGTCCCATAATTCCACTGAACAAATGATAACTGAATGCCCATAACTTCCCTCCCCTCTCACATTATATTCCCTCTCTTCACATGTTATTTTTCCCTCCCATTTCTTAGCATACCCATATTGGATCATGGGGGCTTGTCATTCCTATCATTAATTAGACCCAATGGATCTGAGTCAATTGGGGTCATAACAAATCGTTTGATATTTCTTAGCCTCTGGTTATGTATTAACAAGGTAGTTATTATCTGGAATGCAGTTTGCCACTTATTTTTGCTCTACAATTGAATAAAAGATGCATTTAGTATGTTTGGGCATCTTATTTTTTTTCACACATTTAAATGGAAAAAGGTTTAATTTTCAACCTGAAACCAAGCTCATATTTTGCGGGTCTGCAAAAACATTATAAACATTATAAAAATTACTTTATTGTTTTTGTAACTCTTAATTAACTTTTTTAAATAGAAAAAAAATTACATAATAAATCTGTTGAAAGTTATCAATAGAATTAATACTTCTGTAGTTGAATTTTACTTGTGGGAATAGACATTTTGTGATGGTCCAAAGGTTCACGTGTGGCACTGAGCCAAGAAATAGGTTTATAGTAGCTTAAATCAATAGGAATCTTGATATTTATTCTTCCAGATAAATTCCAGTTTATTATTTGATTGAACATAGGTGTCATCTTTATTCCACATATCCTAAAAACAAGGTACAGTAAAATCTTGATAAATGCATATCCTTAGGACCGGAAAAGAATATTCATTTAGCGAGATTATTTATTTATCAGTAAATGAATAATTATTCATTTATCGGTAAATCAATATTTATTATTTTATAGATACTTTTCATTGTAAAATGCATACATCGTATGTGGTAAGAAAAATTAAAAGACATCGATTAAAGTATTACTTGAATCTAGAGAAGTACATTTTTTTGGTGAAACTTAATGAATTGAAAACTAAGTTCATGACTTCATGCACATACATTCTTTTAAGTTAAGAATAATGCTCATTTTGGTTCGGGTGGAAAGAAAAAACAATCAACTTTAGATGCATTTTTCAGAAGAAATGACTTCTTGTATGAGTATTGTTGATTGAATGAAAGGTGTGGTCTCTCTCTATATATATATATATAATTATTAATTTATATTTTCATTAGCCCTAAAGGATTTAAATATTTTTATTACTTAATGCATCTAGCGAGGTTATTACTTTAGTCCATTGGCCCGAGTTGGGACCGAAAGAAATTATTATATAAACAAGGTTACTACTTTATCGAATATTCATTGATCGAGGTTTAACTGTATAGAGTCCTAGGAGTTCTTGTGGATTTGGAGTTATCTTAGGCTGCTGTATAGCTATAAAAATGTTGCTGATTGAGCAATAAAATCATTATTGAATTTTCTGAAATAAAGGTGTTGTGAGATGTGAGGTCCTCTCTTAAAATGAGCCATTCTTTCCGCCATTAAACAATAGGAAACAAGGTCGAAGAACTCACACTAAATAACTATTGATATTTTTGACAGCACAATGTAGATATTGAAAGTGTTAAAAGAAATGTTGAAGTTGCTTTAGTAAACATAGTTTACCAAGCTATTCTTTTTATTTATATGTTTATCTGCTATTTGAGTTGGATGAGTTGAGGTTTGTACCCCTCTATTTTTGTGGCAAAACAGTGTTTTCCAAACCCAACCTGATTTATATAATAGATAGATAAACCTGTGATGGTATCGTATTTATTAATTTAATCATAAATGTTCTTTTCTTGTGATTGAGGTTGGGATTATTTTTACAACGTATGCTGGAGTTTCAATACCAATTATATGAGGTTCTAGTCCTTAAGAAATTCAGAGATAAACCGTGGTTAGCACTATTTAATAATGAATGGTCTTACAGACGGATTGGGACGGTGGTTATTACCCCCTCACGATGAACTTTAGTGAAGACTATCCTAGCAAGCCGCCGAAGTGTAAATTTCCCCAAGGTTTTTTCCATCCAAATATATATCCCTCTGGAACTGTCTGCCTTTCAATCCTCAATGAAGATAGTGTAAGTATATTGTCACCACTTTTTATTTTGTGATATCACTTGTTGATTAATGCTCATTTCAAATATGAAATTTCTTCTTTTCCCCTTCTTTGTCATATAGGGCTGGCGACCAGCCATCACTGTGAAGCAAATCTTGGTTGGCATCCAAGATTTGTTGGATCAACCAAATCCATCTGATCCAGCTCAGACTGAGGGTTACCATCTGTTTATTCAGGTAATAGATATATAACAATTGTTTATTTTTTGTCTCTTTCTTGTATTTCATAACTGTACTTTTTTCAAAAAATAACATTTCATGGACTATACTTGGGTCTGATTATGCAAGGAGACAAGGACCAATAACTTGGTTATATTCAAGAAATAGTATTGCAGAACTTCTGTTTTTTGTTATGTTATCATTTACTGAATGTGCAGCTATGTTCGCTTTCACTTTATGAACTGATTCTATAGACCTTTCTTATCACACAGCATTCTTGAGTTATCTTAGCCTGGTTGGCTATCTTGAAATTTTTAGATGAAAAACTCATGCATCTCGTTCCCCCTTCGGTCTGTTTATTAATATCATATTGTATATTTCTGGATTTATTTGGTGATCAAGAATTCCACCGTTGTAACACATGCAGGACACAACAGAGTATAAGAAGAGGGTTCGACAGCAGGCGAAGCAGTACCCGCCTCTCGTCTGAATACAAGTTTGTTTTAGTTTCCGTTTTGAACAAAATACTGTGGAATGTTACTATGGATTGGAAGTTGGCATGTTGCTGGTTGATTCATGTTAGTGGTATAATTACTTGTCCAAATTTAGTCGTTAACAAGCTTCTCTTAAGTATGTGTAAACCATGGTACTGCTGTTGGATAATTGATGGTGATTTGTGTTTCCTTTTGTTTATTAAGCTCAACTATTGCCTTTTAAATTTTTGATGGTGATTTGTGTTTCCTTTTGTCCATTATGTTCCACTATTGTGTTTTATATTTTGTATATACATATATATGAGAAATTATCAATGAGATCTAAGATTATAACTCAAATTATGATTTAAATTTAGTGAAATTGGTGCACCATTTAGTGAAACGTAGTGCGCGACTTAGTGAAATTTAGTACGTGACTTAATAAATTTAGTGCTTCTTAAAGCGCCGCACGTACACTCAATCGTCAGATTAAGTAAGAATAACAAATCTAGCCTTAAAATTCATGCAAAAGGCGGTAAACCATTTATCTTCCAATTTCCATTCTCTCTCTTCGTTTAGCATTCTGCCACTTCGGTTTTTCCATTTCTTCTGCAATTGCAGCTCATAACTATGCTGGTTCGTCTTCCTCATCACTTTCAATTTCTTGGTTTTACAGTCATCATCGATTCCACTATATTGTTCAGTTTCTTGTCATTGTCCGGTTGCTGCTTTACAACCCTGATTTTCTTTGGGAGCTGAATCAAGGTTCAAAATGGAGCTCTTAATACTCTTAATGAGAAATTGAAGCACTTCTTCTCGAACTGATGGTTCGCTTGTTTTTTCCATAGAAATTGTGCTCAAATCTAGTATTAATTAACGATTCTTGATTTGTTGGTGGTGATGATTTACTTGCAATTGCGTGTTACCCTAGGTTGCAGGGGGAAATTTACATAAGACTAGACTGGTGAATGCCATTACAAAAATTAGGTTGGTGTATTATATTACAACAAGTATCAGGTGCATCGCATTACAAAAATATAGACTGGTGCAAGGCATTACAAAAAAATCGTGCATGACATTAAAAAAAATATAGACTGGTGCATGACATTACAAAAAGTACCGGTGCATAACATTACAAAAAGTAACTGGTGCATGACATTACAAAAAAATTATACTGGTGCATTACATTACAAAAAATAACTGGTGCATGACAATAAAAAAATAGAATGGTGCATGACATAACAAAAACTAGACTGTGCATGACATTACAAAAACTAGACTAGTGCAATACATTACAAATAAGTAACTGGTGCATGGAATTACAAAAATATAGACTCGTGCATGGCATTACAAAAATGTAACTGGTGCATGACATTACAAAAAGTACTGGTGCATAACATTACAAAAAGTAACTGGTGCATGACATTACAAAAATTATACATGGCATTACATTACAAAATTTAACTGGTGCATGACATTAAAAAAATAGAATGGTGCATGATCAGCCTTGCATCTAATATCCATGAATTGAAGGACTCGGGTGCATTGGTATACATCTCTCCATACCTCATCCTAGTAGAGTATACACTTTTTCCACTTATCCAGTGAAAATCCTTGCAAAAAAATATTCCAAATTTGATCTACCTTCTCATTTGAAAACAAGTTTCTCATTAAAAATAACCATAATCGGGAGTATGCAAATTCATCGACCAAGAAACATAACCGATCGCGAAAATTGTTTGAAAAGTATTTGCCATAATATCTGTCACGTGGGTTGCACTTTAAATATAAAACAAAGAAGTGTTTTAGAGAAGTTCCAAACACAACAGACAGTGCCACCATCAAACCAACATTACGATCGAATATATATACATCTTCCCCGTTATGTAAAATATTGCTCAAACAAGATAAAAAACAACACCAGTTATCATTGTTTTAAGAGTCCACAACAGCAAAAGCCAACGGAAAAAACATACAGTATAAACCATAAGTACAATATGTTCAAACAGAATTCAGCGTACCAGTAATACAAAATGTAAATCCAGTGCACATGTAGGTACAAACATAAATCCAGTGCACATGTAAGTTAAATATTTTCATGCACTAGTAAACTAAAAATGTATAATAAAGATATTTAATATTAGTTGATGTATGAGTGAGATATAAACCGTGTGTATAGAAGTATTCCCCCTCGTACCTATGACCTACCCTTCCAATGTCACCAAAATACAATGATTAATTAATTAATTAATATTATGTTAGAAAATATATAATCATTTATCATAACGATATTCTTCGTCGTATATCTTTATAATTATAATAATATGATTTAAAATATTAATTTCACAAATTAGGATTGTCTTATTTATTTACAACTAATATTTTAAACACCGGATGTATGTGTTACATTGCTATATTTAATTAGTTTGTTCAGCAATTCATTTAATATATATAGTATATTACTTAATATCGATATATAAAATGAAATTAAATAATAAATAATAGGCAAACTTATTTAATTTATTCAAAATATCCGACATCTTCCTTGAATTTTTTATCCTTTTCTTACCAATATCGCTTTCAGCCAACCAAACAATACAAAAAAACGGACAGACCTATAAACTTGCAAGGAAATCCATAGAGAGGAAGACCTCGTGTAACTCTCAATTTCTGATATATATATATATATATATATATATATATATATATATATATATATATATATATATATATATATATATATATATATATATATATCTTGCAAATCCATAGAGAGGAAGACCTCGTGTAACTCTCAATTTCTCATTCAGATAGGAAGTTTTTATTTTGGTTTTAATTTTTATTTAATTTAAATTATGAAATTATTATATAATATTTTTACATTTAATTTTTTTTGGAAATTAATAATTTTTTTAGGATGATATAGTAATTTGCATAATAGGTGTGATGATAATTTATATGATTGAAAATGATATAACATAAAATGGTGGATGACACGTGTGATGATAATATTTAGATATCAATGAACTTCTATGAAATGGTTTCACAGGATTCAGCCAATTGTCTTGATTGTGGAATATCATTGAGAAATAGGAATCCGCGTTAGCAAAGGATTTCCTGCGATTATTTCTAGTATGGAATGAGTCAATCATCCACTTTGGTATCTTATTGAACAAAAAGGGTGGTATTGTTCCTCCATTGATCAAGAATTTCGATTTTCGGGAAGTATCATGATCATCCAATAAGAAGGGTTTCCATTTTTTCAAATGAACAATTTGAAGACCTATTGATCCACAAAGGTCCTCACATATTATATATACTAGTAGCCGACGCACACGCGTTGCGCGTGTAATGAAATTTTAATTTTATATATTGTATATGTATACTAAATTTTTATATTTGAAATATCTGATTTAAATATGATATTTTATGGGGAAGAGAAAAAATTGCCCATATATTTTCGGAAGGAATTTGGTGAAAAATTGGAAACAAAGTTGGAAAGTTAATAGGTAATCTTCCGATATTATCTCTTATCTCAATGTCTCATGGCTATTACTAAAGCAAATAGAGGGTATTTTTGGAATTTCACAATTATTATACCAAAGTGGTTACTCTAAGGTGCTCAAATATAGATAGATTAGCCGCCGACGCACACGCGTTGCGTGTGTAACATAATATATGAATATTATGCGTTGATAATAATATCAACCCTTGATCTATAAGAGCCCTACTACCAGCATGAAAATACTGAAATGCAAAGAAAATGTTACAAACAACTAAAAAACTCACAACCAATTAAAAAATAAAGCTTATTTGGATGATCTTCCAATGTTATCTCTTTATCTCATGGCTATTAATAAAACAAATAGAGTATATTTTTTGTATATCGCAATTATCATACCAATGTGGTTACTCTAATGTGCTTCTACATTATAATATAGTATAGATTAGCTACCCCTGCACACGTTGTGTGCATATACAATCGATTATTTAATATATTATTTTTGTTACAATAAATATTTATAAAAATTATTTTATTTTTTTAGTTATATACACGGAGTGATTAGTGTTAATCGTAGATCCTTATACTATAATGAAGTATTTCATTCATATTATAAATTTAATAATAATAATTTGGATTATATAATAATTAACTCAACGAGGTACATTAAGCTATTATAAAATTGGGAGGCAAACTAAATAGTCATCATTAATGTGAAAATATAAATGTTTTGAATTTTTCCACCAATTTCCTGTGTTACAACTATTTTTATATTATAATTAAATTAATCAATATATCTAGTCATCATTGTGAAAATTCAAGTATTTTTTTGTGATTTGTAAAAAAATTATAAATAAATAATTTATTTTAAAAATAAAAGTTATATTATATATACAGTATGGTACAAGAATATGATGTACCTCAGAATTTAGAATCATTAAATCGATGGACAATTCCTAAAATTGAACCTAAACTTATATATAAGTTAGGAGCTTTTGAAAGATTATGAATTAAACAAATTGTTAAAACTACTGAAGAAGCAGTATCATTAAATAATGATGAAATGGTTTTAAAATTACTTAGTGAAAATGATATTTTACCTTACATCGAAACTCATAAATTTCTTCACTATATACTATGTATATATTAATAAAAATTATACTACATGCATTGCCTGTGATCAAATGAAATATATATATTTTAAAGGACATTTTTGTATGGATCGATTCTTATCATACATCAAAATGTTAGGACGGGATCGGATCCTATTATACATCAATATATATACAAACATACACGTAGACATATATTTATGTTAGGCCGGTTCATACAAGAATTTTTCGTTATATAACATAAGCGGCTGATCAGCTTAATCATTTGTGTGTAACTATTTGCCCATAAACTTTGGTTTCAACGAGAAAGAAATAATACAACTCAAAATCCACAAAAGCGAAGTATGCGATCTATATAGCCTCTGCTTCTCACTTCTCTCTGTAATTTTTTGATACATTTTTTTTATCATTTGTAGAGACGCTGATAACGAGTTTGGTATTAAACATTTGAGGGTTTTAGTTTGC
Organism: Haberlea rhodopensis; assembly: GCA_907163345.1. Classification (NCBI taxonomy): domain Eukaryota; kingdom Viridiplantae; phylum Streptophyta; class Magnoliopsida; order Lamiales; family Gesneriaceae; genus Haberlea; species Haberlea rhodopensis. The sequence goes on along the minus strand of CAJQUN010000022.1, from coordinate 3,963,648 downwards.
AAATAGAGATGGAGGCCGGCGGCGACTGTGCAATCAAAGCTGTGACACGGAGGCGGAGCGAGAAGCCATATAAGGGCATAAGGAGGCGGAAGTGGGGGAAGTGGGTGGCGGAGATTAGGGAGCCCAACAAGCGTTCAAGAATCTGGCTCGGTTCTTACAACAACGCCGAGGCGGCGGCGCGTGCCTATGACACCGCCGTGTACTACCTCCGGGGCCCGACGGCGAAATTCAACTTTCAGGATGAGATCATCTGCTGCGGGCTTAAAGACCTCTCCGCCGACTCCATACGGAAGAAGGCGGCAGAGGTGGGAGCTAGATTCGACGCACTCCTGACGAGCACGTTGGCCGATAGCACCGCCGCCACCACCGCCAATGAGGAGGAGCGTGCGGCTCAATCGCTTAAGCCATCTTGGTTTCAAGAACAGATTGATCTAAACAAGAGGCCGGAGCTGGAAGACCCCACCATTGACGAGTGTGAATGGCATTTCGAAGTGAAAAAACAATCATAAATATTTTTCATTTTTTTTAAAGCAAAATCTTTTGGATCCCAATGTATCAATTTCAAATATTTTGCTTCATTTTTATTCAATATGCATCATATTATTTTATTGTGGAATTTCAAATTTTCATATGTCGATATATATGTTATTTTAGTTATTTTTTAAATAGTTTTTTCAAGATATGATATAGTATAAAATTTGGTCCTTATTACACATTGTCACATGCACCTCGTAGTTTGCAACCGCATGCTATTAAATTTATCTTGTTTTTGGATAAGGCCGAATGAGGAGTTGGGGGTTTTGTATGACACAAAACCAATATTTTGACAAACAATGATGGAATAAAAATCTGTCTATAATGTCATGGTTATTCGTATCTAACTCCCACATGGTCTTTCGAATAGATAAATTATACTTTTACGATATATTTTACCCTCATATGATATCTCTCATAACTGCTTTACTAGCATATGGTTTGAAAAAATATATAGTTTACCCAAATATGTGTGAAACAGCCCTAGTGTATGTTACGATTTGCAAACAACATGGAGTAAAGTGTCTATTTTGAAAATACAGTGGGTAAACTGTCTATCTATAAACTACTATTGGCTAAAGTGTCTATTAGATATACCACATGTGGTGAAATGCCTATTTACGAAATATTTATTTCCGTCGCTATTTATTAAATCGAGAGTGGCTAAAAACCATATTCCTTGTAATGGTGTAAAATATATAACTTTAAGAAAAATGTCAAACGAGGGCGATCAATTCTTGATTCAGAGGAGGAGGCAAGTGATTTAATCCAAGTTGGGGTGGTGGAGTTAGGGACTGGGTCCGGGCAATGCCAAATTAGGGGCCACCAATTGCTTCAGTTGGTATCACAAGTAGCCAAGTTATATCTACCAATAATAAAGCATCATTTACACTGTCAAAATGGGTAAGTCAGACTCAAATATACTTGGCTCATTTGAGCTCATCTCATCCAAGCCTTAGACAATTGTGGGTTAGATCGGTCAATCCACCAAAAAATAAATTTTTTGGTTTTATTAGGTTTTAATAAATTAAATAATTTTTTAATGAATCATATTATCATTAGTTAAATAATTTTTACTGTAAATTAATTATAATTTTAGTCCGCTGGCCAACGCTACACAAACGGGCTCAACCCGCAACCGAAACAGGCTTAAAAGTTCTGCCACAACCTGTTTATTTGACGGGTCGATTTGGATCATTCTATTTTGATAGCTCTAATTTCTATATAATAATTCCATTCAGTCATAAAAGATAATTTCATAACAAATATAACTTAAAAAGTTACACATTTATTTGAAATAAATAAAACAACGATAATCACTGTAAATCATCCTTCTCCGAGAGCTTCTTTCGATTTGAAACAAGTAAATACCATTTAATAAATACCCATTTTCATCACCATTTTTCGGAGACAACTGGTTTCAATTTGGCGACATATCACTTTTGTGGTACAATCATGAATTGTCTTTGTTACAAGGAAAAGGTTTATATAATTTTTTTCCCACAATTGGCTTAAAGTTAGGTATTTGTTTTTATGATTCAAGTGGACGGTTGTGGGCTCCGGTGGCGGCAGAAATGGCGGAAGATAGTGAATAGTAGTATGAATAGAAGAGGCCACAATTCATGTCAAATCACTTTCCCCTTTGTTTACACAATTCTAGCTCACGCTTGCAAGTCTTGAATTCACTTGCTTAGATTAAGGGTGAATGATATAAACATTTCGAATTGCGATATTTCAAATTATGGATTCCTAATCCACATTTTAAATTCATTTGGATTGTTTGGAATAATTTATATTAGAATAATTCAAATACATCCTTTATTAGTTTTGGTAAATATAATAGTAATTGAGATATATTTAAGATGCAACTTAAATAAATGTCATTTTAGATCCAAATTTCAAATACATTCATTCAAGGGTAAATTCACTTAAAATTCCTACCTCCAAACATAACTTTAACATTCCTCCATATATCAAAGATTCTTTATTTTAACTCCCTATCATACGTCTTTTCTTTATTCCAACTCCCTACACACATCAAAAGTTATAAAAGCCCTTACTTTAATACCCAAAATCTCATTTTTCTAATAAACAACTCGTAATAAGGAATACGTAAATACAGGGGCCTTAATGAACATGAGATCCTTCAGTTTCTGTCATCTTGAGAGAACTCAAGAGCATACTTTTGCAAAGGACTCACAGTTCATGATAAATTAAAGCCCTAATATTCCCTTACTATGTAAAATTAAATAACAGGCCCATCATGCTTCCGTATTACAATAAAATTTTAACAAACTGAAATATACTATTTGGACCATAACGGCACCGGGTGAGGTGGGTTGCAAAGCCACAAGTCGAAAACTTACTGCATCCAGACTGTTTTACGAATGGCTCCTCACCATCCAACCTCAGCTCTCAGACGAGGTTAGTCTGCCAGTTATCCGACTCCTTCAGAAACCGCACAACACAGCTCTAATTCGTTTCCTACCTTAGGGCGTAAGGTATAATCAAGATATAAGAAAGATTTAAAGAAATCTGGGAGATAGATGAACAACAGCCTTTATTTTATTCTGGAAATACTTATAGTATCTATTACATTAAATCGTCTCCTTTTGGGAGGAGACGAACTTGTTTAGCCTCTCATATAGATGATGCTTGACTTAAGAACACATAAACTAAAACCAAACAGAACAATATTACAGACGATTAAAAGAAAGAAAGAAAGGAAATATTACCAAGCTATGAAAGTTAAAGAATTACAAAGCTTGGAGATTATAGTATCTATTACATTAATTCGTTTCTTTCTGCCTCTGATCTGTCGGGTTTGGATCGGAATCCTTTCCCGAACTCTGGTTCTTTCTGCTCCGGGCATGCTTGGCAAATATGGTCTATCCATCGGCCAATGTGTGATATGCTGCAGAATTTTCGGTAAGTTTCTTTTCCCGCCTGAATCTTGTTTTTCCAAAGAATTCTTCTTTTTGTTTCAAAGAGTTCTTCGACAAATCTTGTTGAGGTTTCTGTCATATAATTCAGTATGAAAGTTCCGTTGGCTGAATTCTGAAAGAACTTGAATGAGTATTTGACTTTGTCCATTTCTGTTAGACAAACCCAAACACCTCATGCACGTCTGGTTGAAACTTTATCTTACGTGATATTCCAGGCCAAAATTGGTATACGTTCTGTGTGATGCCCCGAAATTGATTATATGCAATTTTGGTTTTAATGATGGTTATGTGATTATTTATCATGGTGATTGATATGCATGTTGGGTAATGAAGTGTTAACATGATTTAATTGTCAATTATGAGGAAAGCATGATTTTAGTGGAAGTTTAATGCATTTTTATAAATTCTTTTAAAATACCATGGTGGAGTATTTTACACATCATGTTAATTGATGGGGTACAATTTTATTAACCCATATACCCCCACTACACCCCTTTACCCTACTACACTTTATCAACTTTACCTTTCCCCTCTAAATCCCCAAATCACTCTCAAACCCTACACTTCCTCCCATTTTCGAAATTCACCAAGGAAGGAGAAGGAAAGCTCCACAAAACTTTTGTTTGTGTGATCTTTGTTAAGATTTGGAGTCTTCAAGAGGTATGGAACCTTTCCTAAAGTTTTTATGATGTTTGGTGTTGAAATGGGTTATTTTTGATGTTGTTATGTGAGTTTGTTTTGGGTATATGTTATACATGTTTGGGGTATGATTTTTGAAGTGTTTTATGTGGGTTTTAGTGGGTTATGATGTTGTGGTTGTTGTAGGAAAGTTTGGGTTCGAATGGTTTAAGATGGAGCTTGAAAAATGCTCAAAATGGTGAAAAATCGCGCACCAGCAGATGGCGATCGATCGCCTGAAATGAGGCGATCGATCGCCGAAGGCCAGTAGCCATCTCGCGTAGCAGGTGATCGATCGCCTCAAATGAAGCGATCGATCGCCGCAAGGCAAAAAGTGAGGCGATCGATCGCCTCAAGTAGCGATCGATCGCCACTGTTTAAAAAGTGGAAAATGATGATTTTTGTTGAATTTTTGGTATTTGGCTATTGTTTAGCTTCTAATATCAATTTGTATGGTTATGTAGAACCATCCCATGTACCCACAACTTCACGGAGATAAAGTTCTACAACTTCTCCATTTTTGGAATTAAGGTACGTAAGAAGCGTACGGGCATCGGACGGTAACACACTCCTAAACTATGACTATGCATTGATTGCATAAGTATTTATGATGTCTATGATGATGATTATGATAAGTAAGTTTATGATGATGATGTTATGATAAATGAAGATGATATGACGTTTACGATGACGATTATGATAAGATGATGATGTCTATATGACGATGATGCTTATAAGATGATGATGTTTACAAAATGATGATGTTTATAAGATGACGATGTTTATGATATGATGATGATGATGTATGTTTAACTATGTTATTAAGAATGGTTGAATGTCCGGTGGTTATTATGGGCAAGTGAGGAAGGTACTTGCCGCTCACATAACTAGCGAGGGGATACATCCGCTATCAAGGCGTAGCGAGGGGTATCATATTCCGCTAAGCGAGGAGATACATCCGCTATCAAGGCGTAGCGAGGGGTATCACAATTCCGCTTTATGTCGAGCGAGGGGGTCAATTGTACCGCTGTCATAATAGAACCAGGATAGTCCCATTTCTAATTAACATTGTTGATTATGAGCATATAAGTGAAGTACGATTTTAATCATTTATGTCAAGAACTAATGATTACATGCATGATTATGAAACAGAGACAACCAAAGAGGGTTAATACGATTAACCAGGAAGTATATGTTACCAATTACTTTCATGCATTTATTTATATGCCATTACCTTATGATGTTAAGTAACGATGTATATGCTTATGATGGGTTGTTCCTGTAGGTACACTTTTGGATTAAAGGACTAAGGGTCGGGTTGAGGCAGTGAGCTATGAGGAGCATGAAAGAAGTTAGGATACATGATTTTTGGATAGTCTCTACTCTAGGAGTAGTATAATTCTATCGCCTTAACATTCATTTTTGAGAATGTAATTAATTAAGTTTGAAATTTCATTTTTTTGGCCTGTAATCTTATTAGCTCAAAGCTACAACCAATGCCCTAAGAGGTTATAAATGCATGTTTAGTCCCTAATATGTTATTAAGATGACGTTAAGGTAGGAAGACCATACATTCTGGTAGCGCCATTTTTATATTTTTAAGGCGTTTCCGCCTGGTCGTCTAAGCTTGATAAAATGAAAAGCTTCGATGAAGCCCTTCTTTGCTGGCTCTGGAGTAGCACTGAAAAAATACAACTCCAAGATATCTCCTTTGGTCAAATGTGGATTATTGGCCCAAGTATCGTGAACAGCTTCTCTGATCCATTTTGCTAATTATGAAATTTTAGAGAAAGCAGGTGTCACAGTATAAACCGAAGCCAGAGCTCGGAAATTATACCATTCTTGAACATCGTTGATGGCTGCCTTGTTTCATCCAAACTCTCGGGTATTTTCCAGAGATATCATCTATAGATTTGTCTGGGTTGATATCTCGCCTGGTAATTAGTTTCTCCCAAGTACGTTGGTAATCCTGCATAGGTGAAGAAACTAAATCATCATTAGTTTGAACCTTAGAATTGTCAGTCATTGGCCTAAGATTCAACTCCCCCTCTTTTACCCTAGAGGTGATGGGTGGACTTGAAGGTTCAGATTGTGATAACACCTGACCCTCAACAATCGCTACATCTTGTACATCCTCAAGGAATGCGTCATCTGCAACACTCGTGACAGGGGTACTTGAATCCCTTACCTCCGGGTTAGATGAGCCACATTCTCTAAACACTTCTTTCTGCACCGTTGGTGGTGAGTCCTGAAAGATAGGCCCTTTCAAGACTTCAAACAAACATTCATGGTCCCGAAAATATGCTCGTATGTGATCAATAACAAGTTACTGATCTGCTTGTTGAAGTCGTCCTGCCACCTCAGCATTGATATAGTGTCCCAAAGTCTCGTTCCAGGATCTCCAGGTTTTCCCTGAGATTCCTTACTCGTTTAAGGGTATCTATCGCTAGCAATGTGTCCCTTCATCTCGTGTTAAGAAATCTGAAAGAACATTTTTATCAGATTTCACTATGACAATATCACAATCATAATATTGGCATTTAGCTTGCCATCTTAATAGTCTAGCCTTTTCTTGTTTTGATTCAATTTTATTTTCAGAAAAGACTTAACATTGGTGTTATCTATTTTTAACATAAACTTTGCGAGTAAGAATAATGACCATTCCTTTCGAACTGCAAAGAATTCTTTTTCGTTGATGTGCCATCTGATAACCTCGCTGCTGTCAAATAGACCGCTGCAATATCTGCATGGCACTTCTCCATCTGGTGTGGCCTTCATAAGTACTGCAACCCACCAATGATCGTTGGCATCTGTTTATAATACCAGTTCATCCTCGTCGTTATTGCAAGCTTTGGTAGTTGCCTACAAACTTCTTTAAGTTGTTTGACATATAACATCTTGTTGGAATCGAAGAGGGGGTGAATGAGATTCCTTGGCTACTTTAGCGTTTTAAAATGAGTTTGCAAAACTAAAAGAGTTTGCGCTTGCGGAAGGCTTAAGTCAATCGATAAATAAAATAAAATAAGAAGTAAACAAATAAATAAATACGTAAAGAAATAAAGTGGTAAATGACAATGATATTTGTTATAGAAGTTCGGCGATGAATCGCCTACGTCTCCTCTTCCCGGTTAGATAACCTCCAACCGAGGTTCCACTAGAATAAATGATCTTGGCCTTGAGGGCTCCAAGTTAGCCACAACCCAACTCTTCCCGAGTTTACAAAGCTCTTCCCGAGCACAATACTCTTCACGAGTATACAAAGCTCTTCACGAGCTATCAACACTCTTCACGAGTCTTCTTGGCCTTAAGGGCTCCAAGGATAGCCACAACACATGCACCAACTTTACTTGTTGGCGACTTTACAATTTTCCAACTTGCTTTTGTGTTGGAGGACCTTTACAAGAAACTCAATCAAACACCTTCACGGTGTACCAGTACGAAGAATCAAAACTCACACAACAAGAAATGAATTACAAACTCCAATACACACAAATGTATGAAGTTTGCAATGCTAAAGTAATTTGAATTGATCAAGGCTTTCTTGTAGTTTATAGTCTTGTTTCTTGCCTTCAAAAAGCTCCAAAAGATCCATATTTATAGTGTAGGAGGCCCCCAAAGCTCCTACTAGCCGTTGCTACACATACGGCTTGAATCACTCGGACATCGCCTCGGAAATCGCCTCGGGCGATCACCCATCGCCACCCTTTAACGGTCAAATCTGGCCCAGATCGCCTCGGGCGATCTCCCCATCGCCTGGGGCGATCATCAATGATAAACAAGGCCATAGGTAAAGTTCTGGATCGCCTCGGGCGTTCCGTGCATCGCCTGGGGCGATCGCCCTCAAAAAAATGGCCTAGGAAGCATTCATCGCCTGGGGCGATCGGATCGCCAGCGTGCACACCGTGCCATCGCTTCAGTCGATGGTGCGCAACAGTCGCTCAAACCTTGCTACAATCTGCAGTCGCCCAAAATGCTACAGTCGTTCAAACCTTGCTACAATCTGCACTTGTTATGACTTCCATGATATTTTGCTCCATGATGCAATCCGAATTGGACTGAGATGTTTGAACATGAAATCTAGCATATTGAGTTGGCTTTCCAACCTCTTTGGATTCACATTATTTGGAGCATCGAGCCAATAGATATAATCAAAACATTGCACTGCGCTCCAATTGGCTTCTATACGAATTTGCCCACCAACGGACCATTGGTTTGTGGGTCTTCATCCCATCATAAGAAATTGTTCCAACATCATTCCACACATGTTGAAAACTTAAATTGGTTGTTCATAGATGTCATTCCTTCTCGTCCAAGCTCAATAGATTCCTTGATAAAAATCACTGCTTGTCCTATGAACTAGCATATGTTATTGTATAACTTGGGTTCTCTTCCATTGGTCTTCCCAACCAATTTATCAATATAACCATGTGCACTAAGTAGACATATTAGTACAACAAATGCAAGTTTTGTTGATCATCAAAACCCATAAATAATTCGGAGATAAATTAAGCATTAAACACAACAATGTGTTTAATGCTCAACAATCTCCCCCTTTTTGATGATCACAAAACTTGATAAACTTGAATATGTAATATGCATGAAATGTGAGTAAACAAGACTCCCCCTTAACAATTGCATAGCACATACAAGATTAAACCAAGTAATGCAGAAAACAAACAACTCTCCCCCTCAAACCATGCATACAAAAGCTTTTCCCCTCAAACCATGCATGTATAAAGCTTCAAGTTTATCACAAAATTCTCCCCCTTTTTGTGATAATCAAAAAGCACAAAATTCAAATAATCACAAGTATATGTTGACACAAAGTCATATTTTAACACTTTACACATGTTCCTCATCAAGTATGTAATAGCCATAACAAGCATAAGATAAGATCATTTAGAGAAAGACAAACATGTGTTTAAGGCAATCAACAATGAATTCTAAATTTTGCAAAGTGTTCATATGTTCTACCAAGAGTTCATGCACCTATGCCAAAAAAGATAATTCTCAAGCATCATTAGACAAGTTTGTTAAAACATATAATAGCACATTTCCACATAGCAAATTCAAATTTGAATACATGGCATGTCAAGTTACTTACTATAAAAAGATAAGCATACATCATGCATTAAACAATTATGCTAAGGGGTTATGCATTTTACTCCAATGAATATTGAGCTTCATAATTTATTGGTCACAATTAATTTGTGCCAATTAAATTTTGAATTGCTCTTATAACATGTAAAAATAAATTTTACCATCGATGACAAGAGTTCGTTCTTGTCATTGGTCCAATGCCTCTTGCTTCTTCTATGGTGGTGAACAAGATAAACTCCTCCTTTGAGTTGCTTGGCCCTTCATCCTTCTTCCCATGGTTGTTCCTACAAAATAAATTTCCAATAGGAGGATCTTTGATACCCATTTGATTTTTGGGTCCTAGAGGGTTAGCTTCCTTTGGCACCTTTGGAATCCATTTCCACCTTTTGTTAGGTTGGTATTGGATTCTAGCAAATCTACATTTGTTCTTGGTATGACCCTTTTTACAACAATAGTTACAAGTAGGAGAATCATGCTTAGCATTGGCAAACAAGCTTGAAAATGTTTTTGATTTGCTTGAGAAGCCTAAACCGCCTTTATCAAAGCTACAACGTTGCAAGCCAAGCAATTCATTCATTTTTAAACTACTTTCACTAAATTTGCAAAATGATACCTTTAAAGAATTTAATTTATTTTTCAATGAATTATTTTCTTCATCTTTCTTAGCAATCTCAAGTTTGAGTAATTTGTTACTCATCTTGGATTTGCCAAGAGCATCTATAAGTTCATGGTAGGAATATAATAATTCATTAAATGAAGGTACCTCATCGTCGCTTTCATCTCCTTCATCTCCAAGAGCCATTAAACAAAGATTTGTGGCTTCTTCTTCATCGGAGTCGCTATCACTCCATGTGGCTATAAACGCCTTCTTCTTCCCTTTGTCCTCATTCTTCTTCCTAGGACATTTGTTAGCATAATGGCCTTTATCTTGACAATTATAACAAGTTACCTCATTTTTGGATTCTTGTTTGGTAGCATTGGAGGTCTTTGACTTGCTATGTTTGTTGAAGAACTTCTTGAACTTCTTTGTGAACAAGATCATCTCTTCATCATCATCGTCTTCTTCATCATCGGAATGGTCTTTCCTTCCAACCAAGGAAATTCCATTTCTTTTGGATCTATCCTCCTCCTTTACTTCTCTCCTTGTTGCAACTTCAAGTTCATGAGTCACCAATGTGCCATGGAGCTCATCAAGGTCATAGGAGGCATTTTCTCCTTTGTTGGACTCGATGATGGCCGTCCTCTTTGCGTCCCATTCTTTAGGCAAGGCTCTTAGTGCTCTCCTCCATATTTGCTTTGGAGGGTACTTCTCTCCAAGTTGAGCAAGCTCGTTGATAATTAGGGTGAGCCTCCTAAACATAGAATCCACATCTTCTCCGGACTCCATCTCAAATGTCTCATATTTGAGTTGGAGAAGATCAATCTTGGTCTCCTTCACTTGATTTGTTCATTCATGACAAATTTGTAATTTGTCCCATATCTCCTTTGCCGTTGAGCACATCGAGATCCGGTTGTACTCCTTCATATCTAAAGCACAATGTAAAATATTAATAGCTTTAGCATTTTGAGAAATTAAAATCATATCCGCTCTAGTGAAATCGTCCATTTCTTTGGGAACACTAATTCCCCCAACTTCCTTTAAAGGATTATGTGGACCTTTCACTATGATCTTCCAAAGGTCATAATCCACGGATTGGATGTATAGAGAAATTCTATTTTTTCAATAGCCGTAATTATCACCCGTGAAGAGCGGAGGACGATTTGTCGATTGACCTTGAGCAAACTCATTTGCTAGATTAACCATAAAAATATTTTGATTTAAAAACAAAAATCAAATGGCTCTGATACCACTTGTTGGAATCGAAGAGGGGGGTGAATGAGATTCCTTGGCTACTTTAGCGTTTTAAAATGAGTTTGCAAAACTAAAAGAGTTTGCGCTTGAGGAAGGCTTAAGTCAATCGATAAATAAAATAAAATAAGAAGTAAACAAATAAATAAATACGTAAAGAAATAAAGTGGTAAATGACAAGATATTTGTTATAGAAGTTCGGCGATGAATCGCCTACGTCTCCTCTTCCCGGTTAGATAACCTCCAACCGAGGTTCCACTAGAATAAATGATCTTGGCCTTGAGGGCTCCAAGTTAGCCACAACCCAACTCTTCCCGAGTTTACAAAGCTCTTCCCGAGCACAATACTCTTCACGAGTATACAAAGCTCTTCACGAGCTATCAACACTCTTCACGAGTCTTCTTGGCCTTAAGGGCTCCAAGGATAGCCACAACACATGCACCAACTTTACTTGTTGGCGACTTTACAATTTTCCAACTTGCTTTGGTGTTGGAATACCTCTACAAGAAACTCAATCAAACACCTTCACGGTGTACCAATACGAAGAATCAAAACTCACACAACAAGAATTGAATTACAAACTCCAATACACACAAATGTATGAAGTTTGCAATGCTAAAGTAATTTGAATTGATCAAGGCTTTCTTGTAGTTTATAGTCTTGTTTCTTACCTTCAAAAAGCTCCAAAAGATCCATATTTATAGTGTAGGAGGCCCCCAAAGCTCCTACTAGCCGTTGCTACACATAAGGCTTGAATCACTCGGACATCGCCTCGGAAATCGCCTCGGGCGATCACCCATCGCCACCCTTTAACGGTCAAATCTGGTTCAGATCGCCTGGGGCGATCTCCCCATCGCCTGGGGCGATCATCAATGATAAACAAGGCCGTAGGTAAAGTTCTGGATCGCCTCGGGCATTCCGTGCATCGCCTGGGGCGATCGCCCTCAAAAAAATGGCCTAGGAAGCATTCTGGATCGCCTGGGGCGAGCTTGACCATCGCTTGGGGCGATCGGATCGCCAGCGTGCACACCGTGCCATCGCTTCAGTCGATGGTGCGCAACATGGCTCGGATCGCCTCAAACTATGGCTCGGATCGCCTCATACTATCTCCCAGATTTCAACACTCTCACACTTTGTACTTTTCGACCATCCTAAGCTCGTTTCTGGGAAAAGTGGTAAACATAAAAGTTGTAGCCCTTCCTCCTATCTAGGTGTGGACAAAATTTCATTGCATTTAATTAATGTATGAAGAAGTTATGCCCAAAATGCTACAGTCGCTCAAACCTTGCTACAATCTGCACTTGTTATGACTTCCATGACATTTTGCTCCATGATGCAATCCGAATTGGACTGAGATGTTTGAATATGAAATCTAGAATATTGAGTTGGCTTTCCAACCTCTTTGGATTCACATTATTCGGAGCATCGAGCCAAGAGATATAATCAAAACATTGCACTGCGCTCCAATTGGCTTCTATACGAATTTGCCCACCAACGGACCATTGGTTTGTGGGTCTTCATCCCATCATAAGAAATTTTTCCAACATCATTCCACACATGTTGAACACTTAAATTGGTTGTTCATAGATGTCATTCCTTCTCGTCCAAGCTCGATAGATTCCTTGATAAAAATCACCGTTTGTCCTATGAACTCGCATATGTTATTGTATAACTTGGGTTCTCTTCCATTGGTCTTCCCAACCAATTTATCAATATAACCCTGTACACTAAGTAGACATATTAGTACAACAAATGCAAGTTTTGTTGATCATCAAAACCCATAAATAATTCGGAGATAAATTAAGCATTAAACACAACCATGTGTTTAAGGCTCAACACATCTTTCTTGAGTAGTTGACTGAACACCTTCCTGTGGTTTGCTAAATTGTTGATGAACATTCCAGCAAAATTAACAACTCCTAAAAAATTTTGAAGTTGCTTTAAATCCTTGAGGTCATCCGCATATCCTTGTACTTTTTCAACAATATGATTCTGCAGGATGATTACAGATTCGTCGATCTCGATTCCAAGGAACTCGATCTGTCTTGTAGCAATCACTGCTTTCTTTTCGGAAAGCACTAATCCTTTCTTGTAACAAACATCTAAAAAGATTTCCAAATGTTTAAGATGCTATTTCATGTTTTTTGACGCTATGAGGATGTTGTCAATATAAACGAACATGAAGCTGAAGTAATCTTTGAAAAGATTATCCATCTTTCTTTTATATATCTGGGGAGCATTTGCCAATCCCATTGACATAAGATTCCAAATATAATGCCCTTGTAGTATGGAGAATGCTGTAAACTTTCTGCTTGCTGCCTCCATTTTAATCTGGTAGAATCCAGACTTGCAATCAAACTTAGAAAACACTTTGGCATTCTTGATGCTATTTACCAAATGTTCTCTGCTTGGGATAAAATATCCATCGAACTCCAAAATTTCGTTGATCCCTTCATAGTTGATTACCAATCTTGGCTTTCCTCGTTTTATTTCTCCATGATTCCGAACAAGAAATCCTGGACTGCTGTATTGAGAAATACATGCTGAGATTAACTTAAGGTCAAGATGTTCCTTAAGTATCATCTGCATATCCATCCGATCTTCCATATTCATGGGGATTGGTCTGAATCTGACAAACTCATTTTCTTTTCCGGCTTTTACCTGCAAAGTAGCTTTGAGCTCATTTATTCCACCATGCTAGTGGATCCTCGTTGTAGTTCATCCGAATTTTCCTTTTTACATTCTCTAGAGTGATTCGCTCTTCGAGGGTAGTTTCAGGTTGTTGAACTTCTTCTTGTAATGCTGTTTTAGTAGCAACATGATTTCTGGAGTCACTTCTTCCTCATCATGTTCTCTGAAAGACATAATATTAACCCAGTCAAAAGTTTGAGAATCATTTTCACTAGGGCCTTGTTGTCGAAACTGAAGGATTGCTTCTCCAAATTTTCATTGATCCTTCATCTTTGGGTGTTGAAGTTTTCCTTCATCACCACACTTTCTATAAAAACTAATGGGGAATTTTCTGTGAAACGCCTCCCGTAGTCTCTGCACAATAATCTTATGATCACAAAGGGTTGTGAAATAAGTCTCCTTGTTTTATTCTCCTGTGTGAATCTCTTGAATGTCTGTAGGAAATTGTTTCCTAACAACATATCTGCTCCTGCTCCGTCGATGATTATTTCTGCTCTGTGGACCCCTTCATTAAGGATAAGGATCCTCTTGGAAAAGTCTCTTTCGGCAATGGCTGGTAATTTCTCACCAACTTCTTTGGGGAAGATATCTCGCATGGCAGTACATATTCCAGCTCATGAGTCAATGTAAGCTGCAAAATATTCTGCCCGGTATTTTTCATATAACATCCCGACGGAGATGTATATGGAGAATGGGCTGGTGGTCATCTGATCCTATATCTTTTTCCTTCCATCGTGAATTCCATTCCATCTTGCAATCTTTCCCAAGGTTTATGTTCCTCGAGAAATTCAATCCCTAGAATAAGTTGTTCTGGAATTCTTCCAGCAGTTCCTTCAGTTGTTAGATCAATTTTGTCACGCACCGAGATCGGGGTCGATAACACCGGCGTTGATTCCAAATGCAATTCAAAATCAACAAGCCTTGTAATACAGAATTCTACGAAAAACCAGTATATTAATCCATACAACAGAATTATTGTCTTCACAATTTGAAATATCTATTCTCTCAATCTGATCTTAATATGAGGCAACGTAGGTGGATGGATCTTTTGAAGGACTTCGATTGTGAGATTCAATATCACCCTGGACAAGTGAACGTTATTGCGGATGCTCTCAGCCCTGTTCTAGCTTCTGTTCGTATCGCTAAAGTACATGATGATATCTGTACTTCTGGTTGGACATTTCACTCACATGGGAATTCTGTCACTGTTTCTGCATTACAGATTGAGCCGAAATTGATTTCTAAAATCAAGAAAGCCCAACGTAATGATTCTCAAACTCAAAAATCTAAAGAACTTGTGTTTGCAGGACATCCTTCTGGCTTTCAGATATCTTCTGATGGTTCCTTACGACTTAATGGTCGGTTGGTCGTTCCTGATAATTCTGATTTGAAATCTACTCTTCTTCGTGAAGCACATTGTAGCAAATACAGTATCCACCCTGGAGGCCGAAAGATGTATATGACTCTGAGACCCCAATTCTGGTGGAGACGTATGAAGAAGGATATAGCTGAATTTATTTCCAAATGTTTGGTTTGCCAACAGGTAAAAGCTGAACGAATGAAACCTGGAGGGTTACTGCATAGTCTTGAAATTCCCAAATGGAATTGGGAACATATTGCTATGGATTTTGTAACCCATCTTCCTCGATCACCCCGAGGTTGTGATGCTATATGGGTTATTATTGATCGACTTTCTAAATCGGCACATTTCATTCCGTATGAGCGGACTTTTCCTTATAAGAAAATGGCTCGATTGTATATCGAGAATATTGTGAGACTGCATGGTGTGCCTGTCTCAATTGTTTCTGATCGTGATCCCAGATTTATTTCTAAATTCTGGAGTAGTTTTCAAGATGCTATGGGTACGCGTTTGGCAATGAGTACTGCTTATCATCCTCAGACTGATGGCCAAACTGAACGTACTATTCAAACTCTTGAAGATATTCTACGCGCTGTGGTGATGGATTTTAATGTTGGTTGGCAAGAAGCTTTACCGTTGGTGGAATTTTCTTATAATAATAGCTACCATACGAGCATTGGTATGGCACCGTTTGAAGCATTGTATGGAAGACGATGTAGATCACCTTTATTCTGGGAAGAAATTGGTGAAAAACAATTGACTGGACCTGATATGATACAAGAAATGAATGAAAAAGTTCAGTTAATTAGACAGCGTATGAAGGCCGCACAGGATTGTCAAGCAAGTTATGCTAACAAGCGAAGACGACCCTTAGAATTTCAGAAAGGTGATCGTGTATTTCTGAAAATATCTCCATTTCGAGGCACTGTTCGTTTTGGCATGCGAGGCAAACTATCACCTCGATATGTTGGCCCGTATGAGATTCTTGATCGAGTTGGAGATCTTGCTTATCGGTTGGCATTACCTCTAGCCTTATTCGCCATTCACGATGTATTTCATGTTTCTATGTTACGGAAATATGAACCTGATCCAGCACATGTACTTCAGCCTGATGAGGTTGAACTGGATCCTTCGTTATGCTATGTTGAATATCCCGTTTGCATTTTGGATCGGAAGGAGAAAGTATTGCGTAACAAATCTCTTCCGTTGGTACGAGTACAATGGACACGACATGGCGTGGAAGAATCAACGTGGGAATTAGAAAGCAAGATGCGAGAATCTTATCCACATTTATTTGATTCTGCTCCATTGTATTCTCTGTATACGAGTCTATATTCTGATCCGTATTCTGAATTTAGTTTTGATATGTATTATGACCGGTGATATGATATGTGTTTGTAATGTAATAAGTATGTAAGCTGGAGATTTCGGGACGAAATCTTTTCTAGTGGGGGAGAAATGTGATGTCCCGATGTTCTATTAACGTTAATTATATTTAATTTTGTTAAATTAATTTAGTAAATATAAAATTTGTATTAAAATGATATATTTCATTTTGTGATTGAAGTAGGGACACGAAGTCATGTGTGGACTGTACATATACTGCACATGCACCAGTGCACCGGTGACACCCCGATGTTCATAATTGGTCGGGAATTAATATATATCGATGTAGGACGTAAAACACACAGTAAACACATTCAAAAACACACAGTCGCGGACACCTACTAAAAGGTGCGAAAACACACAGTTTCAGCGCGATTCACCAACCACCGCGTGTAAATCAGCTCCGTTCGCCGCCGTCCGACCACCTCTCGACGAGACCGACCTACCACTGTGTTCCTAACTCATAGGCGAAACTTTCCATACCAGATAATCAAACTTTGGTGTTCGAAAAGGTGTTCGATTTTACCCTGGAATGGACGAACTCGCACAGACTAGGGTTTGAGGAATTCTTGTTCGATTTCTTCGATTCTACAACAAATTGGACGAATCCATACACCAAATCTCTTCTCCTCATCTAGACGAAGCTTTCTGAACCGGTAGCCGCCCATAACGTCGCCGGAGCTCGCCGGAATCGGAGGAAAAGCGTGCGTGTACTGTGCGATTTTGGGTAAATTCGTTATTCGATTTTTCCGACTTTGCTGCGATTACCAGTTAATTTGGACTACAATTAGTAAAAATAAATTTGAATTGATTAAACATAATTTAGCAAATTTAATTGTGATGTAATCGCATCAAATTACTTACCCTAAATTTGTTCAGCTATGACTACAATTGATAACCAATGTTTAATGAGTAATTTAGTGAATTGTGAATTTCATTAATCTACAGTGAATACATCGACTCTACAAGTTCAAGTCGACCCTCAGATATTGAGAAGTAAAGGTATGTTGCGATCGGGTAACATACAACAGGTATCTGTATCAGTTGGTATATGATTTGATGACTTCTGTGAATTACTTGATTTTATGTGGCTACGTGATTTTATTTAAATTATGTGGCATTCATGGCATTCATAATTGCACATCGATGTATGAAAATAAATGTTTTGTTAACACACGTCAGTTTTTAATACATACATCGATGCATGACATACATATTGAGCTACGATTCTTTACCCTACTATTGTGGATTCGATCAATCATAAGGGGTGTACACAGTGCTATGACTGGCATTAAGTGGCCTGAAAGGCATAGGGATTCGTGGCCCTTATGATTGCTATGATTTGTTGATATGGGGATTGGTGGAGTTTGCCGACGTCATCCTCTGGATTATCCCTATTTATTGAGACTCGTATAAGGTGGCGTCTTGATGACGTCATCTGTATGATATGTTCTGATGTCAAGAGCTGGGATGCGGTGACGCTTTGACGACGCACCATATAGACATTCCTTGCTTGACATGCTCGAGCTTAGCTATGTAGTATTTGGACTTTCATTTATTGGCTCCGAGATACCCAGCGGATGGGTGTATGATACCGACATGACATGACATGCATTGCATTGCATTTCATTTCATATATCATTTTATAGATACATGATGTATATTCCATGATCGTTCCATATTGGGCTTTTGCTCACCCCCAAGGGGGGTTGTTGTTGTCTTTGTGTGTGGACAATGGCAGGTAGTACATGTGGCCAGGACCCCAGAGAGTACACATCCGGTGGGAGCCACACTCGAGAGGTTTATTTTCCTCCTTATCCCAGTTGTATATGTACCAGGAGTGTAAGGAGTTTATGTATATTTAGTTTATTTTGCTTAGTATGGATATGTGTTTCATAGTGTGATTTGTGTTGATGAAGATGAAACTGATGGCATCTATATATATTTTGACTATTGGTATTGGTGGTATGTTTCTCGTGCGACGAGGTCATGCCGAAATTTTTAGGGCCATATGTTACTAAATGTTAAACAAATCTTCCGCTGTTTACGCTATAATTATCATTGTGTGATAATTAAACACATTATTAGGATTGGGCCCTCACATTATGGTATCAGAACATAACTAGGAATGCTCTTGAGTTTTGTGTACACTGACATAGGCACAAAGATATATGTGCGCATGTGTTTGAATTATCTGAAATTATTTGCTCTTGTTTGATTGGACATGAGATAAATTGATATGTATTGTTTGTATATTTGTTTTGAATTATGTTGTTGCCATTTGAGTTTGTAGATGTTTAGAAAAGCAAGAGGTCGGGGTAAGGGAAAGGCGCCTGCTATTGAAGCTGAGGCTGCCAATAGCACCAGTGTTGAGCGTGTGATTGATCAGTTTGAAGAGATGTCTATGGATCTTATCATGGCTTGATTTCAGAATTTGCATCCGCCCAAATTCTGTGGAACGGAGGGTTCTGCACGAGCTCAATCGTGGTTGAAAGAGATCGAACAGCTATTCAGACTGATTGAGTATCCTGAATATCGTAAACTGCCACTTGCCCTATATCAGTTGAAGGATAGTGCACAATCTTGGTGGGAAGCCGCTGAGATTGGTTTGGTTGAAGCTGGTGTTGAAGTCACTTGGGATGTCTTCAAGGCCCAATTTCTGGAGTAGTATTCACCACCATCCTATTATACTGCTCAGGAAAATGAATTTAATAATTTGCAGCAGGGAACCATGACAGTTGAAGAATATGCCTCAAAATTCTCTATCTTGCTGAAATATGCACCACATGTAGCGGCAAATCCAAAGGCGAAATTTAATAGGTTTGTCAATGGGTTGCATCCTACCCTATTTACTTTGGTGACTACTGGCTCGCCTACTACTTGTGCTGATGCAGTGGAACGAGCAAAGATGGTAGAATCAGGACTGATAAGGGGAGGTCTACAGTTTCTTCCTCCGCCATCAGTACCTACTCAGCAACCTACTCTGCGTCCTAAAGGCAAAATCTTTAAGAAGATAGGTTCTTCTGGTTCTTCTTCATCTGGATCTTCTAGTTCACGAGAGAGACATTTTCGTGGTCCTTCTTGTAGTGTTTGTGGTGGAAAGCATCCAGTAGAACAATGTCGTAAAGTCTTAGGTACATGTTTTCGTTGTGGACAAGCGGGTCATTTGATACGAGATTGCCCAAATCGAGACATGTTTCCTTCGCAACCTCAGCCACAATTTCCTGGTGGTCCCAGTAATTTTAGACCTACTACACCTATTGTTCCTATTACTCCTATGCCATCATTTCAGCAGTCAAATATTCCACAGTATCGAGGATCTCGAGGTCAGACTGTTTCGGGTCCCCCTCAGGCCAGAGTGTACGCCATGACTGAGGATCAGGCGAAGGAGGCTCCTGGTGGTCTTGTTGCAGGTATTTGCACATTATGTGATTATCCTGCACGTGTGTTATTTGATACAGGAGCATCTCACTCATTCATATCGCATGCATTTGTGGCATCGCATGATAATATCTGTACTTTATTAGATAATACTTTATCGATAGCTACGCCAGCAGGAAGAATTATCTTATCTGAGCAGGTTGTGCATAATTGTGTGTTAATTTATGAGGATAATGTTCTATTCTTAAATTTGATCGTCCTCCCTATGCACGACTTTGATTGCATTGTTGGCATGGATGTTCTCTCTACAAATCGAGCTACTGTTGATTGTTGTCATGGGGTAGTTCGATTTCGACCAATTGATGGACCTAAGTGGAATTTCTATGGTAAGGGTTCCCAAGGGAAAATTCCATTGATATCGTCTCTTGAAATGTCCAGACTTTTATATAGTGGGAATGAAGGTTTTCTTATCTATGCTATTGATATATAAAAAACGGAGCCATCTTTATCTGATATTCCTGTAGTAAAAGAATTTCCTGATGTCATTCCCGATGAGATTCATGGTTTTCCTCCTCATCGACAAGTTGAATTTAGTATTGATCTTGTTCCGGGTACTGCACCTATTTCCAAAGCTCCTTATCGTATGGCACCGTTGGAATTGAAAGAATTAAAATACCAATTACAGTATCTTCTCGATAAAGGATATATTCGACTGAGTGTATCGCCTTGGGGAGCTCCAGTTCTATTTGTTCAAAAGAAAGACGGTACTATGCGCATGTGCATCGATTATAGGCAACTGAATCGGGCAACTGTGAAAAATAAGTATCCATTGCCTCGTATTGATGATTTATTCGATCAACTTCAAGGCACTTCTATTTACTCAAAAATTGATCTTCGTTTTGAATATCATCAAGTGCGTGTTCGAGAGGAAGATGTATCTAAAACTGCTTTTCGTACTAGGTATGGTCATTATGAATTTTTGGTCATGCCATTTGGTCTCACTAATGCTCCTGCAGTCTTTATGGATTTAATGAATTGCATTTTTCGGGATTTCTTGGATCGATTTGTTATCGTCTTTATTGATGATATTCTTGTCTATTCGAAATCCAAAGAGGAGCATACCGAACATTTGAAGTTGGTACTTCAAACTCTTCGCACCGAACATCTTTATGCCAAATTGTCCAAATGTGAATTCTGAATGGACAATGTGGTATTCTTAGGCCACGTCATTTCTCGACATGGTATTTCTGTTGATCCAACTAAGGTTGAAGCAGTGTTAAACTGGCCAAGACCTATCAATGTTCCTGAGGTCCGAAGTTTCATGGGTTTAGCTGGTTAATATCGTCGTTTTATAAAAGGGTTTTCAAAAATTGCTAAACCTATTACTCAGCTGACACAGAAAAATCAGAAATTTATTTGGTCAGATGAGTGTGAAGTTAGTTTTCTTGAACTAAAGACGAGACTGACCACTGCACCTGTACTTACTATTCCTTCAGGTACCGGAGGATATGTGGTATGCACAGATGCGTCTTTAAAAGGTTTGGGCTGTGTATTGATGCAACATGGCCGAGTGGTTGCTTATGCGTCTCGCCAACTGAAATCTCATGAAAATAAATATCCCGTACATGATTTAGAATTGGCAGCAATTGTTTTTGCTTTAAAAATTTGGCGCCATTACTTATACGGGGAAAATTTGTTATTTATTCGGACCACAAGAGCTTGAAATATCTATTCTCTCAATCTGATCTTAATATGAGGCAACGTAGGTGGATGGATCTTTTGAAGGACTTCGATTGTGAGATTCAATATCACCCTGGACAAGTGAACGTTATTGCGGATGCTCTCAGCCGTAAAGTTCATGATTCTGTTCTAGCTTCTGTTCGTATCGCTAAAGTACATGATGATATTTGTACTTCTAGTTGGACATTTCACTCACATGGGAATTCTGTCACTGTTTCTGCATTACAGATTGAGCCGAAATTGATTTCTAAAATCAAGAAAGCCCAACGAAATGATTCTCAAACTCAGAAATCTAAAGAACTTGTGTCTGCAGGACATCCTTCTGGCTTTCAGATATCTTCTGATGGTTCCTTACGACTTAATGGTCGGTTGGTCGTTCCTGATAATTCTGATTTGAAATCTACTCTTCTTCGTGAAGCACATTGTAGCAAATACAGTATCCACCCTGAGGCCGAAAGATGTATATGACTCTGAGACCCCAATTCTGGTGGAGACGTATGAAGAAGGATATAGCTGAATTTATTTCCAAATGTTTGGTTTGCCAACAGGTAAAAGCTGAACGAATGAAACCTGGAGGGTTACTGCATAGTCTTGAAATTCCCAAATGGAATTGGGAACATATTGCTATGGATTTTGTAACCCATCTTCCTCGATCACCCCGAGGTTGTGATGCTATATGGGTTATTATTGATCGACTTTCTAAATCGGCACATTTCATTCCGTATGAGCGGACTTTTCCGTATAAGAAATGGCTCGATTGTATATCGAGAATATTGTGAGACTGCATGGTGTGCCTGTCTCAATTGTTTCTGATCGTGATCCCAGATTTACTTCTAAATTCTGGAGTAGCTTTCAAGATGCTATGGGTACGCGTTTGGCAATGAGTACTGCTTATCATCCTCAGACTGATGGCCAAACTGAACGTACTATTCAAACTCTTGAAGATATTCTATGCGCTGTGGTGATGGATTTTAATGTTGGTTGGCAAGAAGCTTTACCGTTGGTGGAATTTTCTTATAATAATAGCTACCATACGAGCATTGGTATGGCGCCGTTTGAAGCATTATATGGAAGACGATGTAGATCACCTTTATTCTGGGAAGAAATTGGTGAAAAACAATTGACTGGACCTGATATGATACAAGAAATGAATGAAAAAGTTCAGTTAATTAGACAGCGTATGAAGGCCGCACAGGATCGTCAATCAAGTTATGCTAACAAGCGAAGACGACCCTTAGAATTTCAGAAAGGTGATCGTGTATTTCTGAAAATATCTCCATTTCGAGGCACTATTCGTTTTGGCATGCGAGGCAAACTATCACCTCGATATGTTGGCCCGTATGAGATTCTTGATCGAGTTGGAGATCTTGCTTATCGGTTGGCATTACCTCCAGCCTTATTCGCCATTCACGATGTATTTCATGTTTCTATGTTACGGAAATATGAACCTGATCCAGCACATGTACTTCAGCCTGATGAGGTTGAACTGGATCCTTCGTTATGCTATGTTGAATATCCCGTTTGCATTTTGGATCGGAAGGAGAAAGTATTGCGTAACAAATCTCTTCCGTTGGTACGAGTACAATGGACACGACATGGCGTGGAAGAATCAACGTGGGAATTAGAAAGCAAGATGCGAGAATCTTATCCACATTTGTTTGATTCTGCTCCATTGTATTCTCTGTATACGAGTCTATATTCTGATCCGTATTCTGAATTTAGTTTTGATATGTATTATGACTGGTGATATGATATGTGTTTGTAATGTAATAAGTATGTAAGCTGGAGATTTCGGGACGAAATCTTTTCTAGTGGGGGAGAAATGTGATGTCCCGATGTTCTATTAACGTTAATTATATTTAATTTTGTTAAATTAATTTAGTAA
The DNA here is from genome assembly GCA_907163345.1 of Haberlea rhodopensis. NCBI lineage: Eukaryota > Viridiplantae > Streptophyta > Magnoliopsida > Lamiales > Gesneriaceae > Haberlea > Haberlea rhodopensis. The sequence goes on along the minus strand of CAJQUN010000022.1, from coordinate 3,940,099 downwards.
ATATAAAATTTGTATTAAAATGTTATATTTCATTTTGTGATTGAAGTAGGGACACGAAGTCATGTGTGGACTGTACATATACTGCACATGCACCAGTGCACCGGTGACACCCCGATGTTCATAATTGGTCGGGAATTAATATATATCGATGTAGGACGTAAAACACACAGTAAACACATTCAAAAACACACAGTCGCGGACACCTACTAAAAGGTGCGAAAACACACAGTTTCAGCGTGATTCACCGACCACCGCGTGTAAATCAGCTCCGTTCGCCGCCGTCCGACCACCTCTCGACGAGACCGACCTACCACCGTGTTCCTAACTCATAGGCGAAACTTTCCATACCAGATAATCAAACTTTGGTGTTCGAAAAGGTGTTCGATTTTACCCTGGAATGGACGAACTCGCACAGACTAGGGTTTGAGGAATTCTTGTTCGATTTCTTCGATTCTACAACAAATTGGACGAATCCATACACCGAATCTCTTCTCCTCATCTAGACGAAGCTTTCTGAACCGGTCTACGCCCATAACATCGCCGGAGCTCGCCGGAATCGGAGGAAAAGCGTGCGTGTACTGTGTGCGATTTTGGGTAAATTCGTTATTCGATTTTTCCGACTTTGCTGCGATAATTACCAGTTAATTTGGACTATAATTAGTAAAAATAAATTTGAATTGATTAAAAATAATTTAGCAAATTAAATTGTGATGTAATCGCATCAAATTACTTACCCTAAATTTGTTCAGCTATGACTACAATTGATAACCAATGTTTAATGAGTAATTTAGTGAATTGTGAATTTCATTAATCTACAGTGAATACATCGACTCTACAAGTTCAAGTCGACCCTCAGATATTGAGAAGTAAAGGTATGTTGCGATCGGGTAACATACAACATGTATCTGTATCAGTTGGTATATGATTTGATGACTTCTGTGAATTACTTGATTTTATGTGGCTACGTGATTTTATTTAAATTATGTGGCATTCATGGCATTCATAATTGCACATCGATGTATGGAAATAAATGTTTTGTTAACACACATCAGTTTTTAATACATACATCGATGCATGACATACATATTGAGCTACGATTATTTGATACCCTACTATTGTGGATTCGATCAATCATAAGGGGTGTACACGGTGCTATGACTGGCATTAAGTGGCCTGAAAGGCATAGGGATTCGTGGCCCTTATGATTGCTATGATTTGTTGATATGGGGATTGGTGGCGTTTGCCGACGTCATCCTCTGGATTATCCCTATTTATTGAGAGTGGTATAAGGTGGCGTCTTGCTGACGTCATCTGTATGATATGATCTGATGTCAAGAGCTGGGATGCGGTGACGCTTTGACGACGCACCATATAGACATTCCTTTGCTTGACATGCTCGAGCTTAGCTATGTAGTATTTGGACTTTCATTTATTGGCTCCGAGATACCCAGCGGATGGGTGTATGATACCGACATGACATGACATGCATTGCATTTCATTTCATATATCATTTTATAGATACATGATGTATATTCCATGATCGTTCCATATTGGGCTTTTGCTCACCCCCAAGGGGGGTTGTTGTTGTCTTTGTGTGTGGACAATGGCAGGTAGTACATGTGGCCAGGACCCCAGAGAGTACACATCCGGTGGGAGCCACACTCGAGAGGTTTATTTTCCTCCTTATCCCAGTTGTATATGTACCAGGAGTGTAAGGAGTTTATGTATATTTAGTTTATTTTGCTTAGTATGGATATGTGTTTCATAGTGTGATTTGTGTTGATGAAGATGAAACTGATGGCATCTATATATATTTTGACTATTGGAATTGGTGGTATGTTTCTCGTGCGACGAGGTCATGCCGAAATTTTTAGGGCCACATGTTACTAAATGTTAAACAAATCTTCCGCTGTTTACGCTATAATTATCATTGTGTGATAATTAAACACATTATTAGGATTGGGCCCTCACAGGTTTGTTCTCCCTTGGCTTGTTTGGAGGGTCGTCATTACTTGTAACTGTCCATTTACCTCGGGTTCAGGGCGTTCTCCAATCCTATGTCGAAATTTCCCACATCGGAAGCACGCTCCTCTTTTTCTAAGGCACTCCCCAGTATGTGCAAAGCCACAACTCGAATAGTTTTGAAATCTCTGGTAGGTTGGGGCAGACGTGGGTCCATTTTGTTGAGCATTGGATGTATTAGCCCTTTTTAAATTCTGGCCATTGACGCTGTGTTGGCTAGTTGGAGGTCGCTTGCGCTTAAGATAATCTTCACGACGTTTTATATCAGCCTCAGCTCTGATGGCTGCTCCCATTAAGTATCCAAAGCTTGCGGTTTCATAGATAGCAAGGGCATATTGGATATGCCGGCTCAATCCATTCCTGAAGCGATGTTGTTTCAGGGTCTTATCGGCCATAATAGTTGGTGCATAAGTTCCCAGAGAATTGAACTTTGAGGTATATTCAACCACTGACATGTCAGGTGTCTGTGTCAAGTGCTCGAATTCATTTAGCTTCTGGATCTGTACGACTGTTGGAAAATATTGCCTTAGGAAAGCTTCTCGGAACCTTTGACAGGTGATTGGTCCCGTTTCTGCCATCGATGGTGACATGTTTTCCCACCATTTACTTGCTTCGTCAACGAGAAATGATGTTGTGACTCCAACCTTGAGGTTTTGAGGCACTTCAAGCAGTCTGTGGTGATTTTCTGTCTCTTTAAGCCAATTTTGGGCCGTTTCGATATCCTGGTTAAGAGCTCATGATGATATTTGATTGAACACCTAAGGATGATCCCGTGATGACCAAGATGAAGAGCTCTTGATGACATGATAATTGCAAAGCGAATGATGAGCTCATGTTGACCAAGATGGAGAGATCTTGATGACATTATAATTGCAAAGCGAAAGGATGAGCGCATGTTGACCAAGATGAAGAGCTCATGACGACCTCTGATTGAAGAGCTAATGATGATCTCTTGATGGCCAATACGAAGAGCTCATGATGACCTCTGATTGAAGAGCTAATGATGAGTTCTGGCTGGAGAGTTGGGGATGACCTCCAAGCAGCTGGAGCATCTGATTAGTATTTGTGGTCCCCTCAATAGTCATGACAATTAACTAGTCAACTTTTCTAAGCTTATATCCACGTTCGTCGGTGGAGGTTAGATCTCTCGCGTTCACCATAGGAGATTAGATCTTTCAAGTTCTTCTAGGATGTTAGATCTCCCATGTACGTCTCCGGAAGTTGTTACTCCTCTTTCTGCTATGAACCTCATAGAGGTCAAATAGTATTCGATCTTCTTCCTTTTTGTTGTCAATCTTGCTCGTGTTCCCACAAACGGTGCCAATTGATATCACCAAAAAATATGATTACCTTATGATATCATAAAAAGGTAAGTCAATACCTCCCTGTTTTTCAAAGCCAATAATAATTGCGTCAATCTTGCTTTGGATCCTCACCTTAGAAACCTGGAATCACGAAATAAACGTGAGAAGGTGTCGGAAGTTTTCGGCGTGTCCCCTTCGACGCTTAAGTCAGGCGAGATGATAAGAGAAAAAATGTACGAGAAAAAATGTACTTGTAAATTAAGTGAAAGAAATTATGAATGCCTAAACATGTTGTTGGGATCGGGGTAGTGTTTAGAAGGGGGGGGGGGGGTTGAATAAACACTAGATATAATTTCGATTTCTTTTCTGGTTAACTGTAAACTGTTAAGTGTTACAGTTGCTTCTCAATAACAGGCAAGTCAGTAGACACTTATTATAGTGCGGAAGACGTCTACAAAACTTGTGAGGAATAAAACTGAAGTAATAAAGCAATAAACGAATAATACGAGAGTTGTTTCTGGAAGTTCGAAGCACAACGCTTCTACGTCTCCCCTTCTTCCTTTGCAGGAAGGATTCACTAGAAGACTTGGTTTACACTTTACAGTATACAACCTCCTTAGGCACTAACACACTTGGCCTAAACTCCTAGCAATCACACTCTTCTTATCTTTTGGATACAAGTGATTTTACAACACTCTCTACAGAATAAAACTTTCTAGCTTTGAGAGTTTCTAAGCAGCAGACTTCAATTGAAAATAATCTGTCACAGATTCAGTTTTGCGGTTTGTCTGCTCTTTGCTGAACGTTTGAAATATCAGTCGTATAGCTTTCTTGCTTTGAAGTATTTCTCTTAGTTTGAAAGTTGCTCAGCGCTTCTTCATTCTCTGCTTGGACGTATTTATAGGTTTGGTTGTCCAACGGTAGCCTTTTTGTATATGGAATGGATTAGCTTTCCAATTACCTGTTGTCTTCTTTCCTATTTTGGAAAACAACGGCTCTTTTCACTCTGACGGTAATGGTGGCGGAGATATAGCAGGGTGCGCCGCTCTGTTGTACCTTTGTCGGAGAATGTTGTACTTACTTTGTCTTGTTGCTTAGACTTCTGCTGGTTTCTTTGTTCAACTGGTCGTTCATCCTCTTAAGACCAGTTGATGTCCTTGTTCAGTGAGAGACTTTTCAGTTGATAGTTATCCAGTTTATGTCTTCACCCGGTTGATGTCTTCATCCGGTTGATGTCTTTACCAGTTGATAACTTTATCCAGTTGATGTCTTCATCCGGTTGATGACTTCATACCAGTTGATGACTTCATCCGGTTAGTGTCTTTATCAGTTGATAACTTTATCCAGTTGATGTCTTCATCCGGTTGATGACTTCATACCAGTTGATGACTTCATCCGGTTAGTGTCTTTATCAGTTGATAGCTTGTCCGGTTGGTATCTATCCAGTTGATGTCTTCATCCGGTTGATGCCTTCATCCGGTTGATGACTATCCAGTTGATGGCTTGTCCGGTTGGTGTCTATCCAGTTGATGTCTTTACCCGGTGAGACTTTAATATCCGGTAGGTGTATTCACCCGGTAGGTCTTTAGCATCCGGTTGATCTTTAACATCCAGTAGGTGTTTGTAATCACCAAAACTTAGAAATCGTTTTCCCAACAATTTCCCCCTTTTTGGTGATGACAAAACTAAGCAGTAATCGATTTCCTACTAGAGTAAATAAGATAAGAGTCCTGAAAATACTTGAAGACATCATGAAAAAGAAATTTTCATTAAATATAAGCAGATTACAAGTTGTAATCAAACTGGACAATTGAGAGAAATTCATCTTTATATAAGATGAATTCTTACACTTTGAATAGAATCTAAGACAAGTCTAGTTTTACATGACAAATTTCTCTTTAAATAAACAAAGTAGACCGGAAGGCTTCGATCCACCTAGTTGCGGAGAGGAAGAGCTCGATCCACCTTGTTTCAGAGAGAAGGTCGGGAAGAGGAAGAGTCATATGAATATTCATCAGGCAGCTCCTTTAGTTTTTATGGAATCGCCTAATAAAAATATTCTATCTCTGTCGAGAATACTCTATCTCTGTCTTCCCCCTTTTTGTCATCAGCACCCAGGCATCTGCTGTTAGTAGTTCCTGACTGATGAGGAGCACCAGAACAGGATCAAAGCGCTGAAGCTTATCAGAGCTGGGTTAGATAAGTAATCAACCCATGAGGGGTTGATTTAGATAAGTAATAAACCCATGAAGCGGGAAAGGATCTAACAGAGAACCAGGGAATGAGAAATAACTTAAAAGTAAGCATGATGAGTGAATGTGTGTTATGTGATCAAACAAGAACCTCTATTTATAGGAAAGACAAGGTAGCAATAAATGTGAATGCATTTATGTTAAATAGTGAATACAGAGAGACAGTCAATTTAACACAGAAGTAAATAGGAGTAAGTAAGAGAGAGTCAGAAAATGATACTATTTGCGCCCTAACCAATGTTTGGAATAGTCGCGTTTTTCGCTAGGCGGTTGGCGCGGACTTCGAGATCTTTGTTGAGCAGTGGGTCTGGACTGAGGGAGTGCTCCAGTTGCAGGGGATGAATGAGCAGCTGAACTTGAAGCTCTCTGAGAAGAGGGAGCAGTTCGACTGGGTTCAGGCAGCCTGCGGATAATTTTAGGAGCAGCAGGCAGACTGTTGCAGATATCTTGAATTTGAGATGCAAACGCTGCTTGCATGGTGGCCAATTGATCAGTCAAAATCTTTTTGGCGTCGTCAATCTTTTCGCCAAGAGCCATTGAGGTGGCAGTATGAAGAGATTCATTGTTCTGATTGATCTGAAGACGCGCCTGGCCAATATGAGAAACTGCTTCTGCAACCGCATTCTCAGCAAAGGTTTGAAGTCTAGTGACAGTAGTAGTTAAACTACTTAGGTCAGCGTAGACTTGCTGGAATTTAGAGTCCGTTTGCTGCTGAAGAGTTCCTAAAATAAGAGTTGCAGCCCTCTCTTCCTGCTTAAGCTTATGAACATCGTTGGTCAGTGCTGTAATAGCGGTGGAGAGATGAGCTAGCTGGGCAGCGATGTTTGGTGGCTCGTCCAGAGGGTTTGTGAAGACAAAGAAACCCTCGGATAGTTCCTGATCCATGGACGGATCGCCGGCAAGCATTGGGATATCAGCAGCAGGGGCAAGCGCATTGGGATGAGCAATGACTACTGCAGTGGATGGTAAAGTAGTAGCGTCAATATGAGGGGCCGCAGTTGAGGCGGAGATAGCTACATCCACAGTTCCAGTTTCTTCCACGTGCGGAGCATCCAGTTCAGCATTGTCTTGATCAATCCCAGCAGCAGACGCTTGAGTATGATCATTGGAATGAGAGGATTCACTTGGTTCATTATTTGCAGAGGAGATGGTGACCAGCTGAACCACATTCTGAATAACTGAATCGACATTGGTGTGATCAACAATCATTTGGTGGGGCTGTTGATCATGTGGAGAGCTGGGAGCAGAGGATGCTGCCTCCAAAGTAGTTGGTGTGGCGTCTGCTCCAGTAGGAGAGATCTCCAAAACAGTAGAAGTAAGCTCCACAGTAGGAGGGACAACCTCTAAATTTGCAATAGCCATTTGTAGATCTGGCTGATCTGGGCTTGCAACAATTTCAGAAGAGGAGCATGAATGAATCCCAGTGGATATGCGAAGATCATGAAGAGCAAGCTCAGCCATTTCCAGCTTGAGGCCTAGAGCGTTTAGAACTGCTCGATCATGATTCGCTGTTCTTGAATGTCCATCAAACACTTGAATGCGGGATGTAACAAGAGCTTGGAGTCCGCCCACATAGTTCATAATACTAAAGACATCACGCAGCTTCAAACTTTTCTCAGGTTCGGGAATTTGAAGATAGGTCAGGATTTTGTTTTCATCTTGCTTTGCCTGAGCCAGAATGGGATCGATATCATCAAAGCGAACCTGTACTCGAGCCTTTACCCAACGATCAAAAATCTCCAGTTGGGGTTCCAGTTGGGCTTTAACTGCATCCATGACCATTTGAATCTCGAATGCAACAGGAGTGGACACTGGAGCAATAAGAGATTTTCCTTTGTCAGCTGGAGTGGCCTTGGGATGACAGTAAGGACAAGTAGACTTGGGTGTCCTGAAGCTGATGGAGCCTGGGGCCTGCTGAGAGCTCACCTGAGCTGAAGGGGTGTCTATTAATGGAGCAGACACCATGGCTAATGCAGCAGTGGGTTCCCCAGTTGAAGGGATGACAGGGCTGGGTTCTCTGTCAGAAATAACACCTGTAGGTCCGGTAGAGGAGATAGTGTCGGAGGCGGCAGTGTCTCTCTGACGAGCATCTAGAGAAGCAATTTTTCTGGTCCTTGGCTTCTTAGGAGGAGGAGGAGGAGGAGGAGGAGGAGACTCAGCGGATTCAGAGACAGTCTGTTCCGAGTCACTAATGACTTGAGTCAACCGGCGCTTTGTTGCTCCACCTTCTCTGCCACTTCGTTGGCGATGAAGCTGAAGGTACTTGTGAGTGACGAGTCTCCCTGGATGAAGATGAGAGAGAGCCCCTGTCTTGATGTGTTTGCTCTCAAATAGACTGCTTAGAGGGAGAGCAAAACCGTATTGACCCTTGCCAGATACGACGAGACTAGTCAGTATTTGAAATAACACCACTGACCAGTTTATCTCCAATCTTTTGCATATGGCAGTCATGACATCGAATTTCTCAGGGGTGATCATATCAAATGATCCAGCTTTACAGAGGATCCCCTTTGAGATGATGTCTGACAGTTGTCGATAGTGGCTCTTCATTAATACCTTCCTGAAAGGAGGTCGTTGAATACGATGGTCAGAGTCCGACACTGTGAGCCGCATCTCTTCTCTTAGGTCTGCCGGAATAGTCGAAAAGTCAGTGAGTCCAGTGGAGGGTAGGCACAGATGAGTGGCAAATTCTGGTTGAGTGATGGTGACTGACTGCCCAGAGATGGATGCCACAACGGTGTCATCCACAACAGTTGCTGTGGCAAAGAATTCTTGTAGTTCATCCTGGTAAAATGAGGGAGCCTGGCTTAGGATCACTAATAGCCCTGAGGTATCCAGCTTTTGAATTAAATCCTTTGTTTCCTCATCAGATGAAGTATATATGGAGTTAAAATCGACGTGAACAGCATTTGTGATAAAACTCGGTTGAACATTCTTCGTCATTTTGAATGATTGAGGTGAAGGAGCAGCAGCAATCTGTTAAAGGAAATTTTCTGAAAGAGACGATTGTTGCAGTAAGATGTTTGGAGAAGATGAAGAGAAGAGAAAACTAAAGGCGGTGAAAAAGGAAGTATATGTAACGTCGTACTGTAGATGAGCGGACACATGTATACGTGGCAATCATCTAACGATTAAAAAGATTTTAACCAAAAATAAAAGGACAGGATTTAGGCGGGAGTGAAATAATTTATTTTTACACAAAAGTAATTTTGAATTCCGACGTTCATTAGGTTAATTAGTATCGAGGGTTATTTTTGTCAAAGCATATTTGGTAACATCAACTGGTATGTGGGGTTCGACTGGTAGGAAAACATCTACTGGATGCAGAGTCCTACTGGTACGAATACCCCCACTGCAGTTGACCATTGTATTACCAGCTTAGCTTAAATAACCATGATAAAATTAAAACAGAAATTCCCCCTAAATAAATGCAATTAAACTAACAAATTCCCCCTGAATCCATTACCCAAACAAAATAATCAAGAAGTAATTTCAATTAAACCAAGAATATTTCGAAAGTAAGAAAACTTAGCGTCCGGTAGGGGTTTTGTGAAGATGTCTGCTGCCTGTTGTTCTGTGGAAATGTACTCCAGCCGTATTTCCTTCTTCATAACATGATCTCTGATGAAATGATGACGAATGTCAATATGTTTAGTACGAGTATGAAGAACTGGATTGTATGTAATGGCAATGGCAGACGTATTGTCACAGAAAATAGGAGCCTCTGTGGACTCAATTCCATAGTCTCTGAGTTGTTGCTGAATCCAGAGCAGTTGGGCACAGCAGCTTCCAGCAGCAAGGTACTCTGCCTCTGCAGTGGAGGTTGCGATGGATGTCTGTTTCTTGCATCCCCATGATATTAACCGATCACCAAGAAATTGACAATATTTTTAGATTAATTTTCTTTCAAAGTTTTCTTCAAGAACGACGAAGAACGGAACCGGAATTGACAAGCCGGAATCGTGATTTATATTAGTAATTTCTTTTCCTTTATTTATTTAATGTTTTCCATTGAATTTTTATTGCTTTTAGATTTAATTATGCTAGGCTAAAACCCTTCGATTCTTGGTTGAAGGGATACCTACTTTTGGATTTAAATCTTTTATGAAAATTCGGTTTGATTGTTGAATTAATCTTCGATTTCAATTAGTTTCTCAGAATTCGAATTCCATGATTGTTGTGCTTGTGTATTAGACCGATCACCTAATATTCAATAACATAATCGATAGTTTGCTAAGAAACAACTAAGATTAATAATTAACCGGCTGTAGGTGTTATTGAATTCTTAGGAGAAACGATTGAGTAATCAATTCTAACGGCTGTAGTTTTTATTGATTAGATTTGTCGAACTCATTAGTTTTGAAAACTATCATTGATTTAATCATTAACGGCTGTAGTGGTGATTAGAGATTTGGTAAGGGTTGAATTGAATGTTGTTTTCTCTTTGACTACGAATAAGATGAGTAGGAATTGAATTTCCAATCGATAGATAATTGAAAGAATTTGAATGTTTTGATTTGATGACTAAAAGATAATTTTCCAAAAGTACGGTTACCTGAAAACCAAGAATCGCTTTAATCCCATAAGTTTTAATCATTTTAGTTAGACTCGTTAATTAGTTTGATATTTGCTAAGTAGTAGTAATCCAGTCCAAATCCCCCATTGTTACTAGTTCTTTGATAATTGACACAAAATAAATTTACCTTCCCTGTGAGATCGATCCCTACTTCCACTACTACATATTTTTGTTATTAACTGAAGAAGGGTTAATTTGGGCGTACACGATAAACGCCACCAAATTTTGGCGCCGTTGCCGGGGAGGGCAACATTTATTTGTGTCGATTTTTTTTTATTTTTTTATCCCGCATTACTACTTTGGTTTGTTAATGAGTACAGGTGGATCGTTCAATCACGAAGATAACTTTCACTACGATCCTGAGATTGAGAGGACGCTACATCAGAGAAGGAGAGAAGCAAGGCTGCTTGAAGAGGAAGAAAGGAACAACATGGCTGCAAATCAAAGCTTGAGGCAGCTCGCAAATCCTACCTTGGATCAACAAGCGCTCTGCATCAGTTTCCCTGCTCTGGCCAATAACGTAAATTTTGAACTCAAATCTGGTTTAATTCACTTATTGCCATCTTTTCATGGTCTTGCAGGTGAAAACCCACATAAGCATCTGATGGAATTCCACGTGGTGTGCACTACCATGAAGCCGACCGGAATCACTGAGGATCAAATAAAGCTAAGAGCGTTCCCGTTTTCTCTAAAGGACGCTGCAAAAGACTGGCTCTTCTACTTACCATCCGGATCGATCACCACGTGGACTGACTTACAAAGAATATTTCTAGAAAAGTACTTCCCAGCTTCACGGGCAACGAACTTGAGGAAAGAGATATATGGTGTGAAGCAGCTCTACGAGGAATCACTACACGAGTACTGGGAGAGATTCAAGAAGTTGTGCGCAAGTTGTCCACAACACCAGATAAGTGAACACCTTCTCATCCAATACTTTTATGAAGGTTTACTTTCTTCTGACAGGAACTTAGTGGATGCGGCAAGCGGAGGAGCATTTATAGACAAAACAGCGGAGGAAGCTAGAAGGTTGATAGCTAACATGGCGGCCAACTCCCAACAATTCGGATCTGTGCGCCATGGGCAACCGCAAAGAAAAGAGGTAAACGTATCAAACTTAGAACAACAACTGATAGACCTCACTTTTCTTGTGCGTGGTATGGCAGGTGGAAATGTAGGAAAGACAAAGCCGTGTGGAATCTGTCTGGCTGCGAACCATTCCACAGACGCATGCCCCTCACTACAAGAGACAACCACGGAGAACGTGAATGCTGCGGGAGGATTCCCAGGTCCCCCACAAAGGAATTATGACCATCCACCAAACAACTACAATCAAGGGTGGAGGGACCATCCGAACCAAGGCTATGGAAACCCACAGATGCACCAACCTCAACCCTATAGACCGCCATATCAGCGACCTCCACCACCGCCAGTGCACCCTCCCTCTGACAGGTTAGAACATAGCATCCAAATTATTGCTGAAAATAGCTTACAATTTCAACAGGAGACGAGGGCAAGCATCCAGAGCTTGACGACGCAGATGGGACAATTGGCAACTTCAATCAGCAAGATCGAAGCAAGGATTCAAATGGACTGCCATCACAACCAGAGATGAACCCCCGGGAAAATGTGAGTGCTATCACAGTGAATGTGAATGAAGATGCAGCTGAAGAAAAGGTGGTACTGACACCACCCCCAAAAAGAAGAGATGACGGAGACAGAGACAGATGTTGAAGAGCCAATGCAAGGGGAGGAACCACGAGGTAAGTACCACAAACTTTCTGAATATAAAGAACCACCCCCTTTCCCCCAAGCATTGAAGGACAATAGGAAATGTGCCGGACTCAAAGGCCTCTACGAGATGAGTCCACGCTACAAAGAGCAAGCCCCATTGCATGAAACCGTGAATGAGGATCGAAACAAGGAACACAAGGGGCAGCCCAAGGTCGAGCTCAATGATAATGTTTCGGCGGATAACCAAAGAAGCATCCCCATTAAATGCAAGGACCCAGGTATGTTCTTTATCCCATGTGAGATTAGAGGTATTAAGATTGAGAAGGCTATGCTCGATTTAGGGTCGTCCATAAATGTCTTGCCTTACTCAATGTACTCTCAACTGAAGATGGGACCTTTAAAAAGAAATAGAGCAGTTATTCGCTTAGCTGATAAATTCATGGTTATACCTAAGGGGATAATAGAGGACGTAGTTGTGCATGTAAAGAATTTGGTCTTCACAGCCGATTTCTATGTCTTAGACATGAGAAATGGTGATCCTTCTAGTCTAATTATTTTAGGAAGACCATTCTTGAAATCATCAAATTCAGTAATCAATATGAATAGCGGTTTGATAACCATGGAGTCTAATGGTGAAATTGAAAAATTCAACATGTATGAACCCATTAAACCTCTTGAGCATTCTAGTTACGCTATTGATGTACATGATGATTATGATTCTGATTTTGATAATGATGAGTTGTGGGAAATGGGAAAGGCTACTGATGGCCTTGACGAGAAGAGAGGTATGGATCCTCCTCCTGTGCATACTGTTCATACTATTGCTGCTTTATCTACTCATGATACTGCTGATCCTCTTATTTCTCAATTGCAGGATCGTACCATTGGAAAGAAGCATCCTCCGGATCGACCATGTCAATCACGTGCCGAAGGAGTAAGGACTGAGGACGACCACTCAAAGGGCAACAGGCCGAAATACCGAGGAGTGAAGAAGATATTGAGGTGGTTAAGGAAGGATAGAGCAACACTGCATCAACCACCTTGATAGAGGACTGGCGTCGGGCCACCGACGTTAAACAGAGGCGCTGCTTGGGAGGCAACCCAAGGGGAGTTAGTTTCTTTTCTCCCTTTTATTTTTTATTGCTTTATTAGTTAGACTTTTCTTTTCTCTTGTATTTTTGCCTTACATTGGGGACAATGTAAGATTTAAGTATGGGGGAGGGATTAGTGGTGTGTTATTGTTTTTCTTATTTCAAAATACAAAAAAAAAAAAAAAAAAATCAAAAATTTGAAAATTTTGAGCTCATAGTTAGTAATGAATGCATGCTTATAATCACTAGCCCATGATGAAACCTAATTGATAGCATGCATGTTTTTGAACATAGGTGAATTGTTAACCTTGGAACACTTTGAACTCTAATGCAAAGTGTGCTTTAACTTAGTAGTTGAATATTTTGAGCACACTATTGTCATGACTTGTGAAGTGTGCATCACTTAGTGAAGATTGTGTAAATTTTGTGATAGTCTTAAGAAGTCTCTAATACATGCTAGAACTTAACTACATGCTCTTTGAGGCGTATGTCTAGACTACTTGCAAACATGAAAGTGATATAGGCAATCTTTGATGCGTTTGAGCCTTTCAAGCCTACCATGTAAACAAAATCATTCTCTAGTACCTATTTCGAGCCTTAAATGTAAAAGAATGGTAGTATGCTAAGCATACTAAAGACCCCCATTCAACATTTCTTGACTAGCTTATCATCCTACCCTTTAAGCCTAAATGTAATTTTAATCCATACCTTTTAAGGGAGTATGATGTATTTCATTCAAATACACTTGGGAATCATTGAAGTTTATTTGTGAGCTTAATTGTCAAAAGAATGGAATGCATGAAAGAAAAAGGGATGCCTTGAAAAATAGATGAAAAATATGACTCCAAGGGGAGCCAAGGCACAAAAGAAGCAAAGTGTTGAAATAGACCTTGTGAAAAAGAACAAAGTTGAAAAATTCATACAAGAAGAGAAGCTTTTAGTGTGCATTTCATCATACTCTCTTGTTTGAATATCCTTACCCTTTCTTTCATAAGCCAATACCTAGGCCAAGCTACAAGCTAATTAAGACCTACTTGATTTGTGTTTGCAAAGTAGCTAAGATAGTGGAGAAGAGTGTGCAAGTGAGCTTATACTTGTGTTAGTGTATGACTTGAACTATTATGGCTTTGCATATTTTGAATCTATAATTTGTACACAACACTTGTTTATGACCACACACACACGTTCACTACTTCGTTGGGTACGAAATGTTTAGGGATTGAACTTGTTCCACTGTTAACTTTTCACCGCCGTTCATTATTATGCATGTTAAAATTGTTGAGGCAGTAAAGTGAGGACAAGTTGCTTTGTTATGAACCTATGAGCCAACCAAAAATATTGTAGGTTTGATTGTTTACTCGAGGTCGAGTAAAGAGTAAGTATGGGGGTGTTTGATGTGACTAGAAATAGACACATCTATTACGCTTAATTGTCTACGATTTGGTATATTTTGATGGATAAATTGATACATATGCTACCTAATCGTATATTTGTGTAAATGTAGGGAAAAGTGAAGAAATCAAGCTAAAATGATGAAAGAAGCAATAAAGTTGAAGAAAAGAGGAAAAAACCGGAATCAAAGACACATATTGCTCCTTTCTCCTCAAATTTCTATGTATTCCAGCCAAGTTTTGGGAATGTGGTCCATATAAAAGTTGTAGAACTTTGAGTTATCTTCGCGTGGACAGCTGACTCGTCGAATTCGGAGTTCGTATGTGAAAGTTATGGCCAAAATACAAAACTCGCCAGAAAAATGGAGGACAGGCGTAATTACGCCATTCACAGGCGTAATTACGCCAACGCTACGGCATTACAGGCGTAGCTACGCCATTCTGGGGAGTAATTACGCCAGAAACGCAGAAAGCCATTTTGTGACACGTCGCCAGGCGTATTTACGCCACTTTCAGGCGTAATTACGCCTATAGAATTTTGGAAAATTAAAATTCTTGATTTCTTTCCTTTCCACATTGATTTTACCCTACTCCATCAGCCTCCATACCTCATATACACGATTTTTACCTCATATTAAGCATAATTTCATACTCTTAGAATATTTTAGGATTTTAGATTAATTTTCTTTCAAAGTTTTCTTCAAGAACGACGAAGAACGGAACCGGAATTGACAAGCCGGAATCGTGATTTATATTAGTAATTTCTTTTCCTTTATTTATTTAATGTTTTCCATTGAATTTTTATTGCTTTTAGATTTAATTATGCTAGGCTTAAACCCTTCGATTCTTGGTTGAAGGGATACCTACTTTTGGATTTAAATCTTTTATGAAAATTCGGTTTGATTGTTGAATTAATCTTCGATTTCAATTAGTTTCTCAGAATTCGAATTCCATGATTGTTGTGCTTGTGTATTAGACCGATCACCTAATATTCAATAACATAATCGATAGTTTGCTAAGAAACAACTAAGATTAATAATTAACCGGCTGTAGGTGTTATTGAATTCTTAGGAGAAACGATTGAGTAATCAATTCTAACGGCTGTAGTTTTTATTGATTAGATTTGTCGAACTCATTAGTTTTGAAAACTATCATTGATTTAATCATTAACGGCTGTAGTGGTGATTAGAGATTTGGTAAGGGTTGAATTGAATGTTGTTTTCTCTTTGACTACGAATAAGATGAGTAGGAATTGAATTTCCAATCGATAGATAATTGAAAGAATTTGAATGTTTTGATTTGATGACTAAAAGATAATTTTCCAAAAGTACGGTTACCTGAAAACCAAGAATCGCTTTAATCCCATAAGTTTTAATCATTTTAGTTAGACTCGTTAATTAGTTTGATATTTGCTAAGTAGTAGTAATCCAGTCCAAATCCCCCATTGTTACTAGTTCTTTGATAATTGACACAAAATAAATTTACCTTCCCTGTGAGATCGATCCCTACTTCCACTACTACATATTTTTGTTATTAACTGAAGAAGGGTTAATTTGGGCGTACACGATAAACGCTACCAGGCAGCTGTATTGATTTTCATGATCTTCAACGGTCCTTCGGTGATCACATACCACATATCATCATCTTGAGCACTTAGATGTGCTTGCATACGGATCCTCCAGTCATCATATTTGTCTTTCTTGAACATTGGAATCTTGCTGAATGAGGCCACCAGTTTTTGGTAAATAGTAATTTCTCAAGATTGAGAAGACCTAAGCTCTGATACCACTTGTTGGGATCGGGGTAGTGTTTAGAAGGGGGGGTTGAATAAACACTAGATATAATTTCGATTTCTTTTCTGGTTAACTGTAAACTGTTAAGTGTTACAGTTGCTTCTCAATAACAGGCAAGTCAGTAGACACTTATTATAGTGCGGAAGACGTCTACAAAACTTGTGAGGAATAAAACTGAAGTAATAAAGCAATAAACGAATAATACGAGAGTTGTTTCTGGAAGTTCGAAGCACAACGCTTCTACGTCTCCCCTTCTTCCTTTGCAGGAAGGATTCACTAGAAGACTTGGTTTACACTTTACAGTATACAACCTCCTTAGGCACTAACACACTTGGCCTAAACTCCTAGCAATCACACTCTTCTTATCTTTTGGATACAAGTGATTTTACAACACTCTCTACAGAATAAAACTTTCTAGCTTTGAGAGTTTCTAAGCAGCAGACTTCAATTGAAAATAATCTGTCACAGATTCAGTTTTGCGGTTTGTCTGCTCTTTGCTGAACGTTTGAAATATCAGTCGTATAGCTTTCTTGCTTTGAAGTATTTCTCTTAGTTTGAAAGTTGCTCAGCGCTTCTTCATTCTCTGCTTGGACGTATTTATAGGTTTGGTTGTCCAACGGTAGCCTTTTTGTATATGGAATGGATTAGCTTTCCAAATACCTGTTGTCTTCTTTCCTATTTTGGAAAACAACGGCTCTTTTCACTCTGACGGTAATGGTGGCGGAGATATAGCAGGGTGCGCCGCTCTGTTGTACCTTTGTCAGAGAATGTTGTACTTACTTTGTCTTGTTGCTTAGACTTCTGCTGGTTTCTTTGTTCAACTGGTCGTTCATCCTCTTAAGACCAGTTGATGTTCTTGTTCAGTGAGAGACTTTGCAGTTGATAGTTATCCAGTTTATGTCTTCACCCGGTTGATGTCTTCATCCGGTTGATGTCTTTACCAGTTGATAACTTTATCCAGTTGATGTCTTCATCCGGTTGATGACTTCATACCAGTTGATGACTTCATCCGGTTAGTGTCTTTATCAGTTGATAACTTTATCCAGTTGATGTCTTCATCCGGTTGATGACTTCATACCAGTTGATGACTTCATCCGGTTAGTGTCTTTATCAGTTGATAGCTTGTCCGGTTGGTATCTATCCAGTTGATGTCTTCATCCGGTTGATGCCTTCATCCGGTTGATGACTATCCAGTTGATGGCTTGTCCGGTTGGTGTCTATCCAGTTGATGTCTTTACCCGGTGAGACTTTAATATCCGGTAGGTGTATTCACCCGGTAGGTCTTTAGCATCCGGTTGATCTTTAACATCCAGTAGGTGTTTGTAATCACCAAAACTTAGAAATCGTTTTCCCAACACATGTAGATTGAACCTGGTATTTATTGTCGGGGGAATAAGAGTTACCATTACCAATGTCTGCTTCCATGTCTATCCAAATCTTATCAAGATATGATAAGATCTTGTGAATGCAATCAAATCCCCGGTATTGCTCCGCAGATCTCACACTTGCCTAATTTAGGAGATACAGTTCCCTGGTTGTGTCCATGTATTAAGCAAGTTATGAGAAGAGGTCGGTCAATGAGCTCGGGTCCAAAGAGAGTTCGTCGGAACGTTTGGAGGAGGGCGAACAGGTGAGGTAGAACACGTCGGTCAACCAGGTCGATCCTATATAAAGAGGTCGGAAGAAGATGCGAGGTTTTCGGAAGTAAGACAACTAGGACGTAAAGGAAACATGTCGACCCATCATGTGGTGACTACTATTAAGGGGTATCATCATTTATGTATTGTTTTTGGCAATATACAGGCACGGTCGTTTTTCATCATCCTGAGCACTAAAATAAATTTGAATTTCCTACGTTGGTTGGTTGGTTGAACCTTGTGGTATTACATCTCAACAACTTCTATTTTTTGTGACTCAATCAATCTTGATTGTACGGTCTTGTGCTTGCTGCCGCTATTTATGTACTGAACTTTGGCAAGAAAATATTTCAATTTAAGGATCTTGACAAAGACGGCGGCTTTTAAGCTTGATTTCAGAAGGATATGTTATTTCTTGCTGTAAATATTGATTAAAGTTAAATGTTTTCGTGATATTACGTTGTTCTGCCTAAACATGTTCACTTACAAGTGCATGATCGAAAACTCGGTAATAATGGGAAGTTTGATGCAACGGAAACTGTCATGGCTGAAATGAGGGCGAATCTGGATAATAGTATGTTGGAATGTGTATACGTAAATGTCATTCAAGCAGCTGTTGATGTGTTTGAGAAAATGAATTAAAAAGATGAGGTCAATTTTCGAATTGAGGCTCCAAAAATCTTATTTGCTGTACACACAGTAAATTTTGGAAGGCCATCTGATTTCAAAACATACTGTTTATTGGGCTGAAAAATTGGACTACTTACTCCTCAGGCCCAATGTCTCAGCCTGTAAAAGAAGTCAGCATTTTCTGCTAATCTCATGTTTATGGAAGTAAACAAGATTATTCAGTAAACTAAATAATGCACTTAGCTAATTTGTTTTTTGCTACACGCCTAAGGATTATTTAGTAAATTTATCTTAAAGGATATTAAAACTGGGTGGGCCTGGCTGTCTTTAGCATAGGTCAGTGCCTCTTGATACTGAGCTACTTTTTTTTTGTCCAGTTATACTCAAAGCCCAAAGTAACTACAGAATGTATTCAACCCAACGGTTCTTCCCTTCAACATGGATTTACATTGACAAAATAATAGCGTAAGACCAACTGGATGACCGTTAGAAATAATTACATAGGCTGTGCAAATTTATTGTCATGTGGTCTAACTTTAGAATTATAAAATTTTATATGTCATAATTTTATAGATATTAAACTTGTATATATATATATATATATATATATATATATATATATATATATATATATATATATATAATTGGATATTGGCCCGCATACTCGGGCAGCTGGAATATAACTCCAACCACTGAGCCATCAGAAAAACTAGTGGCTCCCCGGCACTCATCTCCATTTCAGACTCATCCGCAAAAAAACTGTTGTGTTACTAAAGTTCACTTTGGATTGAGGTATTTGAACCCATAAATTTCAAATCCTTGATTTCAAATTCATTTAACATTTGGATGAATTTATATTAGGTGTATATCAAATTCATCTTTTCATTAATTTATGTAAATATAATGGTAATTGTGTTGTATTCGAAATGCACCTAAGATATATGTCATTTCAAATCCAAGTTCCAAATCAATTCTCAAATCACATCACTATATTCAAATGAAATACATCAATCGAAAACACAACCTAACATTTTGGTGCTGCTTCTTTGGCTTGCATTCCTTTCTACATCTTCTTCATCTGTAAGTAGGGGTGTTCACCGGTTCTGTTAACCGACCGAACCGGGCAGAATCGAACCGAACCGAAAAATTTCGGTTTGGTTTTTGGTTTTAAAAAATAATCGGTTTCGGTTACAGGGTCAGGTTAACCGAACCGAATCGTGAAACAAAATTTTAAAAAAAATATTAAAAACTAAAAAAAAAATTGATTTTTTTTTTGTTTTAAATATTTTTTTATTGTTTCGCTCCTAATTGTAATAATAAGAACTCGTAAATTAACAACGTGTTTCGAGTATAGTATAATTTATTTTGTTCTCTCATTTAAACTCGATTTCTGTATTAAATAGCTTCAAAATAATATTAGAAGTTTGAAATTAAAAGGTCAAATGTTCATAATTCATTTGAATCCAATGTATGATGTCTTAGTGTTTATATTTACGTTGAATTTTCATCAATTAATCATACAATTTTAAAAAAAATGAAAAACCAATAAAAATTCAGAAAAAGTAAAAAGTAGGTTCGAACTGAAACCGAATCGAATCAAAAAATTTCGGTTAAAATCGAAACCGAACCGAATAATTTTGGTTCGATTTTCGGTATTGAAATTTCAAAACCGAAATTTCGGTTCGATTTGGTTTGATTCAAACCGAACCAAATACACACTCATGTAAGCTCCACAACCCCTGCCTATGGAATATGAGAATCCACAAAAACCGAAGCAGCGTTCCCAGAAGTGCTATGCCCATGTAAATTAAGCGAGCGCCGCTTACACTCCGGACCCAACATTTCCTCATTAATGTCTGATACAGTATCAATGTGCTCTCCCTACCGAGATTGCTGCATGAGACCCCGCTTTCGACCCACCATCCCCTCATTATTTTGAGAAACAGTTTGTTATCTCCATGGAGAAGAGGGAAATTAGTTCCGAAGTTGAAGAAGATCACTTATTTAAATTCATCTGCTCCTAGGGAGAAGGATAGCTAGTGAAAGAAGATCATAATTGCACAGGTGGCCAAGATGAAACAACTTCTGAATGGAGCCACCGACAATAGGGATAATCCGCTTGAGTAAGTTCCGGATCATATTCTGATATTACAATGTCCATAATCGTATGTCCCAGAAGGCCGCAAGAGTAACAGCAATCAGGTAACCATTCATATCTCAAATAGACCCGCACTCGGGAGCCCAACAGACCCATGGACACGGCAACAATTCGTCAAAGTGGCTTAGAAATATCCAAACGCACCCTCAGTCTCTTGAAAGGCCCTATGCATCTACCTTGAGAATCCGCTTCCCCAAGTATCCCCACTCCAATGGCATTCCCAGTAAGCATACCAATGTTAGATCATACATGCAAGGGGTATATTATAGGCTCGGACCCAGAAATGAGTGTATTGAAATATACCCAAATCACCCATACAGAAACCCTCAAATTTCTCGAGCACTAGCAGGGAACGGTTATAAACCTAGGGTTCTTTTGATAATATCTGATATATTTCCGTCACATCCTCGAAGGAGAAAAATAAATGATTATTGGTCATTATCTTAAAGGGGAAACTCAAACGAGCTGCCTATCATTTGGTGATCTCATCATGATTGTCACTCATTCAATTGCGATAAATTTGGGTGATTTGTTGCTCAGATAATTGACATATATGGCCGAAGGAATGACGAACTCGACAAACTTCTGTAAATAATCACTTCACTTCAGGAAAGTCACACAAAAGTGATCTAGAAACATGAGATCAATTTCGAAATTCTTACGAATTTAATGAAGGATATTAAAATAGGCTTCCAGACTCTAGACGCCAAAGTGGAGCAGCACACTCGTAGGGTTCCAATACCATCATCTGAGAATACACCAGTAATTTTGGATCAATTTGCCACTGTAAGATCAACCTTATTAGATGTACCAACTACCAAGGTTTTCTATGTAGTATGCCAGCAACAGTTTGGTCATTGTCTTAAAACTGGGATCATTGCTCTAGCTAAGTTGGAGAAAGGCCAAAAGACTTCGAAGTTTCTTAGAGAAAATTCATTGTTGAGAATAAACGTGTGTCTGCAATTAATATCTGTTGTGATAGCTATTTTGTTATAGAAAGGGCGGTCGTGTCCTGGAAATCCTCTAAGCAAACAAAGTTCATAACTCTAGCTAAAGTTGGAGAAGAGGACAAAAGGCTTTGAAGTTTCTTAGAGGAAATTCAATATTGGGAATAAACTTGTTCCTACAACTAATATATATTTCGATAGCTAGTATGCAATTAATACATATCACGATAAGTTGTCTTGTCGTTGAAATCTTCTAAGCAAACAGAGTTTATAACTCTAGCTAAAGTTGGAGAAGAGGCAAAAGACTTCGAAGTTTCTCATAGGAAATTCATTGGTGAGAATAGACTTGTGCCTGCAATTAATATATATTATGATAGCTGGTATGTAATAGGAAGAGCACAAAGTAGTATGCACAATGATAAGTTTCGACATCTACATTGTATACATAATTTACCGTGTGGCAAGTGATCTCTGATAACATAACAAATATGCGGATACGTTGACAAAAAGTTTAACCAAGAGATCAAGCAAATTGCATATTAAGGATATTGAGATTGAACCCAAAATTAAATCTTGTAGTGGATACCCAGATGACTGTAGATATTAAGATCTAGGTTCAAAAGGGACAACTAAATTACGAGGTTTGAGAAACACCTTGGTGATATCTCCAACTCATTTTATAATAAAAAGTGTGCTCGAAAAGAGGTAAGAGAATATGTCAATACCTTTAATTATTCCCAAGAGATCACATATATAAGTGTGAAATGTGACCGCTTCAAAGTTGGAAAGCAAAATACACTTATATTATGTTTGGCACGGACCACAAACACAATATAGTATTTTATGAAACCAAGCATTGTTCAATGCCGAAATAGACACAACCTTGAAGAAAAAAAAACGAACGTTAGAATTTTTATAGTGTTGATTCAATTGTCTATATTTATACCAATGACTAAATATTTAAAAAAAAATGCAAACGAGGGAAAACATCAAAATCAGAGCAGTGTGTGAGGTGCCCCAACACCTCCCAAGGGGCAATATGCACCTTCTTTCTGCCTGGAAATTTTCATAAGCAGAACCATTTTTCTGAAAGGTTTGCACTCTTTGGAATATGGCTGTGATATTTCATGTAAAGATGTTTCCAAATATTGTCCTTTGGTGATGTCATTTAGATTAGTATATAAACAACATCCTCATTTGAATTATAACACACAAATCCAGAGATTAAACCTAGAAATTGAGAGAATATGTGCATTGTGTTGCATATCATCTTCCTTTTTCAATGTTAAGTATCTGAAACCTTTGTGATTTGTAAGATTCATGATTTGTAGTGCTACTATCACGAATCAATAGTCATTTATCTTAGGAAACGAATTAACATAAAAAGCATAAGCACTGTAGCGAGACAATATCATTTTAAGAACAAAGATTTAAACTATTGCCTCAACATACTAGCCATTTTGTATCATAATCTCTTGTCACATAGATATACATATCCATATATGTTATACCCAACACCTTTCAATTCTTTGTATTTAAAGTTTAATTCTTTTAGCTCATAAGCTTTTAAGAACACTACGAGTTTAGTTTTTGTTGTTACTTTTTTTTCTATAAAATTAATTATATACCTAATCATGTGATTTGAAAATTTAATGACTAGAAAATAGGGAAAAGTATAATTTGGTGTTAATATATTAAATTTTAGTCATATATCTTTTACTTTTTACAATTATAGTTTGTGATATTTTGATATTCTTATATTAAATTTGATAACATAAGAATCAAAACTATGGTGAAAGAACATATATATAAAACTTGCAAATTTCTAATAATAAATAATAATAATTAAAATATTTAGAGATATAAAAAATGTTTTAATAATAGTTTAAATATCGAATCTCGATGCAGAAATTTTTTTTTTATTTTAAACTTTTGCAGCAATTTTGTTTACCCAATCGACACGTTCCCTTATCTGAAACCCTAGACTACTACTGCGTTTGCTTGCCGTGTTTGGAAATGGATTTCTGCGTGACGTATTGATGAGTTACCGCCAATGAAATGATGCCACGTGGACCTCAATAGGGCTAAGGTGACGTTTGGGTTGACGGGAAAGCTGGTCCGATTACGCTTACGATAATGTTACGATAATAATTATTGTCATCGTAATTTTTATGAATTTAACATAAAAACTAAAAGATATATAATAATTTGGTGGAGCGGTTTTTACCCGAAAATGATACGTTGAGGGCCCATACTAAAGTACAGATGTGTTGTTTTGGTCCCCCTCGTCTATAATAGTAGTAGTTGTGTGAGTCGTTAATATTGGAGAGCGACTTATCCTTGGTTTTAAGGAATCATAAAAGTTATTGCTAATTAAATTAACTTTCTATAAATGAGAAACGACAAATAAATAATAAATTAATATTTATAAAATATCAATCATTTTGGACTTAGTTAACCAATTGGAAGAATAAACATGATATTGTTATTGATAGCGAATTTCAAATTTGTGTGATTCTATTCAAGCCATTGTTTTGACAGGAAAAATTCAAAAATTGAAGGAATAGATTGACTTATATATATTTTCGGGTTATTGGCAACAAAGTCCCATTTGATTTTCCAAATATGTATATTACATCATTGTGGTTTGAAAAATAAGCAGTTTATCACCTGCGATTTGTGAAAATGAGAAGTTTACCCATTATAGTTTGTGATATTTTGAAAACCTCATGGTGATAAATTACATATTTATAAACAACATATAGTAAAGTGTCTATTAAAGATATTATATAAAATAAAATATATATTATCAATATCAAAAGAGTAAATAGAATCAATCATATCAGTAATGTATGTAATCATGTCAATACGATCTCAGATTAAGTGGGCAAAAAACAATTTATTGCAATAGAATTAAATTCTGACCACTTCGAAAAACAGAACTTTATATTATAGTTACGTGAGAAAAAGAGAGTGACAAATATTGCCCATAGATATATTTTATAAAAAAAAAACATTCCACTCCAAATTTACTTATTTTTTTTTAATGTTTTTTCTTAAAAAAATAATTAATCTTTATCTTGATTTTGAGCCTGTAATAAATTGTCTTGCTGTGTTGAAGTATGTCAAAAAAGTAGTTCTTTTTTCCCATTCAAAAAAAAAAAAATACCATTTACTAAAATTGAGTTTAATTATTCAGATCAAATTAACTAAAAACAACAGGAAATTCCAATTGAAGTAAAAGTAAACTTGGTGTTCTGGGTATTAAAGGATCGGAGTAACACAATGTTTTACAAGGAATATGACGTTGTTGATTGAAAGGATGACTAGGATCACACTGATTGCATATGCATTGAAATTAATGATATTTTTTTAATAATTCAAAATTATGATTTCAATGTGTTTAAAACATTGTCATTCTTGGTCAATTCATATATATATATATGTATATTATATATATTATATTTTTTACCCAAAATTTTAAAAACTTGATTTTTGCTCCGCCTCAATAAAATACTTAGAATTTTGCCCCCTCGATCATTCGGCTAGATTCACCCCTTTATCTAACAATTTATTTGAAATCTGTGTATTCTTGCTGTTGGCATATGAAATTTGAATAATTTTTTGAAACCACTTACATATACGGGCGAAATTAAGACCATGGTTGGGGCAGCTGCCGAACTTTTTTCTTGTTTATGCAGATAATCCGAAATTCGGGAATTTGTTTAAAAGTAAAGAAAATATTTGTGACTTTAAATAATAATAATATTAAAAAATAATAAATAAACTATGCTTCCTATATTTTTTTGTAGCGGAAAACAAGATATTATATTAAACGTACAATAAATACAACTGTCAACTACATGCACATATTAAAAGATACATAAACATAAAGGTATAATGATAAATAGAATCATTGCAGAAGTGCAAGAGTTTGACAAGGATAAATCAAAGACAATCAAAGCTATACCAGATGCCCTCAAATCAATCAGCTCAATGCTAGATCGAAATAGGGAACTATTCCAAATTAACTGAAGGTACAATAATGGATAATTGAGAAGCATAATATGTGATATATATATATATATAATAATAATGTATTATCGATATAGATTTATAATTTTTGTAGGATAAACCCACACGAAACCATTTAAAATGATCATGTAGGGTAAATGTCGACTGGATAAATTTATATATTCTAGACTTTGTTTGAGTGTAAGATTGTCAGTTGCAGACAGAATCAAAAGACCAGTCAAACACATTTCCCCCGACTTTGCAGAGCATACGTAGGGTTCGACAACTAAGGCAATGGTTTTGTTGAATTCGTCTAAGTTATCTCATGGAATAATGTTAAGTGAAGTAAATTTATGGGGTCAAAACAATCCAACACATATCTCAAATATTAGGTTAAAAACCTCCTATCATAGATTTATCTCATAGAGCACTACTATATATGAGATATCATAAAAATGACTGATTAAGTTGATCTAAGTGTACCATTCTTAAACGACTACTATCGTAATTCTATACATCTATGTATTAGGATTATAATACGAATAAGAGACTTAGGACGACAATATATATCACAAATCTATACTAATATGTACATGATTACAACACGCATCAAAGATGACCATATGTATCATCATTCTTAGGATGTTCCGTTAAATCTCGAACATATAGAGTGAATTCTCACTAAAATACTTATCCAACAGCATCGAGATCATATGACAACAATATTTTTGTAGGACAACATAGTATGTGTCATAAGATGCAATGATACTCACAATGTAAATTAATTAATTTATCTTTTTATTTTAGATGGTGTTTCAATCGTATAATAAACTCGACATTATTAACTTATGGTTGATGTTATTAAATTGTATTTGATATTTCTTGGTCATATAAAAATTAAAACTCCGGTGCAAATAAATTGGGTAAGCATTGCTTTCTAAGTCATTAAAATTGAGTCTATTATCACCATTTGATTCATTATTGCGATGAGATAATAAATAATTTATAATAAATTAATAACAAATTAAAATATATAATTTTTTTTTAATTTTAATTATTATTGAACTCGAACTCAAACTTGAACTTGAACCAATGACCGAAGAAACCAAACCAAAAGTATTATCTTTCACGACAACCGGTGTAGATTAGTTAATTAGACAATCGAGAGATAATTGACTGTTTTAAAATCCGCGCCCTGGAATTCCAACTCTGTCCCCACCAGCCCTCCTGCAAATAAGTACACTGCGCACGTAATGTTTTTGCAGCTCCTTTTTTCTCTCATAATCACACGCTCTCGCACTCCAAGCAAGCTTTTGCAGAGACTTCCAGCTTCACCAAAACACTGTTCGAATGGGTTTTCTTTCTCATAAGTCATAACTATTCGCAGAGTATGTTGGATTAATATTATTGGGTTAATAATAAGAGCCCAATAATTATGTTATATTTTGTTAATGAGAACAAAAGTATGGTAAGTTATTATGAAAGGTAATTAGGCTAAAGAAATCCCACATTGAGATTATGATACACTTATGGTTTGATTATATTGAGATACAAATCATTAGAGTGTAGTTAAGTAGTAAAGATGGGTGCCCCACGCGCGCCGTCCGTCCGTCCGCTCGGCTCGGCACGGCACGGCACGGCACGTCACGTCTCGTCTCGTCTCGACTCGACTCGACTCGACTCGACTCGACTCGCCTCGCCTCGTCGCGTCGCGTCGCGCGTGTCGCTGCCGCGAAGGCAGTCCTATCTTTTTACTACACGGATTTCTGAAATGACTTTTCATCTGCCTGACTTTTCATATTCTGCTGAGTATTAAGTTTGAGACTTTTCACCTACCTGCAGAATTGATGTCAGATTTAAGTGTGAGACTTAAATCCGAAATGAATATGATGTTTAAGTGTTGAGACTTTTCATCTACCCCATTAATCTTTACACTTAATTATGAGACCTTTGGAGTGGTCTGCTGCTCAGCTATATAAGCTGCTTCAGCTTTATGTTTTCTTCATCCCGAAATTGCATTTCATATCATATCATATTATCTTGAGAGTACTTCACACTGTTCAGTGTTCGAGTGAGTCTGTCTGGGTTTCTGCTTCAACCCATACAGAGGTGTTTGGGACGTTGTACCTTGGAACTCTCTTGTCCAGGAGGCCAGAAGTTGTAGGCGGGCAATTTAGAGTTTACGGGCACACGGTGTACTGTGGCCTCGTCCAACAACAAAGTTTCTGCCCAGTTTATTTAAACTGTTTGTTGTAAGTTTCTACTGTTTTTCAAGTATTTTCTTTTATTTATAAAACAGTGTATGTCATCTTATGAGTTTTCTCGTCTTCTTGAACAAAAGGAAAATAACCAACAATCGTAAACTCTAAATCCTTGTGTATTTTTCTTTTGTTGTTCTGTCAAACCTAATTGTTTTTCATCTACTGCACTTTAACAAATTGTTACTGTCAATTTTCATATTTAGTTCAGACACTGTTTATGTACTGTTGAAAGGTTTAATCCTACTGTTTCAAAAAACTGTTTTGATATTATTTGTGCTCTTCTATTTCTGTTCTGTTTTAGCTTATGGCTGACCAGATTCCAAACCGAGTTGCTGAGAATACTGAGATTCCAGTGGTGAAAGCTAGCGGCGCTGAGGTCGTTATGCCAGTTCTGAGAAACCCAATGCCGTTCTCTCAATTTGAGAAACCGGAAAAGTTCAAGGGTTCCAACTTTAAACGTTGGCAACAGAAGATGATGTTCTTCTTGACCACTTTGAACTTGACCAGGTTTCTCAAAGAGGACAAACCAGTGGAGGACAAAGAGGATCCTCAATCTGCTGTGATAGTTGAGTCCTGGATGAGTGCCGACTACCTTTGTCGTAACTACATACTAAATTCTCTTGACGATGCACTTTTTAATGTGTATTCCCCCAAGGAGACTGCTAAGAATCTTTGGGAATCGTTAGAGATAAAGTACAAAGTTGACGACGCAGGCGCAAAGAAATTTGTAGCCGGGCGATTCCATGACTATCGAATGGTAGATGGCAAGAGCGTTGTTGAGCAATGCGAAGAGCTGCAGCTGATATATCATGAACTTGCTGCCGAAGGTATGGGGCTAAATGATGCTCTCCAAGTGGCGATGATGATTGAAAAATTACCGCCATCTTGGAAGGACTTCAAGAGCTACCTAAAGCACAAGCGAAAGATGATGAGTCTAGAGGATCTTATCAGGAGGCTGCGCATCGAGCAAGACAACCGAAAAGTTGACAAGAAATCATTTGGAATGATTTCCAAGGCCAACGTGGTTGAAGTTGGGGACAACTCCCATGGGAATAAGCGCAAACGTACTTTTGAACCCAAGGGAGATACTCAGACAAGGAGGTTCACCGGTGACTGTTATGTGTGTGGTAAGCCTAACCATAAGGCCAAGGACTGCACTCAACGTCAAAACAACTGCACTCAACGTCAAAACAATGACGGTAAGAGGAAGATAGTCCCTTACAAAGGCAAAGGCAAGAGGCCTGCACATGCCCACATTGCTGAGGACAATCTGAGCTCTGACATGGATGACATGCATCTGAGTGCTGTGGTATCGGAGGTGAATCTTGTTGGAGGGAACTCCAAAGAATGGTGGGTGGACACTGGGGCTACTCGCCACATTTGCGCCAACAAATGGATGTTTAAGACCTATCAACCGGTGAATGATGAGAACTGCTACATGGGAAATTCAGCAATCTCAAAAGTTGAAGGCAAAGGGACGGTTGTGCTAAAAATGACTTCCGGAAAAGAGTTGACTCTTACCGAGGTGCTCCACGTGCCAGAGATCCGAAAGAATCTCATCTCCGGAGCAGTGCTGAACAAGAAAGGCTTCCGGCTTGTGTTTGAGTCCGACAAAGTCATTCTGTCCAAGGGTGGTATGTTTGTGGGCAAAGGCTACTTGGCCAATAACCTCTTCAAGATGAATGTAATGACTTTAGCTCCTAAGGCTAAGTCTAGTGTAGATGTTGAGGTTGATGTTAATGCAGCAAATGAGGCTAGCACAAGCAAAAATAATGTAATGACTGTTGCCAATGTGGCTAATAAAACTTTAAAGTTTGATTATTCTTGCGAGTCTTTACATTTGTGGCATGGTAGATTAGGACATGTGAATTATAAGTCCTTACAAAGGCTAATGTCTCTTAATCTATTGCCTAAATTTAACATCAATCATAAACACAAGTGTGAGACTTGTGTAGAGGCCAAATTAGCCAAGTCATCATTCCACTCAATTGAGCGAAGCACCGAACCGTTAAACTTGATTCATACGGATGTATGCGATCTAAAGTATGTACAATCTAGAGGCGGTAAAATTTATTTCATAACATTTATCGATGATTGTACAAGATATTGTTATGTCTACTTAATGAGAAGTAAAGACGAAGCAATTGATATGTTCATTCACTATAAGAATGAAGTTGAGAATCAACTTGATAAAAAGATTAAAATTCTTCGAAGTGATCGAGGCGGTGAATATGAGTCACCATTTGCACAAATATGTGCTGAGAGTGGCATTATTCATCAAACCACTGCGCCTTATTCTCCCGAGCAAAATGGTATTGCTGAAAGGAAGAATAGAACGCTTAAGGAAATGATGAATGCAATGCTTATAAGTTCCGACTTACCTAGGAATTTATGGGGAGAAGCTCTGCTTTCCGCCAACTATGTGCTAAACAGAGTACCACATAAGAAGTTGGATAAAACGCCTTATGAATTGTGGAAAGGTCGCTCACCTAGCTACAAGTTTTTAAGGGTTTAGGGCTGTCTAGCAAAGGTACCAATTCCTCCTCCTAAGCGGACTAGGATAGGACCTAAGACAGTAGATTGTGTATTTATCGGATATGCACAAGATAGTAGTGCCTATCGTTTTCTAGTGCATAAATCAGATAATGCAGAAATGCATGTAAATACTATCATTGAGGCTAGGGATGCTTCGTTCTTTGAGGAAATCTTTCCCCACAAAACTCCGACAATGCCTGAAACCAATGTTGAGAGAAATGTGGGGGATAGAGAATCTCAAGAGAATGTAGAATCGCCTAGACGAAGCAAAAGAGCGAGAAAAGAGAAATCTTTTGGCTCGGATTTTCTAACATATCTGTTGGAAAAAGATCCGACTACTTTCAAGGAAGCAATGTCTTCACAAGACTCTGATCTTTGGAAAGAAGCGGTAAATAGTGAGATAGAATCTATCTTACATAATCATACTTGGGAACTAGTGGATCTTCCTGCAGGTTGTCAACCACTAGGACACAAGTGGATCTTCAAGAGGAAGATGAAAGCTGATGGTACTGTAGATAAGTACAAGGCTAGACTTGTAGTCAAAGGCTACAGACAAACTGAAGGTGTTGATTATTTCGACACATACGCTCCTGTATCCCGGAAAACATCTATAAGGTTGATAATTGCATTTGCTGCATTATATAACCTAGAGATCCATCAAATGGATGTTAAAACGGCTTTTCTAAATGGAGAGTTAGAAGAGGAGGTTTACATGGAACAACCTGAAGGGTTTGTAGTTCCAGGTAAAGAAACGAAGGTGTGTAAACTTGTGAAATCCTTGTATGGATTAAAACAAGCACCTAAACAATGGCACGAAAAATTTGATAGCGTCATGCTTTCAAATGGGTTTAAAACAAACCAATGCGATAAGTGTGTCTACGTGAAAGGAGACAATACAAACTATGTGATAGTATGTCTATACGTAGATGACATGATAATTGTTGGTAATAACGATAACATCAAAATTACCAAGAAAATGTTGTCACGAAATTTTGAGATGAAAGACCTAGGTCTTGCAGATGTGATTCTTGGAATGAAGATCACCAAACATGCAGATGGATATTTTCTCTCCCAGGGTCATTATGTCGAGAAGATACTTGACAAGTTTGACAAGGGAAATAATACCATCGCTAGAACACCTATGGAAGTGGTGTCAAATCTTTGCAAGAATCGCGGAGAAGGTGTGCAACAACTTGAGTACTCTAGAGTCATAGGCAGTCTAATGTACCTCATGGATTGCACTAGACCTGATATAGCTAATTCTGTCAATACATTGAGCAGATATACGAGTAATCCCAGTTATGAGCACTGGAAGGCAGTAGTTAGAGTTCTTAGATATCTAAGATATACTTCTAACTACGGACTACATTATACGAGATACCCAGCAGTAATTGAAGGGTATTCAGATGCGAATTGGATATCAGACTCCAAAAATATAAAATCTACGAGTGGATATATATTTATAATTGGCGGTGCTGCTATTTCATGGAAATCATGCAAACAGACATGCATTGCTAGATCAACTATGGAATCTGAGTTCATAGCTTTAGATCTTGCGGCAGAAGAAGCTGATTGGCTTCGGAGTTTCTTGGAGGATATTCCAATGTGGTCAAAACCAATGCCACCCATTAGTTTGCACTGTGATAGTCAGTCAGCTATGGGAAGAGCACATAACAATGTGTATAATGGGAAATCACGACACATTCGTCGGAGACATAAATCCGTGAGAAATTTACTAAAAACCGGTGTCATTTCTTTAGATTATGTGAAGTCTAAAGAAAACATTGCAGATCCATTTACGAAAGGTCTGACGAGAGACCGAGTAGAGATTTCATCGAGGGGAATGGGGTTGAAGCCCATGAAATTGATTTCCAACCATGATGGCAACCCAACCTGAATTGTAAAATCCAATTTGCAGGTTCAATGGGAAAACCGAATTGTGGGGGGGTATCGAACAAAGCACTCGGGAAATTGAGTTCCTTACCTATTCCTGTGATGAAAGAGTGATAGACCTGTACTTTGGGAAGGCTGAGCTCATGCTCTTAATGATTCTTCTATCTCGAGATGATAAAGTGGGGTATTACAGGATACTCTTTAGGAGAAATCACCTATGTCGAATGTGAAGGGGCCGCTTCTATGAGATGACCTGAGGGCTAAATCTCTAGAGCATTCGATGAAACATCCAAGGCAGTCCAGGGCCAAAATGGACAACAACGAAAGAACCAATAATAGTGTGGAGATGAAGCTGTGTGAGTATTGTTGTCTTGTTATACATAAAACGTCGAACAGTTCAAGGCATCGCGTCCACTGGTTGACAAGTATATCCGATGATATTTTACTAAGGAAGGTTCAAGGTTAATCACCACCTATCCTGATGCAGTGGATTCTCAAAGTACTCTCAAATCTTCATCTAGGTGCATTGTGTAATTTTTTCGCCATATTGCATTCATGTGGGGGATTGTTGGATTAATATTATTGGGTTAATAATAAGAGCCCAATAATTATGTTATATTTTGTTAATGAGAACAAAAGTATGGTAAGTTATTATGAAAGGTAATTAGGCTAAAGAAATCCCACATTGAGATTATGATACACTTATGGTTTGATTATATTGAGATACAAATCATTAGAGTGTAGTTAAGTAGTAAAGATGGGTGCCCCACGCGCGCCGTCCGTCCGTCCGCTCGGCTCGGCACGGCACGGCACGGCACGTCACGTCTCGTCTCGACTCGACTCGACTCGACTCGACTCGACTCGCCTCGCCTCGCCGCGTCGCGTCGCGTCGCGTCGCGCGTGTCGCTGCCGCGAAGGCAGTCCTATCTTTTTACTACACGGATTTCTGAAATGACTTTTCATCTGCCTGACTTTTCATATTCTGCTGAGTATTAAGTTTGAGACTTTTCACCTACCTGCAGAATTGATGTCAGATTTAAGTGTGAGACTTAAATCCGAAATGAATATGATGTTTAAGTGTTGAGACTTTTCATCTACCCCATTAATCTTTACACTTAATTATGAGACCTTTGGAGTGGTCTGCTGCTCAGCTATATAAGCTGCTTCAGCTTTATGTTTTCTTCATCCCGAAATTGCATTTCATATCATATCATATTATCTTGAGAGTACTTCACACTGTTCAGTGTTCGAGTGAGTCTGTCTGGGTTTCTGCTTCAACCCATACAGAGGTGTTTGGGACGTTGTACCTTGGAACTCTCTTGTCCAGGAGGCCAGAAGTTGTAGGCGGGCAATTTAGAGTTTACGGGCACACGGTGTACTGTGGCCTCGTCCAACAACAAAGTTTCTGCCCAGTTTATTTAAACTGTTTGTTGTAAGTTTCTACTGTTTTTCAAGTATTTTCTTTTATTTATAAAACAGTGTATGTCATCTTATGAGTTTTCTCGTCTTCTTGAACAAAAGGAAAATAACCAACAGAGTAAAAAAATATGAAAAAACAAGAATGAAGTAAAGCCCCTTTTGAACTCTGTGTTCTTTGATCCCTTTTTTGAGCAAAAAAAAGGGGCAGACTTTACGTGTAAATCATCAATGGCCAATCTTTACGATACTACATCTTCTTCTCCTGGGGAGCCTGATGACCTTTCTCTTTTCCTCCAGCAATTTCTATTCCGTTCTTCTGGTAATGCTGTGGTAGAGAATCGTGATTCCGGGGCTGATATTGTTTCGGGTTCGGGCCGGATTTATGCGTCTGATATGTGTTCTGGGATGAACTTGCCGGCCGGCGGTTTTTTCCCGGTAAGCACGGTGGTGAATGTTGCGACTTCTTCCATCGGAACGCTGGATAATGATCCAGATGATTATGACTGCGAAAGTGAGGTACTCTATATTTAGCCTTATTCTTTTTCTATTCTAACAACTTTTATATTTCCTATGATACTTTACAGTAAAGTAAAGTTGAGGGCTAATGGCGGATTAGGCGGCAACAGGGCGTAGCTAGTAATTTTGTATTGGGGGTTGTAGGTGAAGGCACTACGGGGTCCACTCCCGAAGGATTTTTGGATATTCATTTCTCGTGGCTCATTCCCATTATGTGGTTTGTGAATACGTGTGAAATATGTATTTATTGTCATTTTTTGTAAACAATAAGTGTATTTTCCAAACTACAATGGGTTAAAATGTATATTTTCAAAATGTATATTTTCAAAACGACATGGTTAGGGCGCCGCTATCTCTAAAGTTGAAATATAAATGTGTTTTGTTGTATGCTATCTGTTATGGAACAGTGAAAAATAGTGTCATTGAAACAAGCCAAGAATGGCTTTTCTAATATTTTGATTATGTGTAGGAAGCCATTGACGCATCAGTGGAAGAAGCAGCGCCAAATCCAACAAACCAGAGATATTCATCCAAGAGAAGTAGAGCTGCTGAAGTTCACAATCTCTCAGAAAAAGTTGTATTCTATTTGCCTTTCCAGTATTTAAATTATATATACGTTTGGCCTTCAAAGTGTTTTGATATGTTTGACAGAGGAGGAGAAGCAGGATCAATGAGAAAATGAAGGCATTACAGAATCTGATTCCCAATTCGAACAAGGTTAAGAGAACCTGAACTTGGTGTTTGGTTTCACTTTTAGCTAATTATAATGTTGATTGAATGATATCTTGTATTTTCTCCAGACTGATAAGGCTTCGATGCTTGATGAAGCGATCGAGTACCTCAAGCAGCTTCAGCTTCAAGTACAAGTGAGTAGAGTGTCTACCTGTCATTTTTCGAATGAATTATTTATGTTTTGATTGAAAGCTGTGTAGACCTTCTTAACCAAATTTTAGCCTCTGTTAAAGATCTAACATCTAGTACTAGCATCGAGTTCTTGTGAAAGTATAAAGCTAGCTCGAAATTTAACCCCCCACAACCCTCCCCACCCATCCGAGTACGAAAGACCGAGGATAAGTGTGATGGATCGTTAAGACTTAGAGTTACTCAAATCTTTTATTTACATATATTTAGCTATTTTAACCATAGATGAAAATGGGGCTACCTAATCATGTATTTTGGTTGTCTTTTGCCCAAGTTTGCAATTTGCTCAAAGTCCTTAGATGTGCCACACTTTGTCTAGTCTTACTTGAGAATCAAGAAGTGTCAACCATTCTTGTGAGGCTGGTTTTCCCAAGAGCGCTCGATCCAGCCAAATATTTTTGTTCAATTTTGGTTAACAATTAGAGGTTAAAATTGTGTTTTATGTACCTATCCGATTTGCCAGATGCTAACAGTACGAAATGGATTAAGTGTGTATCCTCCTATCTGCCTGCCCGGGATGCTGCAGCAGAATCAAATCCCTCAAATTAGACCTGACATCTACAAGGAAACTAGCATGAACATGACAAAAGCAGTTCCTGTTGATCAAGAAACCTCGACGGAACAGATGACAGTTTCTGATTTCTCAACTATGATCAATTCAAGAACAGCTTTTCAAACAGGATCATCAATCCCGGCACATTTTGGACCAATTCAGTTGCTCAAATCTTCCCAAGTAAGTTCGGCTTTTGCCTTTTCTGGTTGCAAAGTTCCAAGTTCATAGATTAATCTTAAAATATAATGTTTCTAACATGTGAAGGCAACTTGCCAGGATGAGATTCTGCATTTTAAACATAGAGTCGAGGATTGCCCTCCAAGTACTTTGGCAGGTCGCTTTGCACTAATTAAAATATCAATGCATGTATGCACATTCATTCATTGGATCTTCTAACCTTCGTTTCTGCATGAAATTAAATGCTATCGAGTAGGTTCCGAAGGAAACACTTTACTTGCTTTCGATGCACAACCATCCAATATCAAGTCAAATACACTCGAACACTCATGCTTCCCCGGAGGAGACCTTTTAGGTGGCAGCGGGCATATATCGAGTTTGGTTAACAACCCGACTTTTTCACCACATTTCACCGGGTAAGTAGTCATCTCTACATTTCAATCAGAGGATGTAGTTGATCTTCGTTTTATTCTGTTCAAACCTAACAGATAATCATTCTGCTCTTCTTATTTATCAGCTCATACAATGGAGTCCGACCGAGTAGCCAAAATGGTAAATCGGAAGGCAACAAATTCTGTTTCAACTTAGAAAGTTGATGCATTGGCCATTATTTTAAGAGGGCAGTAATCTTTTGGCCAAATTTGTACTTGTACCAGTGGTTGATTCTTATTATGTACTAGGTTTGAGTCATACTAATAGATTCATATTATGTATTAGGTTTGAGTAATGTTCCTTAAAAAAAATATTATTTGCGCAGTTTAGCTTGGCTTGGAAGAATTCTGCTAAAAAACTTTTGGTTGTCATCAACTGAATATTAAAGATGGAGAGGACCGATGAGTTACAAGAAGGAATGATAATTTATGAATTGAAAATTGTGTACAACAATAATGTATGAATCCCAAAATTTCTCTAATCTTATGCAGTATGTACAATCATTTTAAAAAAATCAACGAATTTGAGAAGAATAACAAAACCATTGGAAATCTTCGATGATGGAACCACATGCTGTCCTTCACGACTTCACCTGAGGGTGATCCAATCGTCTGAAACAGACCAATCAGGACTGTGATCACTCCAAAGCCTCTGCAACCGTTCCGCCGGAGACAGACACCAAGACCCAGATTCCGGGGAATGTTCCGGAGAGGCTAAAGATTTAAAAGAACACGATACCGATGACTCCCATTCAGGAAAATCAAATTGGCATGTAGGAGAGATTAAAGCTTTGTTTTCTGTTTCCTCATTAAAGTCAAAATCTTGATCATCTGAAACAAAGGGATGGTTTAGGAGCATCTCAGCAGTCCATCTTTTGGTTGGATCCTTCACCAAGCAATTTCCAAGAAAATCTTTTCCTTGTTCGGATAAAATTTTAGGAACCTCCGGCAACTCTTCTCCCGCTCCAATTCTAAGCAGCAGCGAAGCCACGTCGGAGCACTTCCATGCCGGAGTTCCGGTGACCATCTCAGCCACCACGCACCCGAGTGCCCAAATATCCGCAGGAGCCCCCTGTTCTCCGACGGTGACAATCTCCGGCGACATGTACAGAGGCGTGCCTCTTAATTGACAACCTGAATAATTTTCTTTCCCCCCTCCGGCCTGCTTGGCCAACCCGAAATCCGCAATCTTTACGCTGCCGTTTGAGCCTAAGAGAATGTTTTGAAGTTTAATATCA
The DNA here is from genome assembly GCA_907163345.1 of Haberlea rhodopensis. Classification (NCBI taxonomy): domain Eukaryota; kingdom Viridiplantae; phylum Streptophyta; class Magnoliopsida; order Lamiales; family Gesneriaceae; genus Haberlea; species Haberlea rhodopensis. Next base: position 3,902,609 of record CAJQUN010000022.1, on the reverse strand, counting down.
CAGTGCACGTGTCCAAACTTGTGGATATAATGTAGCCCTTTGAGCAAAGCTTTTGTATACCGCCGGATTTCTGATTTCGGCAGGCTCCGGTCACCAGAATTCTTGATTTTATCAGCCAAAGAGCCACCCGGAGCATACTCCAACAACACATTATACAATTTCTCGCCATTTTCGTACGAAAAGCTGTCTCCAAAGCAACGTATAATTTGTGGGCAATCTTTAAGCTCCTCCAAAATCAGCTTTTCTGTCATCAGCGAAGAAGAACGTGCAACCCCACATGACTTCACCGCCATTAATGGCGGGACTGGGGAAGTTTGTCTTCTGGGCACCGCTAAATTCACCGTAGCAAAACTCCCATGCCCCAATTTTGCACCGCGAACCCAATCCATGGAAGTTTGCGGAGACTTTTCGAGATCAAAAGAGATGAAGTGATCGAGCAGACTGCTGTGCACACTGATTTTGAAAATTTGAAGACTTGTATTCTATTTATAGTAGTTGATTTGCATGAGTAGGTGACGCAGACGTGTGTCAAAATGGGTGCTTGGACTTTGGAATCGATGTTTCCGGGAACTTGAATTAGCGTATCATAGTTTTACCGAACTATGTTAGTTTTCCACGTGCTATTTAACCTTATGCGACGACATTGGTCAGGGGTGTAAACGAACCGAGTCTGTTCACGAGCTTTTCAAGCCGGCTCAAAATATATTCTATTCGTATTCGAAATTATCGAATTCGAGTCGAACTCGAAAATGTTCGAATTTTTTTCGAGCTGAACTCGAGTCCAAATTATTTTGTTCGATAGCTCGCAAGTAGGTATGGCAATGAGACTGGTCCAGATCCGACCCGCATTGGACGCGCCCCGGCGGGGCGGGTCTGGACCCGCTTCAACCGAGTTTGGAAGCTGGGCGGGGAGGGGCGGGTCTTGGTAATTTTTTTAAAAAAATTTGATATTGAATACACATTTTACTTATTTGATTGAACAATAAAATGTCATTATTTAATTTTATATCAAAATACATGTATTTATGTTAAAGAAGTTGGACATTTTGAAGGAAATGGGAGCAAATTAATAAATATTTAGTAGCTTAAAGATAGTCTTACAATGCTTATTATAAATATTTACTAGATTAAACATGAAATTTAATCACAAAACTCAACTTTTTCAAAATTGATTTCTAGCTAATTTTTTTAACAAAAAAAAAAACTTGAACCGGGTAGGGGGGTAAACTAGCCGGGTTCGCGGGTCTAAAATGGGCGGGGCGGGTACGATTTTATATGTAGTGGGACGGGTTTTAGGATTGGCCAAACCCGTCGAAACCCGCCCCATTGCCATCCCTACTCGCGAGCTTTAATATTTTCTTAATATACATAATTTTATATTAAATAAATATATTTCGAGTCTTTCGAGTATTTAATTTCAAGTAATAATCGAATAGCTAGCGAGCATGTTTGAATTTTTCGAGCCATATTCGAACTTCGAATCGAGCTCGAACTCGAATAGACTTATTTCGAGCCTTAAAGTTTCTTTCATATTCGACTCGATTCGGTTCGTTTACACTCCTAACACTGGTGAAAGACTTGTGCGTCAGTGAGAAAAATACCCAGATCTTCTACGATATCGTTAAAGTCATATATTTGGCAAATAAAGTTCGTGTGTGTTCCTAATGTTTCTCATAAGTGTTTATTTGTTTTTCAAACAAAAAAAATAGATTTGGGTGTGATTTCATTGTTTACTTCTCTAATTACTTTTCGTTTTTGATTTCGGTGTTTCTTATAGGTAATTTTTACTAACTTTACGTAAAAGCAATATATAGTGAGACTTTCAAACCTACCCAAATTAATTAATCTATTTACTTTTTGACTCCCCTAATACAAGTGCTTGATTCGTTTTCTTTTAATTTTGTCTCCGATTTGCAAAATATACTAAATCCAGAATAATCCGAATATAAACAAATATTTGTAACGAAATCCTCCGCGTTCCTATTCTTCCTTCAGTGGAAGATGAGGCCTTGTTGTGGACTCCCTCGTGCAAAGGAGTCTTTTCCACCAAGAGCGTTTATCTAATTGATCAAGCTCATCACTTCACCTCTCACCTCTCTGGATATCCTAGGTAATGCTAGAAAAGCTTCAATTTGGAAACTTAAAATTCATGAGAGACACAAATTTTTCCTTTGAAGCTTTCAGATAATGTGATTCATACTAGAGATCGCCTAGGTAAAATTTTCTCCATTGACAACTATTGTTGTTTGTTATGTGGTCACCACGAAGAATCTATGGAGCACCTTTTTATCAATTGCCCTGTCACCCAACAAATCTGGTATCTTTCGAAATGGAATTTGTCTTTGTACATTTGCTGGGAGGCCTTTCTCTTTTTGGCTGGAATTTTTGTTAACGGGGGAGGATGCCCCGATGAATGGTCTTCTTGGAATTTGTGATCTTTTCTGTTTGTGCTATGGAGGACATTTGGGAGCAATCGCATGCGTACGACCAATTTCCGTGTGGACATCCTTAGCTTGATCCGTAAAATCAACTTCAAATCTACTGACCACTTTAACTCTCAAAGACCTCTATTTACACTCAAATTATTTGGCCCTACAAATTGGTTTCCCCCTGTTTTTTGTTGTTTAAAAGTGAACTCTGATTCAAGTTTTTTTGTAGGTAAGTCGGTGGCCGCTTGGATCATCCGTGACTACAGGGGAGTTGTTATTCGGTACGAAACTTCTCAATCTTAGACTTTAGATGTTCTAGCTGCGGAAGCCAGAGCTACGATTCGGGCGATGCGTGGGGCTCATTCCCTCCACTACTCTAAGGTCTCCTTTGAATGTAATTCTGAAATGTTGGTGAGTCAAATTCTAAAGGTGGACCTTGTCTCTATTTGGGCTGCTCTTCCTAATATCATCGACACTCAGAAATTGCTCCAAGATAATCCGACTTGGACCATTACGTGTTTCCTACTCCATTTCCCAAGTGATAGTAGAAATTATCGTTCAATACCAACCTTGATATCCCTATCTAAGATTAAATATCAAACAATATTGATTACACGATAATTCTTTCAAATGCTTCAATGAAGTTATACGGCTGTCGATTACGTGTTTCCTACTCCATTTCCCAAGTGATAGTAGAAATTATCGTTCAATACCAACCTTGATATCCCTATCTAAGATTAAATATCAAACAATATTGATTGCACGATAATTCTTTCAAATGCTTCAATGAAGTTATACGCATGTCGACGAATAAACATCCACGATGTGTTTTCCTATGTATGTTCACAATCCCCTCTCCCGAATGATAGATCACAAACAAATATTACAATTAAATCAATGGCCGGTCAATTAAATTGTATTCAAAGCATGAAAACACAAATAAACCATGTGATAAATCCTACTATGTAAATCAATCAAACCAAAACATTAAATCCAATCAAGCTACGTCTTCCCCCTAGAAAGAAGGGATTAGTTAAAACACATAGACATGTTTGAGAATTTCATAAACGAACAAAAGTAAGAGATACAAAACGATATGGAAGCAGTTCTCCGTCCCCAGATGAAAACCGCCTTCGTTTTGTGATGAAATCCTTGCCCTTGGAATCCTAGCAGCCTCCTCAATGTGTCTTGCCCTTGAAAGAGAGTCAAAAATCCCTAATATGATTAGGGTAGCCGCCTCTTATACTTTGGGCCCGCTAATTTTAATTGGGCTTTAATTACGCAGCGATCGATCGCCTCTTTTGTAGAGATCTGTCGCCACATCTTTTTTTTCTTCAGAAATTCAGTCTTAGCGATCGATCGTCAATACACAAAATTTGTTTCCCAACACACTGTCTCTAGAGATCGGTTGCTCCTTCGTCAGGGATCGGTCGCTGTCTTTGTTTTCTACAAAGATCGATCTTTGTATTTGTAGAGACTAATCTCTACTCCAATTCTTTTTCTTGGCTCATCTTTTCATCATTCCTTTGACTTGCCTTCACCTTGTTCCACCATTTTCTTGTTATTCCATGCTCTTTTCACCATCTTATCCTTTATCATCACCTAACATCCTAAAAACACAACAACAACACAAAACGCATAGTTCTGATTGAAAAACCAACATCAATTCAAAAGAAACGAAAGAAATAATAAGTGCAAAAACGCACTTATCACTTTGCTTCGTGTGGCATTTGGTTGCTTCTGCTTGTCGGGCAGCCTCACTTCATTCATGCATGGGTATTCCACTATAACGGTCCTAATGTAGCGAAATTCCTTGTCGGGTAAGTTCCGACCCGCACGAAAGGCGTAACGATATGGGCTTCGAGTCAACGAACGATTCAAGCTCATTACAGAATGCAGTTCAAAAAAGAGAAAATTGCATATTGGTACTATTTTCAGAAAGTTAATTCAAATAAGTCTGACAAAAAATAATGTTTACAAAAAAATACACTTAGGAGGGAATTATATTCACATAATTCTATTTTTTAAAGAGTTGGTTTGCAATGGTCTTTTTAGCTCCCAAAATACCCTCAAGTTATAAAAAACTCTATACATAATTTCAGATTAACTCTCCATGTCATCTCTTTTCCCCATGTGCACGTACAAATCTACCACCTTTGAATCGAGGCATGCTAAAAGTTTCTAATACTCTGCACCAAAAATCTTTGAATCGAAGCAGCTAATTTTTTCGTAGAATTTGAAATTTCTTTGAATTGAAGAAAAGGAAGCGAGATATGCACACCTTAAACTTTCTGCTAAATTTTTCCGGCGATTCTCAGATCATTATTTTCTTCATCATCTTGTCGCCTCATCTCGTCGCCTCGACCTAAAAATTATTTGCTAAAATGCTATGTACATGAAATATGCTTGAATCGAAGCATCTAAATTGTTCGTAGCATTTGAAATCTTTTTTAATAGAAGAAGTCCTGGACTACTCCGCACATATAATTTCCGGATCTACTTTGCACATTCCATCGTCTGTGTGTATCTGAATTATAAATTTGAATAATGATGCTAAACTATAGATAACGAAAGTCTGTTGGTATGTTTTTTTTTTCTTAAAAAAAATCTCTCATGGCTTTGACTGATGCATATGGATGAAGAAGTAATGTATGCGTTGGTGTCAGTGCTTGTTTGCACATTTCCAAAATTTACAGCCTGACAACAAGATATTGCAATGAAGAGATGACCTAGAGAAAAAACAATTGATGCACGAAAATTATAAAAATAAATGATGCACGAAAATTATAAAAAGTAACTGGTACCCGAAAGTATTAAAAGTAACTGATGCACAAAAATATAACATTGGTGCATGAAAATCATAAAAAGTAACTGGTGCACGAAAACGATAAAAAGTAACTGGTGTACGAAAATTATAATAAAGTAACTGGTACACGAAAATTATAAAAAGTAACTGTTGCACGAATGATAAAAAGTAACTGGTGCATAAAAATTATAAAAAGTAACTGGTGTATAAAAATATAACCTTGGTGCACGATAATATAACACTGATGAACGAAAATACAACACTGTTGCACAAACTTTGTGTTAATTAACTCATGAACAAAATTTACAAAAAACAAACTTGTGCATGAAATATAATAACTGGTGCATGAAATTAAAATATTAAATTGTTCGTGCATCACTTATTTAATTATATGGTTTGTGGATCACCCACTTGCTATTATGGTTCGTGCATCACATATTTTTTCTATGTTTCGTGTATCAGTGACTGATTTTAATTTTTGTGTATCAGTTACTGATTTTCAATTTTCATGCATCGGTTATTGATTTTAATTTTCGTGCATCAGTTACTGATTTTCATTTTTCGTGCATCAGTTACTGATTTTCAATCTTTCGTGCACCAGTTATTTTTAATATATTTTGTGCACCAGTTATTTTTTATAATTTTCGTGCACCAGTTACTTTTTATAATGTGCGCCAATTACTTTTTTTGTGGGTCATCTTCTTCGTTGCAAGTTTCAGGCTGTAAATTCTGAAAATGAGCAAAGAAGCAAGTACACCAATGAATCATAACTAAAAAGCCTCAAAAGGTAACAAACAGTATATATATATATATATATTTATTTATATATACGCACTTACACACACCATAATTGGAAAAAAATCTGGAACGAAGTGATGTAACGGAAAATCGAAGAGATGAAGAGAAAAACCAACTGTAAGAAATCGTAACTGGCGAGAAAGACTTACGAGGATATTTGAATCGCAGTGGTGAAAGGAGGAGCTCGAACGAAGTGCTGAAATGAAGATATTGAAAATTTCTGAGATTGCCGCATTTCTTATTAATGGCACTTTTGTCATTTTAACATAAAGTGGACTTAAATGATTGCAAGTTTCGTTCCTAGATTATGATGAATAAATTTTACTGTTGGTACCAGCCTGAACTTTCCCCTTAAAAAAATAAGAAAACATTTAGGCTCGGTAGCTGAAGCAAGACTTTCTCTATCAATTAGATTTGTAATAGTATAATCTTCGAGTAATTCTTCACATAAAATAATAATTTGAGCTTTAAAATTTAAGTGTTGGTTTCTTATAAATTCAAAATTTAAGATTTTATGTCTTAGAAGTTTGGTCCTATGAGTAATTTCATAGAAATTAATGACTAGAATTTGATTTCATGAAAAAAAAAAAAAAGATTATAGGTGATGTCATATGACATATTGACCTCATCGGGTAAAATCCCTCAAGGGCCGAACAAATACATATACCGAGCATAGGACACCGAACGGAAATCACCGAGCAGGGTTTGTACCGAACACCTGTAATCCTCCTCGGTTTTCTGGTCAAAGACTAGCGGAAGACCCGGGAATAACCAACAAATTTACCGGCGTGAATGAACGTGCAATAATGGGGCGCGGATTTCTCGGACGTGTGAGGCTCCAGTTAAGCCACGATCAGAGGACATCGTGTTCCGGATCTCCCGCGAGTCAATCACTAGGAATAGTCCTATAAATACCCGCGGATGTCATCACAGAAAGGGTTGAAATTTTCTGGGCAAAAAGACTCCGAAGAGAGCAAATTTATGTCTGTTCGGTCTTTTTTGTTATTTTTATAAACCGTTTATGTAAGTCATTGAACGATTATTTTTTGTGTCTAGAGAGTCCTGTAAATCATCAATATTTATAGTGGAGCTTTATACTGGACTAGGTCCCGTGGTTTTTCTCTCAATTCGAGGGTTTTCCACGTAAAAAATCTTGGTGTATTCCTTTTATTTTTCGTAAACACCTAATTCTACCAAACACGTAAAATAACGGATCACATCATTGGCGCCGTCTGTGGGAACAAAAAGAGTAAAGACGTTGAAGCAGAGATTTTTTTTTCATCAAGAGTCCAAGGCGAAATGGTTAGAAGCAAAGGGCGAGGGCCAATGTTGGGGAGGGATAAACCACTGACTCCCCCACGTTCATGCCCAGAACCAGAAGGGGCTGGAGAGGCTGGATCATCGCAGAATGCTTCGCGGGTATTACCTACCCAAAGAATACCCATGGAACATTTAACTGAGGTGATAGCCAAAACTATTGGAGAAGTTATGAAGCAATTCATGACTCCCCCCCCCCCCCCCCCCCCCCTGTCAGGAAGAAAGTAAAGAAGAGGAAGAAGATTCGACTTCTGTAAAGAGGTCGGAGGAGGAGGTGGAAGAATCGAAAGACTTCTTTAATCGTTCAAACGATGAAATAGATAGGGCTTTGCACCATCAAATGGAGGATCTAAAGGAGGAGCTACAAAGAATGCACAATAAAATGGAAGGCCGTATTAACTCGGCAAGAAGAAGCACTCCATTCACTCCCCAGGTCATTGATGATCCTCTGCCTATTAATTTCAGAACTTTGAGTGTGGGGAATTATGATGGTAGCACAGATCCAGAAGAATATTTATCTCGATTTGAGAATGCCTCACTCCTTCATCAGCTGTCAGATGGGGTGAAATGTAGAGTGTTCTTGACTACTCTAGCCGGCGCTGCTCAGTCATGGTTCAATCAGTTACCATCAGGAATAGTGGATTCCTTTCCCAAATTCAGCTCGTTGTTCCTTCATCAATTCGCGAGCAGTAGAAGTTGCAAGAGAACAACCTTGAGTTTGTTCGGTCTCAGGCAGATGGATAAGGAGTCCCTGCGGGATTTTCTGAAAAGATTCAATCAGGCATGCCTTGATGTTCCGCATGTGACATCTGAAATACTAGCCAGCGCTTTCACCCAAGGGTTGAGAGAGGGGGATCTGTTCAGATCGTTATCCAAGAAGCCACCGTCAGATTATGATGAATTACTGGGACGTGCCTCTAAATATATTAATTTGGAGGAAGCCCAGAGGATGAAGCAGAAGAAGGAAATAAAAAATGGTGGTGAAGTCAATAGGAAGGAGAGGCCGCATGAACAGCCCAAGAGGAACTTTGATCAATACCTACCGATGAGACCTTATCGGGGGGTAGCCATGAATCAAATTATGCCGAAGAGGGGTCGGGGGGGACCTTATGGAAGAGGAGTATTCCGAGGAGGAAGTGCCGGAGGAGGGAGTTTTCACGAAGGAAGAATGGATGTAAGGCGAGGAGCTGACGATGACTTGAGAAACAGTGCTCCTCTCCCCCGGAATAATGTTAATCCCGGAAGAGGAGTACTTCAGCCAGTCCCTTGGGCAGTACGGGGGGAAAGAGGGGAGGCAGGAAATCAAGTTACCAGGGAGAGAACCATGAGCAATGTTCCTAACCGAGGGACTATACATATAATTTCGGGAGGAACATCATGTGGAGATTCTAACCGAGCAAGAAAAAGTTATGCTCGAAAACTCAAAGTGTTATCCATTAATCCAAGTCATACTCAGGAGAGTCCTTCTATAGCTTTCGGACCTGCCGATTTACAAGGGATTTATTTTCCCCACGAGGATGCACTGGTAATTTCAGCCACAGTAGCCAACTATAATGTGCAAAGAATCTTCGTTGATACAGGCAGCTCGGCGGATGTGCTTTTCCTTAATACGTTGAAGCAGATGGAATTAGGAAGTATAGCTGTGCAAAAAGTAAATACTTCTTTGCATGGGTTTACTGGAGAAGCCATAAGTCCTATAGGACAAGTGTCTTTACCCGTCACATTAGGAGAGGAGCCCAAGACAAAGACGAAGATGATCACCTTCCTCATAGTGGATGCACCCTCCTCCTATAATATAATATTGGGTCGCCCGGCGTTAACGGCCTTCGAAGCCGTTGCTTCTACTTACCACCTGAAGATAAAATTCCCGGTAGGAGAGGAAGTGGGACAAGTACGAGGAAGTCAAAGCTCATCAAGAAAATGCTATGTGCAAGAGTTGAAGCAAGACAAAGGAAAAAATGGAGAAGATGGGGAGCGAGGAAGTAATAAGAGGAAACATGGACAGCCCGAGGAGGAGGAGCGGATAATCCCCGAGGAGGAATTCATGAGCATCGAGTTAGGTCACCCGGCGAAAATTACTCGCATTGGATCTAAGTTGGATCCCGAATTAAGGAAAAGGGTGATTGACTGCTTAATAGCTAACGTGGATGTGTTCGCTTGGAATTCCTCTGAGTTAATTGGGGTAAAACCAGAGATTGCTGAGCATCATCTAAATGTTGATCCGGGTGCTCGGGCAATTAAACAGAAGAGAAGGCATTTCGGACCCGAGAAGGATGCCGTTATAGCTAAACAAGTGGAGGAGTTGTTAAAAGCAGGTCATATACGGGAGATTAGTTTCCCTACATGGCTCTCAAATGTGGTTCTAGTACCTAAAACGGGAGACAAGTGGAGGATGTGTGTAGATTTTCGGGACGTGAACAAAGCGTGTCCCAAAGATTGTTACCCATTACCGAGGATTGATCAATTAGTGGATTCTACTGCGGGACATGAGCTGTTATGTCTTATGGATGCTTATCAGGGGTATCATCAAATCACCTTAGCCCGCGAAGATCAGTCCAAGGTTAGCTTTGTCACAGCGGGAGGAACTTTTTGTTATATCGTCATGCCCTTCGGATTAAAAAATGCTGGGGCTACTTATCAGAGACTGATGGATAAGATGTTCAAAGATCAAATAGGACGGAACGTGGAGGTTTATGTAGATGACGTCCTGATCAAAAGCAAGAAGGCCCAAAATCTGATAGAGGATATGGAGGAAGTCTTTGCCACTTTAAGAAAATTTGGCATGAAGTTAAATCCGGCCAGATGTACCTTCGGAATTCATAGTGGAAAATTCTTGGGGTACATGGTGACAGAGAGAGGTGTGGAAGCTAACCCTGAGAAAATCCGAGCAATCCAAGAAATGAACCCTCCTCGGACCCTGAACGAAGTGCAAAGGTTAGCAGGAAGAATAGCAACGCTTAGTCGATTCATATCTAGATCGGCTGACAGGAGTTTGCCTTTCTTTAAGGCCTTAAGGCGAGGAATCCAGTTTGAATGGGACGATCAGTGCCAGAGGGCTTTCGAAGATTTGAAAGAATATCTAGCTCAGTTACCCTTGATGAATAAACCCGAACACAATGAGACCCTCCTCGTCTACTTGTCGGTAACCGAGGAAGTTATCAGCTCGGTGTTAATTCAAGAGAAATTGGGGCAGCAGCAACCGGTATATTATGTCAGCCGAGCTTTGCAAGGAGCCGAACAAAGATACCCAGAAATTGAAAAGCTAGCTTTGGCTCTGGTGATCACTGCAAGAAGACTTCGTCCTTATTTTCTATCTCACCCTATCATGGTGGTAACGAGCACTCCCTTAGGAAGGCTCTTGTCAAAAGCTGAAATTTCAGGGAGGATGGTGAAATGGGCCACAGAATTGAGCGAGTTCGATATTTCTTATCAGCCCCGGACTAGCATCAAGGCTCAGGCCTTATCTGATTTCTTGGTTGAAGTAACTCATACTCGCGAAGAAAAATATTGGAGCCTATTTGTAGATGGGTCATCTACTCAGAAGGGAAGCGGGGCAGGAATTATACTGATCAGTCCAGAAGGAGAGGAAGTCTCCATAGCTATTCAGTTCGGTTTTCATTCCTCAAACAATGAAGCCGAATTCGAAGCTCTCCTCTCTGGTTTACAAGTGGCATTAGACGCCGGAGCTCGGAAAGTAAAAGTGTTCATGGATTCAATGCTGGTTGTACAACAAGTAAATGGGGTGTACAAGGTGAAAGAAGAAAAGCTGAAAAAATATGTGGAGAAGGCTCAATTATTAACGACTCAGTTCCAGGAGGTAGAGTTAAAGCAAATACCACGAGAGGATAATGACCGAGCAGATTCACTCGCAAAGTTGGCCAGCTCCATCCATGAGTGGAAGAACAGGAAAGTACTGGTACAAGATCTTTTGGTCTCACACATAGCAATCAACAGTATAATGAATTTGGAACCTTGCGTCATATCTGATTGGCGGGAGCATATCATTAAATTCTTGAAAAATGGGGTGTTGCCGTTAGATCCAAAGGAAGCTGCTCGGGTGAAGAGAATGGAGAGGCGTTTTGTGTTAGCAGAGGGCAAATTGTTCAAAAGGGGATTTTCAGCTTCTTTCTTGCAATGCACATCAACGCAAGAAGGAGAACATTTACTAAAGGAAATTCACGAAGGCTGTTGTGGGAATCATTCGGGAAGTAATATGTTATATCAGAAAGCCCTTCGGGCAGGATATTATTGGCCTAGTATGAGAGAAAATGCCGAAGGAATTGTTAAAAAATGTAACAATTGCCAGAAACATGCAAATTTATCTCACATACCCGCAGAGGTCTTAAATAGCAGTATCACTTCCTGTCCCTTTGATCAATGGGGGATGGACATCGTCGGACCTTTTCCCCTTGCCACGGGGCAAAGAAAATTCCTCCTAGTAGCAGTGGAATACTTTACAAAATGGGTGGAAGCCGAGCCTTTAGCAAAAATAACTGAGGAGGAAGTCATCAAATTCTTATGGAGGAGCATACTATGTCGGTTCGGAATACCGAGGAGAATTATTTCGGATAATGGAAGGCAATTTCAGGGAAAGAAAATACAGGAGTGGTGCGAAGAGATGAAAATTAAGCAAATATTCACGTCAGTAGCCTATCAACAATCAAATGGACAAGTCGAAGTTATTAACCGTATTCTATTACATGGGATTAAGACGAAGCTGGAAGGGGCCCGAGGAGAATGGGTAAATGAACTACCTGGAGTCTTGTGGGCATATCGAACAACTCCTCGGGTATCTACAGGGGAAACTCCGTATAGTCTAGTATACGGTTCGGAGGCCCTCATTCCAGCAGAAATTGGGATTGAGTCTCTCCGCGTACATTGTTATGATCCAGAACAGAACGAGGTTAAGAGAATGCAAGAGTTGGATGAGATCGATCAACTAAGAGAACAGGCTGTAGCAAGAACAGAGCTATATAAAGTAAGGATTACCAACGCCTATAACCGAAGGGTTCGATCAAGAACATTTCAAGTTGGTGATTTAGTGTTACGAAGAACAAATCCTGCTGGGGAGGTGAAAAAGTTGGCACCCAAATGGGAATGTCCTTACAAAATTAAGGAAGTAATCGGAAGAGGAGCGTACAGGCTGGAAGATCATGAAGGTCGGAAATTGGTAAGACCTTGGAACATTCATAATTTGAAGAAGTATTTTGTGTAATCTTTCTTTTTTATTGTTTTATGAATTCAGTAGTAATAAAATGAAAGTATTTGATTCATCGAGTTTGTTCGGAATTTTAGTTGTTTACACGTGGGATCGGGATGTTTGGTCCACGTTTAAACATTACATTATCATCGATTTACTCGTGGGATCGGGATGTTTGGTCCACGTTTAAACATTACATTATCATCGATTTACTCGTGGGATCGGGATGTTTGGTCCACGTTTAAACATTACATTATCATCGATTTACTCGTGGGATCGGGATGTTTGGTCCACGTTTAAACATTACATTATCATCGATTTACTCGTGGGATCGGGATGTTTGGTCCACGTTTAAACATTACATTATCATCGATTTACTCGTGGGATCGGGATGTTTGGTCCACGTTTAAACATTACAATTTTAGTTGTTTATTCGTGGGATCGGGATGTTTGGTCCACGTTTTAAACCTAAAATTGCCTAAGTATTTGTGCTCGGGGGTAGCGAGCTGTTCGAAATTTTAGTTGTTTATTCGTGAGATCGGGATGTTTGGTCCACGTTTTAAACCTAAAATTGCCTAAGTATTTGTGCTCGGGGTAGCGAGCTGTTCGGAATTTTAGTTGTTTATTCGTGGGATCGGGATGTTTGGTCCACGTTTTAAACCTAAAATTGCCTAAGTATTTGTGCTCGGGTAGCGAGCTGTTCGGAATTTTAGTTGTTTATTCGTGGGATCGGGATGTTTGGTCCACGTTTTAAACCTAAAATTGCCTAAGTGTTTGTGCTCGGGGTAGCGAGCTGTTCGGAATTTTAGTTGTTTATTCGTGGGATCGGGATGTTTGGTCCACGTTTTAAACCTAAAATTGCCTAAGTATTTGTGCTCGGGGTAGCGAGCTGTTCGGAATTTTAGTTGTTTATTCGTGGGATCGGGATGTTTGGTCCACGTTTTAAACCTAAAATTGCCTAAGTATTTGTGCTCGGGGTAGCGAGCTGTTCGGAATTTTAGTTGTTTATTCGTGGGATCGGGATGTTTGGTCCACGTTTTAAACCTAAAATTGCCTAAGTATTTGTGCTCGGGGTAGCGAGCTGTTCGGAATTTTAGTTGTTTATTCGTGGGATCGGGATGTTTGGTCCACGTTTTAAACCTAAAATTGCCTAAGTGTTTGTGCTCGGGGTAGCGAGCTGTTCGGAATTTTAGTTGTTTATTCGTGGGATCGGGATGTTTGGTCCACGTTTTAAACCTAAAATTGCCTAAGTATTTGTGCTCGGGGTAGCGAGCTGTTCGGAATTTTAGTTGTTTATTCGTGGGATCGGGATGTTTGGTCCACGTTTTAAACCTAAAATTGCCTAAGTGTTTGTGCTCGGGGTAGCGAGCTGTTCGGAATTTTAGTTGTTTATTCGTGGGATCGGGATGTTTGGTCCACGTTTTAAACCTAAAATTGCCTAAGTGTTTGTGCTCGGGGTAGCGAGCTGTTCGGAATTTTAGTTGTTTATTCGTGGGATCGGGATGTTTGGTCCACGTTTTAAACCTAAAATTGCCTAAGTGTTTGTGCTCGGGGTAGCGAGCTGTTCGGAATTTTAGTTGTTTATTCGTGGGATCGGGATGTTTGGTCCACGTTTTAAACCTAAAATTGCCTAAGTATTTGTGCTCGGGATAGCGAGCTGTTCGGAATTTTAGTTGTTTACTCGTGGGATCGGGATGTTTGGTCCACGTTTTAAACCTAAAATTGCCTAAGTGTTTGCGCTCGGGGTAGCGAGTTTGTTCCAAGATACAAGCAAATGATTTCATTAATAAAAAAGAAAGAAGTACAATAAAAGATAAAAGCTCTATCCTATGGCTGGAATAATTCCTCGGGGAGGCTCTCCAGAGCAGCATTAACATCAAGGAAATCTTTGGAAGCTCCTTCGGGCGGATAGCCCTGAGATCCAAATTGATTGACACATGCTTCAAAGCCATGATCAAAGAACTTGTAAGCACGGTCAGCCACCATGCTGCTATACTCTGGAGACTTCAAAAAGTCTGCTTTCTTCGAAAGCCATAGTTCTTCCGCACGAGCAGCTGTGGAAGATTTCTCCTGAGCCAGCTGCTCGGAGACAGCTTGATGTTGCTCAGCCAGGGCTTTATACTGCTCTGACAAAGAAGAGTTAGCATCTTCCAGAGCAGCAAACTTTGTCCGCTCCTCTGCCAGGACCTGCTCTGCCTTGTCCCGAGCCGATACCAGGGCTGAGTGCCGCTCCTCTAAAAGGCTCACCGTTTTCTTCAACTCCTCACCCATACCCTCTAACTGCCGGATGCGCTTCTGATTTTGCCCATCAGCCAATCGAACTGAATGAAAACGAGTGAGAAGTTCACCCGCCATCATGTGGGCCTGCATCAGATCATATATAAAATTAAAAGTAACAAATGAAGATATTGAAAGAAGACAAACGGAACAAATTAATGGGCATAAACATTTACCTGGGTAAAGGAGGAGGAGAAGTCATTCACCAAGTTGCTGAAGGCCAGCTCCCCGAGGTATTTTCGATCAGCAGGGTTGGGGGTATAGCACAGCATGGAATGGGAGGCTTTGGGATCGGGTTTTTTCAGTAGTAGAACAGTAGGGGAATACGTCCACGAAGGGATATGGTATCTCGAAGAAGGTCGAGATACACCGAGAGCGGGTTGAGAAGAGGCTCGAGGTTCGGAAGGGATGAGGGAAGAGGAAGTTTTTTTAGTAGGAGGTGCTTGGGGCGAGGAACTTGGACCTTCGGGAGTAGTCTTCCTCTTGCGATGAAGAGCATGAGTCTTCTCAGGTGAAGCCTTCTCCTCAGAAGGAGTCAAAATCTCAATAGAAGGGGGGGGGGGGGGGTGCAGGAATAGCAGCAGCCTTAGAAGTTTGGCCCTTTTGGCTCTTCTCCCTTAGCTTCTCGGCTATCATTGCCTTCATCATTTTATCTTCTGAAAAGAGCAGAGAAATATTAGTCCGAACATGATAAGTTAAAAGTAAAACGAAGAAGATTACTTGGAAAGCACTCACCGATGGACATTTTCAAGGATACACCCTTGGGGCTCAATTGGAACAAGTATAGCAGTCCGTCGTCAATCAGCTCCATCAAATTATAACACTGATCGCCAAGTGCACGACGAACCGACAAATACGGTTCCTCCTCAAGGTGACCCTTGATTGATTTCCCCCTCGGGAGGCTTTCCCTCCACTCCATAGGGCAATCCCAAGGCTGGAGGGGACGAGCAAAGAAGTAAGAATTTTTCCAATTTTTTATAGACGATGGGTATTTTTTGAGGAAGCCAACCCCTGTCCTTGAGGAAAAGTAAAAAAGCCCGATCTCTTTCTTGTTCAGTTGGAAGAAACAATGAAAAAGCTCGGGAGTAGGTGTAAAACCCAGATAAGAAAGAACTATGAAGAAGCCTGCTAATAACCTATAGCTATTGGGAAATAATTGACTAAGGGAAACGTAAAAGTAGGAGGCCACTTCAATAAAGAAAGAGGGGACGGGAAAACGGAGCCCTCCTCGGAGTTGGTCTATATAGAAAGGAAAATACCCCTTAGGGGGTAAGTGGGGACGAGATCCAGAAGGGGGAGCAATAATAGAAGTCCCCTCGGAAATCCCCCATTTAGTTCGGATATTGATAAGATGCTGATGCAATTTAACCTCAGACTCGAATATCTCGAACCAAGGAACCCTGGCTTTAACCAAATCTCGCTCCGTAGCACGTTTCTGCTCTTGTTTATGAGCAGCCGACGCGGCAGAAGAGCTTAGGGTTTTGTCACTATCGAAAGAGGAAGAGGCTTGAGGAGAAGGGCTAAGAGCATCTCCTTCGGTAAACCTATCTATAGCTTGCAGTGAAGAATCAGCTGAGGAAGAAACCATCCTTAAGTGATTAAAAAAGAAGGGAACTGGTGAGACAAGTTGTTCGACCGTCTGGTGCTAGCTCGGAAGCAAAATGCAGTAAAGTAAAAACAAATGAAGAAAATGGAGGGGTATTTATAGCGGGGACCATGTGAGCAGTCATTTAATCCTTACCGTCCAAAAATAAGGGAATGGACGGATATAAAGCAGCCTCGGGAAACGAAACGTCGCGCGGCATTTAAAATATCTTTTAAATAGTTGGGCGGGAAAAAAGGGCGGCAAAAATATCCCGAGCAGGTCAAGTTTGGGATTTTACCCGAAGACAATAAAACAAGACTTCAAAGGTCTCGTCTTGCTTTACTTTAGGGGGGTGAGGTGATGTCATATGACATATTGACCTCCTCGGGTAAAATCTCTCAAGGGCCGAACAAATACATATACCGAGCATAGGACACCGAACGGAAATCACCGAGCAGGGTTTGTACCGAACACCTGTAATCCTCCTCGGTTTTCTGGTCAAAGACTAGCGAAAGACCCGGGAATAACCAACAAATTTACCGGCGTGAATGAACGTGCAATAATGGGGCGCGGATTTCTCGGACGTGTGAGGCTCCAGTTAAGCCACGATCAGAGGACATCGTGTTCCGGATCTCCCGCGAGTCAATCACTAGGAATAGTCCTATAAATACCCGCGGATGTCATCACAGAAAGGGTTGAAATTTTCTGGGCAAAAAGACTCCGAAGAGAGCAAATTTATGTATGTTCGGTCTTTTTTGTTATTTTTATAAACCGTTTATGTAAGTCATTGAACGATTATTTTTTGTGTCTAGAGAGTCCTGTAAATCATCAATATTTATAGTGGAGCTTTATACTGGACTAGGTCCCGTGGTTTTTCTCTCAATTCGAGGGTTTTCCACGTAAAAAATCTTGGTGTATTCCTTTTATTTTTCGTAAACACCTAATTCTACCAAACACGTAAAATAACGGATCACATCAATAGGGATGCCCTAATTATAATGAGAAATGTTATTGTCAGAACAATAACCGTTTTTATCCATGAATTTAACATAAAAATTATTCTGACAGCTAAAATAATTGCTTTGACAATATTATAACAAACTTATAATAGATCGGATAATTGTGGGTTTTATCCACGATTAGACACATCATTTGGTAAAGATTGCATAAGGTGCCATTTGGATGTAAGGATTTGATGGATTTGCATTTCAAATCCTTAATACAAATTCATTCAAATTGTTTGGCTAAATTTGAAATCCAGAGATTTCAAATCCACCATCTTCAATTTTAAGGTATTTTTTAATAATATCAGGATATTTCAAATTCGTAATTACTCAAGTCATTTCAAATCCAAATTTTTAAATTAATTATTAAAATGAAATACTTTCATCCAAATGCAACCTAAATTCTTTTCTGAAAGAATATATGCATCTTGGTTTTTATCCCTTGTGTTGTCACTTGAATGACAACTAGCTTCACGTTTCCAAGCTGTCTTAATTTTAATTTCCCAGCTTTTGTCCATCAAGTGGCCACTGGCTGCATTTTTTCATCTTTAATTTGGCCATTAATTTTTCATTAATCCAAATTAGTTCTTTAAAATCTCTCTAAATTAATAATATTACAACCAGAAAATTGATTAATTTAGAGAGATTATTAATTTATCGAGTATAAATTACTAATGTTAAGACTAAGTTGGGACGGGAAAAAGATCTTATTAATTTATGGAGGTTTTACTGTACAGTAATAATTTATTTGTGATATAGAGTAACATTCAATCGAAATTCTTGTATTATGAGTACGATTTGGTTGATGGACCATTAGTGATAGTTAGTAGTTTCATTATTCTATAATAAACTTTACAAATATCAAGTCCATTTAATTGATGAACTTGGTGTACCCAACAATTCTTATGTGTGTTCGAAGAGATAGATCGTCTATGGCACAACAAGTCTGACCTATCAGCACCTACGTGGTGCAGCCCTATGTTGTCTGTCGCTTAATACGAGGCTCGTTGTTACTATAAATAAATAAAGTTATGCATATGTTTTCGGCTATAGTTTTTAGTAAAATAATAAGCGCTTCATCGTAGCACAATCATTAGTGATAGTTATTTTCTTCATAAATTTCGTAATTTTATATTCAAATTTAAGTTGCATCCAGCAAGATTCATTAATTAGAATGTACCCACTTAACAAAATTTAAAACATTTCACTCTGATTAACGCAAATTAATATTTTAGCCCAACAAACCAAATTAATAAATCGAGAATATATAAATTACAGAATCTCACGACGTAACAAATGTGATTCGTGCCACGTTGTGTGCAGTTAATCAGTACGTGAAAAAAATTAATATCTTCTGTAAAATTTATGGATTTGTCAACTGTGGCCGTCTTCCAACTCAGGAGTGTAATAATAACCTAAGTCATATAAGTACGAGTGTGTGGGCGTAGACGTAGATGTTGATGTGCGAGCGCATCAATTTTCAAAAAAATTAAGTGTGGATGCGTCATAATGCGCCAATTAAAAACAAATAAATCAATAAACACATATATATATACACACACATACTGATGAAATGAATTTAAACATAAATAATCTATACTATATTATAAAGTGTAAACCCCTTATAATAACTACTTTGGTCCGTCTTAAATAAACCAATGTCAAATTACTTATATGTCCAAACAAATTACTTGGCTTTTTATTATTAAGGGGCAAAAAGGTAAAACAAAAAAACATCACATCTCTCCCTCCATGTTTCAAAACTGCTTCAGTTTAAAAAATAAAAGGAATCTCTTCATCAGTTTTAAAAAATTGTGATATGATGCGCAAAGTATTACACATATCCAATACAAAATATTTATTTATTACGTTACACACGCAACGTGTGTGCGTCGTCCGCTAGTATATATAATATTTAATCAATATTGATTTTAAATATTTATGATTAATCAAAATTAGTCACATATGATATGAAATGAATCAATAGTAGTATCAAACGTTTAAGACTAGTCAAACTTGATCTCATGTGATATATGTTTAATAAAAAATGGTCTCAAAACAATTTCAACCGTGTGACCATTTTTAATAAAACACAATTTTCGTGGGATCAATTTTGATCAGTCCTAAATGTTTGGGACTGCTATTGATTAAACACATATCTTAGGCGCTAATTTTGATTAGTTCTAAATATTTGGGACTAATGTTGATTAAACTCATATCTCACGGGACTAATTTTGAAATTTACCCTTTCAATTATCAGAATCAAGTTCTTTTATTATTTTATTTACATTAAATAATTATTATTTTTTCCAAAAAATGAAAGTATTTACACTTTCCAAATTAATGGTTATAATAGTTAACAATTTATTATAATTGATTGATCACCATTTAAAAACTTTAAAGAAGCCAGTTTATGGAAGCCAATAAATCCCTCTATTCACTGGCTAGTGCTATATATATATATATATAATGTATTTTTTCATCCTTGAAATCAATATAATATGTTACATGTTTCTTTTTAATGTTTATATGCATTATACAAATGGAAATTTTTCTATAACATAAAAAATTTAGAGTAATGTCCCTGATCGCAATAATTATCTCAGCACAAATCACCTACACCAAACATATATTATTAATTAATTATTGCTTGCCATCATATCCTCTTATCACATCAAATATCACAACATAATTTATAATTTCATAATTCTATCGTATTTAATCAAACTCTGAATTACACAACTAGCTAGGACAGATGAAAAATATTATTAAATTCTAATTTTTTTTTAAAAAAGAAATACTTATCTATATAATAGAAAAAAATATTG
Organism: Haberlea rhodopensis; assembly: GCA_907163345.1. NCBI lineage: Eukaryota > Viridiplantae > Streptophyta > Magnoliopsida > Lamiales > Gesneriaceae > Haberlea > Haberlea rhodopensis. Next base: position 3,882,365 of record CAJQUN010000022.1, on the reverse strand, counting down.
TTTTTGGCATGGACAAAACGTCAACGATATTTTAAGCATGCAAAATGTCATAGAAAATAGGACATCGCATGGCTCGATATCTTAGTGTAAAAATATAGGAGGACATTGCTACATGTTTCATTCTTATTGCCTTACATCTTAACCACGTGAAAATTATGGCACTTTTGTATTCAAACATCGTTGAGCTTTAACATATATAGAGAGATTATTAGAATTCAATTAGGGAAAGATGGGAAATTGGTCTTCTAAGTTGGCAAACATCGCTTTTGGTCATCTAATTGATTAAAATTTGATTATAGTATCATAACTCGACTTCTTTTGTATTTTAAGTCCTTTTTCAGTGTGTTGGCATAAAACCGTACATGTTTGCAATATCCAGTGTCATGTAAATAATACACAACAGCATATTAGAATTTTGGAGGAAAAAGGGCTAAAGTGCGAAAAAAAAAACTAAGTTATTTTACTAGTATCAAATTCTAACTAACTAGAGAACCTAATTATATCTTGACCATCTTATAATTTTATTTTTCTTCCAATAAATTATCGTGGTCATCTTAGTTTATTGCACCCATTACTCCAAAGGAAACCGGGCTTATTAAATAAATTGACAGTAACAAATTATTATAAATCGATCAAGGATAGGTGGAGTGGTGGAGGAACACAACTGTTTCTATCTTTGAAGTTTTGATTAAATCTCGTCTTGTTCTTCATCAAGTACAAAGAACTTGCATCATGCTAAATTGAAGTAGGCCCGCCATTTTTATGACTAAATATTGAGCATAAGCCCATCCAGATGGTTTTGATGTTATCTTTAGGGACACATCAAACTCTTGGATGAGAATATTCACAATGTGTTGCTAACTCCCTTATGTTAAGAATTGAGTTCCTACTTATAACCAATTGTTATGAGTAGAGTAACACATAATCTTTTATAAGAGTGGCATATATAGCTTTCAAGTTCCTAACGTGGGATAATAACTCTCAACACGCCCCTCACGTGTGATATTATATAAGTCAAACATGTGGATTGTTAACGCGGTGGACGGTGATTATGTGGGCGGAATAGTCAATCACATGGAAAGCATGCTCATAACCAATTGGTTATGAGGGAATAACCCAGAATCTTTTATAAAAAGCATATATAACTTTCAAATTCCTAATGTGTGACAACAACTTCAACATCTTATGTTGTGCTGGGTTGGGTCATATTTCGTTTGAATGAAGAGATATGATTTAAGAATGAATTTGAAACTTGGATTTGAAATGATACACATCTTAGGTGCATTTCAAATCGATCACAATCATCATTACATTTACATAAATTAGTAAATATGTAGATTTGAAATATATTTAATATAATTTCTTCTGAACGAAAAATTTGAAATCAATGATTTAAAATCATTCAATCCAAATATACCGTTAATATAATGTTCTTGGGTGCTAACCGTTCTACCTTCCAGCTAATAGGGGGTTGGTGAAATATCAAAACTTTTGAGTGGTTAATTTGGGTCAACTCCAGACAGCTAGGAAGAAGTATACCTTCGTGATAGCTACTGATATACATAAGCATCACATGTTGGCACGTAAAATGAAAAAAATCAATTAATTTGTTGAAACCAATAATTTAGTATAATTTAAATAATCTTGCTTTATTTTACTATTTTAGTGCAAGTTTTATATCAAAATAACATAATTTATACACCAAATATAAAATCCACGTCTAATCCATCTGATTTTAACTTTACACTTAAAGCAATATTCTCATATTATTCTTTACAGTTTTATTTATTAATTATTTAACGCGACTAGATATCTATTTAAAAATATATTGATATATCAATATATTATATATATTATTAAATAATTGGTATAATTAATTAAATTTAGTTTAAATAACTGATCTTAACAAATAAATTTAATTTTACATATATTTATATTAAACAATATAAATACAAAAAAAAGTATGTACTTATTAAATAAATAAAATAATCGAAATAATTACATATATAATTATGAAATAATTAATTAGATTATTTACAAAAATTATATTTAAAACTATTTATTATAATTAATTATTAAAAATTTGAATTTTGTTTAAAAAAACTTGTGCTAAAGTGCTCCGCTAATTTTGTCTCAGCGCTGTAGCTCTGCTCTAGAATAAAAATAATCATAAATAAAAAGAAAATTGGCCAAGATTATATATCAGGCTATCACCTTTCTCAAAAAGATCTTATAATTATTTAAAATGTTGATTATACAAAGTAATTAGAGGTTAATTTTTTAGACTCTGTGTATAAAAACAACAACTAATTTAATATTTTTGCTTAACATTTAATAAAAGCATCTTAAAATGATTTATTTTGAAGCATTACAATTATCCAACTCAAGTATTTTCTTTCTTATTCTTTAATATATAAGATACTTTGACTCTTTTTTTTCGGGGGAGTGGCTAAATATTTTTCGCATGTTGCGAGACTCGAACTCGAGTATCTCCAAAGTGGAGGTGAGTTCTTATTAGACGGGCCATGCCAGAAGCTCTATACGATACTTTGATATGTCTTCATCGCGAGTCACTATGAATTATGGGGCAAAAGTACATAATAAGTGTGGCTCCAACCTACTTAAATAGTTATCTTGATAAGTGCATTATCATGTAATCATATGTTATATATCATACATATAATTATAATTAAGAAAATTACATTTTTTTTCACGCATGTTTGTCTATTTACGATTTTTTTCCTAATATTGTCGAATTTTAGTTGTATTCCAATATTTTTTATGTTTTTCTATAATTTTAGTTCTTTTTCCACGTAGCCCAATGTGGCGTTGATATAAGATGCTATATGTACGCATAAGGTCGTTGGAGCTTTCAAACGGGTCAGATCAAATGAATGTGGATTTTGGTTAAATATGGGCTCAAAATATACCCATACCAAATAATCTTCTTCTTCTAATTATGTATTTTACACCAAACAGCTTAAAGTTTGGATTTTAGAATTACATGAGCCCAAGTGATAAGTAATCTTCTTTATTAAGCAATCTAAAAATACAAGAAAACAATATATCATATATTTTATTAGAGAAAATTGTGGGTCGGTACCGTTTCCTGAAACATTCATAGTCCAGCTAAAAAACCTTAGTTCAATTAGGTCATTCTTGGTTGAAATGACAATAATAGTCCAATGTGGTCCACGCGGTCCAATCAACTCTTAATAAAATTGCATTCTTAACCCTAGAAAAATGGTTAAAGAACAAATATGCTTCTATATAATGTTTATCATCTTCTTTATCCTAATATTCACCAAACAGTATCATTTTATGAACATGAGATTCTCCAGTTTCCGTCATCTCGGGATGAACCCAAGAGCATACTTTTGCAAAAGACTCACAGTTCATATATCATTCTTCTAATTATAATTCAAAACCCGATTTGAAGATTATGTTAAAAATAACTAACAGGCCCATCATGCTTCCGTATTACAATAAAATTTTAACAAACTGAAATATATCACTTTGAACATAATGGCACCGGGTGAAGTGGGTTGCAACGCCACCAGTCGAAAAATTACTGCCCCCAGACTGTTTTACGACTGGCTCCTCACCATCCAACCTCAGCCCCTCAGGAGAGGTTAGTCTGCAAGTTATCCGACTCATTCAGAAACCGCACAACACAACCCTTATTCGTTTCCTACCTTATGACGTAAGGTATAATCAAGATATAATAAAGAGTTAAAGAAATCTGGGAGATAGATGGGCAACAACCTTTATTTTATTCTGGAATACTTATAATATCTATTACATTAAAACGTCTCCTTTTGGGAGGAGACAAACTTGTTTAGCATCTCATAAAGATGGGGCTTGACTCAAGAACACTAAACTAAAACCAAATAGAACAATATTACAAACGATTACAAAAGAAAGAAAGAAAGAAAGAAAGGAAAGAAATTACCAAGCTATGAAAGTTGAAGAATTACAAAGCTTGGAGGCTACAATATTTATCTCGGAAAATTAGGGAGAATTTTCGATGTCATTAGCTTCCTGAATGAGTGCCTTATATAGGCATGAATCCGGATTTGAACTTAAGGTTCCAAATCTTGATAATGTTGAGTGCGCCTTAACTTTCATGTGATCTGGCATATTTTATCTGAGTGTGCCAACTGTTCTCGTGAGTGGTCCATTATTTTTGTTCGAGTGCGTTGCACAGCATCCGCACTATCTTTTAATAGTCCACGCCTTTTTCTCTGTCAGGGAATCTTTACATTATTGGTTTTTATGGTCCCCGTGCTTTAGGAAAACAGGCTTTCTTGTCAGCAGATCTTTTGTCTCTTCCTGCCTCTGATCTGTCGGGTTTGGATCGGAATCCTTTCCCAAACTCTGGTTTTTTCTGCTCCGAGCATGCTTGGCAAATATGGTCTATTCATCGGCCAATGTGTGCCAAAATTTCTGGTAGGTTTCTTTTCCCGTCGGAATCTTGTTTTCCCAAAGAATCCTTCTTTTTGTTTCAAAGAGTTCTTCGGCAAATCTTGCGGAGGTTCCTGTCATGAAATTCAGCATGAAAGTGCCGTTGGCTGAATTATGAAAGAACTTGAATGTGTATTTGACTTTGTCCATTTTCGTTAGACAAACCCAAAGACCCCATGCACGTCTGGTTGAAACTGCATCTTCCATGATAGTTCCAGCCACAATTGGTATACCTTCTGGGAGCATCATTTATAATTTTTAAGGCGTTTCCGTCTGGTCGTCTGAGCTTGATAAAATGAAAAGCTTCAATGAAGCACTTCTTCGCTAGTTCTGGAGCAGCACTGAAAAAAATACAACTACAATATATCTCCTCTGGCCAAATGTGGATTATTGGCCCATGTCTCGTGAACATCTTCTCTGATCCATTTTGCTAATTTTGAAATTTCAGAGAAATGCTGGTGCAACAGTATAAACCGAAGCAAGAGCTCCGAAAGCATACGATTCTTGAACTTCGTTTGGATGGCTGCCTGGTTTTATCCAAACTCTAGGATATATTCCGGAGATATCAACAATAGATTTGTCTGGGTTGATACCTCGTCTGGTAATTAGTTTCTCCCAAGTACGTTGGTAATCCTGCATAGGTGAAGAAACTAAATCATCATTAGTTTGAACCCTAGATTTGTCAGTCATTGGCCTAAGGTTCAACTCTTCATTTTTTACCCCGAGAGGTGCTGGGTTGACTTGAAGGTTCAGATTGTGATAACACCTGACCCTCAACATTCGCTACAGCTTGTATATCCTCAAGGAATGCATCATCTGTAGCACTCGTGATAGGGGTACTTGAATCCCTTGCCTCTGGGTAGATGAGTCACGTTCTCTAAACACTCCTTTCTGCACCAATGAAGGTGCGGCCTGGAGGATGTGCCCTTTCAAGACTTCAAACAATCCTTCATGATCCCGAAAGCATGCTCGTAAGTAATCAGTAACAAGTTCCTGATCTTCTCTTTGAAGCCGTCCTACGACCTTCACATTGAAACAAAGAGTCCCAAAGTCTCGTTACAGGATCTCCAGATTTTTCGTGAGATTCCTAACTTGTTTGAGTGTATCGCTAGCAATGTGTCCCTCCATTTCGTGTTAAGAAATCTGCAAGAATATTTTTTATCAGATTTTACAATGACAATATCACAATCATAATATTGACATTAAGCTTGCCATCTTAAAAGTCTAGCCTTTTTCTGGTTTTGATTCAATTTTATTTTTCAGAAAAGACTTAACACTAGTACTATCTATTTTTCAAGATAAATTTCTTTGCGAGTAAAAATAATGACCATTTTTTAAAAGCCTTTTGTTGAGCCTTTAACGCATGTTTGAGTTTAATGCTTAATTTATCTCCGGGTTATTTATGAGTTTTGATGATCAACAAAACTTGTGTTTGTTATACTAATGTGTTTACTTAGTGTACAGGTTTAATGGTTAAAAAGTGGAATGATTGAAGAAAATCAAGTGTGCAAGGCATAGGGCAGATCGCCACAGGCGATGGTGACCATCGCCCCAGGCGATGGCAGCCAGGAGGGCTTCGCCACACACATCGATTGGAGCGACGCCAAGGCTCGCGCGCAGGGGGAGTTTGCCTAAGGCGATGTCTTGATCGCCTGAGGCGATGGCCTGAACGCCTGAAGCGATGGCCTGAACGCCTGAAGCGATGGCTGCTTTGCCTGAGGCGATGGAAGTTTTTGAGCAACCGAGGCTACGTCATTGATTTGTGGTATTGATCGCCTGAGGCGATCGGGACATCACCTGAGGCGATGTGTGCTAGATTGTGACCGTTGGGGCGCGACGATGGTGATCGCCCAAGGCGATGTTCGAGGCTATGTTGGAGTGATTCCAGCCTTAAGTGTAGCAACGGCTAGTAGGAGCCTTGGGGGCCTCCTACACTATAATATGGATGTTTTGGAGCATTTTGAAGACAAGAAACAAGTATATAAACTTCAAGAAAGCTTTGCTTATTCAAATTCTATCTAGCATTGCAAACTCCATACATTTGTGTTGTATTGGAGTTTGTGATTCATTTCTTGTGTGAGAGTCTTGTGTTCTTCGTGTTGTTACATCGTGAAGGTGTTGTTGATTTATTGTAAGGTCCTCCAACACCGACGCAAGTTGAAAATTGTAAAAGTCATCAACAAGTAAAGTTGGTGCAAGTGTTGTGGCTATCCTTGGAGCCCTTAAGGCCAAGAAGACTCGTGAAGAGTGTGGGTAACTCGAGAAGAGTTTTGTGTGGCTATCCTTGGAGCCCTTAAGGCCAAGAAGATTCATGAAGAGTGTGGTGCTCGTGAAGGGCTGTTTTTACTTGGAAGAGTTGTATTGTGGCTAACTTGGAGCCCTTAAGGCCAAGATCATTTTCGTTCTAGTGGAACCTCGGTTGGACGTTTTCTAGCCGGGAAGAGGAGACGTAGGCGATTCATTGCTGAAATTCTATAACAAATTCTCGTGTCTTTTATCGCTTTATTTAATTTACGCATTTATTTATTCCTTCATTTTATTTATCGTTCGATTGACTTGAAGTCTTCCGCAGCGCAAGCTCAACATTTTTGCAAACTCATTTTAAAAAGCTAAAGTATCTAAGGAACCTCATTCACCCCCCTCTTCGGTTCCAACACCTTTCTAACTGCAAAGAACTCCTCGTTGATGTGTCATCTGATAACTTCGCTGCTGTCAAATAGACCACTACAATATCTGCATGACACTTCTTCATCTGGTGTGACTTCATAAGTACCGCAGCCCACCAATGATCATTGACATCTGTGTATAATACAGTTCATCCTCGTCGTTTGGAATTGTAAGCTTTGGTAGTTGCCTGCAAACCTCTTTAAGCTGTTTGACAGCTTGTCTGTGATCTTCATTCCACTCGAACTTAACATCCTTTTTGAGTATTGGGCTGAACACTTTCCTGTGGTTTGTTAGGTTATTGATGAACATCCTAGCAAAATTAACAAAGCCCAGAAAACTATGAAGTTGCTTTAAATCCTTGAGGTCATCCGGATATCCTTGCACTTATTCAACAATATGATTCTGCAAGATGATTCCCGATTCATCAATCTCAATTCCAAGGAACTCGATTTGTCTGGTGGCAGTTACTAACTTCCTTTCGGGGAACACTAATCCTTCCTTGTAACAAACATCTTAAAAAATTTCCAAATGTTTAGGATGTTCTTTCATGTTTTTTACGCAATGAATATATCGTCAATATACACGAACATGAAGCTGAAGTAATCTTTGAAAAGATTGTCCATCTTCCTTTGATATATCTGGGGAGCATTTGCCAATCCATTGGCATGACATTCCAGATATAGTGTTTTTGTGGTGTGGAGAAAGCTGTGAACCTTTTGCTTGCTTCCTCCATTTTAATCTGGTAGAATCCAGACTTACAATCAAACTTAGAAAACACTTTGGCATTCTTGATGCTATTTACCAAATGTTCTCTGCTCGGGATATAGTATCCGTCAAATTCCAAGATCTCGTTGATACCTTTGTAATTGATCACCAATCTTGGTTTTCCTCTTTTAATTTCTCCATGATTCCGTACTAGAAATCTCGGACTGCTATATGGAGAAACACCTGCTGAGATTAACTTAAGGTCAAGATGTTCCTTAAGTATCATCTGCATATCTTTCCGATCTTCCTGGTTCATGGGATTAGTTTGTACCTTACGAACTCATACTATCTTCCAGTTTTCACCTTCAAAGATGCTGTAAGCTCATTTCTGTCCCACCATGCTAGAGGATCCTCTTTGTAGTTCCTCTTGATCTTCCTTTCTACTTCATCTGGAGTGATTTGCTCTTCGAAGGTAGTTTCGGGTTGCATGGCCTCCTCATGTAATGCCTTTTTCAGTAACATTAAGGTTTCTGCAATAACTTCTTCTTCGTCTTCATTCATATCTTCATCCTGTTCTCTGAATGACAACATTTATACCATCAAAAGTCATTTTTCGCATTTGACCAGTTCCGTGTTGTCTATATTGAGGAATTACTTTGCCAAATTTCCGCTGATCCTTCATCTTTGGGTCAAAGTTTTCCTTCATTACCACGTTTTCTGCGAAAACTATTGGGGAATTCCTGTGAAAAGCCTTCTGTAGTCGCTGCACAATAATCTTATGATCACAAAGGGTTGTGAAAATAAGTCTCATTCTCATTCTCCTGAGTGAACCTCTTGAATGTCTGTAGGAAATTGTTTCCTAACAGCATATCTGCTCCTGTATCATGGAAATAAATAGGTGGAGTCTTGACTTTGTACCATGGGATACTGCATGCTCCGTCGATTATTATTTCTGCTCCCTGGACCCCTTCATTAAGGATAAGGATCCGCTTGGAAAAGTCTGTTCCGACAATGGCTGGTAACTTTTCACCAACCTCTTGGGGGAAGATATCGCGCCTGACAGTACATATTCTAGCTCCTGAGTCAATGTAAGCTGCAAAATATTCTGCCCGATACTTTGCATATAACATCCTGACGGAGATGTATATGGAGAATGGACTGGTGGTCTTCTGATCCTATATCTCTTTCCTTGCACCGTGAATTCCATTCCGTTTTGCAATCTTTCTCAAGGTTTATGTACCTCGAGAAATTCAATCCCTAGAATAAGCTCTTCTGGGATTCTTCCTGTAATTCTTGCAATTGTTAGATCAATTTCACCAATTTGAAGGTTTCCTTGATACCTGCCAACTGTAGGTTGTTGCAACTAGTAGAGGACATCACAAGGGAAGATAATATCCTTCTCCGTAATGTCAAAAATTATCTGCACTTCTCTCCAGCCTTCTAGGCATTTCAGATTTCCTGTTGTTTTGAATACATCGGGGATTTTCTGAATTCTGCTCGAGACTGCCTTCTGTTTCCCCCCCGGATAGTTGCTGATTAACCTATCCTGTTGGAAAGACATCCTTCTTGGCTTGATCATAAGGCTCCTGCTTCTGTTCAGAACATGTTGATCTTGTATCCTCATGTTGATCACTCCTATTGTCGGAATATCAATAATGTCCGGCAATACTGCTTTGGCGAAGTCTTTGAAGATTCTGGGGACTTCAATGAATTCCTTTCTCAACAATACTTCTGAATGATGAGTATTCGAGAGCGCACATGACACCTTGTAGGTGATCAAGTAAGACCTGATCCCTTCTTTCATCAAATCACTTCTTTTAAAATCTTGATGAAGAGTTAGAACCTTGTTGAAATATAAATCTCCCAAATTATATGCAGTTCTAGGATAGATGTTGAAAGTCCGCATACAAATTTTCTGCAACTGCTCCCAAACAAGAATCTTTGAGGTTCGGGATTCTCTTGTCGAAGATTGCCAGATTGAGTGGCGAATCAATTCTTTCCTTGAAAGTTGCCTTGATGATTACTCTAATGGCTCCAATACGAATCCATGAGAACGTGTTAGCAAGTTCTCTTTTAACCTTGTTCTTAATCTCCTGGATTTATCTGTAGAGGATTAACTGCATTTCAATTTGGTTTCCCGTGAATTCCATTGGGATCGCAAATTCACATGTTGTTACCCTATGGATAATCTGATGCTTCCTGCTTCGAAAACCAATCATATCCATGGCTTTTTTCATTGCTCCAATTGTAAATCCATCATACATCTGAAGCTTTGGTTCTTCCTTCATGATCCTCATAAGGATTTTATGAGAAACAGTTGTATGAGAGAAGAATCCAGACGGGTCTTCTATGATCAGGTGCTGAAAGAACTCTCCTTCACTCTGATTCTGAGCTGGATTCACCTCCATCAGAATAGATATCTTCTTCGTAGGGAATATCCTCAAATTGATACATATGTACCAAATCCTGGAAATAGACAGCATCCTCAAACTCCTTGGTATGCTCGAACTGCCTTACTCCAGGGCTTTGGTTTTCTGGACAATCTATAGAGATATGTTATTTTACTCCGCATGTCCAGCAGTTACACTCTCTGAAACTTTCATTTGCACGAGTATGAGTGCGTTTGAAAGTTCTATTTTATTGGTGTTCTGCTCGAACTCGCTTGATTAGAACATGTTGATAAGGTTCTACTCCTTGTTGGTCCTGATCTTTGCCCAGATCTGTAACTTTGGGCTTTCTGTTTTTTCTAGGTCTCCATGAAGACCTACTTCTTCTTGAACTACTTCCTCGGGCATAAGGATGAGCTCTGTGCTTTTTCATCTTTCGCCTTTGGGGGTAGTTTCCAATGATTGTAGGGATATCATTTCATGTACAACAAAGAAGAGCTGTTTTGTTGATTCCTCTGAGCTTCTTGTAATTAATTTGGAGTTTTTCTTGGTAGTACCACTCCGCGAGCTTTACCTTAAGAAATGGTACCCTTCTAGACACCGACTCGATTGCATGAGGTGCATATTTTTGGATAAGCATTTCTCTCCATGGGCTCAGTATTTTGGCAAAGAACAGTTATGTTGCATCTTTTTCTTCTATCTTTGCCTTCTATCTATACTTTGTAAAGAGTTTGATATACTCGTCTACATAACATATATCATGTAGTTTCAGGCTAATTAGAGCTTGTCTATATTTTTTAGTCTTCTCTTCCTCCATTCCCTCGAAGTAACGTACTCCAATGAAACAGATTTTACAGAATTTTGCCATCTTGTCCACGATTTCTTTCAGAGACTCTCCGGCTAAAACTTCTTCCTTAATACCTGGGTCTCTCATATCCAGACAATCTTGATTGATCCTTCCAAACTCATTTTAAGTAGTAAAATGAGTCATTCTTTACTTAGATCAAGCGTTCCTGCTGCTATTCTCATTGATGAAGCCCATTCATCAATAAGAACTTCTCTGTTTTTGAAATCCAAGATATCCATGTTGAGCATAAGTCCATATGGATGGATTGGATCTAAGGCGTTTGATGTATATCTGACCCGCGAGAACGGATCCTTGTTCCAACTAGGGGATCCAAAGTTGCTGATGTAAAATCTTCCCTGTGTGGCATACTTTGATCACCTTCGGGTGGATTGTGTGACCCGAAACTTTCTTGTGGTGGAGGTCTTGTTACAAGTTCTCTCGTCTTGAATTCTACGAGATTAATCCCGCAAACGAATAAGCAAGATCACGTAGATCTTCCAGGTTGATTCTTTCAATTACTTTGTGGGAAGTATGTGCTCTGCAATAATTTTTCAGTCTCTGTCAAAGACCTTCGGACCTCCTCATCTTTCCCTTATTGGTGTTATGGGGTTTTGTTCCATAGGACGATGGTAACCATCATCCGTTCCTTCTTCCTGTCGAACTTGGTCTTGACTCCAACTCCTTAACTCGGGTTTGAACATCTCGAATGTTTTCAAGAATTTTCTCCTGATGTCTAATCATAATCTCCATCTGACTTTGAATCTGATGGATCTGTGTAGGGACATGGTATTGCAGGTAGCCATAACGTTACACTATCTTTTGGATCTCTCTAAGATCTTGGGATATCTTAGAAGAATCCGGCTCGATTTCTCGAATGGTTGGTTCTCTCATCCTAATCATCTGGTCCGGACCCTGTTGGATCATTGGGGCTTGGAACAACGTCCTCATGTTCATGATGATCGTCTTCCTGAAGTTCGGCTAATTCAAACTGTAGTTTGAGGTTCATTTGATGGAGCCTCTTAGCCATCATCTCTAGTTTCTTGTAGTGGTTTATGCCGGGTGTGCATAATCCGGTTCCTCCTAAAAGTATCCACTTATGGTTGAAGCGTTGAGCTTCTGCCATATGCTTCTGATTTAATGCTTCCAATTTTTGGAAGTACCACATGTATGAATGACACTTCGAACATTCGTTCGGGTCCATAATTTCTTGAATCATCTCCTCTGTATATGTTACAAATTAATATTCAAGATATTATTATAATATTTCCAGAATAAACCTAGGCTCTGATACCATTTTGTGCCAAAGATCGCAAAAAACGAGGACTTGTAAAAAGAAGAAGTTAAATGCACTTTTTTATAAGTACAAGGATATAAAATATAATTAAATATCATATAGAGGCTTCTTTATAAATAAAACAAAAGCTTAGGGAGTAGAATGCAACTCACCACCATTGAGGGGGTAAAAGAGTCAAAATAAAACACCAAATTGATTTGAAATTTTGAAATTGGACTTATTTGAATAAAAGTTTATCAAAATTGGATTTTTCTACATTATTATTTTTTCTCAAGACTCAAGTGAATTAAGTTTCCCAAAAGGGTACTTCCTTGCAATTCCCCCATTTTATTATCATGAGGAACAAAATGAAAAGTATTGAAACCATATAATAAAAATATATTAAAATCCTATTTAAGTTGAGCAATTTTTTTTTAAAATAGATGAATCCTGTGGACCATTTGGATTACTTGATGGTGATTTTGAGGTCTAAATACATGAATCTCGTGAACCATTTGGATACAATATTACTCGTCACTGTGAACTCATAATTTGATGCTATAACTATAAGCGTCGAATCGAACCTTCCCTAGGCTAGCCAGATCGTGCAACTTCCAATTTCAAAAGCATGACAACCAAAGACATCTGCGGACAAGTTATGCAGCTAATCCAAATATAGATTAGACAAGAGTTATACCCCGCTTCGTCGGAGGTCAATCAATGTACGAGCCAAGGATTATAAACAGCAGACAGTATCAGCAATTTCCATTACTCGTACAAGTTTTTCAAAATTTATATAAATTTATGGCATTAACATGAAACAAGACAACCGCAACAAGGTAAAATTAACCAATTCTCCTTCTGAAGGAAGGTCGTCATAGATAGCAGAATAACCAACATAAAATTTGGGGTAAGGTAGAAGACAAAACAGAGAACCAAAGCACACCAGCACAAAACATTGAATCAGCTTCAATTCGATTGCAGAGAGGTGCTGTCTTCCATAAGCCCTTTGCAAATCTGAATATTTAATATCTTGATTGCCTTCTTCCCCTGAAATATGAAAAGCGATGAGCAACCAAGATGCCAGCACTTGTGACTATTTACAACCTAAGACTGAAGTACTTTACCGAGGAGAATAAGAGCGAGAACTAGAGCGAGAGCGAGACCGAGACCGCGAGCGCGATCGTGAATGATATGTACGAGCAGCTCTACCCCTGCTTGGACTACGGCTGTCTCTATACCTTCTGCATTAAACACATGAAATTGAACTCCTCAAAACGCAAAACTGACTGATAAGATGTGTTCATGCCAATGTTACAGAAATTATAGGAGGCAAAATTAAATGAACACACTAAATTTCACAAAAATGAAAGAAAATCAAAATTAGATATGCTCATATGTAATCGTAGTTCGCTAACTAACGGCAAGTTCTATGTTTACTGTTACCACGACAATGCAAAAGGTGACAAAGTCATGTCAGTGTGTAGCAACGCTCTAAACCACAGAAGAGCGTAAAGAACCAAATTCATGAAAGTATAGCATATTCAAAAATGCTGCAAGACTCGAGTTAAAAAAACTTCTCTGAATGGGATTTGGTTTCCACAGATATTATAACAGGGCAAGAGATGAAATTGACTCTAATATACACTGCAGATATGGAATTCTAGTGGCATTCACACAAAACCGATGAAACAGTTTATACCTAGGAGAGCGGCTATAACTTCTTCCTCTACTTCGGCTTCGACTTTTATATCGACTTATTCGATTTGTTTCTGCAAGTTTTTCGAGCCTTTGCTTTTCTTGTTCTCGTTTCTTAGCCATTTCAGCAGCAGAATCTTTTTTAACTGCAAAAAAAAAAAAAAAGCAATTATGCGACCTTGCATATGATCAATCCGAGCTTAGTAAATTAAGAAAAAATATCCTAGACTCCTAGTTATCTATTTTTCACAACATATTGCAGCAGATGAATGGCTCGGGCGCTTCACTTCTAGAATAAACATCAAACAAAAAAATACTTTGTTTGTTTAGTTGTTTGTCCATGATCCTTTTAAGTCGTTCTTGAGGAGTTTCCTTCTTGTCCCCCTGTTGCTTAGAGAGATTGCTACTGCTTGTTGCTTTGCTCAACTTTGCTAGTGCATTGGACGTACTGCCAAGAGAAATAAGAGAAAAATAAGCCAGAAAGGAAACCATGATAAGAAATGTCGAAGAGTTCTCACAAATCTCACAATAAAAACAATGTTGATTAAAAATATATAATGCATATCAGAAAAACCAAATGCTATACCTCGGTGTTTTCAACAGCAAGGTGCTTTTATCTTTCTCAAGAGATACACCAGATGCAGGGTCTATATGGAGGGCCTCGAGTATGTGACCGGATGATGGCCTGCATGAAAGCAGAAGCATTAGAAACACTTTATGGGACTTCCACCAGCTCAGATGCAGTCATAGATGTCCAGCTCAGGGAAAAAGAGCTCCAAAAAAGAAGCTTCCTTCCCTCATCCCCCTGGAAGTTATGCTTGTAACATAAATATGATTTGTTATAAACCACAAAAGTTTGGCTCGGGTAACAATATGGAGGCTAAGCTTCAGCAGAGTAAAGAGTGTCCAATCTATCTTTGCAAGAATTAAAGGTCGAGTGCTCCGACCGGTTCAATGTATCAAGCTGAGATTGCGGAGAAGGTGGTGGAGAATATCCTTCACGCTGTGGCTCATCTCCATCACCAGCACTCCCAAATTCAGTAATATACTCTATTTTGGGACCACTATCCTTGCTTCGATGAGTATCAACAGCATTCACTCCACGTGAAGAGCGTCTTAATTGTGACGGGGAGTATGATCGAGACCCAGACCTTGATCTGTCCAAAACAAACACTGTTCACTATCGTCTACCAGTTGGCTTATTTTGAAACAAAAAACAACTTGCGAGCATATTAACCTTTTAGAACGTGAGTAAGCTTCATAAGTAGGACTCCGCCTAGAGTCCCTGCAAATTATCAGACTAAAGCATATTAGAACCACCAATTACTTCCATAAATTAGCTCTCCACATGTTCTAGTAAGTGCATTAACAGGAGAATGAAGCATTCACCGATAGGGATCGTGACGAAGTACTCTTGTTCCATTACTCCTGGCAGCTTCTCTTTCCCTCTCTCTTTCCATCTGAGAAGCTTTCCTTCTTTCTTTGCGACTTAGCTTCCGCTGATGTAGAGGTAATAGAGATGTACATGAACTATAAATATCCAACCAACCTCCCTGAATCATGTCATGAGTCCAAACTAGACACAAACTTACAATTAAAGGATCTCCCTTGATGATTTCTTTTTGCCTCATTTTCTCCTCCTTAGCCTTTTTATCCATATACAAAAGCCATCCATACCTCTTTACTCCGAATTCTCTCGCAATTGACTCCATCACTTCATCATTACTGTCATCACTGTTAAAATCTTCTTCTTCTTCTTCTTCATCTTCATCGTCATCTTCTTCACCATCTGAATATTGAGTATCTTCTTTTCCTTCTCCATCATAAGAGAAACCAACTTGTGAATAAGACCCTTTGCTGGGTTGAGGTTGAGCCACATGAGATCTACTGCAACGACAGTTTCCAGAAGATGGTTAAAAGAGCAAACATGAAAATTAGTTACAAGCAAATAAACAAAGAGAACAACCCAAATAAAGGCCAATCAGTACTACAGGACAAAAAAAACCATCATGAAACAAATATCTAGCACCAACAGACAAGAAACTGAAACGTTTGGATTCTGGAAGTAGAAGCAAGACTGGAAGCATGAGATACCACTCCCTGAAACTGACTATACTGGTAATAGCATTCTGCCATCACACCAAATCTGGCACTCTAAAGTGTGGAAGAGTATGCATGTGGCCAAGTTGGTACCAGCAGTATAAATTGACAGTGCCTTTACCAAGACAAGAAGATTTCAAAATTATAACTAGCATTAGAAGAAATCTGCACCTGTCTGATCTGAGAAACGCTGTGATTTTAGCCTCCATCTCTTGGTTAACATGTTGCAACCCATCCTCGTCAGTAACTGACAAACTTCTTGTTAATCCTTAAAAGTAGTGATTAACCATAACCATACAATCCAACAGTGATCATTGTATGGCAAATCATGCTTAACTAGAGATAATACACAATTGCACGTAAAGAATAGTAAACCAAACAAATGACTTGTAATAAACAAAAAAGTACCGACATCCTCTACGGCGATGCTTAATTAAATCCCGATAACGCTCAAAATTAACGAACTCCTCTAGCTCTTCTTCTTCTTCAGTTTTATCAGGGACTCGAGATCGTCGGGAACTGGTATCACGAATAAAATCAAGAAGAGCACGGCCATCGAATCTGTAAAGAGGATAAGGAAGCTGTCAATGAGCAAAGCAGACAAATCCCCAATAGATTTCCTTACTAAGTCGGCAATTCACCAATTGGAAATGCAATTAAGTAGAATCAAAATACCTGTCAATTAAAATATCTTGCTTCCCATTCCAAGGTATCCTGATATATGACAAAGTGCTCACCTCAAATTTGATGAGAGAATGCAAGAATCCAAATTGAAAAATCACAGAAGTACAAGCAATAAAAACAGCTAAAATCAAGAGCAAATTAAGAACAATCAGAATAATTAATTCATCCTAAACATCTATTTTCACAATTAAACGAAAAATTCGCAATCAATGTGGTTCAAAACACTAGACTAAAATAATAAAAAACTTGGTCTTCTTATCTACATGGCCTCCAAATTATAATAAATTATTCAATTAGAAACGCGCAAAAAATGAGAAAATTAGTACAATAAAAAATGAAAAATCATACAAGCCTTGCTGATCCTGGGTGGCTTGGTAGAGAGCGTCATCGCGGTGGATGCGGCAGCGAGATCCGACTGCCTGGATCGACTGCAGAGGGTCGCCGCGACGCTTAGCCAGGTATATGGCTCGGCGCTGAGCCCGCTTTCGAGCCGCGTCCATCATATCGTGCACCTTCCTCTCCGACTTCCGAGCCTCATGCCACATGTTGGTCGATTAGTTCAGCAAGACTCCAATCAAATTTTCACTCTTTGTTATAAACTACAAGCAAATTACAGTTCACGGTATGATACGACTAACTTTCGATTATTAAGAAGAAACCCTAGGGCTGCAAATTTACCCCCCATTTTCATTTATAGCATATTTTTTACAGTAATTGATGTTCGAAACACGCGAAATTGTAGAATCGGTGTACCATAGGTTAAATTTACAATTTAGTACTCTTATGGTTCAGATTTCTCGGTTTGTCCTCACAATGTTTCATTATTTCAATTTGCTCCATCTATTTGAGTATCTCTTCAATTAGTCGAAAAATATTGTTTTAAACAGTGATCATATTATTAAGGGTAAATAGCGGACACCCCCAACGTTCACACACTTTAACACTTCATCCCAACCTTTCAAAACGTTCACTTAACCCTTGAACAATTTTTAGCAGCGCACTTAACCCCTTAAATAATATTCGGGAACTAGTTTTTCGAATATTCTGACCGTAAATTTCTCATATGCGTCACACATACCATAGTCGAGGGTATGCATGTTTTTTCATGTATTTTTTCTAAGAATTTTACGAGTATACCCATAAGAAAATACATAAAAATGAATTTTACGAGTAACGACAGTCGAGGAATTTTACTCGTAAAAGCCTTGCAGAAAATACATGAAAAGACATACAAACTCTCGATTGTGGCATGTGAGACGCATGTGAGAAAATTTACAGCTAGAATATTTGGAAAATTGTCTCGAATATTGTTTAGGGGTTAAGTTTAATAGTTCTCAATCACAGCTTTAAGTATTAAAAAAGTATGATATTTAATATAATGTTAATTATATAAAACCAAATAATAGATAAATTAATATATATAAATATAATAAATGTATAAATTTTCAAAAGCAAATAAAAGGATGAAACTTATAGTTATTAACAATTTCACACAATCAAACCACTAAAAGAAGGCAAAACATAATCCAATATTTGGTCGGATTCTAATTCAAATTTTATCTTCCTCATTTAACTTAAGTTATGTGTTATCTAAAAAAATACTTTTATCGGATTAAGGTAAATGTGGACGCTCCAGTTAATGAGAGGAACAGAGTAATTGGCGTTGGAGGGATTGTTAGGGACTGGGCATGCAGAGTGATTGTAAGGCCTATGATATCTATTTGTTCTATTATGTATAATTTCAGATTTAAGTTCATTAAACTATCATAGAATTCATGTCATTTGTTCTACCAACTTATATATCTTGTACATTATACATACACATTTAGTAATAAATGTGTACAAAACGTAGATCTCTCAAAAGACAAAATAATCTATGTTTCCTTAGGCATGCTGACTCTATTATGCCGTTCTTTTCCCAAAAGTCTACTCTGGACATATTTTTTCCCTACTTAAACCAACCCAAAGCAATGAACATAATACAATATCAAGATTTCTAAACATTAACAATGCAAGAAGGTGCATAATAAACAAGTATGAAGTACTCCCTGTAGCCATACAGTTATGGACATTCCTTTGGCTGCTTATGTTGATTCAAATCATAATTAACACAAGATTATATCATTAGAATTCATAGAATATTTCTCCAATGATATCCATTTCTTACTTATTAATACATATGTAATTATTCATTTTGATTACACATTATTTACTGTAATGTTAATAGCGGCACTTTGGCACTGCTTGCTTAAATATCATAGCGGCGCTTGGCTCCGCTTACTAAATATCATAGTGGTACTTTGACCCTGCTTAATAAATATAACATCGATGCTTGACCCCGCTTACTAAATATCATAGCGACACTTTGACCTCGTTTAATAAATATGATAATGGCACTTAGCCCCGCTTATTAAATATAATAGTGGCACTTGGCCCCACTTATTAAATATCGAATTCATATCTCAAATACACGTGCTTAATTCAACAACATAATTATTAATTTTATGATCGTACATCTCTACGTACCTTACTTGTCCATAATTGAAATCAAGCTAGCTTTCTCGAGGATCTGATGCTCTAGAAGGCTCTACATAAATTAACAATGAACATTATTTTTTATAAAATATTATTCTTCAAATTCTCAAGACTTCGTAAATTTTTTTTAAAAAGTTTGCAAGGCGCGATCGATCGAGCCATATCTGCCAATTGATCGCGAGCCCTGCTTTTTCCCCATTTAAACATTATGCCCCATCAACTAACATTAAATCCCCTTCTCTCTACATTCACAATACTTTATCTACACACACTCTTTCATATTCCAAACATAAATCACAAATTTCAACAAAATCATCATAAAATTTTAAAATCCCCAAACACCCAACTCATCATTCAACTTATATTAGCATCAAGCTTAAATAAACTACTACTAAAACATGAATAACTTACTTCTTGTGCAACATCCAAAGTTTTGAGCCCAAATGAGTGAGAAATGTCTTGAATTTAGGGAAGGTAAAAGTCGGAAGGGTTTTGAGGTGTAAAATCGATTTTTGTGTGTGTGATTGTGTGAAGTGTGTGAAAATAAGATGACATAACTTTCTATATTTGACATGGAGTCCCTAACATGTACTTTTCATAATAATTTGCCCCCAACACAATAATATTTGCTTAATCATCATCACCTCCACAACCCACATTAAAAATCATTTAAATTTTATGGTTCCTCCCAATTCACTACTATATTTATAAATTTAAATTCCACAACCATTATCAACATAATAACCACAACATATGTGTACTATATTTGAGGTATCACAGTGATGGACTGGAGGTAAATATAGTTAGCGCCGTGATGTAGCCGGTGATTAATGAAACAATCGCTTGCCGGGAAGCAGTATAATTTGTTGGCGGCGTGGGATGGGATATGATAAGAGGTGGAAGGGATTTTTTAACTGTGATGATGGGGTGGATAAGAGAGATGATATATTGATTGCTCTTAGTCATGTTATTTTTTATATTCATCCGAGTTTACATTATTTAAGACCTCATATGCTACGTGTAATTACAATAAAATTGTTCATGATGTTGCAAAAGCATCAAATTGTATATATGCATAGTTAATTTTTTATCCATTGGAATATTATTGATAATGATATGAATCGTTTTTTAATAAAAAAAAATACTAAACACAAATCATCCTACACAGCATAAAATTAGCGTCAATGCGTAGCTTATACCTCGGGCTATCCAAATATGCAGTTGCATCGACCAGGTAAAACACATTCTATTTCACTTACACCTTATTCTCCTAGCTACCATAATATTGTTCAAAATTTATGGGCGTGTATCTTAGGAAAGTAGCAATCAAAAACAACAAATGACTTTTTAGTAAGAATGTCGATGCGAGATTTATAATCTCTGTCTTTAAGACAATATTGCCCCGCACGATGCTAACGGTTTACTTTGGTAATTTGTCTCCCAAGATACAACGACTATGATTTGTGATAGGAGCACTCCAAATCACAAATCTTTTAAACCACAAAGGTTTAAAAGCGCTCAATATTCAACAATGATGAAGATCCACAAAATTACTCAAATTCGATCTTTTATATGATGTGAATTTCTAAAATTCCATGTCTAATTCATTCAAGGGTTGTTTCTTATATATTATACCAAGTTGTGTCATCAAGAGATACCATATGGAAGCATCCAATTATGAAAAATTGCACCCCAACATGAATGGACACACCATTTAATTTGAAAGCATCCAATCATGAAAAATTGCACCCCAACATGAATGAACACACCATTTAATTTGATTCAAATTTCCAACAATTTTCCACAGGAATTAAATTAATGTATGTATGCAAATGAGCGCTTTTAACGAATATTACGGCATGTGGAGAGATAGCTTGCGGCTTTGAATCTTCCGTAGTAGTATTCAATCGGATTTACTTGACTTAATAGTGAATATATAGTCTTGAACTATTTAGTCGTTGTTGTAAACCTAGACAATTGAACCCACACCATAACAATTCTAACATTCGTATTGTTTTCTTACGGTTGTGTCCGTTTCGGCCATGGACCACGTTGGTTTCATAAGTGCTTTTCATTCTTTGAAGCGGCAACACTTCGCACTTACGTAGGTGATCTCCTAGAAAAGTATCCCGCCATACTCCAACATATTCTAATATGTCTTATGAATCATAAAGGCATTTTGCCTATCCTCGTACCCCTTTTGCAGGCTACACCCATTATCATAAGAATGAGTCGGAGATTAATTCTCCAAGGTGTTTATACAATCTCATAATTTAGTTGGCCCTTTTGAACCTAGATCTTGGGATCTCCAGTCAACAAGGCTGAGTATCCACTATGAGATTTTGATTATAGGGTTTTAACCTTATTCCCCTCGATAAACTTCCACATGATCTATCGGTTAACCAATTTATATGCGGATCTGTGGTTTCACATAATCATTCATGATTATGCCACTAGAGATCATTTTGTCATATAGCATTAGCGCAACATATTTTAGTTGCATGCACATGATTTTTCTCTAACAACTTATAAAGCCACTCGGCCTAAGAAGCTTTATATGTTTTGCATAGAGAATTTTCTACAACAGTATATCTTTAGTTTTGGTAATCACATTACATCTTTTGCATCATTTTATCCTTTTAGGATATTTCCATCATCGAACGCTTTATTTCTTTTCTTACAAAATTCGAGACCAGATGAAATACTCAACTTTAATTCACAATTCATATTTAAGCGCATAGATTCTTAAAAATTACAAGTTCAAGATTCTATTCCTTGTAAACTTGAAATGTAAGAGCAAAGCTTAAACTTTGAAACTCGAATTAATCATTGAGATTTAATTCTTTAAATGTCTTGGAAACTTTAATTCCAAGCATTGTTCGTGATGCACACACGTCAAAATGTCTTGTCAACATTTTTCTTTGTTATCTGATGATTTCTAAATTGCTTCTCCAATGAGCATATCATCAATTCACAAGCATACATATGCTTAGGTGTGTTCACATTTGTCACACTTGTTAATTTATTTGACAACATGATTTGTCAAACTCTTCATGTCTTTTATTTGGCGTTTGTTATGACTTTACTTTGACATTCATATTTCTAGTTTAACCAAGCACCCCCACATTTCAAATATTGTAGGAAACTCTCTTTTCCTTCAATCACAAGATTTTTTGTCATTGCCTAAATGTGGTACTTAGTATGTGATTGACTCATAGAATTGCAACCCCCACAACTTCGGGATAGTCACGAATTGCACTAGCGTTCAAACTTTCGTGTTTCAAGTTCTAAGCGTTATCGTCTTACAAATCAAAATTCAAGTTTTTATTTCTTGAAAATTTCGGATTTAAGCGTGCTTGCTTGTAAAAGTTGAAACTTGGATAATATTATCAAACTCGGTTCACAATTTGTAATTTAAGCGCACTAACTTAGAAAACTTGAATTCAAGATTTTAAATCTTGCAAATTAATGTTGTAAGCGTACTAGCTTAGAAATTCAAAATGAACCAACATCGCCTAGTCAAAATTTGTGGCTTCGATTTATCACTTGTGTTTTAAGCGTACAAAGCTTAGACACTTGAATTCAAGATTTTATAGTCTTGCAGATTCAAGCTTAAACTTCAAATTCTTAGACAACACAAGTATAATCTACTCAAAATTTCCCATAGCAAAACTCATTTGCTAAATTTTATTAAAATCTCATTGGCCTCGTTTTTGCTTCATAACAAAAAAGTCACAACAATATCATGTGCAAATATTGATAAAGTAACAAATTACTTTTCCCACATCTCTAGTTTGCACAATATTTCCATCACAAACATCATTGCGAGTTAACTCTAGAGACGTTACGATTCTTCTAACAAATGAATGACAATTTTGTTAACTTAGTGCCCACACAAGTAATAAATTTAACATTACAATTTGTGATGTGAACTATGGTTTAAATGACCCTAACAATAATGCCACAAACCATAAGATTCAATACAAGAAGTAATAACATAAATTTTATTGCTTTCAACAAATATATCATTTTGAAATCAAGGAATCTCACAACGATGAATTTCTTCATGCCGGCATCCTCGGATTTGTACTTCTTCTCCAAGGATTTCCACAATTCATTGGCCGTCTTCACTAGACAATACACATTGTATAATGTGTTGTCAAGTCCATTGAGAATATAATTCTTGCACATGAAATCGCTTTGATTCCATGCATCAACCGCATCCATCTTTTGCTTGTCGGTTTCATCCTCCATAATAGTAGGAGCATCCTCATTGAGGAACCTTGCCAACCCCAAGGTTGTTAAATAAAATAACATCTTTTGTTGTCATCGCTTGAAATCGTTCCCGTTGAACATTTTCAGGTCTTTCACCATGATGAACGGAAGTCATTGTTTCACTCCACGAAGCCATTTGTTGCTAATATTGTCTTAAGATTGTTGTTCAAAATTTATGGGTGTGTATATTAGGAAAGTAGCAAGTAAAAACAACATATGACTTTTAGTAAGAATGTCGAGGCGAGATTTATAATCTCTGTCCTTAAGACAATATTGCCCTGCTACGGTGCTGACGGTTTACTTTGGCAATTTGTCTCCCGAGAGACAACGACTATGATTTGTGATATGAGCACTCCAAATCACAAATCCTTTGAACCACAAAGGTTTAAAAGCGCTCAACATTCAACAAGGATGAAAATCCACAAAATTACTTAAATTTTGATATTCTATATGATGTGAATTTCTAAAATTCCATGTCTAATTCATTCAAGGGTTGTTTCTTATATATTATACCAAGTGATGTCATCAAGAGATATGGAAGCATCCAATCATGAAAAATTGCACCCCAACATGAATGAACACACCATTTAATTTGGAAGCATCCAATCATGAAAAATTGCACCATAACATAAATGAACACACCATTTAATTGGATTCAAATTTCCAACACATAAGGTGCAAAACTTGTAAAATGGAATATGGTCTAAGGTGTGATATGGATTTGCTTGCATTACTGATGGGTATACTTTTGGAGTCATTTTTACTCTTTATTTTATAAGAATTTATTTATTAAATACAAGAAGTACTTGACTTTAAAAATAAAGTTGCAAAAACAAAAACAAATCACAACATCCACCAATCCGGAGTCATTTTTTACTATTGAAATTTTACTGTTAAAATCATTTTTACGTTTACTCTACGATAAATCGGCTAACTTCCAGGGCTATTAGCATGGGATGGCAAAGAAACGGTTCAGAGAGAGCAGGGGCGAAGCTAGAATTCAAAAATACTTGGGGCTGAGCGGGCTGGGTAAGGCTAAAAGGCTATCATGATTTAGAGGATTGTGCTAAAAAATAAATTTACGAAAATTAACAGTAAAAAACTTTTAGTTTGAAAATTTGCATGTGGCTTGAGCCCCATCTTATCCCAAGGGTGGCTCCGTCCCCGAGAGAGAGTGAATAGTTTTACACTCCACACTTTATATTTTAGTTAGTTAGTTAAAATTAGTGGAGTACAGCTGTCCATTTTTAGTTCCTTTATTTCTTCATGTATATAAATATCTGTAGGTGTACAAATTACATTATGGTTCTTTTCTCCTGAGCAATGAAGAGCTCTGTTTAATTTTCTTGCTTGTGTTTACTTCCGCTTTCCACTTTGATTAGTTTGTAATATCATATCAGTTGAATAATTCCAGCGATCTTCATAGAGATTCGATTGTGATTTCTTTCGATCTTTCTCATGGGTACTTCTGGTGCTACTTTTGCTCGTCCTGTTGCTGACCATGTTTTGGATCCATATTTTTTTACATCATTCTGATAACCTTGGTCTGGTTTTGGTATCTCAATCTTTAATCGGTGAGAATTATGTAGCTTGGAGTCGTGCGATGATCATCACATTGTCCGCGAAAAACAAATTGGGATTTGTTGATGGTTCTATACTTGAACCTCTGAATTCTGATGATTTACTTATTTTCAAAAACATATGTTTGTTGTGCGTGATCGCTTCCAACAAAGTAATATGTTTTAATTGCGACGTGATCTTCTTAGCCTTACTCAGAATCAGGATTCTATAAGTACTTATTTTACGAAATTGAAGATACTTCGGGAGGAATTATCTGAATACAGACCACTTTACACATGCAGCAAGTGTTCCTGTGGTAGCTCGAAAGAACTTCAGGAATATTTTAACAAGGAGTATGTTCTTTCTTTTTTAATGGGACTAAATGAGATGTATGCTCATATTCGTGCTCAGATTCTGTTGCTTGATCATTGCCTTCCATTAATAAAGTATTTTCTCTGATTTCACAAGATGAACGTCAACGCACCATTGGAGTTTTATCCATACCTTCTAACAACCTTGTCGTCACTGCTAAAAATGTTTGTCCTTACAAACCATCTACATCCACTTCTTCTTCACCCAACTCCAAAATTATCAACAAAAACATACCATTTTGTACAGCCTGTAACTACCATGGACATATCATTGACAAATGCTATAAAATCCATGGTTATCGACATAATCAATGCCCTTCACCAATCGTCTCAAACCAGATTTCCTCAACCTCTACCATCAAGGCGAGCCACTCATTTGAACTCATCATCCATCTGTTTATGTCAATAAAGTTTCATTTCAAACTTGGCACAAGACTAGGTAGGGCTGCTTACCGGGCCGGGTCAAACCGGACCCGGCCCGGATTCGGACCGTTAAGTCCGGTCCGAAACCGGAACCGGACTTAACGGTTCCGGTTCGCCCCGGAACCGGTTAGAAACCGGTCCGGGGCGGTTCCGAAGAACCAAACCGGTAGGATCGCCGGTTCCGGTCCTACCGGTCCGGTTCCGGTTCCGAAACCGGAACCGGTAGATTATAAAAAAAAAAATAAATAAATAAAAAAAAAATTAAAAATTGTTGAAGGCAACGTTAACATTTGTTAACGTTGCCTTCAACGTTAACAATGTTAACGTTATTGTTAACGTTGGCAACGGCTCTTAGCCGTTGCCAACGTTTTAATTTTTTTTAAAAAATTTTTTTTTTTTAAAAAAAAAACTATAAATAGGGGATGTTGTGTTGTGTATTGTTTCATAATAATTCTTGTAACGATAATTACTTCACTCTCATATTTTTCTCTCAATTGTGCTATTTACAATTTACTTATAGTCTTATATCATAATGGCATCTTCATCTAGCAGTGGTGCTGGTCGTAGCCGGGGTCTCGTTCCGGGTCGTCTATCACTGAGTTCATCTTCTGCAATGAATTTGCCTGTGCCAATTCCTGAGTTAAATGAAAGTTATGATTTTTTTGCTGACCTCGATGTTGGTGGTTCTTCTATGAATGTCGAACCACAACAACCCCAACAACCTGCCGAACCTGTTGCTGCCCAACCCCAAGAAAGACAACATGTGGAGTCATCCGGAACCACTACAACAGCAAGTAGACTACCTACTCGTGCAAAAAGAAGTAAGATATGGGATCACTTTGAACTCGGTCAAAAAGAAGGTACTAATGAATCTGTTGCAATATGTAAATTATGTAAGATCCAGTATTCATATAAAGCCGGTGGTTCCAGTGGAGGCACCGGAACATTTAAAAAACACTTAGTAAAAAAACATAATTTTGATGAGACAACATTACAACCATTAAGTCGAGAAGCAACACAAGCACAAATTAATGTTCTTACTGGCACGAATTTTATTTTAACTGCTGAAATTAATCGTAGGTCACTTGTTAGATATGTGATCAGATGTGAACTACCTTTTATACAAGCTGAACGTGCTGGTTTTATTGAATTTGCTTCGTCTATACAACCCATGTTTAAACATATATCCAGGCACACACTAAAAAGAAATTGTACGGATGTATTTGTTGAATATAGAAATACATTGTTTCAACATCTTTCTAGTTTGCCTTGTAGGGTTAGTTTAACAACTGATATTTGGACAAATGTAAATTCTGATTCATATCTTGTTGTCACTTGTCATTGGATTGATGATAATTGGTGTATGCAAAAAAGGATTTTGTCTTTAGATGAGTTAGATTGTGCACATACTGGTTATGTAATTGCTAAATATGTATTCAACACTTGTAGACATTATGGAATTCAGGATAAGGTATTTTCAATCACATTAGACAATGCTGCGAATAACAATGCTGCGATGCGTGATTTAAAGACCTATCTTAAACCAATGTTTGATGGTATTTTTTTTCATGTTAGATGTGCATGTCATGTGATTAATTTGGCTGTTAAAGTTGGTTATGAGGACAATCACTCAGCATGTATTGACAAAATGAAATACTGCGCTAAATGGTTACGCACGAGCCTTGTTAAGCGTGATTGGAAACAATTATGTTTATCTAATGGTTTAAAGCATCTTCTTTTTCCATCACCAATAGAAACTAGGTGGAATTCGTTGTACAATTTGTTGCATGCTATGTTACCTTACAAAGATATTTTAACTCCATTTTATAATTCATATCAAATGCCTGATAGCGATGAAAGTATTTATTTGACTGATGAGGATTGGGAATTTGTTGAAAATTGTGTATCATTGTTAGGTACTTTCAAAGAAGCGACGGAACGTTTCTCTGGTGTTACTTATCCAACTTCAGTTTATTTTCTTCCTTTAGTATTTAACATGTTTGATAAATTTATAGAATTTAGAGATGACTATGACTTGCATGCTTTTGTTAGTGCAATGGAAACTAAATTTATAAAGTATTGGGAACAAATCCCACCCGTGCACTGCATCGCAACATTGCTAGATCCTAGTCAATGTTTAACTTCATTTGAGATATTTTTTGAATATTATGCTAAATTTTTGGGGAAGGTTGTTGACGATCAAAAGACGTCTACAATGCAATCTCTCCAAAATATGTTTCAATTGTATTATAATCAACAGGCAAGTGAATCATCGCAACAAAGGCCTGTTGAAGAACAACCCCAAGCTCAATCTAAAGGTGAGGGCATCAATTTGCTTAGACTGCTGGGCAGGAAAAAACTTAAGGGAAAAGGACCTTCTACTAGCACGTCGACTGAGTTGCAAATTTATCTGAATTATCAATTTCTAACCGAAGACAACTTCGACGTCTTACAATGGTGGAAGTCCAATGCAGCACAATTCCCTATCTTAGCCAAAATGGCTAGAGACGTGTATGCTGTACAAGCTTCAAGCGTCGCTTCTGAATCGGCATTCTCAACATGCGGCCGTATTATTGGAGACTACAGAAGTAGTCTATCAGCTGATTCGTTATGCATGCTCACGTTACTTAAAGATTGGTTTGAAGCAGAATGCAAAAATAGAAGAGATGGGACGGTTGACGAATTCGTAAATCATTATGACGAGCAAGAAGAAGAGATAGCCAAAACAATACTTATCAATTATGAAGACTGCTAAGTACTAAATTGTAATATTTTTTTATTTAGATTTTCAATTGTCATGTCTTTACAATTATTTGTATGCTAGAAGTATTTAAACACATAGACATGTTTAAATAACCCATAAAAATTGTTAAATTTCTAAACCCTTTAAAAATTACCACTTTATTTAGATTTTTTTTTTTTTTTTTTAAATGAGGCGTAACTACGCCACTTTGGAGGCGTAGTTACGCCTCTTAAAAAAAAAAAGCCGTAGCTTAGGCGTAGCTACGCCTGAATGGGGCGTAGTTACGCCTCATTAAAAAAAAAAAAAAAGCGAAAATCCGATAAACCTCCGAATCAAACCGGAACCGGTTGGAACCGGAACCGGTTCGATCCGGTTCCTTACCGGACCGGTTCCGCCCATAACGGGGCCGGAACCGGCCGATTCCGGACCGGACCGGACCGGTTCCAACCGGTAAGCAGCCCTAAGACTAGGTCATCTCTCTGATCATTGGCTAGGGGTGCTTATCGGACCGGGTCGATCCGGACCCGGTCCGAAACCGGAACCGGACTAACCGGTCCGGAACCGGTTTGATACCGGACCGGATCGGTTCTACCGTTCCGGATCCGGTATCTTACCGGTTCCGGACCAAACGGATCCGATTCCGGATTGATCCGAAACCGGATCCATTTAAAAAAAAAAATCGATAAATCCTTTCCTTTTTTCCTTTTTTTTTTAAAAAAAAAGAAAAAGAAAAAGAAAAATCCGGTTCCGGGTTGGAACCGGTCCAACCCGGAACCGGTGGAAGCGGAACCGGATCCGATCCGGTTCCTTACCGGATCAGACCGGTTCCGCCCATAACGGGCCCAGAATCGGCCGGTTCCGGTCCGGACCGGACCGGTTCGAACCGGTAACCACCCCTATCATTGGCTCATTTCTTTGAAACATGTAACACATTGTGGTGATTTTTGACTTGATGCCCCTTAGCAAAGCAAAGGAAACTTCCTTTTGCTTTCACATAACAATTTAGCTAATAATTCTTTTGACTTGATACACTGTGACACTTGGGGATCTTTTAATACCTCTTCATTTTTGGGTCGTTGTTATTTTCTTACTATTGATGATTGCACAAACTTTACTTGTGTGTATCTTCTCACTCAGAAATCCGATGTTCAAATAATACATCATTTCTTTGCTTATATTCACACTCAATTTAAGGCACATATTAAATGTTTTCGCTCAGATAATGCCAAGGAATTACGATTCACTGAATTTTTCATACTCATGGTGTTAGTAATCAATTTTCTTGTGTTGAATGTCCGCAACAAAACTCTGCCGTGGAACGCAAACATCAACATCTTTTAAATGTTGCTCGTGCATTATATTTTCAATCTCGAGTTCCCCTTACCTTCTAGCCTGAATGTGTCCTCTCAACAACTTTTCTCATAATTGAACTCCCCCCATTTTACTCAAAAATCAGTGTCCATACACTTGTCTCTACAAGCAACAAGTTGATACTGATTTTTCCGTGTCTTTGGTTGTCTTGCTTTTGCATCCACCATTTCTTCATCTTGAACCAAGTTCGAACCTCGTGCTCGATCTCGTGTCTTTCTTGGCTACCTTGTTGGGATGAAATCATACAAATTGTATGATATTCATTCCAGACAAATTTTTACTTCCATGGATGTTGTCTTTCATGAGAAAATGTTCCCTTTTTACTATGAAATATGTCCTTATACACATCTTGATACGTTCCCTGATTTTGTGTTACCTTATCCTCAATCAGATGTTGTTTCAGTTCCTTTCCATGATATTTCTGAGTCTCATACATATGTTTCTAATCCCACTCCTTCTGACCAGTCTGTTCGAAAGTTTATTCGTGTTTCCAGACCTCCTTCATATCTTCCTGATTTTCATTGCAATCTATTACATGCCAATGTCAATTCCACTTCATCTCCTTCGAAGGTCTTATATCCCTTTTCCAAATTTCATTGTTATGATCATCTCAACACTTCCTTCAAGCATCTAACCTTGAGTGTTTCTGCTCATTCTGAACCATAATTCTACCGTGAGGCTGTACATTTTCCCGAATGGCACACTGCCATGAAGGAGGAGTTGGCTGCCATGGAATTGAACAACACCTGGAGTCTTGTTCTTTTACCTCCGGATAAACACCCATTGTTGTCGTCGGTTTTATAGAACAAAATACAACTCTACTGGATCCATTGAACGTTACAAGGCACGCCTCGTTGCCAAAGGATACATCCAGCAAGAGGGAGTTGATTTTGTTGAAACATACTCCCCTGTTGCAAAAATGGTGACAGTGAAGTCGATGCTTGCTCTTGCGGCTGCTCAACATTGGCATCTTGTTCAGCTTGATGTGAATAATGCTTTCCTCCATGGTGATTTGTTTGAAGAGGTGTATATGTATCTCCCATTGGGGTATCTTAAATAGGGGGAGTCTTCAACACAATCTGGAAAGCTTGTTTGTCGGTTAAATAAACCGATTTATGGTATTAAACAGGCGACTCGACAATGGTTTTCAAAGTTTTATTTGTGTCTTCTACACCTTGGTTTCCAGCAGTCCAAGTCAGATTATTCTTTATTTGTTCGTGGCTCTGGTTCTTCTTTCATTTCTTTGCTCGTCTATGTGGATGATATTATAATCACTTGTCCTTCTTGAAGCGAAATTGATTCTCTCAAGACAGTCATCCACAAGCAGTTTTGACTCAAAGACTTGTGAAACTGGAAGTTTTTCTTGGACTTGAAATTGCTCAGTCTGCCTTGGGTCTTGTTTTATCTCAACGACACTATGTTTTTGCAACTTTTGGAGGATACATGCTACCTATCCTGCAAACCAGTAAACACATCAATGGATCAAAAGTCTCATCTTAGTGCTTCAGATGTTGATATTTTGACTGATATTACACAATATCAAAATTTCATTGGACGACTTTTATATCTTAGCATATCTCGCACAGACATTACATATGATGTCCATCATCTGAGCCAATTTGTAGCTCAGCCCAAAACTTCTCATCTTCAAGCTATGCATCACATACTCCGATATCTCAAAGGAGTTCCTAGCCATGGCTTATTCTTTTCATCAACGTCTCCGTTATTTTTGAAGGCTTTCTCAGATGCCGATTGGACCTCTAGTCTAGATTCCAGGAAGTCTACTACATGATATTGTATCTGTGAGGACCCGTTCATAATCAAGTGTTTAATTATCACACAATGATTATTTATTTATAAACAGCGGAAGAATTTTTTTTTCTTTTAAATTCTATATCTGTCAACAAGTGGCTCTAAAAATTTCGGCATGACCTCCCCGCACGAGGGACATACCAAAAAAAAAATAAAAACACAATAATTATATCCCGGTGCAACAAGTTAAACACATAATACTCTCAGCAATAAAAGAACACCGACTAAACACCGTTATTCAAGACTCAACTGAATTTTACTTTACATAGTTATACTATCTAGGACACACCCTGGTATATTTAACTATCATACGACTGGGACAAAAGAAAACAACCCCAGGTAAGACTTCCATCGAGGATTCCCTCTTTGGGATCCTGGTTACCTGTAATACCTGCCATTGTCCACACACAAAAACAACAACAACCCCCTTGGGGGTGAGCCAAAGCCCAATATGACACTATCAAGTAAATACAACATGCATCTATAAAATGTGATAAATGATGTAATGCGGTGCAATGTAATGCAATGCATGAAATGTACAATGGATCGAATCTCAAGATACCAAATCGGAGTCCAAAGAAAGGTATCATCAATCAATATCAAGCTCGAGCAGAGGGTGACATCACACACACTTTGCGCTAGGAGAATCATCCTGTGCTGTGCTCGTCATCCCTCGTGTCTAGGTCCGGTAGCAACGCGCGTGACTACAATCGCTACCTAAAATGCATGTCATCTTTGTGCCCGTCATCCCCGACACTCAGAGTAAGTCAACTCAGTCATCATCATGGATATCAAGGAAGTAGATAGATCAATATGATATGCCCATGTGTATGTTATATATCGATGTATATTTATCAAAATGATGTGTGTTAATAAAACATTTATTTTCATACATCGATATGCCAATTATGAATGCTATGAATGCTCATAATTCAATTAAAATCACACAGGCAAGTTGTTTCACGTAATTCACGTAAGTTCAGCAGTTCATATTTCAAATAATACAGATACCTGTCGTATTTTACCGATCGCAACATACCTAATTTTCATTGATCTAGAAGTTGAATATCGTCATCATAGTTCGTGGAACTCCAATGCCATGTATTAATCTAAATACAAATTCATAAAACACCATTTCATTACTTCTTTATCACTAAAGTTACCTCAACATACATATGAGGCGACTAATCAGATTTAAAATATGTAGGATATAAGTATTCTGATTCTCGTGCTCATTCTTACCACTTCCTCAGTTCTAGAGTTATTAGGATATCTAATCATTGTTAAAATCCTAATAACACATTTTATTTCATTTATTGATTCACAATTCTCATGCTTTCCAAATTGATAACAATTTCAACAAATGACCTATTTAGCTAGAACTCAAAACCATAAGGTCATAATTGACTAAACTGGAAACTAAACTTAGTTTGAACTTAACTATTACAGCAAGGATGTTAGGCCAGCTCTCAGATCATCAACTAACCCCACATTTACTCAAGTATTGAAAACATGCACCTACACACATTATACTCTCATATACACCTTATAGCAGCAGATTCCCAAACATGCAGCATATTTTCAAGCATAAACATCATCATATTTTTTATTCAGTTCAGTAAGATTTCATTTCGTTTCAGTATCCTAATTCAATTCATTTTAACAACATATTTTTCAACTCAAATACCACACCAAAACCGAAATATTCTAAACTTATGTCGTCAACTTTTTGGATTTAGAAACAGAATGAACAACAAGAGCCATTTAGCTTCATGCACTGACAATTCTATATCATTTCTTCAACACCATATTTGAACATTCTTCTTAACAGAACATCGTGAGAATCGATCCATTTCCTCACCAAGAAAATTATCTAACTCGCTTACAAAGCACTCAAATAACATGCAATTCTCCCAAGTTTAATTTATCAAGCTAAAACATGATTTAAATGGGTTAAATTTGATCAAGAACGGGATTTACACATTTTTCATCGTAACATATCGAAAACCAATCTGTCAAACCCAACATGCATCGACCAAATTCAATTAAACTCCATCAAAATTCCAGGGGATATACTAAATCATCCAAACAATTGAAAACTGAAACAAATTCAAATTAAAACTGGAAAATCGGACTCAAATTTACCCCTTGTTGTTTCGTGAACAGTAACCGCATCTGCATGCCCATTTTCTGGCGACCCACGGAGGCGAGAGGGGCGGCGATCGGAGGGGAAAGACGTGATAGATTCAAAGGGGCACGGCACGAGCATGGTACGACACGGAGTAGCACGGCACGACCCATTTTGCTACAGTGTCGTGCCGGACCAAGGGGTGCCGGCCCGTGGGCTGGCACATGCACGGCACGATCGATCGCCGAATTGTAGTAGGTTACAGACGTGCTTGGCGATCGATCGCCACATTATTGACGATCGATCACCGAGTGGCAGTATGTTATAAGCGTGCTTGGAGATTGATCGCCAAAGGCCCAACGGTAAAAAAAGTAGCCGTTCAACGACCTTTTTTTTTGTTAATTTTTTTTTGGTTGTTATATATAGGTGTGTGTTGAGGAAACATTTTATCCTCTCAATCTCTAAGCTCTATATACTTGAAACGATATACTCTCAATTTGTTCACAAGAAGAAAGAAGTTTGTCTTACGTTTGCCAATACAAGCACAAGCAACAAAGCCAATACTCATCCTAACAAATATTTGGTAATACTAGAATATTTTTTTAAACTCTTTTGTAATTTTTTATTTTGTTTTGTTCAATCTAATTTGTAGTTTTTCAATTCGTAGTCAATATTTTGCAAGTATATTGTGCCAATCTATATTTTATTATACTATTATTATATTTAAATCATTAAAATTAAACAAAAAAATTAAAAATTAAAAAAATGGCCCGAGGCACGACCCATAGGTCACTGGCCTATGGGTCGTGCCGGGCCTGGAAAAAATAATGATGGGTCTCTGTTGCGGGCCATGCCGCACGACCTGTTTGATATCACTATCTAAAGCAGTGAAGAACTGAGAAGGAATCATTGGACTCATTCCAACAGCTGCCAACCCAAAACCAAAGAGGCAGTATGCACACATCTGTTTGATAATAAAATGACTAAAATAGTTTGCACGCATCTTGGATTTCTTTAATCACAGGTTCCCCAATATGCACTTTCTATTTCCAACATACAATTATTGGATCATATACAACTTTTTAGTTAATAAATGCTCATAAATTAAGACATATGAGAGAGTAACTCTTGGGAATTTGCATAACCTCACTCCCAGCCATTTCCATGGTATATTGGAGGAACGAGTGGTCATCAGGATGCAGGATACAGTAAACGAGACATTTTGCAAATCCAAAAGCCAAATCCAACAACATCATCTCACCTTCAAGATTGACTCAAAAATCTTCACAACAAAAAATAATTGAATTAGGTAATAAAAACTCCATTTTCAAGGAAAACTCCATTTTTCAAATCCAAGCATTCAATATTCAACATAGAAATCTTTGATAGAAATTCCCATCAATCAATTGCCAAAAATAACCCATCAAGCTAAAACTTTCACGTGAACCATATTTTCAGAAAATGAACATATCATTTCCAGAAATCCATAGAAGTCACAAGTTTGACAATTATTCCAGCAAGTTTCCAGGATGGTAGCAGTATTCGATCCAAACGAACGCTAATTTGAACAAAAAAAAATAACAATTTCGAACCCAAATTAGCAGTTGTATATAATCATAAACAACAAGAAATCGAGCCAAAAAGCAGAAGAAAATTCTAAGCAAATGCAATAAGGTTTTTAGAAGAAAGCAGCAAGAATCTTGAACAAAAGTCAGCAAGAAACGTGAACCATAACATAGAGATTTTGAACTCAAGACATCAGGAATCCCGGACCATAATCAATAAGATTTCAAACTCAAGAAAGTAGGATTTTAAAATTATAATCGTAAGTGTTTAGGTTGCGACAATGATTTCTTATAACAGTAGCAGGGAAATCAAAATTGCAATGAGGTGTTTGTGTCTCAATCTAACTAAAGTTTAACAATGTTCAAAACACAATCAATCAGCATAAACATAGACCAAACAAGGAATAAAATCCTTGGGTTCAACAATGTTCAAAACACAATCTCAGCATCAACAGCTCAGCGTATATCTACATCTCTCTTTTTTCTCTATTCACCTTCTTCGCATATCGTATTCTGAAGAAAGTTAAATCCCGGGGAAGAAGAAATCAAAAGAATTAGAAAGAAAATCGAAGAGATTGATGTATCGATTCCAAATGATCAATTTGCTGAGAAGAAGTTTTTCTCCCCTCTTTTGTGAGAGGAGAGAGAAATAAAGATGTTCCATTTTGAAAACATGGGTATTCTTGGTTTTAACAAGTAATGAAGGGTATTATAGTAATTTGATGGGATTGTGGAGTTAAAATAAATAAAAAGTTAGACATTAGGTAGTTGAAACAAACTTATTCTGACATTGCGACTAATATCTAAGTTAAACTTATTTTTAGGTATTTAAGTCCAATTTGCCGAAAATAATACCATTGTAACTTGCTTTTAACATGTAAGATGTGCTCTCGTGAAATAAAGATGGTAAAAGATGGGAACATTATTTAAGCATCTTTGAATTTCAATGCCAAAAAAAGTTATTTTTTTCAAATTAAATATGTTCAATTGATAATGAGTTTGCATATTTATACTTTTAAAATTTCAATTTCATATAATCCACAACAAATTAATCGACATTTTACCAAGAGAAAGACAGTTTATATAAACATTATTCAATATATTAGAAAATAATCTCATTGAATATACTTATTCATCCCTTGATTTTATGGTGTTCAATTACATAACTAATATGTGACTTTTATTCAACGATGCGAAGTTGTGACCGAAAAAATTATTATAGTACAACATTTACTATTATTAAGTCTTATACCCAATGTATTAGGCTATATTACAGGAACCATAGAAGGAATCAAGTCGTGTCGCGCACATACTTAGGTCTTCTTCAAGAGTTTTTTTCGGTCAGAATATCTTCGTTGATTCATATGGACTCCAAATCTTTGTATATAACTTCGAGTCATATCTTCTTCGCTCGTCCACTGCTCTCGTGAAAGGGTCAAAATCAATGGACTACACTCGATGCACATGTATATTGTTGTGCCTACATCGTATGTGACCAAACCAGCATATGAGACTTTCTTGAATCATCTCTTCTATATAAGAACACCTACTTCAGCTCCGATGTCTTTGTTCCTTATTTAATCTCTTCTGGTCTGACCACTTACCACAAATCCAACAGAGCATACACATCACAGTCACATACACCTTTTGGACATGATTTTTCTTGGGTGCCTAGCATTCTATCATATACAATAATGCAGGTATGATGGTCGTTCTATAAAATCCCCTTTAATCTCAGTGGATATTACGATCGCATAGAACTCCGATGATGTTTCTATATTTCAACCAGCCGCTTGTATTCCGTGGTTAACATATTTATCAATCTATCTATCCTTTTGGATAACAAAACTTAGGTATTGAAACTTGCTACTCATCGATATCTCTTGGCCATCGAGTGCTACAATATCGAGATTCCGAGATACACGACCATTAAATTTGCACTCTATATATTCTGTTCTAGACCTACTTAATCTAAACCATTTGATTCCAAATATCTCTACAATACTCTAATTTAATACCAACCTCTACCATGGTCTTGTCGATTAACACAATACCATCACCCAAAAGCACGGTCCAAGTTAATTTGGTATGTTTGCCTTTTGTTCTCATCAATCACTAAGGCGGACAAGAAATGACTCAACACAGATTCTTGGTGCAATCCAATAGTGATCGAGAACTTTTCTCTCACCCGTTGCACGTTTTCACATTGGCTGTTACTTTATCATACATATATTTGATTATATTGACATACTTGATGTGAGTCTTTTCTTCATTAAAGTCCACCATAATATCTCACTTGACACATTATTGTATGTCTTCTCCAAGTCGATAAAAATTATGTGTAGATATTTACTCCTCTCACGATAGTGCTCTATTAGTTAGCGAAGTAAATGAATAACTTTCGTTTTTGACTGCCCTGGCATGAACCAAATTGTTTCTTCGAGATCTTAATCTATATCCTTAACCGACAATCAGTTACCCTCTTCCAGAGCTAGTGAGTGACATATGAGCTTTATACCACGATAGTTGGAGTAACTTTGAACGTCACACTTGTTCTTATAGATTGAGACAATACTTTTTCTCCATTCATTTGGAATTTTGTTATTTCTACAAATATTGTTAAATAGATCTGTTAGCCACTTTATCCTCGTCGGTCCTAAGCATCTCTAAACTTCGAAAGAAATTCCATATGGCAGTCATCATGTTGTTGGATGTCAAGATCACCTCAATATGACTTAAACCACCATTAAACAAGCTGTTAAAATAATTCTTACATCTTACTTTGATGTCTTCATCTCTAGCCAAGACCTTATGGTCATCGTCTTTTTTATGTATTTCACAGCGTATAAGTCCCTTGTCTTCCTCTTCATTGCTTGAACAATCCTGTAGATATCTTGTTTTGCCTCTTTGGTGTCCAATTTATCGTACATGTCTTTGTAGACTTCAATTCTAGCATCTCGTACTACTGTTTTTGCTTCTTGTTTATACATTTCGAAGGCTGCCCCATTATTTTTCGTCTTCATCTCTCTATAAGCATACCTCTTGATCCAAATAGCCTTCTTCATGTCTTCATTCAACCGTGATGAGTCCTTATCTAGTTAAGTACATCATCTCGAATCACCAAGCAGCTATTCCAAGGGGTATCAGGAGACGATATTATTATAATACTAACTTAAAATTGGTAATCAATGTTTTATTCAAGATATTTAGTTTGATATTTGGGTTCTTTTTGTGAAAAATTATTGTAAAATCAGATCTTTTAAATCTAATTAGGTATAAATATCCAAAACTTCTCCCTTCATACCCAACATTTTTTGAAGTGGGCTCTTCTCGAACTTCTAAGCTAGAAATGGTATCTTATTTTTCCTAGGCTCCATTTAGATCGATATATTTGAGTTTAAACGAACTTTTAAAATAAATATATTTGAAACTGAATGGGTTCAAAAATATACAAAATACATGTTGACCAAAAATTGTTAATTACCCAACTAAAAATTTTTTTGTCGTCGACATAAATGAACTTGAGTTATGAATATATACTGTTTACTTCCGCAAACCCGATTAATCTTAGTTTTGATGTTAACAATACTTGCTAATTATATTGTTGATGAATCTATCAAATGTGTAGCAATGTTGAGTCGAGCCATTAGAAGACCAACAAAGTTGAAGGGATTCAGCTCAGCAAAGTTAAGCCAAAGTGATCAACGAAATGATCAACAAGATGAAGGTCATCCAAAGTGATTAGCAGAACTTATCAACAAGAATAAGTGCATATGAGTGATTATCATAACTAATCTTTGGACCAACTGAGTGATCAGCACAACTAATCAATCCAGACCAGTTGAACACATGTCGGCTGAGTGATCAAAAGAAGTGATCTTATGAACAACCAAAACCAACCAGCCTAAACAAGCCAACTGGGTTAGCAACAAAGATGAATCATCCAATATAGCTGATACAATTGTCCAGCTAGATGTCCAAACTAGCAGAGTAGTCAACCAAGCTAATACAACCAGGAAGAGTCAAATAGATGAAAGATTAGCTGAATTAACCACAGAGCAGAAGAGACAGAGATCAACTGATTGATCACCATCAGACTTTGACATCATAAGGTTTACCAGTAAAGTCAACAAACAACTAGTTGTAAAAATGACCAATAATGTCAATATGATCTTTGGAGTAAGAGAAAGACAAAGTAGCCAGAGTCCGTACAAGAACCTTTCCAATAAATATATTCTTAATATACATATTCATTTAAAGACCATATAAATACACTTGAAGATTGAAAATTAAAAGAGAGATGATGAACTCGTGATTTTCACGACTCATCATGATCACATTCCAAGAAATCGATGCATGGGGAGTTATATATATATATATATATATATATATATATATATATATATATATATATATATATATGGTGAGTTGAGAACACACCCCAAAAAATAAGCACCACTTATCAGTTCATATCAGATCAAATTAAAGGTCATTTGTACCAACACAATATACTCTATTCATGGTAATATCGAGCTTAAACAGAAGAGTGTTATTGCAATTGTATGATATGTTGTCCAGACAGATTGAGAGCTTAGGTGAATTGAGCTGGTGTTGAGCAGTTAAGATGTTAGGAGTTCCAGTAGTAAGAGTGACCTTGACTGGAGTGAGCTTATACAAAAAGATTGTATAATCAAAGTCTTATAGTGGAATCCTTTCATCCGGTGGAAGAATGGGAGACGTAGAAGGATTACACCACCTTCAAAATTTCATAAATAAATCTATGTTTCATTTACTTTTCTTGCTATTTTACTTTTGCTTAATCAGTTTCAGAGCATATTAGTTCGACTGTCTTCTTCTTCGTTTCGTAAACCAAACTCTATCTAATCTCTTGATGCATTTATTTTAAGAACACAAGTTGTTGCACCTCAGATCACCTCAGCAGATCATTAGATATTAGCTGAGGTGATACCCCTGCCAATTCTCATCACAAACCATAAATGATTACTATGAGGTATTAATATCACATTTATTTTTTATTTGAATATACAGGCTCATATTTTATATAATAAACATTTATCTTCTGACTAGAATTCATGGAGTTTTTTCGAATTTTCACATCTTTCTGACTATTTAGTAGTTTGTTAAGAGGAAAATTCGCCTTCGCAAACATACAATGTTTGATGGTTATGCCACTCGATGGTTTTGAGGTAAAAAATCTTATATATATATATATAGTGTAAATTTAAAAATGATCACATAGAATATGGGTCTTTGCAATACTAGTCATAATCTTTTAGAATTAATCAAATATAGTCTTATGAAAATTGTTTTTAATAAAAAAATAATCCAAATTTTTTGTTTTAAATAAATATTAGTCTCAAACTTTTGTTTTAATAGAAAGTGGTATCAATGCCCCATATTCAATTATGTGATCACTTTCGTTAAAAAAATTATGTATGACACAATTTTTGTGAGACTATATTTTATCAGTCCTAAAAATTTGAGAACAGTAACAAAAAAGTTCATATTCTATGGACCAGTTTTGAAATTTACCCATTTATTTACTCATAAAAACACAAAAGATATAAAAAAATTCATTAATTCTGTCTTTCCACAACCCTAATGTTCAATACGACTCTTCTTGCCATATTTTTGCCAGCAAAGGAAACTGTGACTGCCAGCCTTAAAATCTTGCCTCTTGGCATTAAGTACCTTTCATCAATTCATTCACCATTTAACCATCTGTCCTCATTAATATTTCTTGTCCATACACGGTTCACCACCTCTTTTCTCGAATTTCCTACACATTATATATATATATCCTAATTAGTCGGAAAATTGGCTATGTATATTATATCAATGTTTGTTTTTTTTTAAGGAAATATCATTTTGTTTTTGAGGATATGCATAAGCTCACCACCGAGCATTTTTTTGTGATTTGTGAGCCTTCAGCATGATTTATTTTTTAGACATAAAAAGTGAATAAAAATACGAAAGTATTGGCGCATTAATTAGGGGGTGATTCATTTAAGTTCCAGCCTTTTGGTCAAATATGATATTTAATGTTCAAGTTTTGACTAGAATGGCCAAAAAGAGAGCTATTACTATGACCCCAAAGACCCCAAATAAAAACAAAAAATAAATAAATAAAATAAAGAGATTATCATTTGAGAAACCAAAAATTGGCATTTAGACTCTCAAAGCCACAACTTTGTGAACCATAATTAGTGCAATATGTGAAAATGTGTTTAGTTGATGCTGTCCATCCATATATAATATTCCTAAATGAAATATTATATATCCATGATGGATGTTGGCACGGAATACTGTAGTTGGGGACAACATCAATATATCCATAGTATGTTACTCTTTGTCATTGGATATACCTTAGGATGCTCAAACATTGACACGGTGATACGGCCTTAGCGACACATATTTTCAAAAAAATTAGGATATGACACGGCTGAATCATGCTTATATATTTTTATATATATTATACATGTACTATATTACAAATACTTCACATTTTTTAAAAATTCTAAAATCGTATAAAAACAACAAAAATATTCTTACCAAATTCAAGAAGAGTATAAATAAATACATATTACTGAAATCATAATAGTATTATCCATACTACCACCAAATGCATAGTACTTCAATTAACATACAGTTGAACAAGCACGTCTAAATAAAAGATAACACCAAAAATATTTTTACCAAATTCAAGAAGCGTATAAATAAATGTATGTCACTGAAATCATATAGTATCACTAAATAAAAGATAACACCAAAAATATTTTTATCAAAAATATTTATACCAACATCAAATATATATTACTTCAATTAACATAAAATTTAGCAAACACGTCAAAATTTTATTTTAGTCAAAAACTTTTAAAAATGTGCACTTAACCCCTATAAATGTCATTTTCGTGTCGGGCATACCCCTCGGCATTCTTCGACGTGTCCGATTATTTTTTATTAGAAACTAAGGGGACGTCATGTGGCGTGCGACATGTGTTCGAGGTGTGTCGATGTACTAAAAGTGTCTGACATTACACTGAGTGATTTTTAAGAGTGTTCTGTATATCTTTGCATATTTAAATATTAAATCATAATTGATAGTACCTAAGAGATGCGGATGGAGAAGAGTTGGAAACACCAATATTTTGGCAGTATCTACTATTGTATTCGGGGTGATTTTCACCACTTATATACAATACAATATATACAATATTATTGCCTTATTGGATTATACCTTTCACGATATATTTTTGTTGGGGCTCATGAGCTAATCCATGTGTTTGGCATTCAAAGGCGGGATTTGTGCATACTATATGAGTATAATAGAGGATAAATTTTGGCCAGTGACTTTAAAAGAATTTTTTTTAAAAACAATAATTTTTTTTTAAAACCATAGAGTATAGAGTATAAACAAACTCGACTTTAGTTTAAGATATCCCTATATATAAAAGAGGTGTATTTCCCATAATTAAATTAATTAAATACACATATTGAAACACACACCTATATAAACGAAAACAAACAAAAAAAGTTCCCCTACTATAAGTGTCCCTTAAATGATAATATTCATTTATAAAACAACCATATTCCTAGAAAATCAACTGCATCCAAGATGCATGTAGAAGACACGATCGATCGTACCCTAATAATATTGTCTAATGCAAATGATAAGATAGTGAATATTTTCACATCCTTATTTCATCCGTAGTCTTGCCTATAATTTTCAATTTATTATTCATATATTATATATATATTATCATGTCATCACATGAACCAAATGATGCTTTATTTATGAAAGAAATCCTTAATGCTCGAGAGAAGAAATTAAGAATCCGTGAAGTGAGAAATTGGCTTGATTCCCACGAGCCAAGTCAAGCCCACAAAAACACCGGATCAGGTTTGGGATCCTATCCAAGATTTGGTGATCAGTTCACTAACTGCCAAAGTAACATATAATGACAAGAAACATCACATCTTTAAACAAAAATATCCATGTAGTTTTGTTCAAAAAATAAAATCCATGTAGTCAACTGACATCAATGCTATCCACATCACTGAGGGTTTCATTGTTGTTGCCCTTAAGGGCACTGCCCTCAAGGGCATCATCCACCATCCATTTAGAATTTTTTTTTAATATTTTAAAAAAAGATTCCAAATGAATGGTGATGATGCCCCTAAGGGCACTACCCTTAAGTGCATCATCAAACAAACCATCACTAAGATATGTGTCTACGAAAAAATTGAACATGTTCAATGATAACAAAACATGTTTGGTGTTCGAGTCTTCGTCCTTTATATCCAAATAGTTGTGTAGTTGCTTAAAAAAAGCATCTTTCTTACCAGTGCTCGAATTTTGGTAAAGAATGATTTATCTTAGCATTAGAACTAATAACATTATAAATATAGGATAAACTTACTTTCGTTGTCATGTAACTTGTACGTTTACAGTTTTTGGTCAAATCACGGTCTTAACAACTATTTGTTTTTCTTTTCTTTTCTAATTTTAGTCATTTTTTTTATCGAAATGGCTAGTATGACACCAGAAAATGATGATAAGACACCGAAAATTGAACCAAAAGTTCCTAGAGTGATCCCAAACATTGCTTACGTGTCCAAGTCATGACAGCACTACAATGAAAAATGACTAAAATTGTAAAAAGTACATATTAATAGACTAAAACTATGAATTGACCGACAACGGGATAACATATGAGGATATGCAACTCAGCTCAATATAAATTATATATATCAATGATAAAACTTGGGTGACCTTGGAATAATGATAAAGCTATTGTCATGTGATCTGGAGGTCACGAGTTCGAGTTACGGAAACAACCTATTGCATTGTAGGGAAAAAAATTATAGAATAGTCCCAATGGGTCCGATCCCTCCCAACCGCACGTATCGCGGAAGTCTCGTGCACCATTTTTGACCCTTTATCAATAATAATAAAACTGCAATATAAACTCAAATATAAACCTAAAGTTTGATATATAAACCATGAAAGAATTTTGAAAAAGACAGTACAATAATATTGTGTACTACTTCACATTTAAATTCAATCATTTCAATAGGGACTTTATAAATAAAAGCTCTCGCAAGGATATGCACCACCATGTGCAGCTTTGCTAGCCCACAATCTCGGCATAGTTTTGTGTGATCTATT
This sequence comes from Haberlea rhodopensis, assembly GCA_907163345.1. Classification (NCBI taxonomy): domain Eukaryota; kingdom Viridiplantae; phylum Streptophyta; class Magnoliopsida; order Lamiales; family Gesneriaceae; genus Haberlea; species Haberlea rhodopensis. The sequence continues at coordinate 3,837,567 of CAJQUN010000022.1, read as the reverse complement.
TATTTTAAAATATAAATTTGTTTTCATTTTTTTAAAAAAATACTTTTATTTAGGTATCCTATATATTATCAAAATTAGTCTAAATCATACTGTAAAATATACCAAAGATTCACAAGAAATTTACCACGAAACTTCTTAAATGATTTATTTGCATTATTTATTTATCATGAAACAGAAGCTAGCTTGCTTTCAAACAACTCATTAATAGAATAATAATAATATCTAAAAAAAATTGAATACTTCCAAATTCTATTTTTAAAAAGTACATAAAAGGGTCTTCCTCTACAGATGTAAATACAAACATATCCTGCTGCAATGAGACAGTAGTAAAGTGAGAGGGCCCTTAATATAATCATATGATATATCTTTTTTAAAAATAAACTAAACATTTCACCGGCCATATATATATATATATATATATATTATGTGATCCTATATTTTTTGTGTTCGGTACAAAAGTGTTTGTGAAAAATAAACGAAAGATATCACATTTTTACGTGAAAAACTCTCAAAAGTGAAGGAAAAAACCACGAGACATTATCCAATATAAATTCTTCACTATAAAAAATGGATCTGTTACAGGACTTTGACACGAAACATGAATAACAAATTCCTTAAACAAAAGTATTAGAAAAAGACATAAAAAGACCGAACAAACTTGATATGCTCTCTTCGGAGTCTATTCTTGCCTCAAAAGTCCAACCTCTTAAATAAGACCCTCAGTGTGTATTTATAGAGCTGATCCCCGTCGTTAGCTAGCTGGAAATCCGGAACATGACACTTCTGATCGCGGCGTTATTGGGGCAAAACGTGTCTGAGAAATCCGCGCCCCATTACTGCACGTTTATTTACGTCGGTTGATTTGTTGGTTATGTCCGAGTTTTCCGCTACTTTTTTGACCAATATGCCGAGTAGGGTTTAATAGTGTTCTGATACCTTGTGCTCGGTTGGTGTACTCAGGATATTTCTGTTCGGTATTTGCGGGAGATTTTATCCGAGGAAACCGATATGTCATATGACATCACCTCACCCTCCTGAAGTAAAGCAGGGCGGGAATATTGAAGTCTTGTTTTATCGTCTTCGGGTAAAATACTGATTTGACCTGCTTGGGGGTTTTTCGCCACCCTTATTTCCCGCCTATAGCTTTCAAAACTTAACGCGATGTTTTGTTTCCCGATACTTATCTATAACTGTCCATTCAACTTATTTTGGACGACGCAGATTAAACGAATGTTCACCTGGTCTCCTCTATAAATACGCTGTCATTCTCTTTCATTTGTTTCACTTTGCTTCATTCTGCTTATGAGCTACCATCAGACGACCGAGCAACTGATCTCCAGACTTTTCGAGCACTTATTTACCAAGTATGGCTTCTTCTTCGGATGATTCTTCCCTAAGGGAAATAGATATGCACGGCACATACACTGAGAAAAGAGTTACTATTCTTCCTCCTCTACCTTCATCCTCCTCGGTCTGCCTTCATCCTCCTCGGATAGCGAGGAATCATTGAGTTCTTCAAATTCCTTGGCTGCTCGTAGGGAAGAAGAACGAGCTACGACATAACAAGACTTGGTGGCAGCCAAAGTCCCCTAGTTCGAAATTTTTGAGTCTAGGATTCACACGAGCCAACATATATCCAGTATTCGTACAAAGTGGGATATTTTTGAGGGACTTCTATTATTGCTCCCCCTCCAGGTCTCGTCTGGTCGTCCCCGTTTGCCCCCCGAGGGCTACTTTCCCTTCTATCTAGACCAACTCTGAGGGGGTCTTCGCTTTCCTGTCCCCTCATTCTTTGTAGAAATTGTCTCATACTTTGTCATCTCACTTAGCTAATTATTCCCCAATAGTTATAGATTATTGGCGGGCTTCTCATTGTCCTTTTCTTTTTGGGTATTGTTCCTACCCCCGAACTCTTTCACTGTTTCTTTCAGTTAAATAAGAAAGAGATCGACCTTTTTTTTATTTTTCCTCTCGAGCGGGGGTTGGTTTCCTCAAGAACTACCCTTCGTCCATAAAAAATTTGGAAAATTCTTTCCTTTTTTGCTCGTCCACTCCAGTCTTGGGATTGTCCCATGGAGTGGAGAGAAAACCTCCCGAAGGGCAAGTCAATCAAGGGTCACCTTGAAATGGAATCATATCTCTCGGTTCGTTGTAAATTTGACGATCAGTGTTATAATCTGGCGGAGCTGATTGACGACGGACTGTTGTACTTGTTTTTGTTGAGACCGAATGGTGCATCCTTTAAAATGCCCCTCGGTGAGTGTTTCTGAGCACTCTCTTTTATATGTAGATTTTGATTAACTAGTTCAAACTAACCTCTGTCTGTTCTTTACAGAGACAAAAATGATGAAAGCAAGGATGACTGAGAACTTGAAGGCTAAGTCCAAAAAAGGACAAGCTCCAATGCAGGCGTCGGGGTCAGCTGCACTTGAAGAGGCCAACAAGACCCTCTCGGAGCAGTACAAAACCATCTCCGAGCAACTTGATCAGGAGAAATCCTCTGTTGATGCTCGAATAGAGGAGGCTTGCTCGCGAGGAAAGTTGACTTTTCGAAGTCTTCGGAGTATAGTAATATGGTGACAGACCGCGCCTCGAAGTTTTTGTTCATGAGTTTGAGGCCTGTGCTCATCAGTTTGAGGCAAAAGGTTATCCACCTAAGGGAGCTCCAAACGACTTCCTTGACCAAGAGGCTGCTCTGGAAAGCCTCCCTCCAGAGCTCTTCGAGCCGTAGAATAGAATTATTTTCTTCTGTAATCTCTTTTTCAAATATTTTTATTCCATTTATTGTTTGCAATCCTGATCAAAATAACTTAGGCAACGTGGACCAAACGTCCCGATCCCACGAGTAAACTAATAAATTTCGAAGAAGCTCGCTACCCCGAGAACAACCCCTTACGCAATTTTTTAAGTTTAAATGTGGGTCAAACATCCTGATCTCACGAGTAAGCTAATAAAATTTTTGAAAAAAAATCGATATCCTGAGCACAACCACTTATGCATTTTTTTATGTTTAAACGTAGACCAAACATCCCGATCCCACGAGTAAACTAATAAAATTTCGAACAAACTCGCTACCCCGAGCACAACAACTTAGGTAATTTTTAATGTTATAGGATGAAAGAGCATCTACTATGAGAAAGTTGATCATCTTGGTCTTTGTCCTCGATTCTTTCTTCACCCAACGTAACTGGTAAAGAAACTTGCACCACCGGACTTACAACCTCTCCAGCGAATCCATTAAGAGAAGTGTTCACCCTCTGTACGGTTATGCTCCCCAATTCCATCTGGGTCAATGTACTTAGGAAAAGCACATCGGCCGAACTTCATGTATCCACAAAGATTCTTTGCACGTTATAATTGGCTACTGTGACATAGATAACCAATGAAACGTCATGGGGGAAATGGATTCCTTGCAAATATTCAAGCCCGAAAGCAATGATTGGCCCTTTTGGGATTTTATGTGGGACAATCGACATCACTTGCAACTTGCGAGCATAACTTTTTCTTGCCCGATTAGAATCTTGCCTGATATTCCCCCAGAAATCATATGTATAGTTCCTCAGTTATGAACATTATTTGGGGCCACCTTCTTTACAACTTGGTTGTCATCTTCCTCTTGCCCCTATCCTCTGATTGCCCACGGTATTGGCCTAAGTGCCACCCTTCCCCGGATTAGCATTATTCCGAGGAGGTGGGTTATTGAAAACTGGTCCATCACGGGGTTCTTGCCTTCCCCCAAGCCTACCAGCTCTTCTTCCTCGAAAATATCCTCCTCGGACTTGTCCACCTCGGAAATATCCACCTCGACCTCTCTTCGGCTCCTCTGATTCATGGCTACTTCTCGAGGAGGTCTCATCGGGAGATACTGTTCGAAACTCCTTTTCGGCTGTTCTAATTGTTTATCTCCGATTTAGTTCATTTCCTGTTTTCACCTCTTTTCTTTGTTTCATTCTTTGGGCCTCTTCTATGTTGATATATTTAGAAGCTTCACAGTAGCTCGTCATAACCAGAAGGTAGTTTTTTAGCTAAAGATTTGAACATATCTCCTTCTCGTAGCCCTTGAGTAAAGGCGCTAATGAGTATCTCCGAGGTAACATAGGGGACATCGATGAATGCTTGATTGGATCTTTTTAGGAAGTCCCAAAGAGACTCAATTTCTATTTGTTTGAGTCCAAACAAGCTGATGGTTGTTCTCTTGCAACTTTTACTGCTCGCGGATTGATGTAAGAACAACGAGCTGAATTTTGGGAATGATCTATTATCCCCGATGGCAGTTGATTAAACCAAGATTGAGCAGCCCCGACTAGGGTAGTCAGAAAAACTCAACATTTCACTACATCTGTGAGTTGATGAAGGAGCGAAGCATTCTTAAATTGCGATAAATACTCCTCGGGATATGTGCTTCCATCATAAATCCCCACATTCAAAGTTCGGAAATTAGGTGGTAAGGGATCGTCGACAACTTGAGGAGCAAATGGTGTGCTCCTCCGTACTGGATAGATACGCACATCCATCTTGTTGCGCATCTGCTGCAACTCATCTTTTATATCTTCCATCTGATGGTGTAAAGTTTTATCACTTTCTTCGCCCATCCGACTGAAGAGATTCTTAACCTCATTCACTTCCTCTTTCGGTCCTTTCGAAGAAGCCAAGTGTTCATCCTCTTCAGTGGTTCTCTCTTGCTGGGGTGGGATCATAAATTGCTTCATGATTTCACCCACAGTTTTTTCAATTACTTCAGTTAATTGTTCCATTGGCACTCCTCTAGTAGGAAATGCCTGAGGAATGTTTTGAGACGACTCCACATCTTCTTCTTCTTCCCACACCGGGGACGAATATGAAGGGGGATTCGGTATATACCCCCTTGAACCTCCGCGACATTTACTTCTAACCATACTTCTTTCCTTTAATCTACGCGAAAAATCCTTTTTCTTCAACGTCTTAGCTCAAAGATTCCCACAGACGACGCCAATTATGTGATCCTATATTTTTCGTGTTCGGTAGAACTAAGTATTTGCAAAAAAATAAACAAAAGACACCACAATTTTTACGTGAAAAACCCTCAAAAGTGAAGAAAAAAACCACGGGATCTTGTCTAGTATAAATTCTTCACTATAAAAAAAGGAATCTGTTACAGAACTTTGACATGAAATATGAATAACAAATTCCTTAAACAAAAGTATTAGAAAAAGGCAGAAAACACCGAACAAACTTGATATGCTCTCTTCGGAGTTTCTTGCCTCAAAAGTCCAACCTCTTAAATAAGACCCTCAGTGTGTATTTACAGAGCTGATCCCGGTAGTTAGCTCGCTGGAAATCAGGAACACGATCACCTATGATCTCGACGTTTTTGGGGCAAAGCGTGTCCGAGAAATCCGCACCCCATTACTGTATGTTTATTTACGCCGATTGATTTGTAGCTTATGTCCGGGTCTTCCGCTACCTTTTTGAACAATATGCCGAGTAGGGTTTAATAGTGTTCAGATACCTTGTGCTCGGGATGATGTTCTCGGGATATTTCTGTTCGGTATTTACGGGGGATTTTACCCGAGGAAATCGATACGTCATATGACATCAATATATATTTAAAATAATATATTTCATGATTCTTAAATTCTTAAATTTAAATAATATTTCATCAACAACTGGTTTATTTATCTCAATTGTTTCCACAAATACTTTTGTGTTTGGCCGAGTTAGTTTATACGATAAAGTAGAACACGTAGATTAACCATCTTCGTCTCTTGATATATCTTTATATGTTCTTCATAAAATACTCTATATAAATTACTATATTTGATTATTCGATTTTGTTTTCAATTTTCCAAAATACATATTTCATATTTGACATCTATAAACATATACTATAATTATCTATCTTCCATAATTATGAAAAAAAAGATGAATAAAAAAACTAAAACACGAATTTAGATAGGAAAAAAATTGTACCAAAAAAATACATTTTATATAAAGATTTATTCTACATAAATTTATATTAAAATTTAATATATATACATATGGTAAATTTCAAAATTGGTAAAATATGGGTATTTCCGATACGTGTCCCAAACTTTAGAAATAATCAAATACAGTCCTATAAAAATTGTTTTTAATCAATACTAGTCTCAAGCTTTTAGGATTAATAAAATATAGTCCCACATAAATTCGATTTTTTTATTATATCAAAAGTTGTGTTAAAATTCTCTATTCAATTATTAGACCACTTATGATAAAATATAATTTATGTGGACTATATTTGAATAGTCCTAAAAATTTGAAACGTGTATTGATTAAAAACAATTTCTATGAGATTTGATTAATAATTTTTTTAGTAAAGCCTTTTTCATAATTGTAATATTGACTATCAAATTATGTTATGCTAATTTTTTTATATTCCAAGAATAACCTCATAATACAAAAACAAAATGTATCAATCTAAAATTAAAAGTACAAGTTTTTTTGATAATTTAAAAATATAAATAATTTAAATAAATCAAAATAAAAAAACTATTATAATTTTTAATTCGAATAAATAAAAGGCAAAAACATATTAAAAAATAAGCAATTTTTATAAATATTTATTATAATATAAAATATATTATAATATAATAATCGATTATATATATATGCAGATCGTTATTATAAATAAAGCGAGAAGACATAAGATTAAATAAATATTTGATACCCAACCAATTTCCCTCCTTATGTTGCCAATTGGTGCGACTGCTGTATGGCAAGTTTAGAAAATGTACAACCAAAATTCAGAGCACAAATCCCTCGGAGCTCCTCCTATGAGCCCTAGAATCTCTTTCTCCATCGACTTCGTGGAATCCTCCCATTCCCATTCGCAATCCCACGCGAGGGATTCGTACAGGGATGCGCCTGTTTCCTCCGACTTTGCGTTTTCTGTTAACAATTACTCGATGATGAGTGCCGACGAGCTCTTCTCTAAGGGCAGAATTCTTCCATACAAGGAAGGCTGCAGCGGTAATAATAACCAGTTTTCGAAGACAACTACGTTGAGGGATGAGCTCCAGAATGAAGAAGAAGATGGGGATTTCTCGTTGAGGCCTCCGAAGAATCCCGCCAGATGGAGAGGGTTATTAGGGCTTCGAAAATCGCATATTGGGTCTCGAAAGTCAGATAAATATGGTCAAGGTTCTGTAGAGAAAAGGGGAAGCTTTCATTACGAGGACATTAATGTCCAATGCAGCAAGAATTCACAGGTTATGTATATACATATGTATATGTTATTGTTTTGAGAAATGAAACAAATTATTAACGATATTTACATTTTTTTGAGAAAAAAATTACAGAATTTGAGGGAAAGAATTTTTTTTATTTATAGGAGAGTGACTAAAGATTTTTTTTCGCATAAAGAGACGATTATTTTAGCCTAAGTATTCTGATGTAGATTTTGTTATGTATATATATGTATATATTGCAGGAATCTTTGGACTGATGGGTAGTGAAAAAAGAACCAAGAATTGGAGTTTCTTGAGAGGATTAATGGTTGATGTGAAATTTTTTGGGGAAGATCTTAAAATTCTGTGAGTTTTATCTAATTGTGTTAGTCTAAGTTGGATTTAATTGTTCTGTAGTTTTGAACTTTTAATTTATTTTTTTCCATGTATCTTGGTTGGGTTTTTATATTTTAAATCTTGTAGAAATAAATTTTTTTTGGGGATGCTTTAATAGGGTGTAAACGAACCGAATCGAGCCGAATTTGCAGAAAATTTTAAAGTTCGAATTCGGCTCGAAATAGTTATATTTGAGCTCGAGTTCGATTCGAAGTTCGAATAGTTTTAAAAATTTGGCTCGAGTTCGGCTTGAATCAAAGTTCGAGTTCGAGTTCGGCTCGAAAAATTCGACCATATGTTCGTGAACTATTCGAACTATTGCCCGAAAATAAATACCCGAAATGTTTGAAATGTATTTATTTTATATATAATTATATTATATTAATAAAATATTAAAGTTCGCGAGCGGCTCGTGAACTATCGAACAAAGTAATTTGGGTTCGAGTTCGGCTCGAAAAAAAGTTCGAACATGTTCGAGTTCGGCTCGAATTCGAGAATTTCGAATACGAATCAAATACTTTTAGAGGCGGCTCGAAAAGTTCGTGAACATGTTCGATTCGTTTACACCCCTATGCTTTAATGTACTAATTATGATCCTTAATGACTCCAAGAATTCTTAATTTTTGTTATCACATACTAGTAAATCCTCATCTCTATTATCATTTTTTTGGGGGGATGCTTTAAGGTCTTAATTTTGGTATAATGGATCTAATAAATTATAGAAGAATAATTAAAAACTATAATTTATTTCATCTAATATACCAAACGATGATAATTAAGTATTTCAATTGCATAATAATATCGAATAACATGAAAAAATAAGTTTTTTGTTAACTATGGAAGAAAAAAAATTACAAAGTCATACAATAATATCATTATAGCAGCTGAAACCTTTTTCAAAATAATAAGAACCAAATTTAGTATGAGGTGCATATCCCAAGATACACACACATTTGTTTATCATAGGATTATAATCAAATACAGCAAGAAAAGTTTTAGTATGTGTAAGGACAGACAAAGTGATTTAATTTATATATGTTTTAAGTCTCACAGAATTTTTAAAGATAACATATTAATGGGAATCAACGGTCAATGCGACAGGGGACAGCTCATAGATGGCATCACGTTGAGGAAAAAAACAAAATAAAAAAGAGGCAAAAAAACGAAAAAGAAAAAGAAATTCTGACAAAATGGGAAATGGGTATTCTTACATAAATGTGACAGTAAAGTACTTAGTGTGGAGCGTATCCAGTTACGAGTTACCACTTTTGCTCATAAATTATATGCCTTCCTTACACACTCCCCTCAAACAATCTTTGTCCTCTTTCGCCCAAATTATTAATACCCAATAATATCATTACAAATTCTGTGTTTGAAATGGAAAAAAATTTGTAAGTAAAATAATGATTATGTCTAAAAGTTATTAGGATGAAAATGTTGGCATTAATGGTTTGGAGTAAAAAAAATAAGCAAAGAGTGGGCTTCACTTCAAAGGGGTGCACCAAGCACATAACTATCTCGTGTCATTTTGTAGACCATACAACACCAACTAATGTTTTAATCCTAATGAAGTTTAATGGGCTATAATAATCATATAAAAAATCAAGTAGGGTCACGCACAAACGTCAGTCTTCTCCAAGAGCTTTTTTCAATCAAAATATCCTTATTGATCCATTTGGACTCGTTTCTTTATATATAACTTTGAACAATATCTTCTTCGATCGTCTCTTTGCTATCTTGAAAGGACCAAAATCCATGGACTCCACTCGACGCACGTGCGTATCGATCGACCAATGTCGTACGTAATGAAAACAGCGTAAACGACTTTTTTGCATCTTTTCTACCACACAACACCTACTTCAGCATAAATATCTTCATTCTTTAATTACTACACATCCAACGGGACATACATATATCTGTCACACTCATATTTTTGGACATGATTTCTCTTGGTTATCCAACATTCCCTTCAATCTTAGCGGAATATTACATCGCATAAAACTTCAGTGGTGTTTCTCCATTTCAACCAACCACTAGTATTTTGTGGTTGACGCCGCTGTAAATATGTCCATCCTTTTGGATAATAAGACCTCTATATATATATATATATATGTGTGTGTGTGTAAAAATCGGCGGCAATGTATTTTTAAGACCACCAGGTATGTTGTTGTCCAGTTTATGTATGTGTGTGTTTTTATTATATCGAGTATATGGTTATGCATTCATTTATTTGAGTGGCATGCATTTGCATAGTTGGAATCATACTAATATATTTAAAAATATATTTATTAAAATTTAATAAATCATTGCATTTTAATTTTTATTGAATGTTCAAATTTTATAAGTTTAATAATATTACTTATTAAAATGTAAATTGTTGTCTAATTGTGCTTCGTGGTTGTTGTTTTTCCTTTTTTGAATGAGAAGATAATATATTAATTAAAATCAACCAAGTACAACAACAGTTGAAAAGCTTTGGCAAAAACTAAAAATACACCCATGAAAAAGGTTACAAGAAGGCGAACAAGAAAACTAAGTTGCCATCAAAAGTGCAAGAACTTTTCTAAGTTGCCATCAAAAGTGCAAGAACTTTTCGTTGTGAGTGCAGAAATTGCTTGAACCAAGTACAACAGTTCACAAGCTGAAAAAAATTCCGAATCAAGCCAATTCAATCATCTACAAGGCTTACAACTTTTGTTTGTTTAGCAAAATTAATTTTCGGAAGACTTGAAGATCAAAAATCGTGAACAAGATGACATAAGCACTTATGTTACTCATGAAGACTACTTGGACAATTATTGTATATAAGATAATATTTTAGATTTTCATTTTCTGCTCAAACTTGCATATAAATTGAGGTTTATATTGTGATACTTGGAGACCATTCTATAAAATAAAGTTAGAATTCATGTTTGCTCCCTTTTATTCTCTCTTGTTTCTATACTTCAAATATTTTTGTTATGTTTCATACAAATTCAAAGTTCTTTACTTCCATCATGGGTAGCTAATTTTGAAAAGTTGACAAGCGAAACTTTTTGTATGATAACAAAGTTAATTAAAAGACAATACCAAAACTTAAAGATTAATCTTTATTTATAGTTATATGTTAAATTTATTTTATTTTGTTGAAGTATTATTATACCCTGCTTATAAGTGGAGGCTTTGATTTTTTGTTGCTGTTTGTAAAACCAACTTCTTGGTACCATTTAAATATTTGTTGATGAGGATCGATACTAGGGGGTTTGAGTCTTCTGCTCTAAACCTCATTCAAGTGAATGACCACTTCACTTGTCTGAAATCCCATACAGTGAGCTGCGATAGCTATGGTTCTTGAAATATGTATGCACCAAGAGATTAGATCGAGTTTGGTTAGCAAACCAAGTGGAAGATACTCGATCTAACTCGCTCTGTAACTGATCAGCAAGAAGTTAAATCAGAGTCAATATATTTAAAAGACAGAAAGTAAAATATGCAAGATTTGTTTCTGGATTCTACGTCTCCCATTTTTCCATCAAATGGAATGATACACTGAAATACTTTGATTTATATTACTCTTTGTACTAACCCACTTAGATCAAAACGACTCTTATGATCTAAATTCCTAGACTCACAACTCAACCATGTGATGTCACATTTTACAGCTGAGGGCGTATTCTTTAATGTCTAATATACAAAAGACCATGGTGTATACAACATGTCTCACAGTTATAATATGCACTCATCTATTAAGCTCATTCTGATAAATAATATAGTGTATTGTAAATGCAAAAATGATCTCTAAACATATCAGATATAAACATGGTAAGATGTGTATAATGTTTGAGGTTGGCTCTCATCTTAGTCAGATTTCTCTCTGTAACTCCACATGATTTGAATCTCCTTTTGAGTGTTTGGATTCTTGTTGCAGTTACTTTTTTTATCTTTAAAGATTTGTATATATAACCCTCAACAATGATATATATGTTAGACATAAGAATATAGCCGTTGTAAAAGATTCTAAACGTTTTCTGACACAACAAGTCATATTCTCGTTCTGTGCTATATTCTGAGTTTCTGCTCGATCCTTGCTACACCTAGCTGAGCTGCCTATAGCTAGGTAAATCACTTTGATGACTTCAGTCGGGTTACCTTATTGTCCTCTGTCTCGGCTTTCCAAATAATCAAGAATCAATATGCTTTGATGAGGTGGCTGCAAGTTGTTGCCAATAAACCATAAGTGCTTCAACTCTGATGTTATCTTTTTAGCGAGTTTTGGTGAGCTCGAAGTTTGGTCCGGTGAAGTGGCTTCTTTTGCCCGGTGATGTGGCTTCTTTTGCATATAATCAAGTTGAAGATGTAGATTTTGTTTATGAGATTTGATACTTGGTTTAATTTGTTTCAAGGGATTATCTCTATAAGCTCTCGAAGTGTTTTATTTGTTTATATGAATTAAGTTCTCAAGCGTTTTATGGTGATTTTCTTCGAAAACAAAGTACTCGTTTTATTATGCCTATTGTATAGAAGCAAACTAGTTTTTGTTCGCAACTCGGCCAAATAACCCATAATATTCAGTTAGGTCCCGTTTGGAGTGAAGTATGAGATGAGTCATATAGTGATTAAAATTATGAGGTGATGATAAATAATATAATGTTATAAGTTATATAACGTTTTGTATGATCTTAAAATGATGAATTGATTTTATTGTTTGGTACAATGATTAAAATTGAGATGATGATAAATAATATAATATGATACGTTATATAATGTTTTCTATGATCTTAAAATGATGTATTGATTTTATTGTTTGGTATATGTTATTTTGTTACAAAGTAATATTAAAATAATATAAATATGATTATTTGATAATCTTTTCTTAAAAACAAACCAAACATTTGATTTAAATTAACCCAAAAGAAATCCTATCACAATCACCAACTTCAAACATACCCTCGAAGAACTATAATGTGGAGAGGTCCGATCAAATCCTCATTTTTATTTCTGGGTTGATCTAATTGCTTTTAGAATAGATGTCAGCTTATGTTTGACCATAATGTCTTGTCTAGTCGCCAAGAAAGAGGTTTGATGTTAATTTATAGTCGCAGCTTCTCTCATTATTGAGACAGATGACTTTACGATTGACAAGAAAAAAACAAAAATTCCATGAATCGAAAATATTTTCGGAGGTAGCCATGCCATAATTTAAGGGGCATACCGCATACCCTAACCTATGTCACGTCGTGTTTCATTGCCAAAAGAAAAAAAAAACTCATTCTTTGAACAGAAACCATGTGAACATTTCTTTTATTTTCCGAAACTCCAAGTCCCCACGGAGCCCGAATTACCCCTTCATTTCAAGGAAAAGGAAAAACGAAAGAAAGTCCCTTTTGCTTGTCTTCCACCCCTTTTAACTTGCTTGCACTCGGCAATATTTCATCTTTCTTTGTTGCCACAAATTTCAATAACTATTTATTTTAGTGATTGAAACTTAACTCTTTTGTTTAGCCATTCAAACTTCCATCGTCTATTTGTGAGTGTGGTGCTTTTCTTTTTCTTTTTTTTTGTTTTTCTTGAAAGAAAGGAGTTGAAGAGGTAGGGGCGAAGGCATCATGAGCTCAGGGATGGGAACAAGAACTTTTGTTATCAAATGGATTAACTTTCTAATAATGGTAAAACTACTCTTTAATCTTGTTTCTCAGTTTTTTAAATATTGATTTCTGCTGCATTGTCAAAATATGAAAGGAAAGAATGAGCAAACATAGCTATGCACCCAAATTCTAGCTCACGATCATTGGATGATATTAAAGGAAAGAATGAGCAAACATAGCTATGCACCCAAATTCTAGTGTATGATCCTTGGATGATTAGTGATGGAGCTAATCAAGCCTTACCATATAAGTGTTAACTCTTAATTATAGTACTGTAGATTAGGCTATAGTTATGTACCTACTGTAAATTCTTCTTCTAGATCCTTGCATTTAAATAAGTGTAATGGTGTAACATTGTAATTAGATTTTTCTATCATTATTTGGAATATACAGAAAATTATACAAGAACATTTCTATTCATATACATTTTTACATGGTATCAGAGCAAGTCAAGTAACTAAAACTTGATTTGTTCTTCGATCGTGATTACCTTTTTATTCTTCTTAGCATCCTTTCTTAATCATGGCTACGGACAGATCATCATCCTCTGTATCATCCGGTGTTCGCACTTATAGCACACCTAGGGAAGATCCTAGTCCTCCATTTTACCTTCATCCTAGTCATACCAATAACACAATAATCATTTAACCTCCTCTCACATGTCCAAATTTCATCACTTGGCATAGGGCTTTCACCCTTGCTATTTCAATCAAAAATAAATTAGGATTTCTGGATGGAAGTGTTTCCACTCCAGACATTGCAGATCCTCTATATGTTCCATGGGTTTGATGCAATAATATTATCCTCTTATGGATTTTGAACTCCGTCTCCAAAGAAATTACATCCAACGTCCTATATATCAATTTAGCAAAGGAAGTTTGGGATAGACTCCGGACTCACTTTTCCCAACCCGACAATATTCGAATTTATCAATTGCAGCAACAACTCAATGGATTGACCCAAGGTTCTATGTCCATCAATGAGTATTTTACTAGTTTGACTGCCTTATGGGAGGAGCTACGTAACTACCGTCCGTTGCCCTGCTGCACATGCGGGAAATGCACTTGTCAAGCTCTTCGCACTGTGGGAGAAGTACAAACATTTGATCATGTTTTCAAATTCTTAATGGGATTTAATGAGTCTTACGAAGGAGTCAAGGGTCAAATCTTACTAATGAGTCCCATGCCTACTTTGGATCAAGCCTTTGCCATGATTTTGCAAGAGGAGAGGCAACGACAAGTCAAGGTCACGCTTACACCAGTAATGGATCTGCAACAATGACTGTCGTTCAAGACAATTCCAAGAAAAAGGAAATAAATTTTGACAACTGTGGGAAACCTTGCCACACAAGAGAAAATTGCTATCGGTTGATTGGCTTTCCTGCAAATTTCAAATTCACCAAATCAAAAGGAAATCAGCCTACCAACAATCGTTCTAAATCTCACTCTTTAGCAAACATGTTGTTTTGCACGACTTACCAGTTGTGAAGGAAAATGCTCCAGTCACAATTACTCAAGATCAACTTCAAAGGATTATGGTACTTCTCCACACTGGTTCTGTACAGCCAAATCAAAATTCAATTCAACACACGCACAACCCAGAGTCCTCTTCCACCACACCACATCATTCCAACATGGCAGGTAATTCATCCTCGACATTTTCAGCAATTTCACTGCAATCACCACCTTGCACTCATTCTTGGATTATCGACACAGGGGCAACAGATCATATGATCTATTCCGTAGACCTATTTTCTTCATACAAATACATTCATAACACTTATGTTCACTTACCAATGGTTCTAGAATTCAAGCCACACATAAGGGTACTGTGAAACTGTCAAATAATATTATTCTCACAGAAGTCCTTTGCATCCCATCTTTCACTTTTAATATGATATTAGTAAGCAAGCTAACCCAAGACCGATCACTATGTCTCGTCTTTCTCAATGATTTGGATACATACATGCCATATCTTCAGGGATGATGATTGGACTAGCTAGATCACACAATGGACTCTATCATTTGCATCTGAATCCTAAGGCTCCAGCCATGGATCCTCTTCCATTGCTGTCACATTCTACTTCTCAAGTCAGTCAAGTTGCAAGACAAGATTCTAATTTATGGCACCTGAGATTAGGACATTTATCTAATCAAAGACTAAAGTTAATTCAGGTCTATAGTTCAGACATTCCTTGTAATAAAATTCCTGATCATTGTGATATATGTCAAAAATCTAAACGAAAGAAAAATTCATTTTCTCACAGCATCAGTGTCTCATCTTTTCTTTTTGATCTAATTCATTGCGACATTTGAGGTCTTTATTCACAACCCACTATGAATGGACATCAATATTTCCTCATAATAATTTACGATCATAGTAGAATGTCTTGGGTGTACCTAATGAAGTTTAAATCAGAAACTTGAACCATACTACAAAACTTTATTATCATGTTCCAAACTCAATTCAACTCCCGTGTCAAACAAACTCGAACAGACAATGGGCTTGAATTTCATATGCCCGAATTTTATCAATCTCGAGGCATCATTCACCAAAAATCTTGTGTTTACACACCACAATAAAATGGTGTTGTGGAGAGGAAACACCAACATATACTCAATGTTGCTAGGGCTCTCCTATTTCAAGATTACTTGCCTTTAAAATTCTGGGAAGATGCCATTTTAACTGCAATATATTTGATAAATAGAACCCCAACTCCTCTTCTAGCCAATAAAACTCCTCATGAGAAATTGCATGGTTCTATTCCCACATACTCACACCTACGTGTTTTTGGCTCTCTTTGTTATATATCCACTCTTAAACATCAAAGGACGAAGCTGGACCCTCGAGCACATAAGTGCATTTTTCTTGGATATCCAGCGGGCATCAAAGGTTCCAAGGTTTCGAATTAGACACTCAAGTTATTCACATTTCCAGAGACATTGTCTTTTTCGAACATGTGTTCCCTTTTGAACAAGCCTCAAAATCTCCTGATGTTTCCTTTACACCATCAGTCTCCATTCCTCCAGCACTATCTGACTCTAGTAATCCATCACATCTATTTGATCCTCAACCACAACCTTCCCTTATACCTTCTTCACCATCTCCTTCCGCTGAAGATCCTTCTACCCGCCATCCATTCCTTGCAATCATGAGTCCAATGATGATCATAGCAGTCCGCCTCTCTCACATTCTTTACGACGTACAACACGTCTTAGGAATCCCCCATCCTATCTTCAAGGTTACCACTGCTGCTTAACCACTACCACCCAACACAAGCATATAACCACTTCACATCCCTTGCATCATTACCTATCATACACAAACACTTCTCCTGCTCATACAGCCTACGCCCTTGCTTTATCCATTCACAAGGACCCATCGAATTATGATGATGATACCAACTGTGAGGACCCGTTCCTAATCAAGTGTTTAATTATCACACAATGATTATTTATTTGTAAACAGCGGAAGATTATTAAAAAAAATTTCTGCCAACAAGTGGCTCTAAAAATTTCGGCATGACCTCCCCGCACGAGGGACATACCAAAAAAAATGAAACCACAATAATTATATCCCAGCGCAACAAGTAAATACATAATACAATCAGCAGTAAAAGAACACCGACTAAACACCGTTATTCATGACTCAACTGAATAAACTTACCTTACATAGTTATACTATCCAGGACACACCCTGGTATAATTAACTATCCTACGACTGAGAAAAGACAAAAGAAAACAACCTCAAGTAAGACTTCCATCGAGCATTCCCTCTTTGGGATCCTGGTTACCTGTAATACCTGTCATTGTCCACACACAAAGACAACAACAGTCCCCTTGGGGGTGAGCCAAAGCCCAATATGAAACTATCAAGTAGATACATCATGCATCTATAAAATGTGATATATGATGCAATGCAATGCATGTAAGGTACAATGAATCAAAATCTCAAGATACCAAACTATCGGAGTCCAAAGAAAAGTATCATCAATCAATATCAAGCTCGAGCAGAGGGTTGTGCAGCATCAGCACTGGAAAGATGCCATAAACTCCGAACGTGATGCTTTGGAGGCAAATGGTACTTGGTCAAATTCGCCTTTACCACATAGTAAAAGGCAATTGGATGTAGGTATGTCTTTAAGTTAAAGTTAAAATCTAATGGCACTATAGATAAGCACAAAGCACGTCTTGTTGCTAAAGATACATGCAGATAGAAGGTCTGGACTACAATGAAACATTTAGTCCTGTGGCTAAAATCTATACTGTCAAACTCTTATTGGCCATGGCATCAATTCATGGGTGCATCTCCATCAGTTGGACATTCACAATGCTTTCCTCCATGGGGATTTAATGAGGAAATTTACATGACACTTTCTCCTGGATTCCATCCAAATGGGGAGTGTCAAACTAAATCTTCAACACTTGTATGCAGGTTGCATAAGTCTCTTTATTACTTGGAACAAGCCTCACGACAATGGAATTCTAAGTTCACTACATCTCTCATATCCCTTGGTTTTCAACTGTCCAAATCGGACTATTCCTTATTTACCAGGAAAGATGAAGCGGGATTTATAATCCTACTAGTGTATGTTGATGATATTTTAATTGCTTGTGACAACATGGACCTCAATGATTTAGTGAAGAACTTTTTACATGGTCAATTCAAGGTTAGAGATTTGGGGTGTTTAAAGTACTTTCTCGGACTGGAAATTGCTACATCAGCCAAGGGAATTCATATATGGCAGAGAAAATATACTCTAGAAATTCTTGAAGACGCTGGTTTGCTTGGTTACAAGGCTGCCACGACTCCTATAGAACATAATCATAAATTATCGAGTCAGTCAAATGATTACTTAATGTATGCTTCTTGTTATAGACGATTAGTTGGAAGATTAATTTATATTTCTATCACAAGACCCGACATCACATATGCTGTCAACGTGTTGAGTCAATTCATGAGCAAACCAGGAAGTGAACATCTTTCGGCAACTTATAGGGTTTTAAGATATTTAAAGGGTACCATTGGTCAGGGACTACTATACTCAAGTGATTCAACTCTGGAGCTTAAAGGCTTTAGTGACTCAGATTGGGCAGCTTGCCCGGATACAAGAAGATCTATCACAGGATTTTGTATATTCCTTGGCAACTCCCTGATTAATTGGAAATCTAAGAAACAAAACACCATCTCGAGATCCTCTGTTGAGGCAGAATACAGGGCCTTAGCCCACACGACTTCTGAGATTGTATGGTTACAGAAATTGATGACAGACTTTGGATTACAAATCAAACAACCAGTTCAATTATTCTGTGACAATCAGTCAGCTATACAATTGACAAGAAACCCAATATTCCATGAATGTACAAAACATATAGAGTTGGATTGTCATTTTGTTAGAGAAAGAGTCTTGGCTGGAATGATCAAAACAACCTACGTTCCTTCGAAGCATCAGTTGGCAGATATCTTCACCGAAGCTTTGGGAAGTCCATCATTTACATCATTGTTATCCAAGATGAGTATATTAAACATATACACTCATCTTGAGGGGGAGTGTCAAAATATTAAAGGAAAGAATGAGCAAACATAGCTATGCACCCAAATTCTAGTGTATGATCCTTGGATGAAAGAATGAGCAAACATAGCTATGCACCCAAATTCTAGTGCATGATCCTTGGATGATTAGTGATGGAGCTAATCAAGCCTTACCATATAAGTGTTAACCTTAATTATAGTGCTGTAGATTAGGCTATAATTATGTACTACAGTAAATTTTTCTTATGGATCCTTGTATTTAAATAAGTGTAATGGTGTAACATTGTAATGAGATTCAAGAACATTTCTATTCATATACATTTTTACATGCATTGTTTATTCTTCCTTCTTTTCGAGAGCGGGGTGTCTCCTTTTCCTATGAAAGGAACTTTTCTTTTGGGCTTTTAATTTTTTGTTGTTTTTAGTTGTATATGAATTAATAGTTGCTTGTAAATAGGTTCGGTGTGAGTTTTTATATTGGGTTTAATGTTTTATGTATATGACTTCCTTATGTTCTAAGTTCAGCTCTAATTTGTTGGAAACCGAAGCCGTCTTCTAATTCATTGGAATTGGCTGTTCAACTGTTGTGCAAAACCGTAACTTCAATTCATCAAACCTGAGATTTTGTTGTTTTTTACAATGGTTAAAAATTGGATTTCCAGTTTCCAATGTCTTCCTTAGCTAAATTTTCTCAAACTTTATTTTTCATTTTATGCGGGGATGGGGTTTTTTTAGTGTATATTATGATATTCCAGTTGATTAAGTTATTTCTTGCTAATGTTAAAGATGTAGATAACATAGCTTTTATGTTAGTTTTCTTCAATATCATGAAAATGTAAAAAATCCACCATTGAATCAATCGTGATATAAGATTGGCTTCGTATTTCTATAGTTATTAGCAGTGGCTGTCATAGGAGGAGATCTCTTACGCTCCCAGTTATAATCCTTGGTGCCGTAATCTGTGTTGTGTACTCCATTGTTATAGTGCTTTGTGTTATTTCTCGAACTGGATAAGGAATGTCCTACCATCGTCTCCAAGGTTATTAAAATCGATTTGCGTTGCTTTTTTTAATCTTAATACATGCCAATAATTGGATGTTTTGGAGCCTTGAAGAACAGCTCAATCTTGTTGTGGATAGTATCCTTAGCGCCATGAAGTTTGTCATGAACTAATTGTATCTCAATGTACTTTTGTTTTATTTTTTTCTTTAGTGTTTTTTTCTCTTGAGATTACATATCATGACTTCATCTTGGGAGGATTTCAAATATACTGTAATGCTGGTTACAAATGCATGAAATGGTGGGAGAAGAATTTGAAATTCCTCGAATTTAAAAATAAGCATTCTTCTGGTTTGGTCCCTGTTCCTCGTATTACAATGGCTTAGAAGAGTCAGTTTGGCGATGTAGGCATATTGGTTGATGTTCGAGAAGACATGTTTCAAGCGCTGTATAATGTATCAAATGTGGATGATTTTTGCAATGTAATTGAGCTTTTGATAGTCGTTTGGCTTCCATCAGCATGAATCACAATTAGCTACTAATGTAGTCAATTTGGGACTGGCCAAGACTTTGAGCTTGGTTGTGAGCTTGAAATTAAAGTGGTCTTGGAAAGATCAGTGAGACTTGTTTGAAGGAAAACGAATAAAGAAAGATGAGGCCCATGCCAACGTCGAAACATGTCGTCGAGGGAGTAACTTAATATATTTGGAGGGATTAAATATATTTTTTCCGAAAATCACATGAAAGTTTAGAAGATCTTGCAAGTAATAAAAAGATAATGAAATTGCAGCAAACAAATTCATTGACTCAACATTAATGTCATATCAACAAAAAAGGAGCATCCTTCATCTGATCATTCGAACCAAGTAGTTTACAAAATTGAATATCGAATAACAAAAAAATCATCCATTAAATAAAAAGGCTAGAAGTCTGAGGGGGACTACTGAACATGTACTATTATTTTTTTCAGAAATCTTCGAAGACTTTACTTCAACTACAATCCTTGGGAATACTCTGATTATCCACTCTGAAAAAGCCCACCCCATAACGCAAATTTTCTCCTCAATTACACTGGAAAGTCGACAAGTTTTGCGATGGTTTCAATCACCACAATCCCAAGTTCGACATACAGATAAATAGTCATCGAATGACGAGGCTCACCCGGAAGATGCAGAATTTCTAGTATTTTACATGGATTAGCTTCATCATGACACAAGACTTGCCCTGCACAGGACAGGTAATAGATAAGGTGCTAAAAGAGGAACAAGAACCATGCTTTTCACTAATTCTGTAAGATTTTGGAGCTGTAATAACGCCAAATGTTAACATCAGCTACCATACTCCTTAAAATTTTGGGCGTATTCTTTGCCAATTTAAGCTTTGATTCAAATATATTCGACTCCTACCAGAGAACATACAAAACCAGAAAATCAAATTTAAAGAATAACCAAATAAAAACTTAGAAAGTCAGCAAGACCTACAACATGAACCAAAATGCATCTAAAGAATGCATTACCGTCTTCAAAATGTCATCCATCACCTCCCCTGCACCACTCTGTAGTTAAGGATAAGATCTTCAGGTTTCTTCCATATATATGTCCGAACAGTGGCTAAGCTCATTTCTGGAGGTAATACCTGGTGAACAACCACATTTCGCTCAAATGAGAAAGATGCGACTTACTATCTGTAACTCAAGAAAGGGATTATAAAGAAAAGACTGTAATGACCATATATTCATGATAAAGTAAAGAGGACAAATCAAAAGGAAAAGGGAAAGAAGGTCAAAACTATAAATCAAAGTGACATAATGATAATTGCGTTTTTGCAATTATTTTTTATATGCTTTTATTTAGATGGTTGGTTTTCGATCAGAATCATGCGTTATTGTGTTTGTTTTATGTTTTTAATGAATCAGGGCAATATGATGAGTTCTATGTGATGGAAAGTCGTGAAATGATGATAATAGGTGGAAAAGAATATGAGGAAGATCCAAGGAAGAAGGTCGAGGAAAAAGGCGAAGAACGAAGTTTCGAGTAACTGCAAGCCGTGCCCTAGCGCCTGGCATTTCAGGCTATCGATTGCCGAAGACAGAAAAATTGAATGCATTCAGCGATCGAACGCCATATTTGCTGGCGCCCTAGCGCCATACACATAAGAGTCAGATTTTTGATCGCTGATATTGAGCAGCGCCCTAGCGCCGAAGAATGAAAAGTCCAGAAAATTTGAGACATGCAGCGACCGATCATCGCGACACTAACACCCTAGCGCCACTTGAATTTTCGGCCATTAACTTATTTGACGGCCAGGGTGAAAAGACGGCTCACGTCTATTCTTCAAGGACTTTTGCAATCTTTTTGAGGGCAGAACATCGAGAGACAACGGCTACACTTCCAAGAGGCGAGAATCAACACAAGACGAAGGCGTCTTCATCTGGGGACGGAGATTCGCACTTCATACATGTTTATTTAATTCTAGGATGAACTAATTGTTATTTCTAGGCGAACGATCTAGCTTGATTGAATACCATGTTTTGGTTTGATTGATTTATATATTTGGATTTATCGTTTGGTTTATTTGTGTTGTCTTGCGTTAAATGCAATTTAATTAACTGGTCATCGATTGAATTATCATATTTATTTATAATCTATCACTGGGATTGTTAAGAGCACAAAAAAACACAATGTGAGAGTTTATATAGTTGACAGATGTATAACTCCACTGAAGCTTTTGAAAGAATCATTGTTCTTGTTAAACTATTTGATATTTGATTTACAATAGGGATATTGAAATTGATATCGGATAATAACTTTTACTCGACACTTGGGAGAGGGAGTAGAAAACCAATAAGGATACTTAGCTAGTAAACTTGATAAATCCATAATATAAGAATTGAACATAAATGAATATATTTGATAATCAAGTGAAATCGAACCTCTAGAATTCCTCTCATATTAATTCTCTCGGAATTTGCAATTGTCTATCTAGTAGTTCATGTTAATTGACAACCAACACTTCTACTTAATTTCTAAATAAAGTTAAGATTATTATAATATAGTACTTAATTTAAACTGTATACCAATACCTGTGGATACAACATCAGTATTCAAATCATAGACTAAAACTTAACACCGTACACTTGCGGTAGGATTTACACACAGCAAACCTCCTAATATTTACACGAACCATATACTATCAATTTCTGTTGTTAGAATGTGTCACACAAGCAGTTCTGAAGCTTATCGGAAGCTAATACAGGTCCACTGGTGGCCAGTAGAAAAAAAAGAACATTAATTTTCACGAAATGAAAGAAGCCTTGCTGAACAGCATTTGCAAAAACATGCCGTACACTTTATTTTATTTTGATTTATTCAAGGGATGCTTCTCTCCTTAAACAAGAAACAAACTACATTAAAAAAAATCAGCAACGAAGGATATATTTGATTGTTCAGTATTGAAACTAATATTCAGCAGATGTCAAAAACTTGCCTGGTTATTGCACAAAATCTCTATCGAAGGCTTGAGTTTTGGCCATTGTTTCAATCCAGGGGCAAATGCTCCATCTGCATTATCCATCGGCTTATCAAGAACCATCTTTTCTGTGACATAGTTGACAACCTAGAAAAATAAATTAGATCAAACATTCACTAATGAGCTTTGCTACAATTTCAAATTGATGGTATCATTCGTTAAATAAACCACAGCAGAATTGCACATAACGAAGTAACCTCTTGAGACACCAAACAAGATTTGCAATTTAGCTCATTTCGAGGAAGTAAAAGTTTCTCCACTTCTAATCAAAATTTCACTTTTTTTAGCAACTACTTCACAAGATTTTGAAAGCATTTATACTTTTGGCAGTCCTGATAATCTGATAACCCTCCAAGGAAACACTATGCTGTAATGAACAAACGAGGATTCATTTGGCGATAAAATCCAATTGAATCTTAGTGGCATTCTTGAAATTATAGAAATCTCAAAACTTATATGGAAGGTGATATTTCAATTGCCAGACTGTTGATTATACATGCATATATTTTTAGTAGAATTCTTGACAATGTAAGCTTTAGATATCATGATATGTGAAAAAATAGCAGTAACACCATATATATCTATATATGTATCTATATCCATACACACACAGTTCCTACATTGAGATACTAATTCAAGTAAATGGAAAAACAAAAATATATTTGATTTACTTGAAAAAAGGAATACGTGACCAGCTAACAAGCCACACACATTTTTAGGCCAGTTTTATAAGCAAGCCGTAAGCTATCCAGTGACAATTCTTACTTTATGTACTCGTAAAATGCGAGGAGCACTAAGTTTTCCTTGTGTAAGAATTTGTATGGTAGAACCTTCACATGGGTGCAAGTAGAAGCTACACCTGCAGTAAAGAAATGTACATAACGAATACTACAAGAATTCAATGCCAGAAAAAGAGAACAATAAAATAAAATCACATAATCCCTATTTGCTCTTTTTAATGCTAATTAAATCACATAATCCCTATTTGCTTTTTTAATGTTAATTAACTCTACTCAACATAATAGAGAAATGCAAAATCCCGGAGAGGGAGGGGCCTTAAAGAGCGATGGACACAAAATGATAACTGCAAAACACATTGAAAAGAGAGGATGAGAGATACCAAAACTACAAGTCAAAAAACACGTTAGTTGAAAAACGCATTATCCCACATTGACATAGGGTTAACCAAGACAAGTCAGTCAAATCAGGCATGCTTGGTTTAAAACTATAACATCTGACAGTTGAAAATAACTTGAAATCCCCCAGGGATGAGACAATGGATTCAACAAAAACTCCAAGCAGAGGGGCATGACAAAAAACAACCAAAAAGAAAACTCAATCATGGTTTAGAAACACCAAATTTTATTGTTGTAAAAAAACAGTGGAGACATCTGATGGACATTTCGAATTTGCGAGACATAATTATTAGAACCAGAGCAAGAATAATATGTGAATCACCACAAAATATCCAGAAACAAAAAGAAAATAATTAATTCATTAGTTTTTTTCCCCAAAAAAGTGAAAAATGTATTTCCAAGTTTATTGGTTCCCATAAACTAACTAGACGTGAAACAATCAGGATAAACTTATAAGCAAAAGCAAGGTGTCAAAAAGTTCTTCATGCTTTTTAACAGACTTGCAGTGACACCTTGCCTAAATAATTTTATAAAAAAATCTTAACTGGCTAGGCACGTTAAAATGCAGCCAACAACCATTCATAGAAAAGTTGTACTGAAGATTACTTGGTATTTTCTCTTGGAGGCAGGCGATTATTCAGCACACAATCAATAATCCACCATGGTAAGTCTTTCTCATCTTCCGTTCCATCTAAGCTAGTAAATTTCTTTCTCCATGGGCCTCCTACAGAGCCTTCAGTGACAATGGAAGGAGGGCAAGAGCCAGAAAATTCAAACGGTGGATAAACCATAGAATCACTTTCAGCATTAACATCCCCTTCAAGTCGAGTTAATGCTAATGTCCTTGCAGAAATCTCCTTTACAGGTGGAATTTCTCCATTAACTGGAGTTTGTGATCCCAATCTGTCCCTTCTTTTATTTAACCAATGAGCCAACAGGCCTTTAAGGGTTTCTCTTGCCAAATTAACCTATATATTTGATTAGGTCTTATACATTTGAACTGGAATAACAAGCTACATGACCCTCTAATTACACATCAATTATGATTCAACAAAATCAAATAAAAAAGGATTAATTTGTGAAATTGAATGATTCATGCAACGCAATAAATGGTGCAACTGAATCAAAGCCATAGTCACCCAAACATCAATAGGCCACAATAAAGTTGAATTTGAAAATAACCATACTAAAATTTAAAAAACATAAAAAGAAAATCCATCAGAGCTGGAAGATATTTAATCTGCTGTGGTTTGGCTCATTTTCCGTAAAAAGCTCAAGGTTTGAATCCAGTTTTGTTTCTTTAGGACTGTGTCTTCTTTGTTAGTTTCGGGATGTCTAGGAATTATTTGCCAAATTCTTCAGTTTTAAGCTTTTTATATTTCGCTATATTCTCATTAACTGTTGCTCTCTTAATTTTTCTTCTAAATAAATCCAAATAGCAGTATTATCCAGAGATTATAAGGTGAAGATGAATGTGTAAAAGAGAGATTATATGGTGAAGATGAATGTGTAAAAGAGAGCAGAACTAACAGCGGGTGTAAATCGTTTTTAAAGAATATACCTTGTCATCCTCTGGGTTCCCATTAATACCGAGATCAGCAGAGTACATCTCAGCAGAAAAGCATTGTGGAGTGTCCAAATGTATAGACAAGCTACCAAACTTTGTATCCACGGTGAACCACGCAGGAATACTAACCTGAACAAAAATCAAGTCAAATGGCGTGGATAGAAATTTCAAACATAAATAACATAGGAAATTGATCCATACCATCTCAAACAATTCTTCTTTCTTCTTCTCAAATGAAACCTAATGACGAAAGGTGAATAGTCAGAAAGTGTAGGAAGAAAAAATGGCACAGAAGAGCCTACTGAGGGTTAAAGCTGTAGGAAGATAGACAAGCTGAAAATACAAAAACATGAAGTCCAAAGAATATCACTAACCTTTCCATGGTTTTCAATGACAACACCTTTTGTAACTTCCCATAATTTCACTGTACCAGACATGTCCTTGAAAAGACAGATCTCAACTTAGTTTAAGAAAGTAGATTCATAGAGACACATGTTTAAGAAAATCAAATGTCAAGTTACCTTAGTCAGGATATGTCTTCTATTGTTTAAAATCTCATGTTGCACTATTGCCGCGGTTCCGTGAATAGTTAAAGACGGTTCTCTATATACAGGAACCTAGACCATCACTTAACAGTCAGTAGCTTAATTTGGAAATTATTCTACTCAATTTGAATACCCCAGAGGTGCCAAAATGGCAGTTTGAGTCGAGCACAAACCATCAATCTAGAAAGACACTCATATTGAAAGCCAGACAGGAAAGAGACACCACAGCAAAAAGAAAAAGAAAAGAAAAGAAGAAAAGGAAAAAGGAAAACAGAGATAAAAAGCATGATGTTTCCTCAGTCAGCAAGAACACAGATATTATCTACTGCAAGCAACAGTACATTCCAGTTTGCAGTGCTAAAATTCAACAGAGCAGAGAATGAATAATCCATAAATCTTAATGGAATATAGCAAATGCCTTATGGGTAATAAAAAAAGAAAAGAATGTATTAAGAAATCAAATCATTTGTAGATTCTTCACCAGACAATTCATTCTTTCTATACAAACCAAAAACTCTCATTATGTGCCCAATTGGAAACTTTCAAGCTCTATTATTTCAGTCCAGGAAGCATGAGAGAAGATACATAAGCAACACTTAACTTTCTCCAGCTTCAGTCAATCAAAAAGGAGATGCTGCCATTAACCTGTTTAATTTTGGCTATAAAAAGCCATGGTGTCACGAGTCCTAAGACAGAAATGTACTCAACAAATTGATTTTTTTATGTCAGATAACTAGAAATAGTGGTCTCTATGATGAATGCATTGTAATTAAAAGAAGGAAAAACTAACTCAAAGGCATAGACCCTTCCACCAACTTGCTAACTTAAAAGTACTAAACTCTCTGCTGGAACGTTAAAAAAAGAAAGAAAGAAACCAACTCACAG
Organism: Haberlea rhodopensis; assembly: GCA_907163345.1. Lineage (NCBI taxonomy): Eukaryota > Viridiplantae > Streptophyta > Magnoliopsida > Lamiales > Gesneriaceae > Haberlea > Haberlea rhodopensis. Next base: position 3,810,171 of record CAJQUN010000022.1, on the reverse strand, counting down.
GTGTAGACCCTTCCACTGAAACCCTTGCCCTTGAAAATGACAAGTTCCCTGCTAAAAAAGAACCTCCTCTTTGGAATACTTTCAGTGGATTGTGCACTTCAGCTGGCCATTTATGTAAAGTAGAATCTGTGGTAGCAACCCATATACCATCCTCGTGCAATGCCAACTGCAATATAGGATGTTCTTTTGTACAAAGTAATACACTTTCTCTTGTAGCCAAATCTGTGAAATACAACTAAAAGTGCAAACTGAAGCCTGTTAGAAAGAGAGCAAAAGTAGAAAATATAGAAGCAGATGAAAATCTCCATATCGCTAGAATTGAAGACATGCACTCACAGAAAGATCTCTCCCACCACTATAAACATGACTAAATGTTGGAGTACTAGCAAGTGCCCAGATAGAGTCTGTGTGCACAGCATAGGAATGAACACATCGCTGCTGACCAAGATCCCATAACCTTGTAAGAAGAAAACAAAGAAAAATTATGAATATGGCAAAGTATATCCATTAAAGTGCTAGAATGTCGCGTCACGATATGCATAAGAAAAACGAGAATCCAGAACATAACGGGCATATAAGAAAATAATTTCAGGAACCACTTGAAGCATACATGACCGTGAAACAAAAGTCCTGCAAATTAAATAGATAAAAGATCTATTACACAAAATTTAAGACAAGGAAATCTCGATGCTGCAATCAAATCTCACAAGCAAATAAATTTCGGTATAGTCATAATGCAGCATATCTGGCTGAAAATGTACAGGTTATAAATAAAAAAATATTTCTTTCTGTATCAACATCTTTAAAATCTTCGCTAGAACTCCATAATCACTTCCGGAACACAACTCCAAATACTTCTCTTCGGCGAGTTCACCCCAGTCTAACAAAGGTTTTCCAAAAACTACTGCCAACCGAGTTCAATCATAATGAAGCAACAAAATAAAATTTTACAGTGACCAACAGCCAAAGGTCACGAAAGGCACAACATAGGTATATGATGCATACCTGATCATAGAATCAGAGGACCCAGATAAGCAATATCTGCATATTGTATGATGGTATCATTATTAATATGAATTACTTTTATTTAATAAGCCTATAAACGTAAGCATACAAAATTAGATACAATTTGCCGCAGCAGAAAAAAACTAACTGGAACAAAAAGGCTCAAAAACGAAAGGAAGGCCATTCATCATAGTTTGAACTTTAGAAGAGAAAACCTGTGGAAGATACAGTTTAATTTTTCTATTAAACCTACTGCTCTTTGCCTGGGTTGGGTTTTGGGGGGGGGGGGGGGGGGGGGGCGGTGTTGGAGTTGGTAAGCCTTTGATTCCTGTCAAGGACACGAGGCTAAAGAAATTCTGGAGATAATCATGATTGCTGATATGTGAAATTTAAATTGCTCTCAATATAACAGATAAGTTGGGAATCAAATTCACGTATGGTTGACTACCTGAAGATTAACGGTAACAATTTCAAGGCTAATTAACAAATAGGAATGATTAGGTTCTAGCTGACGTTGGCTTCACCTAAACATCCCCGGAGTTCCAGGCTAAATTCTATTAATTTTGTCCACAATCTGTGGGAATAAATGTGATTCCAATATCAAGGTCCTTGCAAGTTGTAAGTGAGCTTAATGGAACCTATTCAACGAACCTTCCAGTAGAATCCAACAGTAGGGCCCTAATATTATCAGTGTGCCCCCTGAGCTTCATGGTTTTCGAACCAGTTCTTGGGTCCCAAACACGAATTACCTATAAAATACATCATATAAAACTGAAAATAGGTCCGAGTGGTGTCATCTAATGATAAACATGGACTGGAAAGGGGGAAATAGCACTCGTTCAGTATCAGTAAAACACAATGAGTTTATTAACTAAAAAACAAGCCATGAAACCTTTTCAGTTCCACCAGAAACAAGCAATGTTCCCCTGTCATTTGTTGCCAATGCATACACCGACTCTTTATGGACTTTCGCAGCAACTGGAACATATCCTTGACTTTGACTGGCATGCACAGAAATATTATTGCTTGAGCTGATTGGACGAAGAGTTGTATGTGGCAAGGAGGAACCCAAACCATTAAGACTAGTTGAACAGTCATCATCAGTTGCATCAGATGATTTAGAGGAAGGAGCAAGTGCAGCTTCAAGATCCCATACGAATACCTCCCCACCAAGGCCACCAGAAGCAACAACATTACTCTGTAATGCATGAAACAAAAGATTGTAAATTGATTGAAGGCGCCCATAGATCATGCCTCAATGTACTTAACAACTAAAGAGATCAATATTCTCAGAACTAAGATTTTACAAAAAAAAATTCTGCCAGAAAATCGTACATTTTTTTCTGGTGTAGCAAGGCAAGTAACATAGTCAGAATGCTGCCGTAACGTCCTGACACATGTTCCATCAGACAAGCCGTTCCATACCTGATATGTAATGGAAATATAAAGAGTTCTAAAAAACAATTTACGAGCAAAGTTTGATATATGAGCTTCATAAATGCAGAGAATCAAACCTTAACAGTGGCATCTGAGGAGCAAGAAACTAATGTGTTACCACCTGTGAGAACGGCATCGTTGACCTGCCCAATCAACACAATAAAATATAAGAGCATGTTGCCCATATTATCCTCAAAATTCACAAGATAAGAAAAATCGTAATCTGAAAAAATATTAGTACGACTGTTGGATTCATTATCCAAAAGACCATCAAGCCCTATACCTACTGATTTATGTTGAGTAGAAGCACTAATGATGACATCATGAAAAAGCCTCTAGTAGTTCAGTTGGTAATTGTTACTTAGTGGGCCGCTCAAAACTTCAAAACCTCATCAAAATATACTGTATGCATTAATATCATCCAAAGATGAGAATGACTTACCCAGTCGACATGAGACTCAAATGTAGCAGAGCATGTAGCACCACCTTCAATCAATGCCCATCTCTTTAATGTACCGTCACGACTGCCAGTAAAAAGATGATCACACCCATCTGGTCCGGTTGAATTCAATACTGCCAAGCAGTTTATTCCAGCACAATGCTGCAAATAAATAGAAAGGATTGACCCTCCATCCTTACAGATATTTTTTAAGAAAAAAAGCATTTCATAATCCTGAGTGATAAAATGCCAGAGATGATGACAACGTTTTCTTGCATAATAAAGAGATGACGAGGACACCTCCCACCATAGCAAATATAAACTTAATATTCAACCAAAGTTTATCCCTCGAGTGAATATGTATCATACAACAAGATTTAAAGCCAAGTCAGGTTTTACGATAGATTTGATGTTGTATAATGCACATCACGAGCACAAATTTAAGAAAAAGTGGTTAAACATAAAATCCACAAGCAATAAACCTCTTATATCAACCACTTATGTATTGCCACAGTTATATTGCATGAAATCTTAAAACAAAAAAGAATCACCTTTGAACCATCTACATCATTTAACACATATGACAACCTCTTCTCTTTGCGTGTACGAACTGAGGTAGATGTGTTGCCCGCACTGCCAACACGGTGCATTGCGAGAATCCCTAAAGCAAATATTAATTGATAATTCTGAATAAAGTTAATGGCTCTTCATTGCATTAAAAAATTCTTGAAAATAATCTACTTCTTGTGAAACAATGAACAACTAGGTACTCCTGAAACATAAACATAATCAAAGTTCTTTCGTTCAAACTTATCTAAATTTATAAGAGCAAGGATAACGATAGATGAGTGTTAAACCAACCAAAGAAGGGATGACAGTTTATGCACCGTCAAACTAATGAGAAAAGATTCTAGAATCCATTTGCTTAAGTCTAATTGGAATGACACTGGTGCCAAATTGTATACTTCCAAGAACAAAATGATTAAAATGCATCTGCAATTGGATTGTCAAACTATGACAGTATTATTAGGGATTTTTTTCAGATTTTCATGACCTACCTCGCATCCTTTGCACTATTATTTAATTTTAAAAATTATACTAAATACTAATTTTTCAAAGCAGAAAAGTAATGTAACAAGGCAGTGGGCATTGCAGAAAAGATGCGGATACCCAATAAATGCTTAAACCTTCAACATCAGTCTAACACGGTGGTTAATAAAGGAGCATAGAATGTCATTCCATTCCTAGGAAACAAGCCAAATATTCTTCATAGTACCTAAAGATTCTGGTTATACAGCATACAGTTCTAAATCCAAGTCCACTACATACGACCGGAAATTGTTGAGCATGATATGTCAACCCATGAATTGTACAATGAAATATTTTAAAAAATGTTACGCGATAAATCAATTCCAAGAAATGAATTGTCAAGAGGGGACCTAAACAATTTTATCAGCAACCCATGTAAGTAATCTCAACTCACAACAAAGGGTAGAGAACTAGTCGCAAGAAACAGAGGCTCTTGGATCTTGAAAGTCTATAGTTTATGAGTGAGTCACTAGACTCGTTCAGCTAAAGGTAGGCCTACATTCATTTGTGTTCAGGTAGTTTTAACTTTTAAGTATGTCTCTTAAAAACCCATTTGGAGATCAAGGAACGCCAATCCATTTTAGCTCCACACGTCAGGTCACAAGGCCATGTATATATATCACAAATTTAGTCTGTGCATTGGTTTTTTCAGTTTCCGACCACAAATAGTATTCTTCTCAGAATTCTTCATTTTCACGTGTCATTATCATTTCTATACTCAGAAACACAAATCCCATGGCTTAGATATTTAACACCATATCTAGAGTAGAGATGGTGAAATTAACTATGTACATAACCTAATTTAAAATTGCCATTAAAAACATTAAAGTCTACGATTCAAGTTTTTATTTTAGCAACTTAAGATTTACATTCCAGATTTTTCGCGAAGTTTAGGTACATAAAAAGAGACTTAAAATTCAACACGTATAATGTTCAAGAAGTTTTCTCACATGTCATGACTTAACACAGCAATTTAATGATATAAACAAAACAATTTTACGCAAATTGGTGGCTACGGGCTGCTAGCTACCTCAGCAGACACTTTTTTTTAACCTCTGCATAAACGTCTGTCTTTTAATAAGTTAGCGATTAAGCTAGTGACAAGAAAAATTATAAGAAAATAACATAAAATTGAGGTGAAACGCTATGATCGACGAGAGTTCACCGGTTTGCGTAACGAAGCAGAAGTCAATAAATTAAAAAAGTAAACAAAAAAGAAAATCATAGAAATTTGCCTTCTCCAAAATGGTCGATGGATGAATTCCGTGCAAGAAGATCAGACAAGGCTGAAGCGGCGGCGCGGCAACGACTCTGAGGCGGAGAATCGGCGGCGGAAAGTGGCCGATGTAGGACGGGGGGATTGAGTCGGCGATAGGCGTGATTGGTTTTGTTTTTCTCTTGATTACTTTTCTTTGAATATAAATAATTTATGCATGCTAAGATATTAACAATGGTATATATATATACACATATATATATATATATGATTATAAATTTAATAAAATAGTAATAATAATATGTATAATAATATATGATTATAAATTTAATAAAATAGTAATAATAATGTGTTAGTCTATCTTGTTAAAACAAATAAAAATAATTACTTTGATATAATAAATATATTTTTTTATATAATTTATAATATATATTTACTCCATATAATTAAACATAACACATATGTTATAATCACATTTTACCTCAAATAGAGGTAAAATGTATCTGTTTTAAGTAAATTATAAAAATATATTCCTACTAAATAGTTTTACAATACAATTGTCGACTCATTAAACAGATATAATCCAACGTAAATTATTTTATTAATCAAAATAATCTCAAAACCACATTTTTGCTAAGAAATAAACCGAACGAACATATACCAATATGTGGAGCTTTGTTCTTGAACAGACATGTGTACAACACATGTTCGTTCCCTTTTTTATCCTACTAAATAGTTTTACAATACAATTGTCGACTCATTAAACAGATATAATCCAACGTAAATTATTTTATTAATCAAAATAATCTCAAAACCACATTTTTGCTAAGAAATAAAAGGAACGAACATATACCAATATGTGGAGCTTTGTTCTTGAACAGACATGTGTACAACACATGTTCGTTCCCTTTTTTATAAACCAAAAAAAATGGTATTGCGACCATTTTTGTTAAACGGAACGAACATATACCAATATGTGGAGCTTTGTTCTTGAACAGACATGTGCACAATACATGTCCGTCCCCTTTTTTATAAAACAGAAAAAATGGTATTGCGATCATTTTTTGTTAAAAAAACCACCATCTGTTGACTTGTATTTGTTATAATAATTTATGTGAGATAACTTTTGTCAAAAAAATAATTTATGTAAGATTATATTTATTTAGTTCTAAAATTTGAGATTATTACTGGCAAAAATACTAGGACTATTTTAATAATTTATTTGCCTACTAAATTATTATAAAGCTTTAAATTTTCATTTTTTTAGTATATCTCTCAAGGTGCTTTTTTGTTTTCTAAGATGCTATTTACGTTAATGATGATATTATCACTAATTTTAAGATTTAAAAAATAAAATTAACATGATTAATTTATTCGTATGCATATGCAAAGGTGCTAATATAGTAAGCGAGATCTTTAAAATAAATTTTTAAGTATGTTAACCTCTTTTTTCTTTTTTTCTTTTTAACGAAAAACTATCACATTGAATTATCAACAAATTATCTAGAAAATTCCATATGATTCATTCAAATTATCCCTTTCATATGCTTCATAATTTTTTAAATTTTTATATTATATATATATATATATATATATATATATATATATATATTACTTAAATAAAAAATCATACACACAAATACACGAATGGTTGACTTGCATTGATATTCAAATTAATGAGATCAGTTAACAATCTTGGACAATTAATTAATAAAATTAAAAAATAATGATCACTTCATTGATAAATTTATATCGAGTTCATTAAATTAATCCATTCAGTATTCTAATCTTGTCAATTGTTTTGAAAAATGAGAAGATTGAGGAAATTAAGGGTTGAATTCGTTGAATACAAGCTTCTCTGTTCTTCCGGTTGCTGGAAGGTATTTCACTAAGACTTCTATTAATACAAGCTTCAGTTATGACAACTCCTACAAACAACTTTCCATATGGGACGACAAATCACACACCCGGTGGTATAATCGAAATTCTTTATCAATTTAAATTCACAAATGAAAGAGAGATAGATTGAGATAAGAAATTCTCAATCGGTAAGAAGAAGTGTCACTAATCCTGGTTCAGTGTACCTTACTAATCCTAGTTTTTGACACCAACAAAATTTGTTATCGATGATTCATCGAGTGTGCAGTAAAGTTGCTAACCGATATAGCATACCGGTAGAGTTGGTAGAACTTCAATCCAGTGAAGTCAAGTTAGCAGAATGATCAGCAGCCTGATCAAACATTCTAGTCAGTTAACTTGAGTCAACTGAATGACTAACAGTACTAACTCACGGATCAGTTGAGAATTAGTAGAACTGATATACATCAGATTAGCAGAGTAGCTAGCAGAGCTTAACAAGATCAGACTAGTTGACTGAGCAATGAAGTTGAATCCAACTTACCTCACTAAACAAAGAAAACAGTTGAATTTTCAACTCAACCGATACATATAAAGACTAGCTGAGTAATCCACAGTGTAGAAAAAGCATAGACAAACTTAGTGATCGTCAATAAGCTGGATTATCACTATCAGACTCTCATATCAGAAGGCTTACCAGTAAGATCAAAGAACAACAGAGTTGTAGACAGCCAACAAAATCAATATAATGATTGGAAAGTCAGAGAAAATACAAGAAGAATCAGAGATCGTACAAATACTTTCCAACATGCACATTAATGTATTTAACGAACATATATGTGTCAAAGGCTACATATTGATACACATTTGAAGATTCAATAGAGAAGATAGACGATCTTAGACATCCATCAAAAGTATAATTCAATGAGATTGATTTGTGGGGAGCTTATCAGAATATCTTAATAGAGAGAACCTCTCAAAACATGCAATTAATATTAACTATCTAGTATTAACATCTCAATTTTACCTATTGATTATCTACTATTCGTATCTAAATTAACCCATAATTATCACAATAAAACTACTAACTATTTAACTAGTTAATTAATTATTAATAAAACTAAAAGGCAAGGATAAATTGTTCTCTCTCGGATGCTTTTGACTACGTGCTGGCAGTGCTTGCATTCCGTAACTGTTAGAAAAGGGGTTCGACAGAACCTCATCATTTGAAAAATAGCCGAGTTCGATATTAATATTGTTTTGCTATTTACCAAGTACTACGGGTTCTCACCTAGATCACATAAGTCTGATGGGCGAGCGGATGCAGATGCGCGAGTGCGTCAATTTTCAAAAAAATTGAGTGGGAGTGCGCCTTAATGCGCATATTAAAAATTAATAAATAAATAAATATATATGCATACACACTGATGAAATGAAGTTAAACATACATAATATACATCATATTTAACAAACTCACATCATTATTATATTATTTACAAATTTACAATATGAAGTTCTCAACTTTGGTGTTTTGCAGCTTTACCATTCTTTAAAAGCATTAAAATTAGATTTTATTGAAGGATCTAACATTTGCAGCTTTGCGAAATGTTATAGTCCGTGATACAACGTAAAATTTGAATCTTGTATTTGATCGTTCGTCTAGTAAGGATTCTCCGAAAAAATATATTTAGAAAAAGAAATGAAGTATTGAAGCTTTGTTTTATTTTAAGATATAAAATAACGAATTTGAAAAATGAAACCAAATTGTTCATATTTATTTCAACATGTTTGGTAATAGTATAAATTTATTAAAAATGGCTCATATTATTTTCGGAGACTTATATTATTACCTTATGAAATGACTAATATAAACATTTAAATTAACTCAATAAAAATAAAAGTTTTATTTATAAAGTTCATTTTATTAATTTTCATGCAAAAAACTAAGATATCAAATTTTTTATATTTACTTCGTAAAAATGTTACAAAATCACAGATTTATCATACTCTCTTTTATCACATATTTTAATCTTTCATATGTTATTATGCATTTTCATGATTCATTATCTATCTATTTACCTTATGATATAATTTTCTTACCAACCCGAAATACCTAGAAACCATAAAAATTCATCTAAACCCAAAATTGGAGAATTTTTTTTTATAATTACAAAAAAAAAATAATCAGAGAATTAAGGAGGATTAACAAGACTTAGTAACTTAGTGAGCGGCTTAGTAAATCTTAATGCACGAATTATGAATTCTTAGTGTGCGAATTATAAATTCTTAATGCGCGAACTAGCAATTCTTAAAGCGCGAACTAGAAATTCTTAAGTCGTCTTAATACGGCGCACGCGCACCCAGTTCGCCAGTTCGCGGCCGGAGCGCCAGTGCGTGGAGCGGGGTAGGAGGATTATGTGACTTAGATCCTCCCTGGCCCAACACGACTTCGGAAGTCCCCAAGGGAAAAGAAAAAGGTGTGTAGTACATTTATATAGATGAGGTTTGTATTTGGACTCGCTTAAAATTTAATGTGGGACGAAAGAAGGTTGTTGAGTATGGTGATACAGTTGCTTCACGAGTGCTTAAGCGAGCTAAATCATGGTGATGCAGCTGCTACAAAGGTGCTTAATATTCGTGGTGTTGTATTGCTGCATAGGTGGGGGAGCAGGTTGTTGTGTCAAAGTGTTGTAGCTGCTGCATAGGTATTCAATCAAGTTGTTGTTTCGTTGTAATGCATCTATTGTACATGTGGTTTTGCTAAATATGTGCATTAGGATCGTCAAGGTGCTTTAGATTGAGGTGAGTAAACACCTCTTAAATTTTTTATTTTCGAACCAAGAGCGTGATGCAAGCTGAGTTAGCAACTGCAATCAGATTCTCAATCAGCTAGGCTTCTTAGCTAACTTTAAAATAATTATGTAAAGTGCGAAACTAATCTGCTGGGCTGAGTGAGTAACAGCTAAAAAATGCAATGAATTGAGTGAATAAAACGTCATGAAAGATCATCAATGATTAGATAAAAAAAATTCCAACGTTAAAATTCCTGGAGGTTTGTATATTTTAAATACTTGAGATTCCAACGTTAAAATTCCTAAAAAAAGTGGATGTCGTACCATGCTTTCTATATAAGACCAAGTTTTTGCAGAGTTTTTTTGTGTTGCAATGAATGCTCATCGGCTCCTTATGAAATGGTATTATGCGTTAAATGCTCTTTGACAAGGACCATAACTTTGCTAAATAAGTCTCTTTAACAGCTTCTGCAATTTTGTACTTCAAACGACGAAGAATATAAGACAAACTGCAATATTGATGAATGAACTTGGGTGAAAAATATCTTTCCCTTGTTAATTGGTCCAACAAGATTCCTTTAGCAGATCAGCTAGATTCAGATACACTTTGTTTATTCTGCTTGTCCTTTCAATATCAGCTATGCTTTAACACTTCTTCAGCAAGATGGCTACTTTGTTGTTCTGCTTCACGATTAACTCGATAATTCTTACTTTGCTGAATCAACCTGCTGGTGATTACAATACCACTTAGACGGTTGTTGCATCATATGCTGAAAGCTGTAGCATCATGAATGAACAAGATGTTGTACCACTAATGGCATAGTTATTATGTCACCAATTATGTCATATTCGTGCTTGAATATGTGTATTCGAGCTAGTGTTCGATTCAAATCTATAAAATGTTAATATTGTTGGTTCAAATGATGACTCGAGTTCAAGCTTGGATCGAAAAATAAAGGCCTGGAGAACTATCGAACAAAATAATTTGGGCTAGAGTTTGGCTCAAAAAAGTTCGAGCATGTTCGAGTTTCGATCGAATTTGATAATTTCAAACACGATTTAAATATTTTGAGCCGATTCGAAAACATCGCTAGCCGTTTCGATTCGTTTTCACCTATAATATGAACTACCAATGACCAAGTAGCTGCACTCTCGATGTTTCAGTCATTTATAAACAAAAACTTGTATCTATTTTTAATCTCTAGACTGACTCGTGGTTTAATTTAGGATAGCATGACTTAATTATGCTGTTAATGACTCTCTCAGAGTTTTGAGATACTAAAGAGAGTGTGCTGTAAGTATCCGTCAATGTGGAATTAGTGGAGCTATCAATACCTCGAGTTTAAGCTTGTAAATTTAGTATTTATTACAGCACACAGAATTTTCTGGCAATCTCATTCTAATTTTTTTTTATGTTTTTGCTACTTTACTTTCTGTTCTAGTTTTTGTGTTTGTTCAAGAGTAATAATATTTAGATACGAGAAAATTACTAAAATCGTCTTGTAAGTTGGGCAAATTTAGAATTTTTTGATCATTTAAATAATCAAAATTTTGGTTTTAGTACAATAAATTTACATTTTTTTCACTTGTAGACCGAAAAATACTTATATGGACCGGGTGTTTGTAAAAACCAAGATACATAGTATACAGAAGTGTGACCGCTTGCAGACCCTTCTTCGCCTTAGCACTGATGTAACGTTCGACTTAGCTAACATGACACATGATATTGCTGACATAGCATTGTATATTTGCTGACGTAATTGGAGATTGTTGACATATCTGGTACCATATGTCAGTACTCCAGCGAAAAAGGCCAAAAGTGCAAAAAAAAAAATATAGTGTATTATACTATGGCAAAATTTTTGATTACGTAGGCATTGTTTGGTATGTTTCATATCCACTGTACAAAACAGTTGAGTATTAAAAAACAAAATAGACCAACTTATAGAACAATATTTGTAATTTCTCGGAAAAAGAAAAGTTAAGATCCTAACTTTCTTGGTCTTGAGATATGTCTCACCAAACCCGTGACTCAATGGAGTAAAGTAGTGAAAAATATGATACTGGAATGAACTTAGGTCCACAATGTTTTGTCTGAGGGCATCGATTGTGCCTCAAACTACAGAAAATAGGAATTAATGAACTTTGAAGAGAGATGATTTAGATAACTGAAGTACAAAAATTATTTATATGTTTTACTAAATTGAACTTTTATGATAGTGAACTTAAAATGTATATTTTAAATACTTGAGATTCCAACGTTAAAATTCCTAAAAAAAGTGGATGTCGTACCATGCTTTCTATATAAGACCAAGTTTTTGCAGAGTTTTTTTGTGTTGCAATGAATGCTCATCGGCTCCTTATGAAATGGTATTATGCGTTAAATGCTCTTTGACAAGGACCATAACTTTGCTAAATAAGTCTCTTAACAGCTTCTGCAATTTTGTACTTCAAACGACGAAGAACATAAGACAAACTGCAATATTGATTCTTGAACTTGGGTGAAAAATATATTTGCCCTTGTTAATTGGTCCAACAAGATTCCTTTAGCAGATCAGCTAGATTCAGATACACTTTGTTTATCTCTGCTTGTCCTTTCAATATCAGCTATGCTTTAACACTTCTTCAGCAAGATGGCTACTTTGTTGTTCTGCTTCACGATTAACTCGATAATTCTTACTTTGCTGAATCAACCTGCTCGTGATTACAATACCCTTAGACGGTCAAGCACGTTGTTGCATCATATGCTGATAGCTGTAGCATCATGAATGAACAAGATGTTGTACCACTAATGTCATAGTTATTATGTCACCAATTACAAAGCATGTGAACTAGGGTATAAACGAACTGAATCAAGCGACAATCATTAAAATTTTCAGGCTCATATTCGTGCTTGAATAAGTGTATTCGAGCTAGTGTTCGATTCAAATCTATAAAATGTTAATATTGTTGGTTCAAATGATGACTCGAGTTCAAGCTTGGATCGAAAAATAAAGGCTTGGAAAACTATCGAATTTGGGCTCGAGTTCGGCTCAAAAAAGTTCGAGCATGTTCGAGTTTCGATCGAATTTGATAATTTCAATGACGATTTAAATATTTTGAGCCGATTCGAAAACATCGCTAGCCGTTTCGATTCGTTTTCACCTATAATATGAACTACCAATGACCAAGTAGCTGCACTCTCGATGTTTCAGTCATTTATAAACAAAAACTTGTATTTATTTTTAATCTCTAGACTGACTCGTGGTTTAATTTAGGATAGCATGACTTAATTATGTTGTTAATGACTCTCTCAGAGTTTTGAGATACTAAAGAGAGTGTGCTTTAAGTATTCATCAATGTGGAATTAGTGGAGCTATCAATACCTCGAGTTTAAGCTTGTAAATTTAGTATTTGTTACATCAGACATTGAATTTTCGATCTATCTCATTCTAAGTTTTTTTAAGCAATTTGCTACTTTACTTTCTGTTCTAGTTTTTTGTTTGTTCAACAATAATAATATTTAGATACGAGAGAATTACAAAAATCTTCTTGTAAGTTGGGCAAATATAGGATTTTTTGGTAAATAATCAAAATTTTTGGTTTTAGTACAATAAAGTTATTTTTTTCACTTGTAGGCCCTACTTCGTCTTAGCACTGATGTGGCGTACGATTTAGCTAACATGACACTTGATATTGTTGACATAACATTGGATATTTGCTGATGTAATCGGAGATTGTTGACCTATCTGGTATCATACCAGCGAGAAAAGGCCAAAAATGCAAAAAAAAAGTGTATTATTCTATGACCAAATTTTGATTACTTAGACGTTGTTTGGAACTGATAATGGTGAGATAAACCATAAGTTTTAACTATACATCCTTCTATTATCACATAACATTCATTGTACCAAACGGTTACTTAAAAGTACTAAAAACCAAAATAGAACAATATTGGTAATTTCTCGGAATAAGAATAGTTAAGATCCTTACTTTCTTGGTCAATGAGATATGTCTCACCAAACCCGTGACTCAATGGAGTAAAGGAGTGAAACATATGATACTGGAATGAACATAGGTTCCACAATGTTTTGTCTGAGGGCATGGGCATCGATTGTGCCTCAAACTACAGAAAATAGGGATTAATGAACTTAGATGAGATAGATAATTTAGATAATTAAAGCACAAAAATTATTTATATGTTTTACTAAATTGAACTTTTATGATAATGAACTTAAAATATTTATTCGAACATTTTATCTAAGAAGTGATTTAATTGTGCTTCACGCTTATTTTACATTTAACTCCAAATACAGATTTTTAAAATAATTTGCATAATTAAGCATTGTGAATATACAATATATTCCCCATTTCAAGTTTTGCAATCTTAATACAATCCAATCAACATGTCCTCATGATGTCATCCATTTAAGCAACAACCTGTACTTCATGAAGTGGCAGACGCCTATAATGCTATCTCCACCTGTTTGTGGATGAATAAAATGGTGGTGGGTGCACATCCATTCTTCCAAGGATTTGGTCGAATCTCCTTGATTCGGGTACTTGAGTAAAGTGTGGGTAAGCATTGTAGATGAGACTGCCATGGTTAAAGTCCCGAAATTCTGAAATTGGGGTCAAACGGGAATCATGCAGAGGGTTGCTGGCGAAGTGATGTGGTCTTCTTTGAGCAATGCCTAGGTTGGATGTGTAGGAAGCTTGAAAATGGTTATTTGGATGAAATACGGGTTCTCTAGCTTGATTTGATTGCTTCAGGTTTTGATGCCTCGAATGAGATATTAAACGCCTAAAATCTCTGGTGTCTTTCGTGTTAAGTTCTTGAAATGGAGGAAAATCTTGATGGGAGTTGGGTTTCTTGTTTCTAGAGAAGGTCTTCCTCGGTTCATTTACACGATTCTTATTCACATGATTTGTCTTATTTGTTCCAGATGGATGCAAATTACGGAAATGCTTCGGACGTTTATTGCCTGGTTATCACCACAGGACAAATCAAATCAATTTCCAAATAATAATGTAATATGAGGTGTGATTCAAAGGAAAAGAAAGATAAACCTTCATGGGCTAGGGATTTGTTTGTCTTCGTCTCCATTTTTGTCCTTCTCATAGCTTTTATATTTCTGGCAGCAGCTCCTCTTATGTGCTTTTCTGCAAGTACATTTAATCTCTCTCTTTCATTCTTCCAACGCTGAAATAGCAGTGAGAAAACAATGATTTCGTGAATGTCCAACAACGAAACTAGTATGCTTGGTCAGAGATTATTTCACCTGTCTAAAAGTCTTCATCTTGTAAAGATTGCGACCCTTCACAAGTAAAGGGGAAAGTGGAGCTAGTTTCTTGGTCCCTTTGCTCCACAACACTTCAACCTGGATTATCAACAGAATCAAATGACTGAAGCATAAACAATAATTACAAACAGATCAAACAAGTTTCCCCACATTCGTGTTTAGATATCTTTTTTTGAATTTCTTATGAACAATCTCTGATGCAGATGCACAAAATCTATCTTACAGTAAAGGTATGTTGTTGCTTAGCGGCACCATAGCTTTCCTTCACAATCCTCCCAACAACAGTCCTTCTACCTAGAACACTTCCATGTCTTTTCTTTTTGTTGAAACTGATAAACCATATATGATCAATCAAGAAGATGATACTTATGAACGACACAATTTAGCAAATAATGGAGCAGTCTCAATTAAGACCTCTCATATACTCTCTGATTGAACAAAACGATGTCTCCCTTGCACACATCACCTACATAGAGAAAAGCCAAGGAGGTAAAACCAAAACTAAAAGGGTGGAAAAAGAAGGGTCAGTAAACAATTTGTTAAGACTGAAAAAAGCACCTGTGCAGTTGATAGTAAATGACGATCTAGGATAGATAGCTTCACCATCCCCATCTTTCAACCTGTGACAGAAACTCATCATCTCACCAGAAATAAACTAGACAAGGTGCCATTACATCAGCGTGCATTCACCCCACCAGGCCATTTCACACTTCAATAAACCATAAGAACTACCTATTGAATCCACAATAATCCTATCATAACCTGCATACACGAACTAGGCATTTTGCACGCCCCTGCACTTCAGAATGCCATGACTTGTCGTGAATTCAAATTGAGTGAAATGGGTGCAAGTTAAGACTTTGAAAACTGTTACTGATAACAAACAAAGCAAAAAACAACAGATCTTCAGTGTACCGAAAGATATCATCACAACTGCAACAAAAGATGTGGTCTACTCACTAGTGGTTCACTTGAAAATTGTGAAAGCCCACAATTAACTTTTGAACTCGCATAGATACTTCAAAAAATCATGGTTCACACTCCTTGGCATGCTCAGTGTTATTAATATGAGACAAGCTTGGTCGTCAGGTTTTGAGTATGGCATTCATGGGGTCCTTAGGTACTGTTGTAATCACTTTTGAGGTTGAAAAAGGAATAGTACTAACATATTATTTAATGTGGTAGTCAAAGCTTCCAGCCACTTATCTCAAGGATGCTCTATCCCTGCATTTTCTTTGCTCCAAAGTTTCTTTTTGATGAATAACTAAGAGTCTTGACGGAGACATTTTATGAATCCTAGCATTTCTATCTGGACAAACCAGCCTGAATCAGATTGACACACAGCTCTATCCAATACAAATAAGATCATACAGTTAAATTGTCTCTCTTAAAAAAAAAAAAAGAGGAAAGTGAAAAAGGAAACACAAAGATGAAACTGCTGGGTGCGGAAGCTATGGATTTAAAGTAAGTATTTTTTTTTTTTTTTTTTTTTTTTGCGCTTCTACAACCACACGACAAGCACATACATATAGTATTTTAAAGAAATTCTAGACTGATTTGGATACAAAGAGAGGTGGTCAAAAATTTATTAAATGCTTGAAGCATTCTAGGAGATTCTTCTATTTTCTACAAGCTTTTCATTCTTCCAAAGCTTTGACTCCATATTCCAAGGTCAAGATCGCAAATTAAATCCATTTAACACCCCCTCCTAATTTGTAATCTTCAATTGGTGCTACTTTAGGAACTGTTCGGATGGGGCTTCATTCCAGCCATTGATCCAAATGTTTCGTTGTAATCAACTCCACTTTGTTGAGCATATTTCTTTACAACTTGTCGACTTTTCTTCCTTGACACATCATTTTCATTTTTTGTCTTGTAATTCTTCTTCAAACGAATGCAATATTCCCTTTCTTCAAGGATCTTTTCTTTCATTGCTTGAATAAAATTAGCATCATCCTTTTTGCCTTCGTAAAGTTGAGGCTCACGAGAGAACAATGTATAGATAAATCAGTCGAGAATATTTTATATATATTTGATAATATTTGTTGTGATTTGATAGGATAGTTTAAATCTTTTAAAATAGGTAGGATAATATTTTTTTCCTAATTTTATGAAAACTTGAGTCCTATAAATCATGCATTATGCTTATGATTTTGTATGAATGAGATCAATTTTTCTTTTCATCATGTTTCCACATAGAGGAAAACAACTTGAGGTTTGCATAGTAAATGCAAACTAGCCGCCACCTACTTCTGAGAGTGCCGCAGCCGCTTTAAAGTTACCGGAAAATCCATACTCCCATCCGGAACCACGACTAAAAGTCGCGTTTTTTGAGACCCACTAAGGATGTTGTTTCCGATTCTCCAATTCTGCTGAGTTGTCGAGGTTCGAGTCACGCCAATCTGTGCAAACCCTCGCAGTCGTGCGAACCAAGAGCCCTCGCGAATGCAAACCCTAGCCCCCGCAGTGAGGAACCCCCTCACCATTATCGGCGAGCAGATCTGGATCGGATTCTTCCCCTCGAACTATTTGAGAGGCGTTGTCACATCGCCCATTCCAATGCAAAGTGGAGGCAAAGATGGTGTTCAGAATCGAACGATGGGATCCATGTTGATTTGAGATAGGAAAATTGTTATTCAGCAGCGCAAAATCGAATCTCTGTATACCTCGTACAGGAATCTACTCGATTTTGCTCTATCCGCAGCTCAATCAGCCCTAGGACAGCCCACTTCCTCTGGCATTCCAGCTTCTTTCGTTAAGGAACAAAAAGAGCAAATTGAAACGTCATACAACTCTTAATCCATTTGTCAATACAGTCATGGTCTGTCACTCGATCTAGTAGAAACAACTCCTCTCTCAATTCGGATTTTACATCTTCTTGGATTATTGATCCTGGAGCCTCTGATCATATGACCGAAGACTCTATTTTTCGGCTGTTATACTCCTTATTATACTAATACCACAATAGTTAAGATAGTTGTGCAGACATTATCATCAAAATGAACTGAATAACCTTTTCGAAGCTGTCTGACATTTAACAGATTTTGTGCCAGATTAGGCACATAAAAAACATCGGGAATAACCTTGTTGGTACCTTGTTTGGTATAAACTTTGATTGTGCCTTTTCCTTCAATTGTTTGCATTGTTCCATCACCAAGTTTTATTTCGGTGGAGAAATTCCTGTCGATCCACAAAACTGCTGACGTTGCTAATCATGTGGTTACTACAACCACTGTCGATATACCATACATCTTGGGATTCGTTTTCTGCTTTCATGTTTGTGCAAAAAATAAATCTTCAATTTCTTCCTCTCATACATTTATTTGCTTCTTGTCTTGTCGCTTTTGAAACCAACAATCTCTTTAAAAATGATTCATAATGCGACATCTTGTACATTTGAAAAGACAATCTCTTGAATTGTGCTTGGTTTTTTCACAATTGATGCAATATTGTTCTCCATGTTTTTGTTGTTGCTATCCCTTTTTCTGGATCTTTGCTTTCCTAGTTTCGTTGATCATTTTGGTTTCTCTACTGGAAGCTTGTTTTCTTTCCTGAGAATTAATTTTGGATTGTAATGCTTGCTCCAAAGTTTGATTTGAAGATCGGTTGATTATTTTCTCATGTGAAATAAGTGACACGATCAACTTGAACATGGTCATTTTAGATAAATCTTTGATTCCTCAATCGCGGTAGCAACATGATAAAACTTCAGAGGGAGACTTCGAAGCACTTTTTCAACAGTCCTTTTGTCTTGTATCGAATCTCCACAATTTTTGATTTGATTTACGATCTTTGAGACTCGTGAAGAAAAATCTCGAACCGACTCTCTTTCTTCCATTTTGAGATTGTTAAAATCTCTCCACAAGGATTGGAGCCTCAACGCAATCGTCTTCTCCATACCTTGAAATTCTTGTTTTAATATTTCCCAAGCGTCTTTGACTTTATTGACACCAAGGTACGAGGAAAAAGTGTTTTGCCAATACCTTGTTGAATATACCTCAGCGTCAATGCATCCTTTTTCTTAATCCTTTATAAATTTTTCATACCCTTCATGATCGTCACTTGGTTCATCGAGTTCTACATCATCTATCACATCCCAAATATCCAAGAGATGAAGAATGTCTGCATTTGACTACTCCAATACTCGTAATGTTCCCCATCGAATATTGGCACTTGGCTTGGTGAATATGTGAATAGCGAAGCTACTGGATTTGACGTCATTTAACAACTGTTACTGCCTTCTTAAGCAAACCAACAACAGGTAAGTGCTCGGCTGCCGGAAATACTTTGATATGTGAAGTGGCTTTGCCTTTTAGGAAAAAGGACGGTTGTTAGGTCTTCAAAAGAGAAAGGCTCTGACACTTTATCTTTAAACAGGTTCTGATGCAAATTTGTTGGGTGTTAATTTTTCAAGAATTGGTAAAGCACATTTTGATTAGTAGTATTTCTTTTTACTTGTTTTTCTGCACTTCTTCAACCACACGGCAAGCACATTCATATAGTATATTTTAATAGAAAATTCTAGGTGGTCAAAGATTTATTAAAGACTTGAAGCATTCCAGGAGATTCTTCTATTTTCTGAGAGCTCTTCATTCTTCCAAAGCTTTGACTTCATGTTCCAAAGTCAAGATTGCAAATTAACTCCATTTAATAGAAACTGCATACGAACAAGTTAATGAAATACAATAACTGACCTCCAGTGCTCCTTGATTCTCTCTATGCACTCTTCCTTTGTTCCTGATAGTCTCAAACCATGCCTTCGAAGGTACACTTTACATTCAACAAGCTTTAGTTCTTGAAGATCACGTCTTCCTGCAGAGCATAGGGAAATAATCTAATCACATCTACATGTATAAACCTGTGCTACACTAATTTAAAAGAGCATTACAATCCAAATTCTTCTAACAATATATTTACTATCACTACAAAAATGAGCCTTTTGACAAAAATCATGGTTGATCAATAATGCCCACATGGTCACGTGCTCGCACCTTGAAGAAACTGCATAATTTTGTTGTACGTCAATTCTTCATCATCTTTATCGAGATAGACTTCATCCTCGTCCTCATTTTCTGAACAATTCCAATTGCTCTCATCATCATCGTCATCATAATCATTACTGAATCAATAAACGAAAACCCAAGCGTCAGAAGAAAATAAAAAACCCTACGACTCATGTATACTGACACGGCGATACTGACACGGCACGGACACAGATACGACACGGCTAGAACACGCTTATATATATATATATATATATATATATTACAATACTAGAAATTCGCATTTTTTTCAATTCTAAAACCATGTAAAATTAACAAAAAAATTCTTACCAAATTCAAATAGCATATAAATAAATGAATGTCACTGGAATCTTCATAGTATCACTCATACTAACATCAAATACATATTACTTTAATTAATAAAAAGTTTAACAAACACGTCCAAATAAAATATAACACCAAAAATATTGTTACCAAATTCAAAATAATATATATAAATGTATGACACTGAAATCATCATAATATCACTCATACTAACAACAAATATATATTACTTAAATTAAATGGAGTTTAAGTAATACCTCTAAATTTCATTTTAGCCAAAAACTTTTTAATTGTATTATCACCCAAAAGCGTCTTTCTGTGTCGGACACGGCTCGAACACGCCTATCAGCCATGTCCGACACGTGTGTCCATTTTGAGGGGACACATGTGTCCGATTTTGTTTTATTAATAAAATAAAGGACACGACACGTGTTGTGCCACGTGTTGTGTCTGACACTACACTGAGTGACTTTTAGGAGTGTCCGTGCATCATAGAAAAACCAAATCTAATGCATAGAGAAAGCACATTCAAATAATTCTAAGAAATATTGGTCTAATTTCACCCAGGAAACTAATGTGTTATAAGTTAAAATACCAAGAAGACGAAGAGATGTCCTCCATCACAGATTCTGATTCCTCGGAAGATGAAAATGAAGATGATGAAGATATTTCAACAAATGCACGTTTCTTGGATTTCTTGTCAGCCATTTGAATTCGTAATCAACTGGATATTGGTGAAATCGTCGTTAATTCAACATCTTCTGGATTTCGTAGTTCGCTACTGAATGGGATTACGCGATCTTACTTCTAGGGTTTTTAATTCGGGGTTCCCGAAGAATAGAGAATCCAACGGGCAAGAAAACAAAAATTAAATGTTCATTTTATTATTTGAAGGTAATACTAATAAGTAGGGTGAATTATAAGCATGGACTATTATATAGCGTTATATATAAAATAATATCAAACTTTTAATATTAAACAGATATATTTTTATAGAAATTATAAGAGCATTTTTTGTTCAAAACAAACGGAATGGATATAGACATATGTCGACATGAAGAGTTTTGCTCTTAACCTCCGGGTTTTTTCCCTTTATTGTTATCTATGTTTAGAATTTCAATTATTCCAAACGTTTTTTCCTCCCCACAGCAAATGATGCATGTCAATTTCATGTATAATTTAAATAATTTTTTTGTGATTTGGATCTCAGTAGGTACTTCATTTTGTTACTTTCTTTCGCTGATAGTTAATTGATAAGTTTTTTTCCCGAAGAACCTTGTGTCAGCTAGCACAAAACTCATTTGTGTGCTGTGAGGCATCTGGTTCGAGATCTCACCTTCTTCATCCAAAAAATGGTACATGATTGTGTTAAAAAATTGATATTTTTTTTATTTTATTTTATTTTTTAACCAAAAAGTTTTATTTAGCATACGGAAACTATGTTTTTGGTAGCATTTCTTTTTTATCGATAAATAAATTTGTAGATCAGAAAATAAATACAACTATGCGAGGAATACATAGATTCAAACACATCCTGACTCAATATATCAAGATGAAACACACACTTGTACAATGAACATAAATATCGAAGCACATAAACTTTAATCTTCCTAAAGACAGTAGTAATGCAAGGGTCAGCTCCATGAAAAAGTCGAGCATTGCATGCGGCCCAAACGTTGTAAATTGTAGGGATAATTATATCAACGCCCCATCAACTTTGACCTATTTACAGAAAGCTCACATCAACTTTGGAAAATTACAGAGATCTCTCATGCCGTTAGTAAAATTAACGACCGTTACAAAAACCTCCCCTAATTTTATTGGAAACCCCAAAGTGCCCCTGGTCAACTTTGACCACTATTTTGACCTAAATTTTTAGAGGGGTGTCTTTGTAATTATGATATTTTATATAGGGTGTTATCGTAATAAAACTATTATTTTATTTTTCGAATTGTTTATTTCAAATAAAATTATTACTTACTCAATTTTTTTCCCTAATAATTTTAATATTTATCACTTTTATTCAATCTTGTAAAATATCAATATATACCATAAAAAAATTCAAATATATATATATATATTATTTAAAAACTTTTGTTAGAAATAACGACATTGTTTAATATTTTGAATTAAATCGAATTGAAAGTCAAATTAAAAAATAATATGTTCGATTGCCATTTTCGAAATTGACGTCAATAAATATTGATCAGCCAAAGAATACAGAACTTGATAATAATATAATAATCGTACTTTTCAATAAATAATTTAAAATATAAATAATATATGATTAATAATTTGAGGAACATGATAAAATATAAATTTTGAAAACAAACTACTCATATACAAGTTCAACTAGGGGTGAGCTTCAGAAGAGAAATTTAAATTGAACCGACCAAATTTAATTTTCAGCCAACCGAATGGCTGATTTTTATATTTAATCGAATAAACCGATTCGATTAAACACTGAGTGTCATTAAAGATCATGGCCTAAGACATATCATTTAAAGTCAACGTCTAAACATATAATTGTCATTAAAGATCATGGCCTAAAACAAGATCATTTTATCGTTATAATTACAAATAAAATAAAATACTATGATAATAATACAATTAAATAACATTGAATGTCTTTTTATATATAAGTAGTTTTAAAATACTATCATTAATATGAAACCTAGTTTATAGTTTAAAAATATTTAATAAATAATTCTTTGAAATAAATAAAAAAGAAACAAAAATAAAATAAAATAAAAATACTATGACACAATAGGGGGTGTAACTATAATGTATATTATAATATAGGGAGTGTATATGTAATATTTTGATAATTTTTGTTAGTTCTGGATTTTAAAGATGACAAAACAGACCAGATCGATGAAGACCAGATCGATGTCAACCAGATCGGTACAGACCATATCGATGCAGATCAGATCATAGCTTATTTCAGAAAGATCAATTCAGATTAAGTTAGTAAATTTTGTTCATCAGTCCGAATAATCAACTGTCATTTATTGAAGCATTTAATGTATCATTTAATGCTGAAACAGATCAAAGACTGAAGTTACCTTAAATGGTAAATAGACAAAGCGGATCTTATCTGACAAGCCCCGAAAGAACAGACCAGGAGGGAAAGAGTCAAAAATAGAAGACTGCAGTTTGTTCAGAGGTTGACTAAAGTAAAAAGTTGCACGCAAAAGGAAATATTATCGTTGACAGAAATGCATATATAAAGGTGCAACTTAGATACTCACAAAAAAAAGGAAAAGAAAAAAACGTTAAGAGAGATACAACACACGCATACGAGATCAACAATCAATCATTTATTGAGCATTCATTCGAGCAGAACACTATCATCAAAAGACTTCATCTTGTCGATCTGCTCAAAGTTGATAGCACGTATTATTGTTTTATTTGATCGTTTAAGGATCATTTGTGCTCGGAGTAATCCACTCTATCAATTGTATTTGTTCTAAGATAGAAGAGTGAGTTCATTGTAACTGTCAGACATATTGTGTCTGAACAGATTGAGAGACTAGGAGTTTCAGTGTGGTAGTGGGGTAAATCCAGTTGAATCGGGGTTGTAGAACGGGATTATATTACTCAAAGTCTTCTAGTGAATCCTTCCTTAATTGGAAGAAGGGGAGACGTAGAAGGAATTGCCTTCGAAATTCCAGAAACACATTCTGTCCATTTACATTTTGCACTACTTCGTGTTTCAAAGCTATCAGACCGGCCTTGCTAACAAAGAATAGACCGATTCCGCACTCACACTATCAGTGTTCTGTTCAGATTAGTATTGATTAAGAAATATGTTTCATTTGCTAACACAAGTTAAATCAATCCAGGAAAATCGGAAAAGATAAATTTTAGTAGAGTGTTTATTCACCCATCTCTAAACAATCATGTTCGATCCTAACAAGTGGTACATAGCAGGTTTTCTTAAACAATAGAGTACTTGGACTGATGACATCCTTCAACAAGATTCCCATGTTCTCAAAAGAAGCTTATGATGATTGTATAATCCGCATGCAAGCTCATTTAGCAGCTCGGGATGATGACATGTACGTCACTACAGAAGGACAATGAAGATTTTAAAGGTTAACCCTGCCCTATGAGGGTTAAGTGGTGAACCTCAGATGATTGAAAAAGAAAGAGCTACCTGGTCCAATGAAGAAAGGAAAAAGGTTAATATAGACAATGTAGCCAAGGATATTCTGTTCAAGACCTTGGACAAGAATATGTTCAACAAGATCAAGTTGTGCTCCACTGCCAAAGAAATTTGGGAGAAGATTGCAAAGCTCTGTGAAGGGAATAACCAGGCCAAAGAGAACAAGCTAGCCGTAGCTCTACAAAAGTTTGAAAGCATAAAGATGAAACATTGAGAAACTCTAAACGAGTTTGATGAACGAGTTACAGGCATTATTAATAAACTAAACAGTTTTGGCAAGAACTATACCAACAGAGAGATCGCCTTGAAAGTTATGAGAGCATTACCGAAGGAATGGGACGTCAAGACCATTGTCATGAGAGAATCTAAAGATCTGAACAAAATCAAACTCCATGATATGTTCGCTGATCTCAAGGCCTATGAATTCGAGCTGATCACTAAAGGGGAAGCAGAGACATCCACCTCTCAGCCAACCAAGGCACTTGCTGCCATTCCAGATCAATCTACCCCTACAGACCGATCTGTCGAACAGATGAGTAATGATGCTATGTCGTTATTTATTAAGAAATTTGGTAAATTTATGTCTAAAAATAAGAAGAACTTTAAACCTTCTCATCAATATAAGTCAAGAAAAGATGCTAATGTTAATGATCAGGCTTTCTACAATTATGGTAAGACCGAACACTTCATTGCAGATTGCACCAGACCTAAGAAAGATGAGAAGAAGGAAAGGCACCGAGATGACAAGAAGAAGAAGTACTACAAAGATCGAAAAAGGGCATCATGGAAAGGCTCAAAAAGTTCTGGTAGCAGAAGAAGGCAACAATAAGTGGGCTCAGACTGATTCAGAACCAGAGAGCTCAAGAATCCTCCAGTGAAAGCGAAAAGGAGATCCAATGCCTAATGACAGACAAAGAGACAAGTCAGAACGATGAGGTATTCGATTTTGACTCAGATGAATTTACACGAGAAGAACTTGTATCTGCACTACAAGATATGGCTAATGACTACAGAATGCTAGCTGAATCATTTGAGAAAATTAAGGTTGAAAGTAAAGATCAAACAGATGAGCACATCATACCAAGCTGCTCTGTAGGGTCTTCCTACCTTAACATCATTATAATCACGTATTATGGACTAAACATGCATTAATAACATCTTAGGGTTCCGGTTGTAGCTTTGAGCTAATAGAATTACAGGCCAAAAATAAAATTTCAAAACTTAATAATTACATTCCCAAAAATGAATACTAACATTATAGGTTTACACTACTCCTAGAGTAGAGACTATCCAAAATCCTGTATTCTATATTCTTTCATGCTCCTTTTAGCTCACTGCATCAACCCGACCCTTAGCCCTTCAGTCCAAAAGTGTACCTACAGGAACAACCCATCATGAGCATGTACATCATTACTTAACATCATAAAATAATGGCATATAAATAAATGCATGAAAATAATCGTAACATATACTTCCTGGTTAATCGCATTAACCCACTTTGGTTGTCCCTGTTTCATAGTCATGCATGTAATCATTAGTTCTTGACATAAATGATTAAAATCATACTTCACATATGCTCATAACCAACAATGTTAATTAGAAATGTGACTGTCCTGGTCCTGTTATGACAGCGGCACAATTGGCCCCCTCGCTTCGACATATAGCGGTACTCTGATACCCCTCGCTACACCTTGATAGCGGATGTATCTCCTCGCTAGCTATGTCAGCGGTAAGTACCTTCCTCGGTTGCCCATAACAACCACCAGACATTCTACCATTTCTAGTAACATAGTTTAACATACATCATAACATCATAGCATATTTAATCATCATAAACATCATCCTCACTTATCATAAACATCCTCATAAACATCATATTATCTTTACTCATCATAGACATCATCGTATCTTTACTCATCATATTCGTCATCATAAACGTCATATCATCTTTACTCGTCATAGACATCATCGTAACTTTACTTATCATAATCATCATCCTAAACGTCATAACTACTTATGCAATCATTGCGTAATCATAGTATGGGAGTGTGTTTTACCGTCCGATGCCCGTACGTCTCTTACGTACCTTAATTCCAAAAGTGGAGAAGTTGAAGAACTTTATCTCCTCGATGTTGTTGGTACCTGTGGTGGTTCTACACAACCATACAAATCAATATTAGAAACTAAATAATAGCCAAATACCAAAAATTCAACAAAAATCATCATTTGCCATTTTTAAGCTGCTGGCGATCGATCGCCACATATGGCGCGATCGATCGCCGCGAGGCAAAAAGTCAGGCGATCGATCGCCGAAGGCCAGTAGAGATTTGCACATATCGATCGCCTCATTTATGGCGATCGATCGCCACCTGCTGGTGCCCGATTCTTCACCATTTTTGAGCATTTTCCAAGCTCAATCTCATACCCTTCAAACCCAAACTTTTCAACAACTCAAACATCATCATAACTCACTAAAACCCACATAAAACACTTCAAAAATCATACCCCAACAACATACAACACATACTCAAAACAAACCCACATAAAAACTCAAAATGCTAACCCATTTCTAAATCAAACATCATTAAAACTTTAGGAAGGGTTTCATACCTCTTGAGGACTCCAAATCTTAACAAAAATCCCACAAACAAAAGTTTTGTGAAGATTTCTCCTTCCTTCTTTGCCAAATTTCGAAAATATGAGATGGGTTAAAGTGAGGTTAAAGTGAGGTTAAAGTGATGGTAAAGTGAGGAGGTATAGTGGGGTAAAGGGGTTATAAAGTTAATTAAAATTGAACCCCAAAATTAACATGATGTATAAAATACCCCAACATTGTATTTTAAAAGCATTTTACAAAAATGCAACAATCTTCCACTAAATCCATATTTTTCTCATAATTAACAATCAATACAATTAAATCATGTTAACACCTCATTTCCCAGCATGCATAACATGCACCCTGAAATGCAACCCCCAGGTCACGCCTATCAAATGACTAAGTATTTCAACATGATAATTAATTTCCAACACATAAATCAATTACCATAATAATTAATCACATAAGCATAAATTAATGTCCAAATTGTAATTAATCATTTCGGGGACATCATATGCTCTAAGCTAGGTGAATGTGACCGTCTGAAGATCGAGCTGGATAACCTAAAAATCTCTATGAACAGCTCCATGTAGAAAATCAGAAAATTAGCGTACAAAATGCTAAACTTTCTCATATTTTCAAAAACATGGGCAAAATCAAGAGCTTCATTAAATGAGTTGCAAGAGGTACAAAGAAATGTCGGTTATATCACTGGTATAGGCTTTGGTATCAATGAAAGCACTAAAAATGAAACTGAATTGTTGCTGGATAAGAACAAAATCAAACAAATGAAATTTGTTAGATCCAGCGCAATATATAAATCAAAAGTGCCTACAATTCAAACATGAATATCTTTCAAGGATAAATGTTTGAAAAAGGGAATTGGGTATGTTAACCAAGCCACGGAAAAGGCACCAGCGAGTTTTGAATTATCAGACCGAACTCAAGAGTGCAAAATCTAAGGCAAGGAAAACCATCCAATTACCACAACTCAAAATCGGTCCAAAGAAGATATAGATTGCCTGACAAGAATCAAAGGCCACCATTTCACACTACACACAACAAGCTCAGCATATTCGTTATCGCACATCACACACCATACCAGACACACACAAGCCATTAAAGCTGATTCAGGTATGGGTCCCCAAAGGACTAATCCGTTCAGGACCCAAGTAGATTGGGTACCAACAGTAATTCTTTTTTATGACAGGAATCCAAGAAGAAAATATAAGACTAGTATTTAGACAGTGGATGTTCTCGACACATGACGAGAAACATCGAGTTGTTGTCTGATATTACTCAATACACTGGTCCTAAGATCACCTTCGGTGATAACTCAAAGGGTAAGACCGTGGGCAAGGGTAAGATTGTCCATGGCAATATTATCATAAATGATGTGTTATTAGTCGAGAATTTATGCTATAATCTGATCTGTATAAGTCCATTATGTGATAATGGTTATACCGTAGAATTTCACAAACACACTTGCACTGTTAAGTCATCTAGTGGTAAAACCATGCTTGTAGGGATCAGGAATGAAAATACTTATAATATTAACTGAAATCATGATCAACCTGATAATCCTACTTGTTTCATCGCTTATAACGATAATAAACATTGGCTATGGCATAAACGCTTGAATCATCTTAATTTCAAGACTATTTCTAGCCTATGTAAACATGATTTATTTATCGGTCTGCCCAAGATCGACTTTGCTAAGGATAAGATCTGTCAAGCTTGTCAAATGGGCAAACAAGTCAGATCATCCTTTAAGAAAAAGAATGTCAAATCCTCCTTACGTTGCTTAGAATTATTGCATATGGACTTGTTTGCATACCAATAACAAGTTTAGGGGGAATGCGGTATACTCTTGTTATTATTGATGATTATTCTCGTTTTACATGGACTATATTTTTGAGCTGTAAAGACCAGACCGGCCTAAGATTAATCAAGTTGTTGAAGCGCATTCAGAACGAGAAATTCTCTGGGATAGACAGGATTCGAAGCGACAAAGGCACTGAATTTTCAAACCATAATCTTGAATCCTTTCTAGATGACCAAGGGATCAGGCATGAATACTCAGCAGCTCGCACTCCTCAACAAAATGGAGTTGCAGAACGACGCAACAGAACGCTCAAGGAAGCAGCAAGAACAATGCTTGCTGACTCTGGAATATCTCAAAAATTCTGGACAGAGGCTGTCAATACTGCATGTTATACACAGAATCAGTCCATGATTAACAAGAAATTAAATTCAACACCATATGAAGTATGAACAGGTAACAGACCGATTATTTCATATTTTCATATCTTCGGCTGCAAATGCAATGTCCATAACAACAGTATGAATCATCTAACCGCTTTCGAATCTAAATCAGATGATGGAATATTCTTAGGATATTCATCTGTTAGCAAAGCATTTCGTGTTTTCAATAATCGAACTCTAATTGTGGAATAGTCAATTCATGTAGTTTTTGATGAATCATTTAATATTGAGAACCACAAGGAATTAATTCAAAATCAGATGAAAAATATCCATCTCGAAGCTAACAGTGATGATGAGATTGCAGTTAACAGGTCAAGAGACAATCCACCAGAACCTGAAGTACCAAACAGACCGGTAGAAGCCACTGAAGTTCTACCAGATCGAGTTGATGTCGCTGATCCGGAGGTAACGAATACCATCGCTAAGACCAATACTGACGATATCAGTCTCCATCAGGACCAGATGTTCTCGAACCAAACTATCGCTGGACTAAGAAGCATCCACCTGATCTGGTGATTGGAAGTCCATCTGCACCCATAAGAACTAGATGACAGATGATGGATGAATTCACCCACTCTGCATTCATATCCAACATGGAACCAAAACAGACTGAAGAAGCTTTAGCTGACTGTAATTGGATAGAGGCTATGCAAGAAGAGCTCAACCAATTTGAACAGAATCAGGTGTGGATTTTAACTCCCAGACCAAGTGATCAACATGTTATTGGAACCAGATGGGTTTTCAGAAACAAGCTAGATGCAAATGACGTGGTAATTAGGAACAAGGCCAGACCGGTTGCACAAGGCTTCAGACAAGAAGAAGGAATCGACTTTGATGAATCCTTTGCACCAGTTGCCAGACTTGAAGCCATTCGAATCTTTCTTGCATACGCTGCTTTTAAATACTTCAAAGTATCTCGAATGGACGTGAATAGTGTGTTTCTTAATGGTGAACTTCAGGAGGAAGTCTACATCGAGCAACCTCCTGGATTTCTTAATCACTCGTTTCCAGATCACGTATACTTACTAAAAAACAGTCTATGGACTTAAACAAGCCCCCAGAGCCTGGTATGACACTCTGTCTCAATTTCTTCTGGATCATGATTTCCAGATCGGCTCAGTAGATAAAATTTTATTTAAGTTTATCAAGGGGGAACATGCTTTGTTAATTCAAATATATGTTGATGATATCAATTTTGGGTCAACTAACCCCAAGTTATGTGAGAAATTTTCTAAGTTAATGCAGAGCCAATTTGAGATGAGTATGATGAGAGAATTGTCATTCTTCCTGGGTCTACAAGTCAAACAACTCAATAATGGAATCTTCATTAATCAAACCAAGTACACCAAGGAGCTACTCAAACGGTTTGGTATGGAAACTTGCTCAACTGCTTCAACTCCGATGAGTCCATCAATCAAGTTAGATAAAGACGACGGGGGGAACGTCAGTTGAGGGTAACAATGTATCGAGGTCTAATCGGATTGCTATTATATCTTACAGCGAGCCAGCCTGATATCATGTTTTCTGTTTGTATGTGTGATACATTTCAATCTGACCATAAACAATCTCACTTCATTGCCGCTAAACGTATTCTAAAATACTTAAAAGGCTCTCAAAATGTTGGTCTCTGGTATCCCAAAGATTCAAATTTCAATTTAATTGGATATTCAGACGCTAACTACGCAGGATGTAAGATCGATCGCAAAAGCACCCGTGGAACTTGTCAATTCTTAGGTGAAAGATTGATATCATGGTTTAGCAAGAAGCAAACGTCGATTGCCACATCCACAGCTGAGGCAGAATATCTCGCCGCCTGAAGTTGTTGCGCTCAAATGCTCTGGGTTTAACATCAGCGCAGAGACTATGGCATTCAAGCTATTGAGTCACCAATCTTTTGGGACAACACAAGTGCAATTCTTATCACATATAATCCAGTATTGCACTATCGAACGAAACATATTGATATCAGACATAATTTTATTCGAGATTATGTTGTCAAAAAGGAGATTCGGATCGAGTATATCTCACCAGACCAGCAAGCTGCAGACATCTTCACTAAACCACTCCCAGAGGCTAAGTTTAATTATTTTCATCACATTCTTGGTTTAATAGATATATCTATCTTTAGCGAATTCTTCACTTCGTTCTTAAAAATTTAGTGTTAGCACAGATCGATAATGCAACGATCAGAAAGATACAGACCGGTACTGACTATCAGACCGATCTCTATCGATCTGATGTTATCCCACGATCTGACTCAAAACACTATCAATCTTTAACATAGTAATATTTTACAACCCGGACTGATCTAACTTTAACCGCCTTACTATACCCTCATTCAGCCCGTTAAAATTTGAATTTTAAAATACCAGTCATCGAGATGCAGACAAGTGTCTAATATCTCTGTATTTATCAGGCTGTACATCTCATTCATCTTTTTGCTTTTATAATTACCGTTGTCTGCTTATCTATTCTAAAAATTCTTCTTTCTTCTATATTCGAATACCAATCTTTCAAATGTCAACCATTACTCACAACTCATTATCTGTTGAGTTTGACGCTATCTACAGGATAGAAGACAAAGAAATGGTATCTATGTTCAAAAATCTGGAATCATCCGGGCTGAGGAAATTTTTGGAATGTGCCACGGTGGTATATGAATCGGAGATCAGAGAACTATTCTCAAACGCCGTGTGTCACAAGATTTCCATCTCTTCTTCAGTTAGTGGCCAGAATATGGAAATTTCTCAGGATATGTTTACAGAGACGTTTGGGCTTCATAGCTCTGGCATGTCCGATTTTGCTAATTTGTCCAAAGCCACGCTGGAGGAATTTCAGCGCAGAGTGTCAATCTTCGGACCCACACTTAAGCCTGCATTCAAGAAGAAATAGATGTCTTTCCATTTTTAAGTGCTATGCGACATCGTTGGAAAGTCGTTGCTCAGCAAGGCTGGAAGTTATGATGCTGTGACGTCTAAAAAATTTGGAGCCATGACAGCTAATCCACTTTGGAAAGAAAGTGAACTGGTCATCCATCCTATTTGGTGTTTTATTGGAGACCATCAGTTCCGCAGAGCAGGCTGTTTGTTTTGTTGTTCACTAAGCCAGTTGTTGGAGTTAGTGAATATTGAGCTGGGGAAATCTTCGGCAGTCAGTCGGTTCAAAGTCATTAATCCCAAAGGACTAGCTCTGTTAAAGTCCAAAAGTGCCCCCCCAACTCCCACTGAATTATTGACCGTCAAAATGGATGTTGATGCAGAACAGGCTACAACAAAGAAGACCAGGGCTAAGCAAAAAATGGTAGTGGTCCAGACCGACTCTGATGAAACCCAGTCTGCCTCTACTACCTCACCCCTAACCAAACCCCTACAAAGAAGCCTCGAACCCAACTCACCAAACCCTGACAACCTTAAACCCCGAACACATATCTACCTCTCCTCCAACCCAAGCAACCCCAGTACTCCAAGCTCCACCCCCAAAATCCAAAGCTCCACCTCAAACAACCATAGCTCCATCCAAACTAGCCAAAGTTGTGCTCCAAATCACATCCAATATCCCAGCTGTCAAGGGTATTGTGATTAAAGAATTGAGACATTATACCCAATCAGGGATCAAGCCCTCATATGTTGCTGGGAAGGCAAAGTCATCGTGACAGATATTGCACCCTCAAAGCCCAAATCAGTTGCTCAAACAGCTATTGACCTTGCCATGGAAGACATTGAAGAAAAAGTACAGGCCCTCGCCGCCATATTCGATGAATGGGTCTTGTACAGAACGGTGAATCACTTCAATCTGTTCTTCAGTAAGCTCAAACGACTGAACAAGATGGAGCATGGAAACATACGATGTTCGCATCATTGTGCATCGGAAAGAGCTGTTATGTGCAAAACATAGGCTAAGGCTCACAACTCTCCTTGTCCAAGCTAAGAAAGCAAATTTTGATATAATCAGCCCGACTATCCAGGACGACATCGTGATTATATCTCAGCTAGAGATGGACGTCCTCACTCTACATATGGCTGTCAGATTGCATCGCCAGAGGCTGAATATTTCAACCTCTCCTCCCAGTCCGGATCACCCAACCCCAAGCCAGACTATGGCAGGGCAAATTTCTACAGAATATGAGGAACCCTCTACTATCCAGCGGACACTGCTGCAGAGGTTGAGGCAATGGACGTATTACTGGACTCCCCTACTATGTCTCTTCCTTTTGCGTCCACAGTATCCAAAGCTTGGACCAGCACGCTAATCGCACCAAAGACAATTGTCACTCAAGACATCGTCGATGTTGGACTAGTCGTGTCCGACATCGTTGCGAATTTACAACTTGAGGAGCCTGTTCAACCAATCTCTCCTAAAGACCTTCCAGCTCCGTCAAAAACAGTCCAAGCAGATCAGTCAGCTGCAGACTTGGCTTTTTTGAATATATTTTCTACGGATCTTGTTGAATTAGTCCGGTCCAAACATCGCCAATCTGCTGCTCCATCTGTTGTGCCGGCTGACTCATCTTCTCCTCAAGCTTTTGCAGAAGAATTAGATCTCGCGCAACCCTTTGTTTTGACTGAAAAAGGGAAAGAGCTGGTTGTACAACCCGCTGAAGACATAATGGACTACTTTGATGATGCTTCCATCAGTGGCCAAGTCCCTTCGAGAACTATCTAAAAATTTCCTCTTTCTCTCCCAAAGAGTAAGAGAAGTACACCAAAGCCAGTTGACTACCACTATGGACTTTGATTATTTCAAGGAAAAGATGCTGAAGAGCATCGATAGTATACATCATGGTCTGAACGATCTGTTCTCTCAACAAGCTTCTTATAAGACCAGCCTAAGAAAATAATAGATCAAGCTGGCTACAGAAGTAACAACCGTAGTTGCCAAATCCCTTCTTACCCAAGATCATCGCCTCGATGCTATATGTACTCAGCTTACGCAAATTGTCAATTTCCTTCAAGAGATTGATGATGCCAAAAAGGGGGAAAAGAAGAAATAAATGAAGCCAGAACAGCCGCCCGGAAAGAAGAAATAAATGACTGCCTGTAATGAATAACATTTGTAAAGGTATTCATCAGATGAGCTTATAAAAAGTCTTTCAGAGTTCACAGTCTTGTTCATTTATTTTGAAAAGTTCATTTATTTTGAGCAAAAAGACTTAATCGATCTGAACTCCTAAATAATAAAGAAGACAGTTAGTTCATTTATTTTGAACATACTTCTACACGAGAATGGGCTTAAAAAGATAAAGAATCTAGCTTTTGTAATCATCAAAAAGAGGAATTTGTTGGTTCCGAATTTTAAAGATGACAAAACAGACCAGATCGATGAAGACAAGATCGGTACAGACCAGATCGATGCAGATCAGATCAGAGCTTATTTCAGAAAGATCAATTCAGACTAAGTTAGTAAACTTTGTTCATCAGTCCGAATAATCAACGGCTATTTATTGAAGCATTTAATGTAGCATTTAATGCTGAAACAGACCAAATACTGAAGTTACCTTAAATGGTAAATAGACAAAGCAGATCTTATCTGACAAGCCCCGAAAGAACAGACCAGAAGGGAAAGAGTCAATAATAGAAGACTGCAGTTTGTTCAGAGGTTGACTAAAGCAAAGAGTTGTACGCAAAAAGGAAATATTGTCGTTGACAGAAATGCCTATATAAAGGTGCAACTTAGATGCTCACGAAAAAAAGGAAAAGAAAAAAACGATAAGAGATATACAACACGCATACAAGATCAACAATCAATCATTTGTTGAGCATTCATTCGAGCAGAACACTATCATCAAAAGACTTCATCTTGTCGATTGCTCAAAGTTGATAGCACATATTATTGTTTTATTTGATCGTTTAAGGATCATTTGTGCTCAGACTAATTCACTCTATCAATTGTATTTGTTCTAAGATAGAAGAGTGAGTTTGTTGTAACTGTCAGACATATTGTATCTGAACAGATTGAGAGAGTAGAAGTTTCAGTCTGGTAGTGGGGTAGCTGAATCAAGGTTGTACAACGGGATTGTATTACTCAAAGTCTTCTAGTGAATCCTTCCTTAATTGGAAGAAGAGGAGACGTAGAAGGAATTGCCTTCGAACTTCCAGAAACACATCCTGTCCATTTACATTTTGCACTACTTCGTGTTTCAAAGCTATCAGACCGGCCTTGCTAACAAAGAACATACCGATTCCGCGCTCACATATCAGTGGTTTGTTCAGATTAATATTGATTAAGAAATATGTTTCATTTGCTAACCCAAGTGAAATCAATCCAGGAAAATCGGAAAAGATAAATTGTAGTAGAATGTTTATTCACCCCCTCTAAACACTCATATTCGATCGTAACAGTTTTATATTACATATAATATAAGGGGTGTATATGTAATATTTTGATAATTTTATATTAAGTATTGAATTGGGCAAAAACGTCATCGCACATTATGTTAATTGTTTTTGACGGTGTTAGAGGTCTCTGTAATTTTCCAAAGTTGAGCGGAGCTTTCTATAAATAGGCTGAAGTCGAGAGGGTCTAGATGCAATTATCCCTAAATTGTACCTGACCTCCCAAGAATACAAACTCTCATATTTTGTATAGTTCCACGTACATCTTTTTGAGGCACCTCAACGTGTTGTTCAATGTAGATGTAGAAACTTTGAATAAAAAAAGGAAGACAAATAAAGTTTACTCCCCTCAATGATTAAGATTAAAATCTCCCTCTTAATTTTAAAGGTTTGAAAATTTGAGCAAGAGAGGGGCAAATGGGGTAAGCTAAAATAAATTTAAACAAAATGCAATGCACATAAATTTTTGAACAAAAATAACCTTTTTGATGATGGATGAAGCATACTTGGCAACAAATTTGAATTTCTTGACAAAACTCAACAATGTCCCATCTTTTCGGTGGCAGCACACTTAGTCCAACTTGAACTAATAAACTTCTTTTCTAGAGCAAGTTTTGGCTGCGAAACCTATACCGTTGCGATCCTCTATGAGTCTAGTTTGCAACGCAAAAAAAACGATACGTCATTTGGACATCCGAGCAAGAAGTTAAGCCAGTTCTCCCAAAGTCGCTGCAAGCTGCCAGAAAAACTGAATGCTTCAAAATTGTTAGAAAAAAAATTCAAAATAACAATTTTAAACTTAAATGAGTTTAGAACAGATTGAACAAAATTTTAACATTTAAAATAGATTTTAAAATTATTTTCGTGCAAAATGAATGCAGTGAAATTGATTTTTATGCTAAAAATTTTCATACACCATATTTTTGAAAATTATGTTATGAAAATAATTTCATGCTCATGAGAAATTTCTTTAAAAGATTTCCGACTAAAATCGGTTAAAATGCTTTCCAAGAACAAAATGGCTCTGATGCCACTTGTTAGGATTGAGTTCGTGGGTGGGTTGTCATTTCACACCCGAGTTCAACCAACTTGAGCTTCAATAGCTCGTGTTCCTGAAATAATTGCACCGAAAGATTATATCGAGTTCGGTTGCAAAACCGAGCGGAAGACACTCGACATAACCCGCTCTATAATCGATTAACAATTTGAAAGTTATTTTAAAGATATACAAGAAAGTATGTAAAAACAGTTAGGTAAATAAATGCAGTAAAGTAAAAACAAAAGCATTTGTCTCTGGAAATTTGAAGCACAACGCTTCTACATCTTCCCTTCTTCCATCTCATTGAAGGATACACTAGAAGACTTTGATTTATACAACTCTTTGTACAAACCTGATCCAGTTGGGCATTCCCCATCCAACTAGAACTCCTAGCAACTCAACTATGAATGTTCTTTAACGTCTCACATACAAAGACCTCTCATCCAGTTGTGATGAATCACAAACTATTACAATGGTATTCACTCTTCTATTTTAGCTCACAAATACAATGAATAGAGTGAATACAAAGGCACAAATGATTCCACAATGAATCTGATACAACAATGTAAGAGGTACCAAAGGTTTGGGGAGTGCTCTTCATTTAACAGCTTTTGTCTTTGAAGTTCCCCAATTGAATCCCAAGTTAGTTTGGTTTGGAAGGCTTGGATTGATCTTCAATCAGCTGTTATTGAGCTTCCAAATCATGTATAAATAGCCCCAAGTAATGATATATACGTTAGATACAATAATATAACTGTTGGGACAATTTTGGTAAGCTTTCAAACATTGCAACTGTCATATTATGCTTCTGGGCTATTTTTGGAAGTCCGATGCTCGGGTCCGGTGGTCGAGTCGGCTGCCCGAGGTCTGCTGGTTGGGTGTACTGGCCTCTGTTGGTTCAACATCCGCTAGCTAAGGTCTGCTGGTTCAACGTCCGCTGGCCTAAGGTCTGATGGTTCAGCATCCGCTGGCCTAAGGTCTGCTGGTACCCTGCTGTCCAACATCTGCTGTTTTGTTCTCTTGGTTATAGCTCTTGATTCGTTGATTTCTGGGCAAAGTGATCTACATAAAAGTTGTATCCCTTTCTCTTAGCTTTCCACGGAACCAAGAATCGCTTGATTTCGAGTTTGTATGAGAGAGTTATGCTCGAAATACTAGGCGATTGTCCTGCTGTATGTTTGCTGGATGCAGCAGCACATGGCTTGATTTGCAGAAGCTTTTTGGCCATCTTTAATGTCCGATTCAGTCTTTGACTTCCAAAGATGACTTGTAGATCTTTGGCTTAGCTTTCCAACCCATACTGAATCATCTCGTTTCAATAAGCGAGCTGAGAGTTATGGCCGATATACCACAGCTGCTACAATCTGTCCGCTGCTGTTTCAGCTTTGTACCAGCAAGCTATTGCATACATGTTTTCATCATGTAAACCTTCGACTCTAGTCCGCTGGCCTGAAATATGACTTGTAGAGAATTGAGTTGGCTATCAAACATCTGTAGAAACACGTCGTTGCGATATCCGAGCTACGAGATATGATTGATTTAGTCAACAGTGTTCGGGGTCCAGCGGAGGTTGGATTCTCATTTCAGCAACATAACTCAAAGTCATTCCTTAGCACATCATCAAGCTGTAAGATATCATCTATGAACTGCACACTTGATGAAATATGTTAACAACACAATAAAAAGTTCTGTTAACATCAAAACCAAGATTATTCGGGTTCCCAAACCCAACACACAGTATCAGTGGTCTGTTCAGATTAGTATTAATTAAGAAATATGTTTCATTTGTTAACCCAAGTGAAATCAATCCAGGAAAATCGAAAAAGATAAATTTTAGTAGAGTGTTTATTCACCCGCCTGTAATCACTCCTATTGATCGTAACAATTTTATATTACATATAGTATAAAGGGTGTACTGTAATGTTTTGATAATTTTATATTAAATATAGAAGAGGGCAAAAACGCCATTTCACGCATTATGTTAATTGTTTTTGACGATGTTAGAGGTCTCTGTAATTTTCCAAAGACGATGTGAGCTTTCTGTAAATAGGCCAAAGTCGAGGGGATCTAGATGCAATTATCCCTAAATTGTACCTGACCTCCCAAGAATACAAACTCTCATATTTTGTATAGTTCCACGTAACATCTTTTTGAGGCACCTCAACGTGTTGTTCAATGTAGATGTAGAAAATTTGATACCACGCCAATAGCGGACCTGAGCCATAGATCATTACTAAATAGGGATTCCCAAAAGAAATGGCTATTAAATTCATCCACATTCGAACAAAAAAACACACCGAACGATCACATTGAGTAATTTACCAAAACCAGTCACGTGTTTTAGTAAGATAAATTAATTCCAGACTAGTGTATCAATTCTTCTTTTTTTTTTTTACCAAAACCAGTCGCGTGTCCACTAAATTAAAAGGGAAAATTTTGGACCGGTACCATTAGATAAAAGATTTTTCGGCTCAGTCAACTAAATCCATTTTTGAATACAATACCAAACTAACCCCACTTATGAAAACACTTTGCATTGTATGAGCAATTTTTACATGCACCGCATGAATTATTTTACATGCATCGCATGACTCATTTTTAGATGCACCGCATGAGTAAATTTTTTCATGCACCGCATGAGTAATTTTTACATGCACCGAGTGACTCAATTTTAAATGCACCGCATGAGTACTTTTTACATGCACCGCATGAGTAAATTTTACATGCACCGCGTGACTCAATTTTACATGTACCGCATGGGTAATTTTACATGCACCGCATGATTAAATTTTTGCATGAGTAAATTTTACATGTACCGCATGAATAATTTTTACATGCACCACATGATTAATTTTTGCATGCACCGTATGAGTCAATTTTACATGCACGAGTCACATGCATTACATGAGTCTAGCGGTGCATGTAATTTACATGCACCGCTAGACACAA
Organism: Haberlea rhodopensis; assembly: GCA_907163345.1. NCBI lineage: Eukaryota > Viridiplantae > Streptophyta > Magnoliopsida > Lamiales > Gesneriaceae > Haberlea > Haberlea rhodopensis. Next base: position 3,770,378 of record CAJQUN010000022.1, on the reverse strand, counting down.
GTGGGAAAGTATTATTGTTGTTTGCCCCATCAGTACGTATATAGCAACAAAAAGATTAATCTCAACTTAATCGAGACCAGTACTAATTCGATGAATAAAAATCGAATCTACCAGCAATTGAATGATGAAAAAATTGACCAATCCACACCAAGAAGTCACGCAGAAGAAATGTGCACAAAATGAAATTTTGAGGTAGGAGAAAAAAAGCTCATTGTTAATGCTTCAAGGAAACAACATTTTATATAAATTGGAGCCAAAATGAATTGTGAGGAACACAACATAAAAATCGATTCAAAAAACAACAAAAAATTTCACAGATATAGAAAACAATAATCGAAGAACTTAAGGTCAACACAACAAAAGTCGATTTGAGTTTTGATACGAAGATTCAGAATTGATAGATCACCATGCATCAACTATCCGATCACAATGCGTCAAAGCAATCAGGAATTTAGAATTTCAGCAATTTGACCAATCACAATGCCGCAATGGTATCGGAATTGCAGGAGAACAGGCGGAAAAAAACACACTAATTCAACACAAATCAACGAAAATGTTATGAGATCGACGCAAATTGAACCGACACTTTCCAACTCACAATATACAGAAAGATGTTGCACAACTGAATGAAGGAATCGAGCACAATTGTTTGTAAATTTGAGCGCGAACTGAATGAATGAGGAAAAAATCAACGATGTTGTTGTTGATCGAAACTCAAGGATATTCAACGATAACGAATGCGAATGGTGGAAAATGGGCATAATGTTTGGGGATGAAGGTTTAGAGCAAGGGTATTTTAGTCATAATCAATGGACTAATTAGATTAAGTTTTGATAAATGAACTTATTTGAAATAAAGTTTTCTAAAAGATGTATTTAGTTGAAAGATGTTTTTTTGGGAGATTTAGTCGAAAGATGTTTTGGAAAGTGATACCGTGTTGTAATTTCATTTTAAAACAAAATGTTATGCCACGGCATTCTTCATATTGGATCAAATTCGACTTGACTTTAAATTAACCTAAAAATCAAGTTTCTAGGCTTATAAAACACAAAATAAAAATTCCTAAATGCTAGAGTGTAAGAATTTAGAAGTTACTATATGTTTCAAACTGCAATAAATAGCACACATACAAGCATTTAATCGGTTACACAAAGGCTCACCTTTTACTCGTTGCAGCTCTGTTCGTTCATTACTTGAACGTGATCTGATGTCAAAAACCTTAAAATCAATGAATCTTGATAAGGGTTCGAAACAAACTCGGATGGTTCGTCTCGGGTGGATCTTTCGTGCTTTCACAAATATAATTAGGCAAGACCAGTTCGGGGGTTTGGGTGATTGTAATGTACCCGGATGTGTCAATGAACTTTGGCGAAGGATCGGAAAGAAACGCCGTGCAACAGCTTGACAAATCACAGGAAACTCGGCTTTCCATCTGCGTGCCTGAGCCAATCATGGAGAACAAAATGCACTGGAACTGAAGGGCTAAGCCCTAGTTCCTTAAACAAGTTTTCAAAAATTATTATTGGATCAGATTTAAATTTAAATGAATTTGCAACTAGACTTTTTTAAAGTTTTACCGAAGCTAAGTCCTCAATCATAATGTTCTGGTTACCATCCTTCTCAAAGAGTTCATACGCGCAACAAGCATGTTGTTACCAACTTTCGTGAGCTTCTAGCTGATGAAAACTCAAAACAGCAGCACAAAATCCTCCAAATCCATCCTTCTCTGTATTGAAGAGCATTCAGCTGACATAACAGGATTTGGTGGAATGTGCGGGATTGGGGAGCGTCCCGTGCATTCTTTATGTGCGATTTTGTGGTCGATTCCTCCTTTTGCTTTATATATATCTTGCTTTACTTTCTTTCTGTCGTTGTCTTGGGTGTCTGTTTCTATGTTTCTAGTATTCCTTTGTTGTCTTGTTGGTGGTGGTCTTTTGGTTCTGTATCGTTACTCGGGCATTGTTTGACTTTGACTACTGAGCTTCTAGGTTTCGTGCACCATCTAGTCACTTTCCTTGGTTGACGGATTTCTATTCGGGCTTTGGATACGAGAACTTGTTCGTTTGTTGCTCTTAAATCAGTTTTTGTCTATCGTCTATCCGCAGTTGTACATTCGCGTATCTTGGAAGACAGTTCACATCTTCGACCTTGCACTGTGATGATTGGTTTGAGGGGATCTAGATTCACTTTGTTGGTCTGGCTACTTGGACCAAATCAGATTGAAGGGAGGGAGAACATTGAGAGTTTAAATCAAATAGACCTGTAGTAACATCTTCAGGCCACTGGAGCATAAAGGATGACATGCATATCTATATGTTCAACCAAAAAGTGTTTCCATTTTGGACAACATAGGAGTAACCAAAAAGTCACTGTAAAAACCAATAAAGTAGGGAAGAAAATCAGGGGATGAAGGGAAGCTGTGAAGAAGCAAAACCCAAAAAAGTGTTTTGCTTTCGGCGTGTCAAAGTCATTCTACCAGAATGTAGGGTTTCTAATATACAATACCGATTAACAAAAATAATATGTAAAATTGATAGATAACAAAAATAATATGTAAAACTATAAATAACAAAAGTAATAAAAATAAAATAAAATAAATGTTAAATAAAAGAAAAGAGACTATTACAAGGAATACATATGTATAACATGTGTGTATTCGTATTTTGTAATTAGTTTCCAGCTATCTCAAACAAAATAATGAAATGGAAGAGACTGTTGAATCCTGGAAAAGAATATAAATTATGAAATTAATTAATCTACGGTTGACAGAAACACACAGCCAATGATTTAGTGGCCCTAAGTGTTCTAAAGCAGGGCAGTTCTCGACAGCATGGTAGTGAGTGACCTCTGCGGATAGCGTAGCTGGTGCGTAGGAGCGAGGAAAAGGAGGACATCAAGGTGCAAGGCTTTGGGAACCTGTAAGAATAGTAAATAAGGTGTTGGTACCTGCATAAATAACACATGTAATCGGTTGGTGGATGAAACAAAACATTCAAACTTATATTAAAACTGCAATACATTTGCATATAGTTTAAAATAAAGAAAATAAATAGTTTTGATCTTGTAAAACTTAACCATACAGTACATTGTGCCTTGTTTTCCCGAATTACTGTAGTAATGAATAGTAACTTACCATATTGGCTTTTATTTAATTCGTTTTTGACTTTTTCTGGGTTTTTTCATTTGTTTTTCCTATTGGGCTTATTTAATTTGCTTGGGCCAATGATTTATTTTATTGAGCAAGCCTTTAACCGATGGTTGGGGTTATTGTGAGGCTTCTTCTCAGCAAGCTTGGACCGATGGTGCATTTCATTGCCTTACGGTTATTCTGAAGGTGTCTCCGCCTCTTTTTCACCTTTCATCATCCTTTAATTTCTTTTTGTCTTCTATTTTGAGTTGGTGCGAAAGTCATGTCTGTTGTATAAAATTTCTCTCAAAGTGTATCTCAGGAAAAAAAAACAATGGCTTCAAAATAAGTTTTATGTCGAGGCGAGATTTGTAATCTCCGTCCTTAAGACAATTTTGTCCCGCTATGGTGCTAACGGTTTGCTATGGCAATTTGTCTCCCAAGATACAACGACTATGACTTATGATATGAGCACTCCAAATCACAAGTCCTCAAACCACAAAGGTTCAAAGCACTCAATTTGATGAACAACAAATGATCTCAAATTTCACTAAATATATGAATGAATTTTCAAAAATTCTCTCTTTAATCAAGTGGGTTTATGTTGTTTATATAGTAGATCAAAAATCAAGTCCAAATGACACCATTTGGAGGCAATATTTGGCCAAAAATCGCACCCCAAACATGAATGAACATACTATTTCACAAATCTGAAACAAGGCTCGATCGATCGAGCTCCTGTAGCAACTTGCCAGAAAAATTCTGGTCCGCTCGATCGATCGAGCATTAAAAAAAATTCATTCTTTTGTTTTTTCCAACAATCCCCTACAAGAATTAAATTTATGCATGAATGCAATTGAGTGCTTTGACGAACTATTATGGCATATGGAGTGATAGCTTGCGGCTTTGAATTTTCCGTAGTAGTATTCAATCGGATTTACTTGACTTAATAGTGAACTTATAGTCTTGAACTATTTAGTCGTTGGTGTAAACCAAGACAATTGAACTCACACCATAACAATTCTAACCTCCGTATTGGTTTCTTACGGTTGTGGCCGTTTCGGCCATGGACCACGCTTGGTTTCATAAGTGCTATCCATTCTTTGAAGCGGCCACACTTCGCACTTACGTAGGTGATCTCCTAGAAGAGTATCCCGCTATACTGCAACATATTCTAATATGTCTTAGGAATCATTAAAGGCATTTTGCCTATCCTCGTACCCTTTTTTCAAGCTACACCCCTTATCATAGGAATGTGTCGGAGATTAATTCTCCAAGGTGTTTATACAATCTTGTAGTTTGGTTGTCCCTTTTGAACCTAGATCTTGGGATCTCCAGTCACATAGGTTGGGTATCCACCACAAGATTTTGATTATAGGGTTTTAATCTCATTCCCCTCGATAAACTCTATACTTGATCTCTAGGCAAGCCTTTCGTGAGCGGATCAACAATATTCCCCTTTGACTTCAAGTAGTCAATGGACATAATGCCATTTGAGATCAACTGTTTAATAGTATTGTGTCTACTCTAAGCCATTCGGCTTCTTCTCCCGCTTTATCCAAAGCTATGAATTCAGATTTCATAGTGGATCTAGCAATACAAGTTTGCTTGGTGGATTTCCACGACACTACAGCCCCTCCAATGGTAAACACATAAACACTTGTCGACTTGGAGTCTTGAGTGTCGGATATCCAATTTGCATCACTATATCCTTCCAATACAACAAGATATCTTGTATAGTACAATCCATAGTTCAGGATGTATCTTAAATATTTAAGTACCCTCGTCAATGCCTTCCAATGGTCATTGTTTGCAAAAAATTTCGCCCCCCCCCCCCAATTTTTTTTTGAGTCCGCCCTTGTCCATTGCTGTTCCTTGTTGTTTCTGTTAGTTCCGGATTTTAAAGATGACAAAACGAATCAGAACGGATCGATGAAAATCAGTCTGACCAGATCGATGCTCAAAGCAGATCACGCCGATAACGTCTATCGCAAAATCAGAACGGATCGATGAAAATCAGCCTGACTAGATCGAAGCTCCAGATCAGTTGCCAACCGCATATGCAATATCAGGACGTGTACAGTTCATGAGATACATCATACATGAGACTGCCAATTATTCTTGAGTATTATAATTGCATGACAGGGTCCCCTTTGTTTTTAACCAAATGTAGATTCGGTTTATAGGGTGTTTTTACAGTCGACGTATCATTCGCGAGAATTTCTCGAGTATTTTCTCAACATAATGAGACTGTGACAACACTCGTCCTTCGGATATCTTGGAGATTTCAATTCCAAGTATCACATCAGTTTCACACATATCTTTCATTTCAAAATGTTTTATTAACATTTTCTTTGTCCCGTTGATGATTTCTAAGTTGCTTCCCACTATGAGCATATCATCAATGTACAAGCATATGCTTTATGTGTGTTTTTCATATATACGCATTTGTCGCACTCATTAATTTTGAAACCATTTGACAACATAGTTTTGTCAAATTTTTCATACCATTGTTTTGGCGCTTGCTTAAGCCCATAGAATGACTTAACGAGTCTACACACCTTTTTCTCTTGTCCGGGAACAACAAACCCCTCGGGTTGTTTCATATAAATTTCCTCCTTAAGTTCCCCATTGAGGAATGTCGTTTTTCATGAAGTCAGGACCGTAAGTCTTAGCCACTTTGGTTCTCTTGCTACGTCGTGGTTCTACTTCCTCAGTAGAGTCACAGTTAGCGTCTTCATACACCATTTTCTTAGGGCTCATTTCCTTGTTAGTTTTGTAAGGAAATACAAGGAAATACTTCTTCAAAAAATACCACATTTCTTGATTCCATGATTGTACCTTTATGCACATCACTTACTAAAAATTGATATGCACTATAACCAATAAGTACTCAGTCTATTGTTTTAGGCCTGATTTTCACTTGCTTTGGTTTTGGTACTTCTACCTTAACCAAGCACCCCCATACTTTCAAGTAGTTTTAGGAAGGCTTGTAACCTTTCCATAACTCATAAGGAGTTTCATCCTTACTTTTGTGTGGTATTTAGTTTAGAATGTAGTTGGCCGACAGGATTGCTTCCCCCACAACTTTGGGTAGGAACGAAGTGTACTGGCGTTCAAACTTTCGTGTTTCAAGTTCTAAGCGTTATAGACTTACAAATCCAAATTCAAGTTTTTATTTCTTAAAATTTTTGGATTTAAGCGTACTTGCTTACAAAAGTTGAAACCTGGATAATATTCTCAAACTCGGTTCACAATTTACAATTTAAGAGCACTAACTTAGAAAACTTGAATTCAAGATTTTAAATCGTAAATTCATGTTATAACTGTACTAGCTTAGAAATTCAAAATGAACCAATTTGAGATATTACAACGCCTAATCAAAATTTGTGGCTTCGATTTATCACTTGTGTTTTAAGCGTACAAAGCTTAGAAACTCGAATTCAAGATTTTATAGTCTTGCAGATTCAAGCTTAAGCGTCAAATTCTTAGACAACATAAGTATAATCTACTCACAATTTTTCATAGCAAAACTCATTTGCTAAATTTTATTCCAATCTCATTCTTGAAGTGTTTAAACACCTCACTGGCCTTGTTTTTGCTTCATAGCAATAAAGTCACAACAACAGCATGTGCAAATATTGATAAAGTAACAAATTACTTTTCTCACATCTCTAGTTTGCACAATCTTTCCATCACAAACATCATTGTGAGTAAACTATAGAGACGTTACGATTCTTCTAACAAATGAATGACGATTTTGTTAACTTAGTGCACATATAAGCAATAAATTTAACATTACAATTTGTGCTGCAACTATGGTTTAAATGATTCTAACAATCATGCCTCAAACCATAAGATTCACTACAAGAAGTAATACATAATTTTTATTGCTTTCAACAAAAATCGTCATTACATTTATTTAGAATCACTCCATTCTAGGAGTTTACAACTTTCAAAGATACACAATCTAATTTAAGCGGTAAGCGCTAGATCATCCAAATCAATTGAGAGAAGATTTTCTTCGGTCACATTGACTTGATCTTTTGCTTTCCCACGAGTGTCTTTGTTACGACAATCATTTTCCATGTGATTAGGCTTTTCACACTTATAGCATTTTCCTTTGAACTTTTTCGCCCACTCTTGGAGGCCGTACCGTCAAACTTACGCTTTGATCCGGTTCTGGTTCAACTAGGTTAGCCCGTGGTTCCATTTGAAACCTACCCGCCTTCCTCTCGGAAACTTTGTTGTCCTCCTCGATTTGTAATCGAACCACAAGGTCTTCAAGACTCATCTCCTTTCGTTTGTGTTTCAGATAGTTCTTGAAGTCCTTCCACATAGGAGGCAATTTCTCAATCATAGCGGCGACTTGGAATGAATCACTTAGACTCATTCCCTCCGCATGAATGTCATGCAAGATCACTTGTAGATCTTGCACTTGTGCCATCACAGGCTTGGTATCAACCATCTTGAAATCCAGGAACTGTCCAACTATGAATTTCTTCATACCAGCATCCTCGGATTTGTACTTCTTTTTCAGCGAAGCCCAGTCTTTGCTATTTTACAAGACAATAAACATTATATAATTTAATTGTCTAACCCGTTTAGGATGTAGTTCTTGCATTGTAAGTCGCTTTGATTCCATGCATCTAGTGCCGCCCTCTTTTGGGTGTCAGTCTCTCATTCTTCAACCATAGGAGGCTCCTCGGTTAAGAACCTTGTCAAACTCAGTGTGGTCAAGTAAAATAGCATCTTTTGTTGCCACCCCTTGAAGTCGTTCCCATTGAACTTTTCAGGCCTTTCACCATGATGAACATGAGTCATTGTTGCACTCGATGAGACCATTGAATCGCACGAATATTGTCTTAAGATTGTTGTATAAAATTTCTCTCAAAGTGTATCTCAGGAAAAAATAACAATGGCTTCAAAACAAGTTTTATGTCGAGGCGAGATTTGTAATCTTCATCCTTAAGACAATATTGTCCCGCTATGGTGCTAACGGTTTGCTATGGTAATTTGTCTTCCAAGACACAACGACTATGACTTGTGATAGGAGCACTCCGAATCACAAGTCCTCAAACCACAAAGGTTCAAAGCACTCAATTTGATGAATAACAAATGCTCTCAAATTTCACTAAATATATGAATGAATTTTCGAAAATTCTCTCTTTAATCAAGTGGGTTTATGTTGTTTATATAGTAGACCAAAACTCAAATCCAAAGGACACCATTTGGAGGCAATATTTGGCCAAAAATCGCATCCCAAACATGAATGGGCATGCTATTTCACAAACCTGAAATAGGGCTCGATCGGTCGAGGTCCTGTAGCAACTTACCAGAAAAATTCTGGTCCGTTCGATCGATCGAGCATTAAAAAAAATTCATTCTTTTGTTTTTTCCAACAATGTCAAGCATGCTTCTTGCTCGTCCTTCCAGCCGACGACATGGTCACGCTGTACTCTGGCATTAAATTCATCGACTGTTGTTCTATCATTCTGGACTGACGAGGCGACGATGTTGTGTTGTTCTGCTGCCTTTCGTGTTTTTGATTTGTTTTTTTACCTCTGTTTTCTTGCCATTTCACTGTAGGTAATCCCATCAGTGGGCGAAAGTCATCATTCTGGTTTGGTGGTTTGCAATTTTTTTCTCCAATATAAGTTGCTGTTGGTCATTTGATTTTTATTGGTCTTCGGCATTTTTCATTTGGAGGGCACGGGGGAAAACACATCCACCATTTCTCTTTCCTTTCGTAGTGTGTTCTTCGAGGCCTACTGGTCATTACTAGGGTGTTGCTTTTAGGTTGGTTTTTTTGCAAAAATTTCTTTCTCCATGTTCCAGTTATTGTTGGGCTCGGTTGGTATGCGAATTGGTTTAGGTTGTGTTGACTGTTTTTGGTTTGTGTGTGCATTAGTTTGGGTGGTTTTTGGAGGCTTTGGTTGTTTGGCAAAGTTGATATTTTCCAGCCTCGCTATATTGTTTGGGATGCTCTGGTCTATTATGTTCTTTTAAAATTCAAATTTTAATTTGTTGTTCCAGAGGTTCCTATGATAGGATATTTGCTCTGTCAAACGCTGTTGAAATTTTTCTGAACCCAAGGGGGAAGACCAACCCAACCACATGGGCATGAAAGGGTAGCCCCAAACAAAGGACCATCATGTACAACTCCCCAAGGACACAAAACCACGAGAACGAGACCCCAACTGGAAGAACCACACACACAGGCAGAACCAATCAATGAACAAGCACACATAAGCTAAGATACAAGGCCTACCAAGATTAATATAAGGCCAAAACAGCTAGCAAGGAAAGCAACACAAAAAGGCAAAACAAAGACGAAAGAAAGAGAAGCATATCAATTTTTTTCCTTGAAAAAGACGGAAATAACATGAGCAAAAACAATTAACCTAACTACACCAACTCACTTGTAACATAGCGTATGACCAACAGTCCGGCCTCAGAAACCTGCACGCACAAGAATCCTTTGTCCTATAAAATCTTGTTCTCTGCCTACTGAACTAAGAAAGAACATAAATATGTTTTTCTACGCCTACCTAAACAAGAAGAAGCTGAGAGAAGGGAAAGACCTTCGAAGATAATATATATATGAGGAACACAACAAGCCAAGAACCAAAAAGAACGAGGAGTCCCTAAATCCGTTGAGCAAAAAAGTAAACGTTCATCTCTTATATTAATGTATGCTAATTTATCAATGTCTCTGTTTAGGTATCGGTTAGGCTTTCCTTGTTGTATTTCTTGTACTTTTGGTTTGATTTAATATTATCCATGTTTTATGCAATAAAAAAAAACAAACTGAAAAACAAGAAGATCGAATACATGTGACAAGTTCATGGTATCTACTGCGTTTTTCTTCAAGGCCTGATTAGAGTACAAAAGCCGGGATTAAATTTAATTGTACCAAGTTATAGATTATAACATGCAAAACACCAACCGCTTTGATATTGTCTAAACTTATGGTCCCATTTTTGTTTGGTTCGAATAGCCAAATTGCTCTTTTAGGTAGAACAGTTCATCAACCGTCAAAGTTTTTGATAAAGCAGTAAAGCCTACAATTGTAGTACAAAATTTATCTCAAAGTGTATCTCAGGAAAAAATAACAATGGCTTCAAAACAAGTTTTATGTCGAGGCGAGATTTGTAATCTCCGTCCTTAAGACAATATTGCCCCGGTATGGTGCTAACGGTTTGCTATGGCAATTTGTCTCCTAAGATACAACGACTATGACTTGTGATAGGAGCACTCCAAATCACAAGTCCTCAAACCACAAAGGTTCAAAGCACTCAATTTGATGAACAACAAATGCTATCAAATTTCACTAAAAATATGATGTTGATTTCGAAAATCTGTCTTATTAAAACAAGAGGGGATATGTTATATATATAGTGAACCAAAAATCAAGTCCAAAGGACACCATTTGGAGACAATATTTGGCCAAAATCGCACCCCAAACATGAATGGACATACCATATCACAAAACATATACAATGCTCGATCGATCGAGCAAAGTTCACGATCGATCAAGCTACCGTTCACTAGACCCGACATTTTTCTGTTCCGCTCGATCGATCGAGCAAGTTATTTTAATTCACCTTTACGTTTTTTTTCCAACAATCCCCCACATGAATTAAATTATGTATGTATGCAATTGAGTGCTTTGACGAACTATTATGGCATCGGATTTACTTGACTTAATAGTGAACTTATAGTCTTGCACTATTTAGTCATTGGTGTAAACCAAGACAATTGAACCCACGCCATAATAATTCTAACCTTCGTATTGGTTTCTTATGGTTGTGTCCGTTTCGGCCATGGACCACGCTTGGTTTCATAAGTGCTTTTCTTTCTTTGAAGCGGCCACACTTCGTACTTACGTAGGTGATCTCCTAGAAGAGTATCCCACTATACTCCAACATATTCTAATATGTCTTAGGAATCATTAAAGACCTTTTTCTCCTATCCTTGTACCCCTTTTGCAGGCTACACCCCTTATCATAGGAATGGGTCGGAGATTAATTCTCCAAGGTGTTTATACAATCTTGTAGTTTGGTTGTCCCTTTTGAACCTAGATCTTGGGATCTTCAGTCACATAGGTTGTGTATCCACCACAAGATTTTGATTTTAGGGTGTTAATCTCATTCCCCTCGATAAACTATATACTTGATCTCTAGGCAAGCCTTTCGTGAGTGGATCCGCAATATTTTCCTTTGACTTCACGTAGTCAATGGACATAATGCCATTTGAGATCAACTATTTAATAGTATTGTGTCTACGACGTATATGTCTAGACTTACCATTATACATGCTATTCTGTGCCCTTCCTATAGCAGATTGGCTATCACAATGTATTTTAATTGCAGGCACAAGTTTTTCCCAACAAGGAATTTTTTCCAAGAAACTTCTAAACCATTCGGCTTCTTCTCCTGTTTTATCCAAAGCCATGAATTCAGATTCCATAGTGGATCTAGCGATACAAGTTTGCTTGGTAGATTTCCACGACACTGCAGCCCTCTAATGGTAAACACATAACCACTTGTCGACTTGGAGTCTTGAGTGTCCGATATCCAATTTGCATCACTGTATCCTTCCAATACAGCAGGATATCTTGTATAGTACAATCCATAGTTCATGGTGTATCTTAAATATTTAAGTACCCTCGTCAATGCCTTCCAATGGTCATTGTTTGGATTGCTCGTGAATCTACTCAGTTTGCCAACCGCATATACAATATCAGGACGTGTACAGTTCATGAGATACATGAGACTGCCAATTATCCTTGAGTATTCTAATTGTATGACAGGGTCTCCTTTGTTTTTAACCAAATGTAGATTCGGGTCATAGGGTGTTTTTACAGACGACGTATCATTCGTGAGAAATTTCTCGAGTATTTTCTCAATATAATGAGACTGTGACAATACTCGTCCTTCGAATATCTTGGAGATTTTAATTCCAAGTATCACATCAGCTTCACCCATGTCTTTCATTTCAAAATGTTTTATTAACATTTTCTTAGTCGCGTTGATGATTTCTAAGTTGCTTCCCACTATGAGCATATCATCAGCGTACAAGCATACTATTACATATGCTTTATGCGTGTTTTTCATATAAACGCATTTGTCACACTCATTAATTTTGAAACCATTTGACAACATATTTTGGTCAAATTTTTCATGCCATTGTTTTGGCGCTTGCTTAAGCCCATACAATGACTTAATGAGTCTACACATTTTTTTCTCTTGTCCGGGAACAACAAACCCCTCGGGTTGTTTCATATAAATTTCCTCCTCAAGTTCCCCATTGAGGAATGTTGTTTTTACATCCATTTGATGTATCTCTAAATTGTTTAGAGCAGCAATAGCAATGATCACTCTAATGGACGTAATTCTCGTGACTGGTGAATATGTATCAAAGTAATCAAGGCCTTCTTTTTGTTTATATCCCTTTGCCACGAGTCTCGCCTTGTACTTATCAATTGAACCATCGGACTTGTATTTTCTTTTAAGAATCCATTTGCATTCTAATGGTTTACTTCCAATTGGAAGGTCTACCAATTCCCACGTGTGGTTTTGCATTATGGATTCTATCTTGCCATTAATAGCCTCTTTCCACATAGGAGCATCAGGGCTAGATAAGGCGTCACTAACCAATCTTGGTTCATTGTCCAACATATATGTCATGAAGTCAGGACCATAAGTCTTAGCCACTTTGGTTCTCTTGCTACGTCGTGGTTTTAGTTCCTCAATAGAGTCACGGTTAGCGTCTTCATACACCCTTTTCTTAGGGCTCATTTCCTTATTAAGGAAATACTTCTTCAAGAAATACCACATTTCTTGATTCCATGATTGTACTTTCATGCACATCACTTAGCCAAGCACCCCACACTTTCAAGTATTTGTAGGAAGGCTTGTGATCTTTCCATAACTCATAAGGAGTTTCATCCTTACTTTTGTGTGGTATTTTGTTTAGAATGTAGTTGGCCGACAGGATTGCTTCCCTCCACAAGTTTTGTGGTAATCCAGAACTTATCAACATAGCATTCATCATCTCTATGAGAGTACGATTTTTACGTTCGGCAATACCATTTGATTGTGGTGAATAGGGGGCAGCGGTTTGGTGAATAATGTCATACTCAGTGCCAAATTCTTCAAACGGTGCTCCATATTCTCATTTTCTATCGCTTCGAACATTCTTCATCTTTTTGCTAAGTTGATTTTCAACTTCATTCTTGTATTGTTTAAATACTCTCAAGGCCTCGTCTTTGCTTCTTAGCAAATAGACGTAACAATATCTCGTACAATCATCAATGAAAGTAATGAAGTACTGTTGAGCCCTAAACGCATTGTTGAGTTTAATGCTTAATTTATCTCCGAATTATTTGTGAGTTTTGATGATCAACAAAACTTATGTTTGTTATACTAATGTGTCTACTTAGTGTACAGGTTTAGATGGTTGAAAAGTGGATTGTTTGAAGGAAATCAAAATATGCAAGGACTGGGTGGATCGCCCCAGGCGATGGCAGCCAAGGGAGACATTGCCCCGCACATCGATTGAAGCGACGTCGAGGACCGCGTGCATGGAGAGATCGCCTGAGGCGATGCAGAGTTCATTTGAGGTGATGGAGACTTCGTTTGAGGCGATGAAAGTTTATGATCATTTGAGGCTACTGCATTATTTTTGGGTGACGATCGCCTGAGGCGATCTGTGCAAATTCGTGATCGTTGGAGCGCGGCGATGGTGATCACCCGAGGCGATGTCTGAGGCGATCTTGGAGTGATTCAAGCCTTAAGTGTAGCAACGGCTAGTAGGAGCCTTGAGGGTCTTCTACACTATAAATATGGATGTTTTGGAGCATTTTGAAGACAAGAAACAAGAGTATAAACTACAAGAAAGTTGTGTGCAATCAAAATCATTCTAGCATTGCAAACTTCATACATTTTTGTTGTATTGGAGTTTGTAATTTATTTCTTGTGTGTGATCTTTTGATTCTTCGTGTTGGTACACCGTGAAGGTGTTATTTGATTTATTATAAGGTCCTCCAACACCGACGCAAGTTGGAAATTGTATAAGACATCAACAAGTGAAGTTGGTGCAAGTGTGTGGCTATCCTTGGAGCCCTTAAGACCAAGAAGACTCGTGAAGAGTGTGGGTAACTCGGGAAGAGTTTGTGTGTGGCTATCCTTGTAGCCCTTAAGGCCAAGAAGACTCGTGAAGAGTGTGTTACTCGGGAAGAGTGCGTTGTGGCTAACTTGGAGCCCTTAAGGCCAAGATCAAAGTTGTTCTAGTGGAACCTCGGTTGGACGTTTTCTAGCCGGGAAAAAGAGACGTAGGTGATTCATCGCCGAACTTCTATAACAAATATTTGTGTCATTTATCGCTTTATTTACTTTATGCATTTATTTATTTGATTTGTCGATTGACATCAAGTCTTCCGCAGCGCAAATTCGACTATTTGCAAATTTATTTTAAAAAGCTAAAGTAGCCAAGAAACCTCATTCACCCCTTTTCGGTTCCAACAAGTGGTATCAGAGCCACTTGGTTTCTATTTTTTAAAACAAAATTTTTATGGCTAATCTAGCAAATGAGTTTGCTCAAGGTCAATCGACCAATCGTCCTCCGCTCTTCACGGGAGATAACTACGGATATTGGAAGAATATAATTTCTCTATATATTCAATCCGTAGATTATGACCTATGGAAGATAATTGTAAAAGGTCCACATATTCCTTTAAAGGAAGTTGAGGGAATGAATGTTCCCAAATAAATGGACGACTTTACAAGGGCGGATATGATTTTAATTTCTCAAAATGCTAAAGCTATTAATATTTTGCATTGTGCTTTAGATATGAAGGAGTACAACCGGATTTCGATGTGCTCAACCACCAAGGAGATTTGGAACAAACTTCAAATTTGTCATGAGGGAATCAATCAAGTAAAGGAGATAAAGATAGATCTTCTATAACTCAAGTACGAAACATTTGAGATGGAGTCTGGAGAGAATGTTGATTCAATGTTTAGAAGGCTCACTCAAATCATCAATGAGCTTGCCCAACTTGGAGAAAAGTACATCCAAAGCAAATATGGAGAAGAGCCCTTAGAGCCTTACCACAAGAATGGGATGCCAAGAGGACGGCTATCATTGAATCCAACAAAGGAGATAGTGCGTCATATGATCTTGATGAACTCCATGGAACATTAGTGACCCATGAGCTTGAAGTGTCAACCCGGAAGGGATTAAAGGAGGAAGATATATCCATAAGAAATGGAATAGCCTTGGTCGGGAGGAAAGAACAATCCGATGATGAAGAGATGATCTTGTTCACAAGAAAGTTCAAGAAATTCTACAACAAATACAACAAGCCAAAGACCTCCGGTGCCACCAAACAGGATTCCAAACAAGAGGTAACATGTTATAATTGTCAATATAAAGGTCATTATGCTAATGAATGTCCTAGGAAGAAGAATGAGGATAAAGGGAAGAAGAAAGCGCTAATGACCACATGGAGTGATAGTGACTCCGATGAAGAAGAAACAACAAACCTTTGTCTCATGGCCAAAGAGGACGCAAATGACGAAGAAGAGGAAAGCGACGATGAGGTACCATCTTTTGATGAGATATTAGAAACATATAATGAGCTTATTGGTGTTCTTGGCAAAACCAAGATGAGTAACAAATTGCTCAAACTTGAGTTAGCCAAGAGAGATGAAGAAAATAATTTATTGAAAAATGAATTAAATTCTTTGAAGAAATCATTTTGCAAGTTTAGTGAAAGTAGTTTAAAATTGGAAGAATTGCTTGGCTTGCAACGATATAGCGTCGATAAAGCCGGACTAGGCTTTTCTAGCAAATCAAAAACTTTTTCAAACTTGTTGCCTAAAGCTAAGCATATTTCCCCTACTTGCACTTATTGTTGTAAGGATGGTCATACAAAGAATAAATGTAGATTTGCTAAAAACCAATACCAACCAAACAAGAGGTGGAAATGGATTCCAAAAGCACCGATGAAAGCTAACCCGCAAGGACCCAAAAATCAAATGGGTACCAAAGAACCTTCAATCAAAAATTTGTTTTGTAGGAACAACAAAGAGTGAGATGATGAAGGAACTAGCACCTCAAGGGAGGAAACCATCAAATGCACCACTATAGAGGAAGCGTGAGGTAAAGGACCGATGATATGAATTCTTTCTTATCATCCAAGGTAAATTTATTTTGAGCATCATAGTAGAATAATTAGCTCTTTTGCTTGGTTAATATTCCTTGAATTGTATATTATAATTATGTGGTGAAATTCAATTACTTTGAAGGTGATCTTTGGAAAATTGAATTTTAAGTACATTATTATGATATCATATTTAGGGGGAGCTAATTATATGTGTTAGTGTGCATGAATGCCTGAATTTTTATGGAACATATGCACACGTCGCACATTTAGAATTCATTGTTGTAAATTGCCTTAAACGCATGTTTGTCTTCCTCTCAATGATTTAATCTTATGCGTGTTATGGCTATTGCATGCTTGATGAGGAACATGTGTTAATTGTTAGACTATGGCTTTGTGTCAACATATTTATGCTATGTTTATTTGAACATTGTGCTTTTTTGATTATCACAAAAAGGGGGAGAATTTTGTGATAAACTTGAAGCTTAATATATGCATGGTTTGAGGGGGAGAGCTTTGTACTATTTTTACTTGGTAAAACTTGTATGTCTTGTTTACTCATATTTCATGCATATTTCATTTACAAGTTTATTAAGTTTTGTGATCATCAAAAAGGGGGAGATTGTTGAGCCTTAAACGCATTGTTGAGTTTAATGCTTAATTTATCTCCGAATTATTTATGAGTTTTGATGATCAACAAAACTTGTGTTTGTTATACTAATGTGTCTACTTAGTGTACATGTTTAGATGGTTGAAAAGTGGATTGTTTGAAAGAAATCAAAATATGCAAGGACTGGGCGGATCGCCCCAGGCGATGGCAGCCAAGGGAGACATCACCCCGCACATCGACTGAAGCGACGCCGAGGACCGTGCGCATGGACAGATCGCCTGAGGCGACGCAGAGTTTGTTTGAGGTGATGGAGACTTTGTTTGAGGCGGTGAAAGTTTGATCAGTTGAGGCTACGGCATTATTTTTGGGTGACGGTGGCCTGAGGAGATCAGTACAACGCCTGAGGCGATCTGTGCAAGTTTGTGACCTTTGGAGCGCAGCGATGGTGACTGCCCGAGGCGATGTTCGAGGCGATCTTGGAGTGATTCAACCCTTAAGTGTAGCAACGGCTAGTAGGAGCCTTGGGGTCTTCTACACTATTAAATATAGATGTTTTGTGTGCAATCAAAATCATTCTAGCATTGCAAACTTCATACATTTGTCTTGTATTAGAGTTTGTAATTTATTTCTTGTGTGTGATCTTTTGATTCTTCGTGTTGGTACACCGTGAATGTGTTATTTGATTTATTGTAAGGTCATCCAACACCGACGCAAGTTGGAAATTGTATAAGACATCAACAAGTGAAGTTGGTGAATGTGTGTGGCTATCCTTGGAGCACTTAAGGTCCAGAAGACTCATGAAGAGTGTGGGTAACTCGGGAAGAGTTTGTGTGTGGCTATCCTTGGAGCCCTTAAGGCCAAGAAGACTCGTGAAGAGTGTGTTACTCGGGAAGAGTGTGTTGTGGCTAACTTGGAGCCCTTAAGGCCAAGATCAAAGTTGTTCTAGTGGAACCTCGGTTTGACGTTTTCTAGTCGGGAAGAGGAGACGTTGGTGATTCATCGCCGAACTTCTATAACAATATTTGTATCATTTATGGCTTTATTTACTTCACGCATTTATTTATTTCTTCATACTGTTTATTTGTCGATTGACATCAAGTCTTCCGCAGCGCAAATTCGACTATTTACAAATTCAATTTAAAAAGCTAAAGTAGCCAAGGAACCTCATTCACCCCGCCTCTTCGGTTCCAACAAGTACTTTTTCCCACCTCTAGTTTCCACAAACTTTAGGTCACATAAATCTGTATGAATTAATTCAAGAGGTGTCGTAGTTCTTTCAATTGAATGGAATGATGGTTTCGTTAACTTGGCCTCGACACAAGTCTCACACTTATGTTTCAAATTAACATTCATTTGAGGCAATAAGTTTAACTTCACTAATTTGTTAAGTGAACCATAATTTACGTGACATAAACGATCATGCCATAAATTACAAGACTCAATCAAATAAGTAGAATCATTCACTTTATTGCTTTCAAATTGACGTTTAACCGTCATTACATTAATTTTCAATAGGTTTTTCTCCATATAGCCTTTTTTTACGAAAACTCCATTTTTGGAGAGTACAATTTTTCCAGATTTTAAAACTAGTCTAAAACCCGCCTTGACTAGAGCCGATCCGGATATCAGGTTCTTTCGGATGTCGGGAACATGTAGGACATCTATTAAAGTCAATTCTTTTCCTGAAGTCATCTTTAGAACCACTTTCCCCAGTCCAACTACCGGAGATGTTGTGGAGTTTCCCATGTAGAGTTGGTGCCCACGTATTGGAGTGTATGTGGAGAACATGGCCTTGTCCGAACACACATGCCGGGTTGCACCAGAATCGACAAACCATTCCATAGGATTGTCCACCAAGTTCGCTTCAAAGACCACAACAGTTAACATTAGATCATTCAAGTCATCCGAGATCCGATCATGTTCGGTCACATTGACTTGATCTTTTGCTTTCCCACGAGTGTCTTTGTTACGACAATCCTTTGCCATGTGATTGGGCTTTCCATACTTATAGCATTTTCCTTTGAACTTTTCGCATTGCCACTGTTGGAGGCCGTACCGTCAAACTTACGCTTTGATCTGGTTCTTTGTTCAACTAGGTTAGCCCGTGGTTCCATTTGAAACCTACCCGCCTTTCTCTCGGAAAATTTGTTGTCCTCCTCGATTCGTAATCGAACCACAAGGCCTTCAAGACTCATCTCCTTTCGTTTGTGTTTCAGATAGTTCTTGAAGTCCTTCCACATAGGAGGCAATTTCTCAATCATAGCGGCGACTTGGAATGAATTACTTAGACTCATTTCCTCCGCATGAATGTCATGCAAGATCACTTGTAGATCTTGCACTTGCGCCATCACAGGCTTGGTATTACCATCTTGAAATCCAGGAACTGTCCAACTATGAATTTCTTCATGCCGACATCCTTGGATTTGTACTTCTTTTCCAGCGATGCCCAGAGTTTCTTTGCTGTTTTCACAAGACAATAAACATTATATAATTTATTATCTAACTTGTTTAGGATGTAGTTCTTGCATAGGAAGTCGATTTGATTCCATGCATCCAGTGCCGCCCTCTTTTGGGTGTCAGTGTAAGGACCCCCAGCCCTTAACCCTTGATTAGTGTATTGACCACTATGTGTGGCACATGCTTTCAATAAAAGTCAATCGGGAAACTCAGATGACGCTTACAAAATTCCTTTAAAATTTTAACGTTATAAGATCATCTCCACTAACAATTAGACTCATAGAATTCGCCCATTACCATCCCCTTTTTGCCACTTTTCACATTGTGGACTTTTATAAAAATTTGGGCAGAGTCTCCCCATAAATAGGGCTATCCCAAAATAAAAGCACAACGCAAAACATAATTCCCGGCCAGGGAAACATAATGCTCATCAGAATACAGCAATACCAAATAAATTCCCAGCCAGGGAAGACACCACACATATGACGATAAAAGTGGGTTCCAACACCCACGTAATACACCAATGACTCTCATATCATTTTGCAATTCTACCTCTAATTGCATGCAACGTAAAATGAAAGAGAGAAAGGCTCATGCCTTTATATACAACCCATATACAAGTATAATCGTGCTCACATGCGAGCATCATGAATATGTATATAATCCTCAGGTGTATATATGTACTCTATACGATACCGTGCTCCATCAAGCCCTGGTACCACGATCCTGGGAGTACATCCAATCAACAGCTCGAGCTCAACTCCAAAGCCATCGATGTACCTGTTCACCTTAAATCTCCGAAGTCCGAGCCAAACCTTGCTCGAGTTCCATGCTCCGAGGAACGATGTGCAAAATCGAGCCCCAAAAATCGGATGAACTCCAGTTTCGAACCCTACGCTTTTCTGGCAAATCCGAACTCAAATCGCGACCAAACTTCGAATTGTTGGTATGGGGAGGAGCGCCTGGAAGAGACGAAGCTGGCGGCGGGTCGGACGCGCCGAACGGCGGCGGGCGAACGGCCTGAAGTCGCGTGGGTCAAAGGGGATCGGGAAAGGGTGTTGGCGCGGGAGAGAGAAAGCGACGGGAATGGTGGGGAAAATGGTTCCAATAATTAAAATCTCGGGTTCAACTGGTATTTATAGCAAAAATACCCTGAAATACTAATAGCCCCACAAATACATCATGATTTATTAAAAATAATCTGTTTTCAAAAATTCTCTCTCTAACTCAAAAACCCCCTACCGGTGCCCACACAAAGCACCCGAGATTCTGAGTCACACTAAAAACCCAACTCACAGGTTTTCACCGAAATGAGAATACGATCTCAACCTCGGGATCCAATGATCCCAACTACTCAAATAGACGAGCCCAGAAGGCCCAACACCGCGATTAAACTCCAAATCGCCACGTAAAACAACGTTACGGGTTATTAACACTCCGGGATTAACATCCCTAATCTCTGGTCATCACAATATCCCCCACTAAAAGAATTTCGTCCTCGAAATTAGCACCGGTGTAATACGTAACACCCAGGCTACCCAACAACATAAAGCCATAACCTCGATTCTTGACCATATTTGAATAGTCTTAAAAACCGCGAGGATACTTATCTCACATCAAACTCTGAAACAGAGCGGCATACCAAAACCAACATATCACCCAAGAGGCAAAACGTACCTCGATGCGGTTCATCCCAAAAGTCAGTCCCTCATGACTGCAAAACAACCAATACTTACGACTGTAGATCAGACAGTCATCCTTAGTTCTAATACAACTAGTAAGAACGCATCATGAATGACACCTCAACCGCGAGAACGTTGACCTCGTGTCAAACTCTGGAGTAGAATAGACTTCCAAATCCATCATAACGTCCAAGAGCGTCAGCACCACTCAACGCTAATAATCCAAAAGCAGTCAGTCAACTGGAACTGCAAGGATTCGAATTGCTCCCAATTCCATCGTAGATATCATTCAAAGACATCTCTATCATGACTCACGATGTCTAACATACATCGTTACGGGGGAAAACATTAGTATACCGCGGTGTACACATACCAAACCTGGTTCCTGCTACACAGACCACCTCCATCCAAGGAGCAGTTGCACCCTCTGCAACTCGGATCGGGCAACTTACGGCCACCGATCCACACCCGAATACATCTCACAAGATGTCCACCTCCGGATATTCCAAGAATCATATCCTGCTCATAAATAAACCATCGAGACTCCACAGAGTTTCAAATTCTGAAAGGACATGCAATAAACCCATTGCATCCTCAACGCTTGTGTCGACAGCGACACCCAACAAATCCGAATTCCTGCCATCCCTTGATAATCCTAGGATTTAACAATCCAAACTTAGGAAGGCTATCGCATAACTCGGAGGAAAACACCAATAAGGAAATACCTCAACCCACACAAGATAATCCCTCCTCAAAGGAGTCAACTAACCTCACGATTATGCCTCGTAATTATCGTGCCATGGAGATTCCCAATCTCAAGGTGTTCCATATCTCTCATCAGAGATTTAACCATCCAAAAATAGCATAACTCTATGCTTGACAAAAATAAATCAATAACTGGCATCCGTATACTCGCCGGTATACCTGCATAAGCACTGACATCACATGCATACTCAATGCACTTGGCTCGGGTATCTACAACATACCCCTAAGCCCCAAACACAACTGTCAATTCTGAGTCATTCCCTACCCAGTGGAGAACGATAATCGATGATCAACAACACGGCGTGATTCCCAAAATCAACACTACACGTACCAACTTACCGAATCTTTCAAAGATTTCCAAATGGGTATAATACTACCTCCTTCCCCACAAGGGGAGTGCCATCGAACTCGAGATCCACAAGTCTCGAACCACTGTTCGGAAAAACTGGATACAATAACACCCATTGCATCCCAAATGCACGGTTTCCCTCAGATCGAGTCAATAACGACCTGATGACTCTCTTGTTGGTACTCCAACATTATGAGCTGCCCCAGACAAATCCCTCAAAACAATAGACGTATAAACGTTCTCATGGGGTGTCACATGCCTCAACATCATGCTACAAAGGAACAATCAAAAGCCTGCCAAAAGCCTTCATCGTATCATCATACGATTCACCAAACTCGGTTCCATCGTGCAGTATCATGGCTCCAACAATCACACTATATCATTACCACGATATCTGGCTAGCAAAGTACTGCCTCCATAGGCTCATACCAGCTTATCGACGTGACACACGTCCCAATCCGGTATACCATACCGTACAAACTATTAGAGTTGTGGGTCATCGCCCAGCATATCTCTAAAATACCAAGCACAATGGACAACCCGGTGTCCTTGCTCACTTATGATGCAATCATAATCCGTTAAGACCTATCACACACCCTCAGGGTGGGTGTAACCATGTCTACCCTACATCACAACACAAGCGAGTAGTTTCCTCAATGACTACTCTTACCACCAATCACTTGGCCTTAGCCAAACCAACGAGCATATCCAAGGGTATCATTGCTCGATAAATATATACTTCGAATATGTGCTGCGGTATAATTCCTATACGGCGCACCCAATAGTTCCTCGAGCAACTTGCTCGGCATAATGGTCTCGTCAACTAGTGACTCAGACAATACCATGTGCCCACTAAGGCACTCAAACCATATAACCAAATACATAACATAAATGTATTAATCATCAAAACGACGCTACACGTCTACATAGAACATCAACTATGTTGTCGTCATCCCGTGACGGCATATGTCAACATATGACATCCAACTAACATCGTCAAACATATGACGGTACATGTCGATACACGACATCCATAATCTCATCGTCAAACACATGGCATATATATAGCAACACATAGTATCCACAATAATGCTAACACAAGTAATATGCCATACCTCATCGCTATCAATATAGCGGCATACCTGTCTCCGTCGCTCAATAATAGTACGTAGTCAGCGCCCATCGCTCGAAGGCGACAAAATCCTGTGCTGAGTACATAGCGGCACAATCCATCGCTATAGAATCGACGGCATGATACCTCGTCATATAATAAGTGGCATGAAACCTCGCCATACACCTGAGCATGAATCATCGTCCACATAATAGCGGAAAGATGCATCGCTATCAATACACATGGCGGCAAGAACCATCGTCAATCAATATAGCGGAATGAACCATCGCTATCAATACACATGGCGGCAAGAACCATCGCCAATCAATATAGCGGAATGAACCATCGCTATCAATACACATGGCGGCAAGAACCATCGCCAATCAATATAGCGGAATGAACCATCGTTATCGATATACATGGCGGCATGAATCATCGCCAGTCAATATAGCGGAATGAACCGCCGCTATCAATATACATGGCGGCAAGAACCATCGCCAATCAATATAGCGGAATGAACCATCGCTATCAATATACATGGCGGCATGAACCATCGCCAGTCAATATAGCGGAATGAACCGTCGCTATCAATATACATGGCGGCAAGAACCATCGCCAATCAATATAGCGGAATGAACCATCGCTATCAATATACATGGCGGCATGAACCATCTCCAGTCAATATAGCGGAATGAACCGTCGCTATCAATATACATGGCGGTAAGAACCATCGCCAATCAATATAGCGGAATGAACCGTCGCTATCAATATACATGGCGGCATGAACCATCGCCAGTCAATATAGCCGATCCCTAGTCATTGTCACGGTAGTGTATTTTAATGCCCCTCGTTCAAGTAAAAACATGCGGTACTCCCACCCTCGCTTCACATATAGGCGGCATAGAATAACCTCGCTTAAATGGACATGCGGTACTCCCACCTCTCGGCTCACATTTTAGCGGCAATATTCTTTCCTCGCCTCATACGCTAACCACGCTTCAATGTGACATGCGGCGCTCCCACCCCTCGCTTCACATTTTAGCGGTACAAAACAATAAATAGCGGCAAGCATTTAAAATCATCACTCATCCATAACAATGACTCATGGGATATTCACCAAGTATTCCATCCATACCTGCATCACAAAGCATAATCCATATACCAACATACATCATCATGAGTGTATTTTAATGCACCTTGCTCAAATGCGACATGCGGTACTCCCACCCCTCGCTTCAACATTTGGCGGCAAAGCATTAAAATCATCACTACATGTATACATGCAACCACAATGCATAATTCCAGGATGTATATAAAACGCAGGTTACCGTTTCGTGTCTTTTCAACCATGGCCTTAGCCTTTCCACGTCATAGTGTCCCTACAGGAACAATTCCAAACCATGAGCATACGATAATCCATATTCCACACAATATGATTATAATGAGTAAATGCATAAACTATGAGTACAAAGTACTTCCTGTATCCCAATGCATTTCAAAATGCTCCACTTGGTTGTCCCTGTGTCACAACTCACAATCATAATCAACAGGTTATATTATGATTCTATAGATGTCATGACATATAATCGTTTCACTATGATCACATATCACAAATGCACATAAGCAAAATAGTTGTGTCACACCACACTAACTACTATCATGCATAAATATGTGCTACTCATCCCTATCAGCATGTTCCAGGCCCTCAACAGCCCCAAAGAGCTAACCACTGCTCTGATACCACTAATGTAAGGACCCCCAGCCCTTAACCCTTGATTAGTGTATTGACCACTATGTGTGGCACATGCTTTCAATAAAAGTCAATCGGGAAACTCAGATGACGCTTACAAAATTCCTTTAAAATTTTAACGTTATAAGATCATCTCCACTAACAATTAGACTCATAGAATTCGCCCATTACCATCCCCTTTTTGCCACTTTTCACATTGTGGACTTTTATAAAAATTTGGGCAGAGTCTCCCCATAAATAGGGCTATCCCGAAATAAAAGCACAACGCAAAACATAATTCCCGGCCAGGGAAACATAATGCTCATCAGAATACAGCAATACCAAATAAATTCCCAGCCAGGGAAGACACCACACATATGACGATAAAAGTGGGTTCCAACACCCACGTAATACACCAATGACTCTCATATCATTTTGCAATTCTACCTCTAATTGCATGCAACGTAAAATGAAAGAGAGAAAGGCTCATGCCTTTATATACAACCCATATACAAGTATAATCGTGCTCACATGCGAGCATCATGAATATGTATATAATCCTCAGGTGTATATATGTACTCTATACGATACCGTGCTCCATCAAGCCCTGGTACCACGATCCTGGGAGTACATCCAATCAACAGCTCGAGCTCAACTCCAAAGCCATCGATGTACCTGTTCACCTTAAATCTCCGAAGTCCGAGCCAAACCTTGCTCGAGTTCCATGCTCCGAGGAACGATGTGCAAAATCGAGCCCCAAAAATCGGATGAACTCCAGTTTCGAACCCTACGCTTTTCTGGCAAATCCGAACTCAAATCGCGACCAAACTTCGAATTGTTGGTATGGGGAGGAGCGCCTGGAAGAGACGAAGCTGGCGGCGGGTCGGACGCGCCGAACGGCGGCGGGCGAACGACCTGAAGTCGCGTGGGTCAAAGGGGATCGGGAAAGGGTGTTGGCGCGGGAGAGAGAAAGCGACGGGAATGGTGGGGAAAATGGTTCCAATAATTAAAATCTCGGGTTCAACTGGTATTTATAGCAAAAATACCCCGAAATACTAATAGCCCCACAAATACATCATGATTTATTAAAAATCATCTATTTTCAAAAATTCTCTCTCTAACTCAAAAACCCCCTACCGGTGCCCACACAAAGCACCCGAGATTCTGAGTCACACCGAAAACCCAACTCACAGGTTTTCACCGAAATGAGAATACGATCTCAACCTCGGGATCCAACGATCCCAACTACTCAAATAGACGAGCCCAGAAGGCCCAACACCGCGATTAAACTCCAAATCGCCACGTAAAACAACTTTACGGGTTATTAACACTCCGGGATTAACATCCCTAATCTCTGGTCATCACAGTCAGTCTCTCCTTCTTCAACCGTAGGAGGCTCCTCGGTTAAGAACCTTGCCAAACTCAGTGTGGTCAAGTAAAATAACATATTTTGTTGCCACCGCTTGAAATCGTTCCCATTGAATTTTTCAGGCCTTTCACCATGATGAACAAGAGTCATTGTTGCACTCGATGATGCCATTGAATTGCTCGAATATTGTCTTAAGATTGTAGTACAAAATTTCTCTCAAAGTGTATCTCAGGAAAAAATAACAATGGCTTCAAACAAGTTTTATGTCAAGGCGAGATTTGTAATCTCCGTCCTTAAGACAATATTGCCCCGCTATGGTGCTAACGGTTTGCTATGGCAATTTGTCTCCCAAGATTCAACGACTATGACTTGTGATATGAGCACTCCAAATCACAAGTCCTCAAACCACAAAGGGTCAAAGCACTCAATTTGATGAACAACAAATGCTATCAAATTTCACTAAAAATATGATATTGATTTCAAAAATTTTTCTTATTGAACAAGAGGGGATATGTTATATATATATAGTGAACCAAAAAGCAAGTCCAAAGGACAGCATTTGGAGGCAATATTTGGCCAAAAATCGCACCCCAAACATGAATGGACATACCATTTCACAAAACATATACAGTGCTCGATCGATCGAGCTACTGTTCACAATACCCGACATTTTTCTGGTCCGCTCGATCGATCGAGCAAATTGCTCGATCGATCGAGCAAGTTATTTTAATTCACCTTTACGTTTTTTTCCAACAACAATCAGTCAAGAGTTCACAGAAATAAACATAAAATGGAGATTCATTTGGGCAACCAATATGCATGTTGATTGAGTTGATATTAATAGCGGAGAACGCAGATATTGAAATAAAAAAACAATCTTTGGTAAGTTACTTAGCAATAACTTCTTATACTCAACCTTAGAGCATCTTTCCATAGGGGAGATGAACACAAGTAAGCCTTCATAAGTTTAAGTATTAGTATATCCAAAGTCGTTTTTACGTTACCCGTATCTCTGGTCCATGGATGGCCTGATGTGAAAAAACCTTGTAAGGTGGCGTCCATATCTTAATGTTAGGTGTCTATATGCCTTGGCATCATCTTGTGTAACTGTAAATTCATGACCAACACAAATGCACAAGTATGCAAGTATATAATAGTAATCAATATATAGGGGTCCGACTCAGATCTGTTATTTCTCAATCTACGTCAATGAGAGAAATCTCAAAGCTTTTATAAAATCCATATACACATAAGAATGCTCACACACGAGCTTTGAAATAATAAATGTGTATCTATTGTATAAACATATCACTCAATACCAACATTGGTACCTCAGCTCTGGAAACATTTCCAATCAACAGTTCGAACTCAACTCCAGAGCCAGTGTTGTACATGTTCTACCTTGTTCCAAAAGAAACAGCCCCCACACTGGGTGAGCATACCAATAACACAATCTCAATACATCAATCTCACAATTCATAGTTTACAGAATAGAATTGCTGTAAATTTAAAAGATACTCATGTATAGTATCATCGTCATATGGGATCTCCCACGTTGTTCTTGTTCTCACAATAGCCA
Source organism: Haberlea rhodopensis (assembly GCA_907163345.1). Taxonomy (NCBI): domain Eukaryota; kingdom Viridiplantae; phylum Streptophyta; class Magnoliopsida; order Lamiales; family Gesneriaceae; genus Haberlea; species Haberlea rhodopensis. The sequence goes on along the minus strand of CAJQUN010000022.1, from coordinate 3,742,429 downwards.
AAATCATCAAACTCCCAAAATAAGTTAATCATTACATTGATTAACTTTACCCATACTCAAACCGCCAATTTCATAATCGAATATAGTTAAATAATTACACAAATGATTTATAGATATCACATATATCTCAACAATGATTTCGCAGTTCTATTACATCGTATCACATCGCTCTCTCAACAGTTATGTCATTCTAACCTCTCGCATGCTCAACAGCGGCGTCATCATAATAGATGCTCACTCAACAGCGACGACATCATAACCATTACTAAATAGCGGCATCACATAATTCACAATGCATACCAACTCATTGCAACAATAATATATTATTCATTCAACAATGACAATAATATATATAAAGCTATGCTCGTACATTATACTTACCTTATAGTTCCATAGCCAGAACCAAACATTGCCTTAGTCCCGAGATCCAGTGAATTATTCGCTATACATAGTTAATAACTCACAATTAATCATAAGCATACAAACACATGCACAAGCATGTATTCAACCCCCAAATACATCATCATACTACGATGATCAGTCACAATATGATACTACTCAAGGCATCCCATTTTCTATGTTCAGTGAGTTATCAATTTATTCAATTGAGTAGTACATCTTATTAAAGTTGAACTCAAACCATTTCATTTGAAAGTGTAATATTCTCATTGGAATGTAGACATCGTCCCAAAAATATACTAAACAAATCCTCATTCCAAAATCCCAACATTTAACAAAGTTTGAGAAAAACAAGGGACCATAAGCCGCGAGCGATTGACGTCTCCCCGCGATCGATCGCTTAAACTCACTGCCAAGCTTAGTCCTCTCGCGATTGATCGCCGAGGCTCCATGATCGATCGCCAACAATGTTTATCGTCTTCAACTTTCAATGATAATTCGCGATCGATCGGCGCCAACACCGCGATCAATCGCGACCTGCGATTTTCCAAAAATATTTTGATTCAATGGTGTTTTCACTCCCAAATTCAAATCCAACACCCCCAACACCTTCACAACTTCAAATACTCCATTTATACTCAATAAAAACACTATAAACACCAACTTAACAATTTCTTCAAAATCCCCAAAATTCATACCCAACACAAATCTTAGCTAAAACTTGCAAAAATACTATCAAAACAAAGATAAGCAAGAGGGGAAGAAAAGAGAAGAGGAAAGTGGAGAGATGGGGAGAAGAGAGGCGTGGAGAAGAGAAGAGATGGAGAGGAAGGGAAATGACTGAACACCTCCACTTGGTATATATATACTACCAAGGCTCCAAAAACCCGGGTCTCAAATACTCGCACCAAATCTCTTTAACAATCATGTGTGTTCACTAATTATCTCTTACTCACATCATAAACCTCAATCCAAAGTTCCACAGACTCCAAATACCACTATCAACACAATTCCAATGTTTAACACCTCAATGAGAATAAATCTCAACCATTGGATCCAACCACCCCAATATCGGATTAAAATCCTCGGGAGTCTCAACACTGTAATTATCTCATAATTACCACAATTAAAATCCATTAGGGATTATAATCACTCCGGGATTAACATAATTAATTTCTGGATGTCACACATTAGGCTACCAGGTTTAGGTAAATAATAAGAAGGGCTAAAGCCCTAATGTTCTCAACATTAGTTGGGCCACATACCCAACAAATCTCCACATTAGCCCAATACCAGTTTCTTTTCAGACGTAGGGAAAACATACGCAGACATCATCATCGTCTTACGGTCCCCACAATACACAAAATAATTGTGTGGGCCAAGTTCATGTCAAAACACAAAGTAAAGACAAGAAAAAACAATAACAAGCACATAACAAGTTAAAGAGGGAAAGTGTGATGCCCGGGAAATAATGATGTAAATCCGGTGTGGTAATGATCCTTTATGGATTTTAATTGTGGCAATTATGAATTAATTGCGGTGTTGAGACTCCCGGGGGTTTTAAATCCTGTATTCGGGGTCGTTGGATCCAAGGGTTGAGATTGTATTCTCATCGTGATGATAAACCTTGGAATTTGATTTTTGGTGGGATCTGGGGTCCGGGGTTCTTTGAGTTTGGGCTGGTAATGAAAAATTGAGATTGAGAGATAATTATTGAACACATATGATTTTTAATGAGTCATGATGTATTTATGGGGGACTCGGGATTTTTGAGCCTTGGTACTATAAATATACCAAGTGGACTCGGTGTTAGGGATTGGTTCATTCTTCTCTCTCTCTCCCTTCTCCAGCGATTCCCCTTCCCCCCTTTCACCCTTTTCTCCTCTCATGGAAGAATCGAGCAAGGCTCGATCTCGGAGTGAGATTTCTCAAAGATAATAAGGTATTATTCTTCTCCTCGCATTTATCTTCGATTTTGTAGTAGTTTTGTGGTTTTTGGTTGAGTCTAGAGTTGGGTTTGGATTTTGGGAAATTTTGGAGAATCTTGGATTCTTGTTATTCTTGTTTTAAAATGTGTTTTAACCCTTATTGGATGTCTAAGGGTGTTTAATTGTTGTTGGTTTGAGTTGGAAGGAGTTGGGTGTGGTTTGTTGAGGTTTTTAAGCTTTTAAAAATGGTGGTTTTCAGGTTTGTGCAGCGATCGATCGATCGGTAGCATTTTACCGATCAATCGGTGCAAGTGCGTAGCGATGGGTAAAAATCAGACGTTTTACCGATCGATCGGTGGCTCATAGCGATCGGTCGGTAGAGGCGAGTGATTGATCGGTAGAGGCGAGCGATCGATCAGTGCAATACCATAGCCAAAATGTAATTTTTGGGTTTTACCGATCGATCGGTGGCACCTAGCGATCGATCGGTAGGTCGGGAATTTTGGTAATTACCTTGTGTTGTGGAATCGATGCATGCTTCGCCCAGGGTCTTCTAAAATGATTAATTGTCTTGGATTGACGACATAATTGGGAATTGTGAACGTGCTTGGGCACGTGGTTGCATGTTCATTAATAATTGTGAATTATTTTATGTGTTAGCACATAATTCATCGGGTCACGGGACTAAGGCAATGTTGGACTCGAACTACGAAACTATAAGGTACGTATAACGTACTAGCGTAGCCTTTTATATTATTGAAATTGTTGAATGCATGTTATATTATGTTTGCAATAAATGGATAGGCATTGGGAATTATATGGTGCCGCTTTTGAGCGAGCTATGATTGGGATGTTGTCGCTATTGAGCGAACATCGGTTATGACGCTGCTGCTGTTGAGCGTGCGTGAGGTTAAAATGCCGCTATTGTGGAGCGAGCGATGAAATAGAACTATGGAATCATTGGTTAGACATATGTGATATCTATGGTCCTTCATTTGATAATGAAACTGGTATGTCAGGAATGGTTTTAGTTAATCAATGTGGTGATTAACTGGCTTTAGAAATTTGATGGTTTTGGTTATTTTGAGAACAGGAACAGTACGGTGGATCCTATGTGGTAACGATACTATACAGGGAGTATCTTTTACATTACAGTTTTATATTCTATAATTAAATATTGTGATTATTGGAATTGTGGTATTGGTAAGCTCACCCGGTGTGGGGGCTGTCTCTGTTGGAGCAGGTGGAACAGGTACAACGGTAGCTCCGGCGTAGAGATCGAGCTATGGATTGGAGGTGCTTCCACGACTGAAGTACCAGTACCGGTATTGTGTAGGGTATTTTATACATTAAATACACATAGATTCATTTGATGCTCGTATGTGAGCACTTCTATAAGTGTATATGGTTTGTATAAAAGGGCATGTGCCTTTCTTTCTTCATTTATGGGTTGCATGCAATTATTTAATGAATTGCTAATGAACTGAGAACATGTTAGTGTATTATAAGGTGCATGCATACTTATGAGTCGAGTGGTATGGGGAATTTGAACATTAAGCGGTTTAATGCAAGAAATTTATTGTTGGCATGTTTTGTTATGGTAGCAAGTGGTTTTTCCCTGATTATATGATTGTATGCACTAAATGCATGGGTTAATACACTAATAATGGGTCAAGGACACGAGGGTCCTTACAGGGTAACATTTTTGTAACGAGCACAAAGCATGTTATAAAACACTAACCAGGGGACTAATCATGCATCAATCACCGGTATCAAATTTTAAAATTTTTAAACATGATTGAAACTTACTAAGAGATAAACACTTAGTACCCATATCAGCAGAATTAAACTCAGAAGGTATTTTCTCAAGATAAACTAAGTCTTTGGCAACAACATCCCTAATGTAATGAAACATAATATCAATATGCTTAGTTCTATCATGAAAACTGAATTCTTACACAACTTATTCCAGATTATGAATCAGAAAACACAACTATATAACCTTCAAGCAAGCCAATTTCCATAGTAAATGCCATCAATCAATAGACATACTAGTCTCGTGCATTATTGTTATCCTAATTCATAATAAAACTTGATTGTAGACAATTTAAGAATAATATACAATGAGGATCGGTCCTACGAGTTCGAGTTTGCTACTCTTAACCCACTCGCTGAAATCGTTCAAGTGATTGATCAATTCAAATGTCTGATTCCTGCTAACTGAGCTGCAATAGTTCTGGTGCTTAACGTACCTACACCGAGAGATTAGACCGAGTTTTGTTTAGCAACCAAGCGGAAGGTACCAGAACTAATCTACTCTGAGACTGATTCAGCTGAGTAAACTGAGAAATCAAGCATAAAAAGATAAATGCACAAAGATTTGTTTATGGAAGTTCGAAGGTGGTGTAATCCTTCTATGTCTCCTCTTCTTCCACAGAATAGAAGGATCCACTAGAAGACTTTAATTAGTACAACTTTTTTTGTATAAACCAACTTCCGCAAGCTTTTTCATTCTTCGCTGAAAGTTTTAGCTACCTTGTTGTTCCTCAACAACAAACTCATTTAAATTCTCAATCTGTTCAGACAGCAAGTCTTACAGTTACATAAACCACTCATTCGCAATGAGGCTTGTAATACAAGGTTGAGTGTTTGAGACGTACATTGGATCCAATATATGATTGTATATTCTATTAAACAATGGTATGTGTATATGGGGTATGGTCTCGATGAGGCTGATGTATTCTTTGAAGTTTTTCTTTGGATCGACCACTCTGAGAAATATAATCGATGAGTTGTGAAGAAAATTGGATCGTCCATCATATTGTTCTTCAATTTTCAAGTGTATATATAGCTTTCAGAAGGATTTGTCTGTTAGATACATTAATATGTCTGTTGAGAAATACTTGTACGATTTGACTTCTTTGTACTTTCTTCTGACTTCTTTAATATTCATATTTGACTTGTTGACTATCTGCAGCTTGCTCTATGATATTCCTTGTAATTTTCTCTGAATGTGATCTTTCTGCTGACAACTTTGCTGGTACCTTGCTAACGATGGCTTCACTAATCTTACTCTACAAGATTATTTTGCTGGTCTTTATATAAACAACAAGGTAGATTTGTTCAACTTCGTTGCTAAGTGAAATAGTCTTTCTTTTCCGAGTTTAGAGAGCCACTTTGTTGTATTGACGTAGATTGGTTCCACCAATCCTCATCTCGATATGAAGATTGGTTCTGTCAATCCTTAGTTGGGCTCAGGTTAACAGTACTGAAATGGTCGATCAACGCTACTGATCATTTTGCTAGTCGGACTTATCTGATTTTTAACTCCATCGACTTTGCTAGTATGTTTAGCGTTGATAATGCACACTTGATAGTTATTAGTGATAACAGCAAATAAGTTTTGCTAACATCAAAATTCAGAATAGTAAGGTTCTCTTAACCTAACAATACATCACTATTCCAATGACATTGCTATATATATTTATACTACGCAGATACTTGAATAAATATAACTATGAAAATACTATAAATAAATAAATGTCATAATACAATATACAAAAATTAATCATCCGATAATTTATCTTCAGGGTATACATTAGAAAGAATGACCACATGGAACATGTTAAAATGTCTTCTTATATGGTGAGTTAGAAGAGTAAGTTTATATGAAAATTCCACATGGCTTCTCTTATCAGAAAAATGCAGGAAAGGTGTGCAGATTAAGAAAAGCTCTATACTTCCTGAAACAATCAACTCGTGTTTGGTTTGGCATATTCAGTTCAACTATTAGGATCGATGGTGGGAATTGAGAAGGGGTTGAATTAACTGCACCGATTCACTTGTTATTCTCTAAATTCTTTGCTTCGGTCGGGTAAGCAACCTAAAGCCATTTCTTGATCAAAACTGATTTGTCGAGCTACTTCATTAAGTATTGAATTAACTCGAGCAGATGTATCGAATACATGTCAACTGGTGACTGTTCAGCAGGAGTTGAGCAGTAAGATTGAGTAGTTAAGTGCGTAGTCATAAATAATACAAGGTTTATTTGTGGAAGTTCGATGGCTAAATCCTTCTATATCTTATATTCTTCATTTGCAGGATGATATACTAGAAGACTTTGAACTATACAGTCACATTCGTACAAACCTACTTAGACAAATGTCACACTTATGATCTAAACTCCTAGTTACCCACTCAACCAGCTGAGGTCATACTTAAAGCTGAGAACTACCAATTCTGACGACTCGTCAAAAATACAACTTCACTCTACTAAATATTAAGTGCATTACAAATATGATAATGAAGGTGAGTGTTGTAGCAATCAATTGCTGACGACGATTGTCAGCACATTGATCCTTGAGCGATCTGATGTAGCTTGAAAGTGGTGCCTTGAATGCTTCTCCAATAAGCTAATATGTCTTGAATGTACATGAGCAGAGTCGAGCTCATTTCAGAGTAAATTCCGAGAGTTGAACTATATGTCGATAACGAGTTTGTGTCTCACACTCTCTCGTGCACTTGAATTTGCTTTTTCTGCTATTGTATTGTTGTGCATTAAATATATTGTTGCAAAACCTGTTATAGTACTAGTGCATTTAATCCATCTACTGTAAGTCTGTGGACTTTCTTCTTTCGGTGTCTAACAGCTATCTTGTCAGGTACAGTCTTGTCTTGTCAAATGTCCTTCCGAATAATGTCTTTTTTGTCATCAGTCATGGACCACATATTCTGAAAACTTCCTCTGAACTACTCTTATGTTGACCTTATCCATCTCTGAGTTGGACTGATATCATCGTTATTCTCTGTCAGCTCTATATCTTCAGCAATTCTGCTTTGTTTATACCAAAATATAGATTTTCTAACAACAACAATGATTAATATTGGCTACAAACAAAGTAACACATATCACACTATAGTGATGATAACGTTGCAATTTCAAAGTTTTAAAAATGTATAGCAGCTCAAGTGTCATGATTTGACCACTCTCTTAACTAGAGCAATTATTACTCTCCAACATACTTTAAATAGGTAAACATGTCTGTATATAATAATGATGATGTTATATTACAAATATATGCAAAAAATAATAACATTATTTGTGTGTGAAATTTTGAGTAGAGTAAATAAATTAAGGAAACTACAAAAAAGATGTTAGCGTAAATAAAAATGAATCAAGCATTAACGTTGTCAAATCCACGCTTTCCCATGTACCGTTGAAAGTCAAATTTGAGCGAAAATGAATTGTGGGAAATCCAAAGGTGTTGGTCTATTTTTATATATAATAATTTAGAGATATGCTAATTTTAGTATAAATATATAATCTTATTCCATGATTATTTTAGAGAATGTTTTGTAAAATTAACTTTAATATTGCGGTATGTTTACCATTTATGGCATGTATGATATATATACATAGATCTTGTACGTTTTGATACAAACTCATATCTCAAAAAATAATAACTGCTAAATATATCTCATTTGTATACATAATATTTTTGTCTATATTTACCGGGAAAAAAATTAAAATTTAGCATTTATTTGGCCAAGATTGATATACTATATTTTTAATATTTAAAAATTTGTTTTATTGGATATCTGAAAGTTAATTTATCAAAAGGTAAAATAAAAGTTGGTTATAAATAAGAAAAATCTATGTGATCGAGGCAATATATCTTCGAAACCACCTCGTTGCCTATAACTTGATCCACCGAAGATCGAAGTAAAGCTTAAAAAAAATTCGATGGCTCGACAGTGGATCCAGATCGTGTCTTCTTTAGTATTAAAGTTTATGTTTTGCGCATTATGTACAAGTTGTTCTCTCATGACTCTTACTTAGGGGATAGTTTATAGTAATTTTTTTTTTCATAAGCAAAATTTATTAAAAAGAGCACTAGATGTACTCCAACCCATATATGTACAAAGATACAAAACTAGTTTTCAGTTTTCATCCATAACAGATTACAATAACCTGCAAATAAAATACCAACTCTCACCAAACTCAACATCTCAAACAAATATATGGTTCCCGAAACCAATTGATAACTGAATACGGGTATATGCCTAAATTCTTCGCCGTAATCTAATCCCATGACTTTATCTTCACCAACTCAACGGTAGTTTCTCTAGGAGTCTCCTCGTTATTAAACAATTTTTTGTTCCGGGCTAACCACAAGCTCCAAATAATGCACTCCCATATTGTAAGCCATTCCCCTATTCCACGTTTGCTATTCAAGATGCCCATGTGTTGTCTCAAATTACTGATCGGATCATCATGTAATACAGATTCCAAATTGAACCACCTATAGCATTCTTTCCATACCAAATGTGCATACGAACAAGAAAAAAATAGATGTGTTGTATCCTCCTCTTCCTCTCCACACGTAACGTATAAGGTAGAACTGAAATCCAAAATGATAACTCTTTTGAACAACATTGATTTGGTTGGGATTCTATTTTGTAGCATCTTCCACACAAAACTTGATATTTTTTTAGGAATCATCCGATGCCAAACCAACTTTAGTACTTGATCCTCGCCTGTTGACGCCTCTACACTCAAGCTTTTAATTTTCTTATATACTGATTTTGTAGATAATCTCCCGTCTATTTCCATTTTCTAGCATCAGCTATCATCTTGTCCCTCGTAGCGTTTGTACCTGTCAATTTCAGCAACAAGTTCATTAATTAAACATTCTTCCATAAGAATAAATCCCTTCTCCATTCTCATTTCCAGCTCCATACTCCCTCCACCCAAGACCCCTTTCTGAGATGAAGCAATCTCCCTTCATGTGTATGTTATATAATATATTGAATTTCTTACTTAATCTTCCTCCTGCCCATTTATCTCCCCATAGTCTAGTCACATTGCTATTATCCATTTTTCTTTCCGTCTCCTCCCAAAACCATAAATTATGATATAGTAAAACATATTTTTTCAAGTCTCTCCACCAAAGAGATTCCTCCCTCCTTCTATCTGACCTTCTTGAATCCTAGATCCATCCTCCTTCTCCAATCCCATATCTAGATTTTAAGATTTTTACCCGTAACCTTTCCTTTTCTTGTACCGCCCTCCACACCCATTTCCCTAACAAGGCTAAATTAAATATATTTAGATCTTGCACCGCCAGTCCTCCTTGTTCTTTATGATTACACACTTTAGTCCATTTCACCCAAGCTATCTTTCTCATTTCTTCCCCCCTCCCCATAAGAAAGATTTTTGTAAACTAGTTAAAGTTTTAAACTCTTTTTTTGGGGCCCGAAACATTGATAGAAAATATATTGGCAATGAAGTAAGTACCGAGTTTAACAAAGTGATTCTTCCACCAAAAGACAAATGTTTGTTACCCCATCTATTCAATCTTCGTTTTACCGTGTCTATCATAGGTTGCCACATTGCTATTCTCCTAGGATTATCTTCAATTTGCACACCCAGATACTTAAATGGTATCGAACCTTGTTTACAGTGTAGCAACGAACACATTTCTTCCAAATCCGCTTGCTCCACATTAATCCAATCAATGTGCTTTTATGTAAATTAATCTTTAAACCAGATATCATTTCAAAATTACGCAATATACATTTCATTGCCCAAGCATTGTTCCACGAAGATTCACCTACAATGTTAATATCATCAGCGAACTGTAGGTGTGTTATTGCGATATTATCTTCCCCCACCAATGTTCCTTTGAATAGATTCATATCAACAATTTTCTTCACCATAACACTTAACCCTTCTGCTGTTAATAAAAACAAGAATGATGATAAGGGATCACCTTGTCTCAGCCCTCTTTTCATCTGAAACTCAGTTGTAGGTCTCCCATTGACCAAAACCGACATTGAGGCGGATGACATGTACTCCATAATCCATTTTCTCCATTTTTCATCAAAAATCATTGCCTTCATTATTTGATGTAAGAAATCCCAGTCCATTGAATGATATGCTTTTTCAAAGTCTGCTTTGAATATAATTCCATTCTTATTGTTTCGCTTCATGTCATCCACCATTTCATTAGCCACTAGAATACCATCTAATATCTGTCTTCCACCAGCAAATGTCGATTGCCCTTCCGATATCACCTTATCTAGCACCTTGCACAATCCTAGCAATGACTATATATACACCCTATTAAAGAAATAGTCGAAACTCATCAATACATGTAGTATTCTCCACATTAGGTATTAAGACGATAAATGAAGAGTTGCACCTTAGTAAATCTGGAATTTTGGTGAAATTCCTCCAAAATATTCAAAAATCTGCCTTGAATAAATCCCAAAACCTTTTTTAAAAATATGAAAGTGAATCCATCTGGTCCAGGGCTTTTCGAGCTTTCACAATCCCCCAATGCTTCCTTTATTTCTTCTTCTGAAAATTTAGCAATAAAGAACCTATTTTCCACCGCCCATAGTTTCTGAGATCCTTCTGTTCTAAATCTGGGTCTGGATCTAGATTGCTGTGAAAATCTAGCTTTAAAGAAATCTTTGATGCCACATTTTAAATCCTGGACTGATTCACACCATTGGCCATTAATGTTTAGACCAACTATCTCATTCCTCTTCCTATTTTTATTGATGCATCGGTGGAAGAACCTCGAGTTAGAGTCTCCTTCATGTAACCATTTTGTTCTTGCTTTCTGGAATAAAAGATTATCCTTCATTTTCATATTGCGATTCAGTTCCACCCAAGCCAATTTCCTTAAGCTAATTTATGATTCTGAGAGCCCCAAACACTCATCCTTTAGTTCTAGGGTTTGTATATCTGCTTTAGACTTCTCGATTCTGATATCCAAATTGCCAAAATGATCCTTATTCCAATCTTGTAATTTCACCTTGAGTTCTTTCAATTTTTCCTTGAAAGAAAACATTGCCCGACCTTGATAATGTAACTTCTTCCATTCATCTTCCACATATTTCGCAAAATTTGGGCGTTGCATCCAACAGTCTAGTACTTTGAAACGTTTGTGGCCCTAATTTTTTGATTGAGTTTTGAGCATAATTGGACAATGATCTTGGCAAAGTTTATAGTTATATGCTTTTGAGTTGAATGTCATTAGTTGGCATGGACTGTAGGGCTTGTCCTGGCATTTGTACAGTTTGATTACGTAATATATTTTATTTATCGATCAAATAAAAAGTTTAAAAAATATAAATAGAAAGAATAAAAGAAACAACATTTTATTCATTCCTCAATGACAAAAACGCCTACAAGATCTTCAAATCTTTACAATAAAATAAACCAACTTGTTTGGTGTTTTAATTTTCTTTCTTAGAATGCCCTGAAATAAAAAGGTCAAAATTCTCCATCTCAATTCACACTATCAATCAAATAACTTTTATGTACTACTTTTTAGGAAATGAATATCGAGCATGATTATATAGAATGGAATTGAAATATATTCAGCGGCCCAAAACTTTTGGAAGTTTTAGAATGTTTTTATATTGTAATTTATAAGACCAAAAATATAATTTTTTCGATTTGGTAAAATTACAAATTTTGGTCCTATAACTTGCACGTTTGAGAGAGAATTAGGTTAATGATCATGAATTTTAAAAGAGGTCAAAACAAATATTTGACCATGAATATATATCAACTGTTCATATCTTGACATTAAACACTTATAAAATGAAAACTTTATATGTTCATAAGAAAATTTTTAAAAATACAAAAAAAAAAAAATACCCCGAAAACACATAAAAGTGCATTGAAATACATACGCACACAAAAGAATGAGGTTATGGCAAATTTATACAACATTATCATTAAACGGAGCTGTCGGCTAATAGAGATTTAAGGATGTGTCACTTCAATCACATTCAATTTGAAATTTTTGAGTGGGCCAATTATATAATTGCTATTGCTGGACACTATACAAATTAGGAATTATTTGCGGAACGTCATTGGTCCAACTGACAACAATCATTTATATGAGCTGAGAAATCTCAGATTCGAGACATCCATCATCTTCCAAATAGTATAGGAGGGTACAATATACTTAAATAAAATTTGGAATTACTTTAAAAAATACTTGTTGATCGAGATTTTGAAATATTACATTTTCAATTTCTTATCTTTTGTTTAGTCTTTGATTTTTTTATATGTGTGAATGTCTTTTTTGCAAAAAACTTCTTAAAAAAATATCACAAATCAAAATGAATATTTGAACAGTTTCGTTTTTCAAACCATCCATATACAATTCCAACTCGGGCAATAAAAGTAAAATACTTCCCATATAAATTAGGTCAAAGTTGTTGTAACCATATTTGAACAAGTAAAATTTAATCACAATTTCATCTTAAAATGGCCACCGATTCTCATGCCCTTTTCATAGTAATATAAAATACAAGTTAAAATGTTGATTTATTGCAAACATGAAGAAAATTTTTATTCTTACAACTCATTAAAATGTAATCTAAATTAAGTGATATGATTGTATACACAATATGCTGGTCACTATTAGCCATAGTGTGTACCAAAAATAGGGAGAAGTTTTTGCGATTGATTTCTTAATGTTCTTTTAAGAAAAAATCATACGTGAAATGTTTATATTTCTTTAATGTAAGAGAGGGTCATCTTTTATTTTGGTCAAGTGAATATCATGATTCGATTTTTCTTTATTGAAGTTTGTGCAATTATTGAGTAAGTAATTGTTGGGCAACTATAATTACCATTGATAGAAGAACGATCGAAATATGATACTTAGGTTGTTCTACGGCTTATAGACTTGAATTGCATCATTACTACAAGTTATAGTTTTTGGTGAAATGGAGGTTGCTAGTATCAATATCGTAATTATCCAATAACTAAGCTTTTATTATATGGTTGAGTGCTCAGGATCTCCTTGCCACATGAGATCGTCTTTCTTTTGTCTCTGCCGAGATATGTGTTCTATGTGACATAGGTATAGAGAGTTTCGATCACTTATTTTGCTTGTCCTCTTAGCAAAGTTCTTTGTAATAGAATCCGTCATTTGCTTAATATCTACTTCACTATTACAATTATACAGAATACCTTGAAGTGGTTCAAGAAAGCTTATCACGGCACATCTCGGATCATGAAGGCTCGAGCTTTGGTGTTCTCTGCCACTGTCTACAATATTGAACAACCAGGAATACTAAGATGTTTGAGAATTCTTCTATAGATATGATATTTTCTTTCGAATCAAATTGTATGTTTTTCATTTTACGAACAGTTTATATCTTTATGACTTAGACATATGTGATATAGTTGTTTGAATGATTTGATACGTGATAGTTGTATCTTTGTGTGTATAAACATTTATACATTTTTGACTGATAAATGTAATTTTGATTCAGAATAAAAAAACCCAAACATTATTGCCTATGTCTCACTCATACATTTGTGTTCTTGAACTCAAAGCTCCTATTCAATTGGGGTAAAAAAATACAAGTCACCGATACTCGAAGGGCCTAAATGAAATATGAAAAGGGCCAGTTGCAAAGTACGAACTCGTACAGAGACAATGAGGTAACTCAGAGCATTTTCTCAGAATAAAAATGAGAACAAACCCTTCTACATGGATCCAACGGTTGACTGGTCTCCTTCAGGTACACGTGGACGAACTTGATTAACCCACTGGCTAATACAACATCAAATTCAATAATAATAAATATACATATATTAAATTTCACGCACTCTCACACCCACATATATAATGGCATAGGACCTTTGTTATGATCTCTCCCTCTCTTTAAATTCATGAAAAATCAGATTTCTCTCATCTCTTTGGAAAAGTATTTGTTAAATTTCGTTATTTGGTTTTGATGTATTTGCTATTTTCGGATCGCGAAAGTTGAAGATCGATCGGATCAAGGTTCTCTTGCTCGAAACCCTCGGCCTCCGCGCGCGCTCGCTGATGTAAAGAATGTTCGCTTCTCCGTATTTTCGTTCATTTTTGAGGTTTTATTGCGAGAAAAATGAATCGGATTGGTGTTTCTGTTTTCAGTTTACGTATCGTATATTCTTCTCATTTATTTTGTGTGTCGTTTGATTTTGCAGGCGCTATGGTTTCCGAGTGCTTCGGAGAGAGTGATTTTAAGTAGGTTTTCTTCAGCATAATCGAAGGTAGGAAATGGTGATACTTCTTCATTTTTTGTGTATTTATTTTTCTATTTTTTATGTTTATCCTTTTGTTTTTACGGTTTTCTTTTCTGTTATTTTTTGGTGAGTTGGTTTTTTTAAAAAATAGATGAGATTTGGATACAGATAAGGAAAGATCTCGACGTGTGGATTTACCGTAGAGAAAAAACTATATCGCTCTTTTCGTTCTTTTAATTTGGATTCTTTTGATTCTCTTGGATCTGGAAAATCCTTCCATTTTTTTAGTATTCAAAGTTGATACAGTTCTGGAGTAGAAGAGAAGAAACCTCCTCGTCGTTTTCTCTGGTTACAGTCATGCAGTCACTACAATTCTCTCTTTTATATTTTACTTTTTTTATTTGATAAATTTTGTATGATTTTTTCCTCCTTCTGACTTTGTTTTTGTATTAAATCAATGCATTGAGTTTACGTATGGATTAATTGACTTTCCATGTCGGCTTCGATTTACTCAATCCTTAATTGCTTCACTTCTCGTTAATCGGTGGTGAAAGACTTCGCTGAATACCAAACAATACAAATCTTTTCACACACTAAATATTTTCTACGTATCATTTTTTATTGGGATACGTTAATTAATCGCAAGTGGTTTCCATGTTTCGTACAGGATAAAAAATTGTTGAAAATTTAAAAGATGTCTTCATCCAACTCTCCATGTGCCGCGTGCAAGTGTCTCCGGCGGAAATGCACGCAGGAATGCGTATTCGCACCCTATTTTCCACCGGACAACCCTCAGAAATTCACTAACGTTCATAAGGTTTTCGGAGCCAGCAATGTGGCCAAGCTTCTGAACGAACTCAACCCAATCCAGCGTGAGGATGCGGTGAATTCACTAGCCTACGAGGCGGATTACCGCCTTCGAGACCCGGTTTACGGCTGCGTTGGCCTTATATCAATTCTGCAGCATAAGCTCAAGCAAGTGCAATTTGATTTAGATATTGCCAAGAAGGAATTGTCAACATACGTTGGGCCTTCAGCCATGTTGCCTGTATTGAATCACCCGGGTTTTATGCAGCAACATCCAAATTATGGGACAGCTTATCAGGTGATGCCGTACAATATGCAACCGATGATGGGAGTGCCAACAGCGGTTCCACATGGGGGGAGTTTGATCATTAGGGAGCCGCAGGAACATCATCAACAACAAATGCTTGAAGCGCAACAGTTGGTGGCTGCGGCTGCCGCCAGGGATCAAGAAATGCTGAGAAATTACGAACAACAGCAGCAGAATGATTTAGTGATTTTCAACAATGGGTTCGACGACACCGGAGTTCAGGTCGCTCCCACCGGATTCAATCAAATACCTGAACCGGCAACAGAAGCAGCAATGCAGCCTTCCTTGGCTTTAGGCTCTTATGAAAACCACCAATATAATCATCGTATTCAGCAACAAGCGCAAGATCTTCCGCATTCTCAAAACCATCCACAATCTCATCAGCCGCTCCAGCTTCAGATTCAGTCAAACGAGCTTCTGCTTCAGCAACAGAGTGCCGCAACAGCTCATGAGCAATTAGCTCAGCCGCAAGCCTCACACTCCCAGCAGCAGCCGCAGAAAGCGAAAAGCGACGAGGGCAGAAGTATTGGTTCTTCGTGTTAATAAAACATCATGTCAAAAAATCAAAATTTCACATGCCCTCTGAGCTTTCTTTTTTCAAATAATCCAGCAATCAGGTAACTTCCTTCTCTCTTATGTACCCTTTTCTTTACTGATTTCATGCTACATGGTTCTTGGTTTCGTTCGTGCATTTAGAATAATTCTCTCTCTTCCTCTATAATCCCATTAGTGTGTATTAGAGGTGATGTTTGATCACTCGCACGCATTAATGTGGGAGATTTGGGTATTGTTTTCTTTTGCATGAATAGGGTGATATTATAGCTGTGTAAGGAGAAAGGCGTAGCAGAATTTACCATCTCGATTCTCGAATAGCAGTAGGGGGTGGTTTCGAGGGAAAATGCTTGTATGAACTCGGTGTGGTAATTATGTATAAACTAAATCAATATAATTGGTCTAAATGCTTGTATGAACTTGGTGTGGTAATTATGTATAAACTAAATCAATATGATTGGTCTAAAATATTTGATGTATTAGATTATATATTTTTTATTTAAAAGATATTATGTTTTAATATTGAGTTATAGTATAGTAGCCCAAAATGAGTGTATACAACAGTTTCACGATTACGAGAATTATTGTCTTTTCACTGCCCAGACATGTCACCATGCAGTAATCATGATTCCTACCACAAACCCTAACTGCCCTTTTCATATACTGTCTCATCGGTTTTTGCATTTTATGAGGGATACAGTGTTAGAGCCAGATTTAGCTAGCATCTTCCCTTGACAGATTTGGTAGCACCATAAAGACAAAATTTTATGTTTTCCCCTCCTGGACATGGGGTTTTGCTTTCAATCTTTATGTTAAAGTCTATTTTGCCAGTATTTGTTTTTTCTTAATTAAAATTTGTTAACTTACATTTTTTATTTCACACACTAATTAGTTCATTAACTTTTTTCAAATGCCTACCTAAAAATGTACTTGTAAATTTTAAATTTTAAGTACAACATTGTGTCATTTCGGATGGCGGGTAGAATTGAACTATTAAAATTCCACCTAAATTTGGAGGAAAGATGTGGTTTTAATATGATATAATTAGCCAACTCTGAAATTAGTTAAATTTTAACATCTAGACCATGTGATTAAATTAAGACTAGTGACTAATACCAATCATTCAAAGTTACATTTTCACTTCAAATGTTAAAAAAATTTGGTAGAACATTAGTTATACGACCTAGAAGGGTAGTACTCATATATAACCGCATATGAAGTGATGCTGCACAAGTCATTTATCAGATCATTATTTTATTGCTCAGAATATTTCTTTTTAAAGTTTTGTTTATGATACTGGTTCATAGAACGAAATTAAAAGAAAAAGTCATTGTCCATTTGGAAATTGACGTGCTATAATGTTCTCATGGTGTCACGGCCGGAAAGTCAAAGAAACAATAGCATATGCTCTTTTTTGGGTGGAATTGGCCAAAATAAGTTTTTTGCAATATTGTTTCTGATTGAAAATAGTTGTAATCATCAAGAAAAGGGTTGATTTTACAATTCTTTTCCTTACAAAAATCAAATATGGTGTTAGCTTGAATGTTCTTGTGGATATAGTATTTCCTACTGGAGTGCACACAATACTTAATGTATTTTAATTAATTCAAGGGTTTGTTGAATAGATAGCTAGATGCTCAACAGTCAACATTAATGTTCTTCCTATTATGGTTTCTACTCTCTGAAATAAGGATTTCATGTCCCCTTTTTCTCTATATTTTTCGGCCAAAATGTTCATTTTGACTACTAATTTATTACTGTTTTGACTCATCTTGCAGCAAATTTTAGGCAGAGAACAAGCGTCCAAAGTAGAAAGGAGAGTAGCAGCTCACGAGACGAAAAACTTTATGATTTTAACTATACAACTTTTTGGTTCTGGTTTGTGATTAATACCAGAACTGGGATTGTATAGGTCCTTAGCGAGGAGCAAAGACAGAATTGTGGTAGTTTGCTCACATTTGAACGTAAGTACTCAGTTTTCTTTTTTTCTTTTTCTTTTCTTTTTTTTTTTGGAAGTTTCTAAATACACTATTTCTTGAGGGGTACATTTTCAAATGTAGGGGATTTCAATCATATAGAGTATTTCACTTCCCGTTTACATTTCATCATGTTACTTGTCTTTTTAGCTAGTCAAACTTCTTTATTTTTAGGGTTAATATATTAATTGCATATGCCAACTATCACCTAATTTTTTTATAAACTAGCATTGATAAGCTAAACCCTATCGATGGACTAATTTTAATGGGTTCTAATTTGATTTTGTTTCATTAGTGTAAATTTTAGATTTTCAAACTCATTACATTTATTTAATATAAAAAATTAAATTAAATTATGTAAATTGATTTCTTTTATAATTTATAATTTATCCACTCAAAAGAATACCATTAAAATAATCAACAAGTTTTGGTTAAAAAATAATCATTATTAAACAAAGTTATCATTATAAGGCACTTTTAGAACAAAAATATAAAAGTTAAAATTTTGGATGTATTGGTAAGAAAATTGTATGATCAGGTTTCCAAGGCAAATATATAAATTGCTTGTTTTTTTTTCTCATAGAAACATTATCTTAATGTCTTCAAGTACAGTAATTCCTAAATTTGTGGGGCATTGTATTTAAATTAAAAAATAAAAGACTAATCAATCAATGCTCTTATTAAAATATAGAGTAGATCCATTGAGAATTGAAATAGGATACATCTCCATTAATGAGAATTGAAATCTAAGGAAGGTTGGATGCACGTGGTCCTAATTACATAGCTATGCAGATTTTATTATAGAACTGAATTCCCGTTTATATTTTTTTTTTTCTTTTGACAATTTGGGGAGGAAGGATTGGAACTCTAGATCTATTACAAAGATTAAACTTTTTACGACTAATTGGGCAAAGCCAAGGCTCAATTCCCGTTTATATTTCAAACCTATTATTATTTTTATTTTATTTATTTATTTATTTTTTTGGAAGCTTGTGATTGATCTAACTTGTGGGGATGCATCAACTTGTTGGTACAACGTATATATCGCACTATTTACTTATTCCGGCCGTACATTTTAAAGTCAGATTTGGCTGTAAATTTTATTTTTTTGTGACTTTGATTTAATGCAAAGCTTTAAATATCCTTTTCTTGTTGATTGTTCGATTTGGTAATGAAATTTGTTTTGTTTACGTTTTGACTTTTGGCTCATCTAAAATATGGTTTACAAAAACATAAAAAAAAATAGAAGAAAAATATGTATATTTAATTTTACAACTTCTTGCGACCAAAATCATTGATAGAATAAATCGAATATTTTATGTAGGAGTTTCAGCAAAAGAACAAGGAGTATCTTCTTTATATATAAAAATTACAGATATAGATATATGATTATTATATAGGAAATTAAATAAAATTATAAAAGGAGAATACTTAGATGAGGAAAAAAATTGGTAGAAAAAAAAAATTAGAATGACATCTATGCAAAGATGAGGCCAATCCTTCATTTGTGAGAGGACAGATTAGTACATTTATTTGTTGGGCAAAAAAAGAGAGTGGTTATGAATTAATAATTAAAGTGTATTTATAAGTAACTCTTAATATTCTCCAAAAAAAATTATTAAAACATAAATATGATCAGACTAAATGGAAAATAATGTATACACCACGTGATGTATGATGCATCGGAGGAACTAAAAATGACAAGGCCCAGTTACTCGCCTAATTCATATTTATGGGTCTTTCTGATTTAAGAACCCAGGCCCAGAACTGCTGACAAAATTTGAAAGGACCGGATCGTTACAAAAACCAATGATGGTTATTATTAATTTTTTTTTTTACTTAATGGTCTAATAAATCCGATAATATATTATTAAGGAAATGTTCAAAGCCATGCAATGATTTTTCGTGAAAACTCTCTTTCGATATCACGTGTATTTATATATTAATTTAATTCATGTGCGGATTGTCAAAAAATATGCTTAATGAATTGAAATTAAGCGTTGAAACAAGGAATAATTGAACCCAAAAAGAACTGCAAAAAGGCAACACTAAAATGCCTATTAGAGGTCGCGACCTACAGAAAGTTGAAAGCGGCCATGCGATCGATCGGGCCATGCAGTTTGATCCAAAAGTTACAGTTAGTCCACTAACCAAGCTATAGACAAAATCGGTTGAGCCCCACGAGCGACGTGTACCCAAAACCCATTATTGCATTGAAAACGTGCTTGTATGGATTGGTTTGGGCTCCAGTTATGGATAACTCAATATTCGCATTCACAAACAAGTAGAGAACAAAAGAGAATGAAATGGGCTAAAGTTATGATTGGTCTAAAATGACTGATGTGTTATTTTTTGTATTCTTTATTGGAAAATGATATGTTTAAATATTGTAGTAGTGTATAAGTGAGGCCCAAATCGGGTAGTACAAGAATTTCCCATATTGCACATTAAAATTTGAATAGTATTTGTGAGCGCATTGATTCAATAATTCAACTAAATTAAGTGGCCGCGTGCATGCTATGTTCCCAGATTTCAACTAGTAAATGTTAGGATTTAGAAATAAAAAATAGAAAAAAAAATATGCATGGTTTCGATGCAAACTTGATCTAATGCACTTGTTAGCGCAGTCGTTTTCAAACGATCAGGAGTTCCACCCACAGGCCACATGGTGTGAGATGAATGATCCTGTAGGTCCTACGATTATATGTTAAGGATTTATTCAGATTCTAAATATCTCACTGATCTGATAGGTAAAAAACCAGTAAGAAAAGTAGAGGGAATCAAGAAGCATTAAAATGGAAGAGAATAAGAAAGCAAAATACATCGTGCTAATTCAAAGGTGCAGGTCATGGCGCCTGGTGTTGGTACAAAGTGGTGAAGCAGCTCAGATCCCAGCACCTTCACGTAACCACCCTGGACATGGCGGCCGCCGGGGTTAATACCCAGCCTTTGTCGGAGTAAAGCACTTACTCCGAGTACTCGCGGCCGCTGATAGAGTTCTTTGCGGCGCTGCCGCCGGAGGAGTCAGTGGTCCTTGTAGGACATAGTATGGGTGGGGGTTGTATATCTCTGGCCATGGAAAAGTTCCCCAAGAAAATTGATGTAGCCGTATTCGCAGCTGCTTCTATGCCAGGACAAAGCCTCAGTGTTCAAGAGATTTATGACCAGGTACTTTGGAATATTACCTCGTTTTCTAATACACAAATTCAATGGATCCTTATCAATTTTTGAAGAATTAAGATATTTGATCACTGATTTCCATCAGTTAAAGAAGCAAATGGGCTCTGGTATGAATATCAAATTGTCCGATGGCCATGGAGAAGATAAGCCTCCAACTTCCCTTACTTTTAAGCCAGATTTCTCCTCTTGAGGTTAGTAAATCTAATCCTTTACACCATTGTCTGAAATTTGTAATTACATAAATATGGGCAAGATTTATTTTTATCATTTGTTTCTATTTTCACAGAATTTGATTCTTGCAACCTTGTTGGTGAGACTGGTAGATATCTTTAAAAACACCGTAGAATTTTCAGAAAAAAACTTATTGTTCGGTTTGTCGAGTTTACATGATTGCCGAGAGAGACAAGAACAGAGAAGTCCAAGAATGGATTATTCAACATAACCCACTTGATGAGGTGAAAATGATTTATGGATCAGATCATATGCTGATGTTGTCGAAACCCCAAGATGTTTTGTTATCTCCAAGAAATTGTTGACAAATATTGCTGAATTGTGTGCAATATGTGTGTACGACGAATCCACTCGAGTATGCATACTTTACTAATAAATATTCATCAATAAAAGATGCATTCAACAAATGAGGTATGAAAAAGACAACATGAATAATGGTCATTTGTGTTTGAATAATTTGTTCATAGCTGATGTTATTTGTTGTGAAAAAATAATGACCTAACAAAGATATGAATGCATACTATACAGAAAATATCACCCAATTACACACTAAGTCGAGTCCAAAGATATAAATCGTCAATTCGATCAAGCTCGATTAGTGCTATAGCTAGTCGACGCGAGCTACAAAGTTGGGAACCTCAAAGGTAAGATTTGATGTAGCCAACTAATGAAAATGCCAATCTCACCTAGAAAGAAGTTTCTAAAACTTGTCGCTCAATGCACAGAGCTCCTCAAACTGCAACAAACTGAAATAAGATGGAACATCACTCCAGAGTCGAAGTATTAAACCAAGAACTACAGAAAATATAGATCAAAACATCTTACCGCCGGAGCAGTACTTGTGGATTATATGGAAATAGATTCTTTTGGTTCAGACTTTCAATGGATATTCTCAATGAAATCAAACAATCCCTAGCAGCCAAAAACGGTAGTCGATATTTATTATGCTCTTGCTTGAGTGAACAAGATATTCGATCGTTCATATTTGCAAGAGATGATACTCCCTGAAGAGACGAGTTATCTACCAAAACCTTTTGCCTCTTAGAATTTGATCTGCTCGAGCCTTCTTCCACGCCCGGAAACTCAAGAAATAGGTCCCATGAGTCGCATACAATACGTAACGATCTGACACCATGTAAAGTAAAACAGAGAGACTAATATAAGAGATATATGGGCATGAAGCTTACTGGAGAACCAGCCATGAAAAAATGCTGCTCGTTCCAGCACACTACGAGGGTTCTAGCACACTACGAGGGTAGACGGTGCAAAATAAAGATATTTCAGAATAACACCTCAAAAAGTATTCAGCACATCTGGATCCAGAGTCTCCCGAGATGAGGTAGTCAAGAAGTACTTGGTGGTCATAAAGTATCTGCATGGAGAAGTAAAGGCATAGAAAAACACACAAAAGGATGATGATTTAGTTAACCATCACTAGTTTATTTTTGACCAACTTCTTACCTCAGCAAGAAATAAATGAAATAGGTGAACTGGATTAAATAAGAGTGACGCCAGATAGAATCGATGATTATTCATCGCAAAAAGGGCCTCACCCTTGGTAAACCTACAAGGCCTACAAAAAATTTATTAGAAACTCTTTGCCACGACATCTACAAAAGCGACATGTGATTCACTTACTGATGCTTCGGATAAACCGGCAAACAAAAAAGGCACAAGAGCATTTCAAAGAGGAGATCATCCTACAATTCAGAAGAAGAGAAGGAATCAGAATAGTAAATGTATAACAACGCAAAAGAACAAAAAAAAAAATAGTAGTTTGCTAGATTCTCCCTGATTAAAATTTTTGGATACTTTCTTGCCTCCCCATATACAGAAGAAAACATTTCAATTATTCATATCAAGGTTAAAATCTTGAAGTATTTCTGCTCAAATATCACCAATGAAAAGCATATAAATGTTAACGAACAAGCACCAGCAACAGAAAAGAAAAGAGGAAACACTTCGAAAATTTACAGGACAGTAAATAACAAGAAACCAGATGAAATTATTAGTTATCAAATCAGCAGTAAGCTTCCTGACATAAACAAAACACGTGGTTGAACTGTCCAAGTCCTTCAATACACTAATAAAATCCTAAATTGCATGACAGATGTATAATGAGGTGGTTATTTCAAAGAAAAAAATAAAAGAGGTTGTAGGGATGCTAAAATAGACATCCAAGAAGCATATATTGGAATGATGATACATACTCAAGAGTAACTCCGCTGACAGAATTAAGACAAACCTCGTGCATATACAGCTGAAGAAAGGTCCGTGTAAATCTCACACATCGTTCAAAAAACAATTTGTGGGTCACAAAAGTATCAACAGGAACATGAACTTGAAGCCACTTCTGAAGCTCGGATAAACCTTGACATTTAATACACTGCTCCAAATCCAAACTCAAATCAAAGGTCAAACAAAGCCTCAGATCCTCATGGGCGCATTGTTCATTGCTGTTTTCTTTTGCACTAACCAAATTTAGGATAACTTTAAGGAAGATAAAAACTGTAAGTCTTTGCAAATGGCGAGACATCATGTGCAGTTTTCCTGGATCAGAAATGCTACTACAGAAAGGTGAGTCTTCCAGAGCAGAATTCTCATCAGGTTCGCCTCCAGATAATGGTTGCAACAGTAGATCTTCAAAGTACTTGTGGATAAGACGAATCCATATAGTATCCTTAACATACCTTTGGGAACTAAGCTTGATCATTAGCATCTGTGTTTTTAATATCAATTCAGTCGACCATAGAGGCCGATCTAATGCAAAAAAATACGTAAGTAAATTATAAATTAAAAATTTAATATGCAAAGAAAAAGGAATCAAAATTAGGTTCAGGTTCAAAGGCACAAGACCGAATTGAACAAAAAACAACAGGAAGAACAGCAGGTTTTTGCATCTTCATCTATAAGAAGCTAAGGTACAGTGTGATTCTTCATCTACAAGAAGCTAAGGTACAGTGTGATTCTCAGACACAAGTACATGAGATATTAATAAAAAAACACGGTGGGATGCCGCATCTGGTGCAGCATATACTTTTCTGGAATTCAAAGCAGTAAACAAATGTACATCTTTCAAAATACTAAGCAACTTTTACCGTGTATATTGAAAGTCGAAAATAATATTGGATAAACAAAGTTACATAACAGTTTGATGGCAAAATCGTAACCAGTCTGAATAACAATAACATATTAATTTAACATGGTAGCCAATTGCTTGTGCCACATAAAAAAACACCTATATGCAATCGTATCAGTTATCAATGCATGCAGATATATTTTTCACATGCAAACAACTAAAATGAAGAAGATTTTCTTTATCATTTCTCGGAATAAAATGCAGGATTCAGGCAAGAAGTCACCAGTATCTTGTGTCTGGAGTAATGAAACATGGCGACATGATTAAGCCTTTGTAGCTGGACATGGCACCAGTCTATAAGTTTAAGAACAAGATCATTAATTTCACACATATCTGCAGAAGGCCCCACTCCATCCTCCACATGGTCTATTTGATCAACAAAGGAACAGAGAAACTGAAGAATATTGCCGCACAACATTTCCGTTTCTCTTGGATGTACAAGCTTTGTGTGAAGGGAAACATCTTTATCAGATCCTCTAGGAGCTTCAGCATTACAATCAACAGTGATCTCACTCAAAATATCCCACGAAACATTTAATAAAAACGAACCGACAGAATCTAGGTATGTTTTCATGGTTTTGCCATCACAATCTTGTTTTAGATATTTGAGTATGTTGCGTAAAACCCGAATTATAGCTGTCACAACATACCATTTAGCACTTTCAGGTTTCGATGTCAACAACCAATTTGGTATTGATAACCCAAAATTTGAATACTTTTTTGCCAATGCACTAGGTTCATGTGCAGATGAAAGAGTGCTATTGATTGTCAATTCCGAGAAAAAACACAACAGATGCATGAAGGTTTCCCAGCTGCTCCCCTGCAAAGAAATCACGATGATAGAATAGGGAACACAAAACGAGATGACACACTGCCAAGAATCATATGATGCCATGGATTAAACATACGGATGCAATCACAAACTTGGATATGGCTAGAAGAGTGTTCCCCACTAAGTGTTGAGCATATGGATTGTTGACAGCAAACAAGAACACCTAGAACAAATAGATAGTGACAAAAGAAAGTATTAATCATATGCAAAAAAAAAAAAAATCATGAAGAAAAATACTACAAGCGCGTCGTTAGAATTACAGCGCATACAACCAAGTGTCTCTGCTAACTGCTTAATAATCCAAGCAAAAATTCGGAGAGGCAATTTCAGTTTTATGTTTCAAAGAAGGTTTTTTGTGCAAGTTATTGCAAGTATGAAAAATAATATGCCACACTGATTTGGAACATATTTGAAAACCGTAAAATTAAGAACACAGTACCTAAAATGTAATTAGTAGAAGAAAGATCAGCAAAATGTCGCATTGTAACTCATTAATATTGTAACTCATTGCTAAGCCTGAGAAGCAAGATTTACCAGGTCACCAATGATCTTGGCCAAACAATGGCAGTCGGCGGAATATGAAGTTAAGGGAACTAAAGACTCCCCGCTATTACAAAGCTCCACCAACAACTCCTGTAACAAATTTACTTTTTCATAGAAGGAATAAGTTTTGAAACGTTTAGAACTCCATTAGACGGTATAAACCTCATCTGTATCAAAATTTGACTGGGAATCGGATTGGTGTGTCCACTTCTTAACTTCTGTGAATACCTGAAAGTAAGCAATAAAACCAAGATTCGTATTTCGAGAAAAAGAAAAAAATTATTCAAAAGAATTAATTAAAATTTGCAAATACAGTTCGACAGCATCTATATCAATAAGCAGAACCTGAGATAGCGCGATTAAAAGCTCTTTTTCGATCTCTTGGGTTAAATATAAAGCTCCAAGGTTCTGCAAATTATCCAAATTATGACAAGAAAGTATCAAGAAACAAAAACGAATTATTAATCCAGAGTGAATTTTTTCGGGAAAAAATATACGAGATAGAAAGTGAAGCACGCTAATTACTGAGAAAGGGCGAAGAGCGCCGTCGAGTAGGCGGCGGAGGCGTATATATTCAGGCCGAAGACTCATTCTCCGGTGATAGTTCCGGCCCCGAATTGTGTCTCAGTATCAAACTTGACACCCCCACAGAATGATAAAGAGCGAGGAGAGTAGAAAAAATATTTTACGGGGAATTGGAAATCATGGCAATTTTGGTTCTCGAACCTGAAACGCTTATAATACCTATATTTTGCGATTCGGATTTGGCCCGAATTGGCCCATAACTAAAAACTCTACCACGGTCATATCTTTAACTAGACAGGATTAGGCCTGTGCATTCGGTCGGTTCGGTTACCGACCGAACCGAATTTCTGAAAATCGAACTGAACCGATTTTTAAAACTGTAACCGAACCGACCGATTTATTTTTCGAAACCGAACCGACCGAACCGATAAAAAATCGGTTAATTCGGTCGGTAACCGAATTAACCGATATTTTTTTTAAAAAATAAAATAAATTTTAAAAATTAGATAATGTGATTTTAAAAATTAAAATAATTAGATTATTTGATTTTAAAAATTTAAAAAGTAAAATTTAAATAAATAATTATATTAATTGATTTTTTTAAAAATAAAAAACAATTTATTTTTTAAAAAAATATTAAAAAATAAAAATTTCGGTTTATTCGGTTAACCGATATTTTTAAAATGAAAACCGAAACAGAACCGAATTAACCGATGAAACGATTTTTTAAAAAATCAAAACCGAATTTCCGAAATAACCGAACCGATTTTTCCAAAATATTTCGGTTTTTTCGGTTTGTTCGGTTTAACCGAACTTTTGCTCACCCCTAGACAGGATCAATTAGGGGTGTTTATCGAGCCGGGTCCATTTGAAACCGATAAAAAATCGGTCCAGAGCGGTTTCAGGGATCTAAACCGGTAGCACCACCGGTTCCGGTGCTCCCGGAATCGGTTAATTTCGAAAAAAAAAATTTAATGTCAGCAAGGTAATGGCTATAAAGTCGTTGCGTTGCTGAACGTTTGGCAACGGCTCTTTAGTCGTTGCCAACGTTCAGTTTTTTTTTATATAAAAAAAATATAAATAGGTGTGTTGTACTTTGTAAATTCTCACAATTCGTTCTTGCAAAGTTATGTATTTCAATCTCATATTTTTCTCTCAATTGTGCTATCTATTATATAATAATTGCATCTTCATCTAGCAGCGGCGCTGGTCGCAGTCGGGATCTCGTCACGGGTCGTCTATCACTGAGTTCATCTTCGGCAATGAATTTTTCTATGCCAATTCCTGCGTTAAATGAAAGTTATGATTATTTTGCTAACCTCAATGTTGATGGTTCATCTATGAACGTCGAACCGCAACAACCCGAACAAACTGTCGAACCTCCTACTGCCCAAGCCCAAGAGAGACAACAAGTGGAGTCATCCGGAGTCACTACAGCAGCGAGTAGACAACCGACTCGTGCCAAAAGAAGTAAGATATGGGATCACTTTGAACTCGCTCAAAAAGAATGTACTAATGAATCTGTTGCACTATGTAAATTATGTAAGATACAATATTCATATAAAGCTGGTGGTTCCAGTAGAGACACCGAAACATTTAAAAAACACTTAGGAAAAAAACATAATTTTGATGAGACAACATTACAACCATTAGGTCGAGAAGCAACACAAGCACAAATTAATATTTTCACTGGCACGAATTTTATTTTAACTGCCTGAAATTAACCGTAGGTCACTTGTTAGATATGTGATTAGATGTGAACTACATTTTATACAAGCTGAACATGTTGGTTTTATTGAATTTATTTCGTCTATACAATACATGTTTAAACATATTTCTAGGTACACACTAAAAAGAAATTGTATGGACGTATTTGTTGAATATAGAAATACATTGTTTCAAAGTCTTTCTAGTTTGCCTTGTAGGGTTAGCTTAACAACCGATATTTGGACAAATGTAAATCCGGATTCATATCTTGTTATCACTTGTCATTGGATTGATGATAATTGGTGTATGCAAAAACAGATTTGTCTTTAGATGAGTTAGATTGTGCACATACTGGTTATGTAATTGCTAAATATATATTCAACACTTGTAGACATTATAGAATTCATAATAAGGTATTTTCAATCACATTAGACAACGCTGTGAATAACAATGCTGCGATGCTGATTTAAAGACCTATCCGAAACCAATGCTTGATTGTGTTTTTTTTCATGTTAGATGTGCATGTCATGTTATTAATTTGGCTGTTTAAAGCTGGTTATGAGGACAATCACTCATCATGTATTGAGAAAATGAAATACTGCGCTAAATGGTTACGCACGAGCCGTGTTAAGCGTGATTGGAAACAATTATGTTTATCTAATGGTTTAAAGAATTTCTTTTTTCCATCACCAATAGAAACTAGGTGGAATTCGTTATTCAATATGTTGAATGCTATGTTACCTTACAAATATATTTTAACTCCATTTTATAATTCATATCAAATGCCTGATACCGATGAAAGTATTTATTTGACTGATGAGGATTGGGGATTTGTTGCAAATTGTGTATCATTGTTAGGTACTTTCAAAGAAGCGACGGAACCCTTCTTCGGTGTTACTTATCCAACTTCTGTTTATTTTCTTCCTTTAGTATTTAACATGTTTGATAAGTTTATAGAATTTAGAGAGGACTACGACTTGCATTCTTTTGTTAGTGCACTGAAAACTAAATTTATAAAGTATTGAGAGCAAATCTCACACGTGTACTGCATCGCAACATTGATAGATCCTAGTCAATGTTTATCTTCATTTGAGACATTTTTTTAATATTATGCTAAATTTTTGGGGAAGGTTGTTGACGATCAAAATTCAATGCAATCTCTCCAAAATATGTTTCAATTGTATTATAATCAACATGCAATTGAATCATCGCAACAAATAGCTGTTGAAGAACAATCACAAGCTCAAGGATGTTGGGCAGGAAAAAACTTAAGGGCAAAGGACCTTCTACTAGCACTCGATTGAGTTGCAAATTTATCTGAATTATCAATTTCTAACGGAAGACAACTTCGAAGTCTTACAATGGTGGAAGGCAAATGCAGCACAATTCCATATCTTAGCCAAAATGGCTAGAGACATGTATGCAGTACAAGCTTCAAGCGTCGCTTCTGAATCGGCATTCTCAACATGTGGCCGAATTATTGGAGAATACAGAAGTAGTCTATCTGTTGATTCGTTATGCATGCTCACATTACTTAAAGAAATGTTTGAAGCAGAATGTAAGAATAGAAGAGATGTGGTGTTTGACGAATTCGTAAATCATTATGACTAGCAAGAAGAAGATAACGCCAAAACAATACTGTCACGCCCCGGGCCCAGGTCCGCGCAAACGCGACTGCACAATGGGCTTTATAGCAACTACTTCGTATCCGTCCTCGCTTTACGAAAAATGGTTAACCCAAGTTGCTATAATAGTCCATTGTAAGCCTTTATAAACCACTTTAAATTTTCATCCACAACCAATGTGGGACAAGGGTATTACAATCACCCCTCCTTTA
Source organism: Haberlea rhodopensis (assembly GCA_907163345.1). Lineage (NCBI taxonomy): Eukaryota > Viridiplantae > Streptophyta > Magnoliopsida > Lamiales > Gesneriaceae > Haberlea > Haberlea rhodopensis. Next base: position 3,712,414 of record CAJQUN010000022.1, on the reverse strand, counting down.
GAACGCGACGTCCTCGTCGCGACCGAACACATCGATCCACCGGCAATGTTTATGGCCTTCAGTAATTCTTCAATCTTAGTCAGCCATTCCTCAGCTTTCATTGGATCAGTCTCATTTCCAAAGTACGGTGGTCGGAGTGCTCGGAATCTCTCAAACTCAGTCCTTCTCGGTGGTTCCGGCTGTAGTGGTGCCGAAACAACATTTTGTTGTAACACTCCTGCTATGATGCGACATATGTTCGTGATGTCCACCTCATTCATTGATCCCACGTTTATATTTGGGACTCCATCTTGACCTTGATCCACATTCCTATCTTGACCATCTCCTGAGTTGCGATTCGAGTCCTGTTCTTGGCTACCACTCAGATTGCTACTGGTTCTTCCTCTAGCCATTTGAAATCTTAAAAATAGAGTTTTATCGGAATAAATGATACTAGTTTAAAGAAAACAAATAAATTGTTTAAAGCAAGTAAAAACAAGTATCATTTATTCCGATAAAACTCTATTTTTAAGATTTCAAATGGCTAGAGGAAGAACCAGTAGCAATCTGAGTGGTAGCCAAGAATAGGACTCGAATCGCAACTCAGGAGATGGTCAAGATAGGAATGTGGATCAAGGTCAAGATGGAGTCCCAAATATAAACGTGGGATCAATGAATGAGGTGGACATCACGAACATATGTCGCATCATAGCAGGAGTGTTACAACAAAATGTTGTTTCGGCACCACTACAGCCGGAACCACCGAGAAGGACTGAGTTTGAGAGATTCCGAGCACTCCGACCACCGTACTTTGGAAATGAGACTGATCCAATGAAAGCTGAGGAATGGCTGACTAAGATTGAAGAATTACTGAAGGCCATAAACATTGCCGGTGGATCGATGTGTTCGGTCGCGACGAGGACGTCGCGTTCTAAAGGATGGGTGATTGTAATACCCTTGTCCCACATTGGTTGTGGATGAAAATTTAAAGTGGTTTATAAAGGCTTACAATGGACTATTATAGCAACTTGGGTTAACCATTTTTCGTAAAGCGAGGACGGATACGAAGTAGTTGCTATAAAGCCCATTGCGCAGTCGCGTTTGCGCGGGCCTGGGCCCGGGGCGTGACAGAATGGTATCAGAGCCGGTCACCGGCAGAAAACACCGGGAGATAAGTGCTATGCGGGGCAAAGTGCTACGTGCGTGAGAGCCACCTCTTGAGCCTAAAGGGGCAAAGTGTTACACGCCGGGTCTTGAACCTGCGGGGCAAAGTGCCACGTGCGTGGGAGCCACCTCTTGAACCTGCGGGGCAAAGTGCTACATGACGGGAGCCACCTCTTGAACCTGTAGGAGCCACCTCTAGATTCCCGGTGCCGGTGGATCGATGTGTTCGGTCGCGACGAGGACGTCGCGTTCTAAAGGAGGGGTGATTGTAATACCCTTGTCCCACATTGGTTGTGGATGAAAATTTAAAGTGGTTTATAAAGGCTTACAATGGACTATTATAGCAACTTGGGTTAACCATTTTTCGTAAAGCGAGGACGGATACGAAGTAGTTGCTATAAAGCCCATTGTGCAGTCGCGTTTGCGCGGGCCTGGGCCCGGGGCGTGACAAATACTTACCAATTATGAAGAGTGGTAAATAATAATATTTTTTATTTAGCTTTTCAATTGACATCTTTTACAATTATTTGTATGCATTTATATTATGAAATGAAGAATAAATATATTGAATTTGTGATAACTATTGTGGAAACATTTACAACATAAAAAAAATTTGAAAAGTGTTCGGGAAAAAGAACTTTAAAAAAAAAAACCGAACCGGATCGGCTTGGTCCAGAACCGGTTGGAACCGGACCCGATCCGGTTCCGTGCTTAACGGATCCGAAACCGACCGGTTTCGGACCGGACCGATTCGATCCGTTAAGCACCCCTAGGATCAATCATGGTTCAAAAGTATCGATTCGACAAGTCAAAAAATATCGACTTTTAACCTTAACATTTTTTTACATTTTCGGTTATCATAAACGCAGAGATGAAACCAAAAATATTGGTTGGGGTGGACTAAGTTAAATATAGAACATAAATTGTTTACAGGAAAAAAAGAAAAAACGACAAGGATTGTACTCAATCATACGGATGAATAAATCGATATGACAAGAAAATATAAGCCTGTGTAAATAGAACCAAATAATTTTAGTAAGACTATGTTTTACCCTTTTATACTCAAACTCGACTATTGTAGATTTAACAATAAAATTAATCAAACAACCAATGACGACATGAAGAAAATTCAAATCTTAATTTCATGCATAATTTTGAGATGACACCAAATTATTTATGCATATTTATTCAATTCAATATAATTGTATTTTTGGGTAATTTGATGTTTCAGTAGAATATTGCTGCGAACAATCTTGTTTCTGCATACTTTAATCATTTAATTTTCCTTTCTAACATCTTATCTTTCCACGTTCCTCTCTCTACCTCCCCGCCATGAAATCCTCTTTCTGTTCAGGACACTTACAGTGAGATCACATTTGCAACAATAATTCCTTTGGGGGTAACTCACATTACACTAAAATATGTGGCTTTGCTTATGAATTTATTGCTGCAAATTCTAGTATCACCTTTTGGGCATCAAATTTACTTCCCCTCTAGCCAGCTCTCTCATCTATAATTTTGAGTTGAAGCCACCATATGAGCAGTTATATACCTATAAGGGGAGATCTCGGGCTAGCCCCTTATATGTTTCGCTCCTGCATAAACCGACAGTTATGGTTATGGTTAGACAACGATTATGATAACGTTTCGACACTTCAATTTTTTAAAAAAAAAATTAAAAATATTGTTAAAATTTTTAAAATGTACAAATGGTTTAAATGTGTTTTACTCCATTGGTAAATCATAAAATAACACCGAGTACATTCATCTCTAATAATCAGAATGTGTATGATATATTTTTTTGATTAATATATATAAGTCATAACACATTAGCTCAACAAGACTCTCATAACTCAGTTGTAAAAAGTTAGTCATCCAAATTGGATGTTAGAAGTCCAATTACATATTAATATATTTGTTTTAAATTACAAAAAAAATAAAACGATAAAAAACCCATGGCGGTTCATGGGTTCACACATCATGAACCGTAAGATGCCCGCCTATAAAGAGGGTGGTTATGGTTTTGACCCATCTTTGTTCTGGGATGGGCCACATTTTCTTTAAATCGTAGTCATGTCTATCTTTAGGAATATTGAAGTTATGCACTACGATATTTTATTAATTGTATGTGTATGACATTTATTTGATACACTGAGTTAGAATGTTTTTTTTATTTTATGTATTGTGTTCAACGAACTGATAAATCTTCGTTTTGATCTTAACAAACTTGTTAATTATATTATTTATTACATTATCAATTGTGCAACAAGGTTGATTTATGCCAAAATAAGACCATCAAAGTTGGAAGTTTCAGCTCAGCAAAGTCAAGCCACTGAAGTAATTAGCAAAACTACTCAACAAAATGAGGACAGTTATTAACCAAGCCAGCTGAGTGATCAACAGAACCAGTCTCCATGCCAACCGAGTGATCAAAAAACTAGTCTCCGTGCCAATTGAGAGATCAACAAGACTGATCATTCAGACCAGTTGAACTCAGGTCAGCTAAGTGATCATTATAACTGATTTTTGGGCTAGCTGAAGCAAGCAGAGCTTAACTAGACAAGTCAATTGACTGAGCAGCATAGTTGAACCAATCCGATATAGTAATACTATCGGTCTAACAGAATATCCACAAAAGATTAAAACTTATAGACATTATACTACACTTCGTGAAAGATATAATTGAGACAGAAACTGTTCTTATTATTAAGAAAATAAGAACCGAATCTAGCGGATGTATTCACTAAAGTCTTGTGAACAAAGAAACTTGATTACTGCTTGAGGATGGTTAGTAAAACCAAAGAATGTGAGCCGTAGACTAAGGCACCTGGAGACATCATTAAAAGGTTGGATGAATGACAATGTGAAGAGTTGTTGAACTAGTGTCATAATCATTCGGAACCAGATCACAAGTTCAAAGTATCCAAGCCATTGATATTCAAGAAGTAGCAGTTATAAGCACTCAATTTCCAACCGTCAAATTGGAAGTTGAACTTCAACTGAAACTTATTCGTTGCAACTGTCAAGAAGCTGGAAGGTCTATATATTCAGAGGAGAACTTCCACTTGAGAGCAGATTAATTCCTTGAGTTGCAGGACAATATCAAAGGCTAGAGTGTGAGATTGAAAGGAACGAGTGAGATTGAAAGGAACGGTTGAAAGAGTTCTTGAGAGAAATTTTCATTGTAAATCATAAGAGTGAAAAGAAGTGAGATTTCTTTGTTGAATATTGTTGTAAATCTCGGACTTATGATAATTAAAATAGTCTCTCCCATATCACTTCTTGATCGAACCATGTAAACATTATGGTGTTCGTGTTCTTATTTATTCTTCTAAATTGTTCATACGTTTCATCTGTATTCGTGGTGTTCATTCTGTGCATTATTACTTCAAGTGTTGATCATAGTTGTTTATCTGTTGCACATTAGATCAAGATTCTTTATATTAAAACGAATCAACATTTCTGAATTTGGATTCAAGTTGTTACTACAATAGGCAAACCTTTGAGAGACTAATCCGGTAAGTTGTCGGTCTTTATCAAGATGGTATAAAATCTAATCAAATTAAACCAAATCTCAGATTCATAGTAATCACCGATTTTACGGGATTTGCAAGATATAGTTCTAAAATAATAGGACTCTTAAAATAAGGACTCTAGATTGACTCGACCTGAGCTTTGCGAGCACAAGGTCGGGAGATCTAGCCGAAGACTTGATCTCAATCTCGCAAGACTTCTCTATTCTGCAGTCCAGCACCTCAAGAGAGGGCATCTTTGTCCGTCAACGTCTGGACACACATTTCCCTCGCATAAGACAAAAATCGTCCAGCTCAACCTCGTCGAAGGTCGGCCCGAGCTCTATCCATCCCCGGGGTTCATGGCAACTCGGCTCCTCCTCTTCTTTATTCCAACTCGGATGAGGCCTACCCAGACCTTTCCTTGTACCTTGTTTACTTGAGACATTCGTCCTTAGCTCATGCTCGTTAATATACTCGAACCAGCTTATATCTCCCCAACACAGCCCTGCTCAAGACAGGGCGTGCATTTTCTCTCTTATTAGGCCTAGCCAAACCAAGTCTACCTTAGGCCAAATATTGGTGTCACGATACCTAAAAATTACTGACATCATATCAGATATTGTTGATCGTGACCGAAGTCATGTCAGTACTCCAGCAAAACAAATGACAAAATGTAAAATATGTCCAACTTATTAGAACCATAATTTGGTCACTAATGGGACTAAATGCGAAACAAACAAACTTATTGGACTATTTTTTCAAGAATGAATCCGTCCCAACTCCACCAATTGAAGATACATTACACTATCCATAATTCTCCACGGTTAATTAATGGTTACCCATTAGATTACACGATTGGGGAACCGAAAACCTATAATGTAATGGGTAGCCACGTTGAAAACGGGATGATCAATGTATTGGACATTCCGTAGTTAGGAAATATATTCTTATACATCATACTTTACTCTTTTCTTTTCATTTTTACATGAACTCAATAATATAATGGCACAATCATCCAATAATATGTTTCATGTTAGGTTTTAATTGTTGTTCTCAAGAATTAAGTGGTGGCTACCATTACATAGTGCAATCCCGAAAATAAGAAATCTAGATTTTACTCAGTTTTTAGGGTTTTCATAGGAGAGAAAAAAAAATACGGCCTTTCAAAAATAGCGTAATTTAGTAGATAATGCACCAGCTTGTCACGCTAAGGTCTATCAACATTTCACATGCTTCCACACATTCTTTGAAACTTAAAGTGCAAAATGTTTAAGCTATAAAAACTTGGAATATATTGATCAAACACGATTTCACTTCAAACATTACAATGATCCGAAAAAAACGCAACACGCTTCATTTCAAAACACTACCAGGCGTGGAAATAGCGAGGTCTGCCAAACTGAAACAATCCCCACCGACAAATCCACTCTCCCTATTCTCAAGCTGCCACGTATGTTCCGACAGGCCCGCCGTCCCGCCGCCGCTGGTCGTCCCTGTAAAGGGCCAAACCGCCCTCCCAAGCCCGAAACCCACATCATCGAGCCCGGGCCCAAGCCCGAGCCCGAACCCACCAAACGCCAAAAGACCCGTCCCTTGAGTATTCAGCAGCGAAGTATAACTCCCACACATGCTCAACCCCGCCTTGGCATCACCGGGAAAGGGCACCGCACCGCCGTGATCAGCCTCGAGGGGGACCAAGAACTGAGAACCCACGGTGGGAAGGTGGTGGAACTCATGATGGGACGACGAAAACGACGAAATAGCGCCTGAGTTAGTAGCAGAAATAGAACTGGTGGTGCGGGACCGCTTGGCATTCTTCCGGCTGCCACCGCCGACAGGTATGTCACGGAGGGTTCCGCCGTGAGTCCAGTACCGTCGGCAGGACTTGCAGAAATGTCGGGGCTGGGAGAAGTTGTAGTTGTTGTAATAGCAAAACTTGGTGTTGATAGAGTCGCAGCGCGGGCAAGGCAGATGCTCCGGCTCAGGCGGCGGTGCGCCGACGTGGCTAGCCTTGGTTAACTTCCTCTCCACAGTTTCACTCGCCATTTTCCTGGTTTTTCTCCAGTGAAAATACGGTCTTGGATTAGGGGGTTTTATTGGGGAGAAGAAGAGATTCTGTCTGGGATTTTACTGAAACAGTGTTTTCTGAAATATTCTGAGAATTGGGAGCAGCTTTTACAGAGAGGAATGCGCATCGGCCGGGAACAGGCTTTGTTTGGGTCGGCTCCTAAATGGGGGCTATAAGCGTGAATAAATAACACTCGCCTTTTTAAAGTGCTGAACCATTATTGCTTTCCCTCTGTTAATTTTTTGATTTCAAACAGCATTTATGTGTATAAAATTCTATCATGTCGGGAGTCTTATTCTCGATGTGGATATAATCATTTGATTATGTAGATTTCATGTATGTTTTACATCGTTCAATGACTCAAACTACATTCAGAGTAATACTCTCTATGTAGGATAGAATTTTCCATGCATAGTTAACTTAATGTTCTTGTGGGCATCATTATCATTGCAACAACTATTAAGCTTTTAATCACAATAGATTGAGATGAACATTATCATCATTGATAAGGAACATTCCACATCAATTTTACAACAATGATGGATCTACCACATGGCGTTGTCCCGGGGTAGTTCAAAATTTGCCGCTAAGGAGGATGTACTGGTTCTTTTTATTTTATGAACATTTTTTTATGAGGAAAAATAAGATGGTATGAGTTTGAACTCTTGTAAATATAATTTATTTAGTGAAGAATACTTGATTTCTGGGTTTTTGCAATTCAATATGTTCCACTAGGTTTTTTTTTCCAATTACCCATTTCATCATTTATATAATTTTTGGAATACTAGGTTTTGGATTAGTGTAATAAAGTGGTCGGATATATTCTAAAACATAGTATGACGTTGATTATATTCTTAGATATATACTTACTATGATATAGGTCTTGATTTGGATTTGAGGCCATTTTGGTTCCATTTTAAATTGGGTTTATTATTTTAATTTAGGAATCGAAAGGAAATTTCATCGCATGCATTGTCATTCCAGGCTGTTTTACGTTTCTTTGAGCTGAGACAGAATTTTTTTTATTTTAAACGATGTTTTTTTAGTGGATTTTTAAACGATGTTTTGTATTCTATAGTGCATGTGTTTACATGATCCATACGTATCGATCTAATAAATTCTTTTTAACATAACATAAATTATATTAAAACGAGCCCTGCACGAGAAAAGTGAGATATATAAGATAATATCGTCCCATAAGCAAGCCTAAAAAGCTGATCAACTGCAATCTATCTACAATGAATTATAACAATAAGTGATAACCTAATAATTTTATGTTCTATTCAAATAGACTTATCTTATATTACATAGGGTGAGGCATCAAACCTGGAATTTCGGAGTTGCCCTTAGTGTAATATCCTAAGGACAAATCAATTAGGGATGGCAATGGGGTGGGTTTAAACCGGGACCTGAAGTGAACCCGCTCCGCTGGGACGGGTCTGGACCCGCTTCAATGGGGTTTGGAAGCGGGGTGGGACGGGTCCTGGGATTGACTGAATCCGCCCCGAACCCGCACCTCTATACATTTATAAAAATTTTTAAAACAATTAATATTGAATATACATTTCACTTCTTTGATTGAACAATGAAGTGTCATTATTTAATTTATATCAAAACTCATATGTTCAAGTTAAAGATGTTGGACATTTTGAAGGGAATAAGAACAAATTAATAAATATTTGGTAGGTTAAATATAGTTTTATAATGCTTAATATAAATATTTAATAGGAGAAAATTGTGAAAATAACAACACTTAATTTTTGTGTTTGAAAATTGATTCATAGCTAATTTTTTATTTTTTTAAAAAAAAAACTGGACCCGTGGTCGGGAGGGTAAACCCGTCGGGTTCGCAGGTCTAAGCGGAGCGCGACGGGTCTGGGATTGACCAAACCCCTCAAACCAGCCTCATTACCATCCCTAAATCCAACGATCTTAATGCATGTGGAATCGTAGAGTCAACACACTAATTTCTGGACTATATGACCCCAAATGAAATGGGTCGTTCAGGTTGAGTCATGGTAACACCCTTACTCGAGCATCGAAATTCCACACTAGACCCTTGGATCAAATTACCCTCACTAAGCATTGAATTCCCCACTAGACTCTTTAGATCAAATGGACCTTTACGAGTGACTTATTCGGTATGCTAATAATCTAGCTTTGTCCATATCATATAAAAATAATTATCCTGATATAGTACGGACTTGGATTGTGTACTGCTATGAAATCAATACAAAGTCACAAAATCAACTCTTCACCAAAAAAACATAAAAAAGAATCCAAAAGACATATAGTTTATTAATAAGTGGGAGATGCATATTAGTTTATTAAACCAGAACCTACACCAAATATTCCAAATGTATCCCATCGTACATTTGAAATATATCATTTAAAATGTTTTAAATATTTCAAATATATGATAAGGCGTGACATCAAATACTAGAATTGGGATAATCAGAACAAACCGAAAGGACAGAGGTGAACACACTTTACGCGTGTAAGAAGGAGGAAAGTACAAAATTTTCAAAACAATATTCATATTAAAAAACGAAAAATTCTCTTGGCAAAATATCTCTAATTTATATATTAAAGATTTTTTATATTTTACAATTAAACTACTTTTAGAAATTTTATTAATTAAATATGGTAGTATTATTAAAATAATAATAAGAGGGAGAGACAAAATGATGAATGTCGGAATGGCGTGGGGGGTGCAATAATTGGAATGCTTCCCTTAGAGCGGGACCCGTCGTTTTCAGTCCATCTTCCGTACCCTAATTTCCTTACCGGATTTCTCGTTACCATGTCCCACCACCACCCCACGCCTATTCAATTTGTTCGATATTCTCCAAATTTATGTTTTAAAAAATTGCACCTTAATAGAAAAATTCTAACATTTCTTTGAATAATAACATAGCCATAATAGAAAATAAAAGTTATAAATCATAAGTTGGTTTGATCTGGTTTCAATATTGTTTTGATCCGATTTTTTCCGATCTGAACCATTGATAAGAGATTCGAACCACCATGAAAGTATGAAGCCTTTTAAAAAATTATAAACCAAATTTGTTTTTAAAAAAAGACATAATATATATAATTTATTGTTATTAAAATAATTATAAAAAAATATTTGTTGTGTGCCTTATCAATAACGCTATATAATTAGAATGATAGTTATCTGGTATATTAAATATAAATAAGTTTAGTTTCTCGTGAATTATAAATAATGTGAATCATTTCAAACTCTCTGAAATATTTTTTTATAATTTTATTTGAAAATATAGCATACATATATATATCAACAACTAATTCTTTAATCTCAATAAATCGGTGTAGGCTACATGAACAATGGAGAGAATAAAGCCAGCTCGGACACATGCGTCAGTCTCTCCTAACTCTTCTATCGGTCAACATATCTATTGTAATCCCCTAGCCCTCCAAGTCTTTACATATAACTTCGAGCCATGTCTTCTTTGTTCGTCCTTTCATTCTCGTGAACTAACCGAAATTCATGGACTCCACTCGACGCACAGGTGCACTGCTGGCTACGTCGAACATGACCAAACCAACGTAAGCGGCTTTCTTGCATCTTCTCTTCTATACAAGCTACATCTACTTCAGCTCGAATATCTTCATTCCTTATTTTATCTCTTATGGTCTTAACACACATCCAACGAAGCATACGCATCTTTGTCACACTCATCTTTTGGATGTGAGTCCTCATGGGTGCCCAGCATTCGAACACATACAACATTGCGGGTCTATGGGCGGTTCTATAAAACTTTTCCTTCAATTTCAGTGGGATATTACGATCGCATAAAACTCCGGTGGCGTTTCTCCATTTCAACCAGCCAGCCTGAATCCCGTGGTTAACGTCACTGTCAATTTCTCCATTCTTTTGGATAACTGAACCTATGTATCGAAACTTGCTGTTCATCGATACCTCTTGACCACTGAGTGCTACAACACCGAAATCTCGAAAAGAACGACCACTAAATATGCACTCCAGATATTCCGTTTAGACCTACTTAGTCTAAAACCCTTTGATTCCAACGTCTCTCTCCATAACTACAATTTACCCTTGCCATTGTCTCGTCGATTAACACAACATCGTCAGAAAAAAGTATGTTCCAAGGTAATTCAGTATGTATGTCTTTTGTTATCTCAAACATCACTAGGGCAAACAAGAAAATGCTCAACGTAGATCCTTCATTCAATCCAATAGTGATCGAGAACTCATTTATCACCCCACTGCACATTCTCAAGTTGGATGCTACTTCGTCGTACATGCCCTTGATTATATTGACATACTTGATGTGAACTTTTTTCTTCATCAAAGCCCACCATAATATCTCCCTTGGTACTTTATCGTAGGCATTCTCCAAGTCTATAAAGATCATATATGCAGATCTTTACTCCTCTCACGAGCGCTCGACAAGTTGACGAAGTAAATGGATAACTTCAGTAGTTGACCATCCTGGCATGAACCCAAACTGGTTCTCTGATATCTTAACATCCTTCCTTAAACGACATTCAATTATCCTCTCCCAAAGCTTCATTGTGTGACGCACGAGTTTTATACCACGATAGTTGGTGCAACTTTGAATGTCACCCTTGTTCTTATAGATAGGAATGGGAGTACTCTTTCTTCATTCATTTGAAATTTTGTTACTCCTCCAAATCTTGTTAAATAGATATGTTAGCCACGTTATCCCCGTCGGTCCTAAACATCTCCATACTTCAATAGGGATTCCATGAGGACCAACTCCTCTTCGTACTTTCATTTTGTTCAAAAATTCTTTAACCTCAAATTCTGCGAGTAAACTCACGCTTTACATCATGTTGATGGATGTTAAGATCACCTAAATCTCGGCTAAAGTCACCGTTGAACAAGCAGTTAAAATAATTCTTCCATCTTGTTTTGATGTCTTCATCTATAACCAAGACATTATGATTCTCATCTTTTATGCATTTAACTGCACATAAGTCTATTGTCTTCCTCTCCCTCGCTCGGGCAATCCTGTAGATATCTTTTTCTGTCTCCTTGGTATCCAATTTATCGTACACTTCTTTGTAGACTTTATCTCTAGCATCTCGAATCGATGTCTTCGCTTCTGTTTTGGCAAGCTTATACATTTCGAAGGTTGCTCCATTGTTGTTCTTCTTCAGCTCTCTGTAAGCATCCCTCTTGATTCGGATAGCCTTCTTTACATCTTCATTCCACAATGATGCGTCCTTACCTAGTGGAGCATATCCTCTGACTCACCAATGAGCTCTTAGCTATCATCTTAATGCCACGAGCCATTTTGTTCCAGGTGGTATCAGGATCATCTCTTGGCGTCCAATTAACTTCCTCGGCTACCTTCTATACAAAAGCTCCAAGTTACATTCTTTTAACCGCCACCACTTAATTCTAGGTTCTAACTTATGCTTAATTCTAGTAGCCATATTCTTAATCCTAACATCTAGAACTAAGAGTCAGTGTTGGGTGACTACACTCTCGCATGAAATTACCTTACAGTCTAAGCATTTAACTCTATCTATCTTTCTAGCCAAAAATAATCTATTTGAGTTGAACTAGACACACTTCTAAACGTAACTAGATGAGATGACCTCTTCTTGAACCAGGTATTCGCTAGGACTAAGTCATTTGATATGGCAAAATCCAAATATGTAATCAGTAAGGATATCGATTTTATGTCTCGTCCGCAGAGGCGGCTTTTTTGAGACCTTAGATAAGTTATAAAATGACATTTTTTATTGAAAAAATAAAAAATAAAGTGTATTAAACTAAATTGTTTTTTTTTTTTACCTTTTTTATGCAAAATTACTTATTGAACTTTTGTGTTTTAGCCAATAAGTCATTTTCGATTGCTAGAACTGTTAATCCATTTAATCGATCATGATACTTAGTTATTCGAAAATATTTTTTTTATATAATTTTTAGTATTGAAAAACTTCTTTATTTTATATAATTATAACTGTCCTAGTAAGTAATATTCTATATACTATAAAATAATTGGGAAAACAAACAAGTACTTTTATTAAATTTAATATTTCAATTGGCTCTTTAATTTTTTAAATGTACAACTTTATATAAAAATTTTAACCCTCAAAAATAAAGATAAATAATCAATATTAGAATGCACAATATTATTTTTTTCCAAATTATAATCAATAATAGAATTTAATATATCAAGATCAAATAAATAACCAAATATATTATAATATTTTGAAAATAATTCAAGTCTAGCATGCACCAATAAACATAGAAATCGGAGCCTCATTAGAATCAAGGATCTAAAACGAATATCTTATACGCTTTACACTTGAGCTGTAGTGCATTTTGAAAACAACAAACTATAGTATTAAGTGTTAGTTACTTGAGAGCGGCTGATTAATTTGTAGTGTGGCCTGATTTGTCAAAGTATCTATTCTACATAAATGATATTTTAAAAAATTATTAATGATTAAGCACACATGATGCGTGTGAATAAATTCTGGAATAACTGTGATATATTTCAGGGTGCTTATTAGTCTGGACCAACCGGAATCGGTCCGGAACCGGAACCGATGAAAAATAATATAAAAAATAAAATAAAATTTATGTGGCCAACGACATTGTAGAATTATCAAGATGCTTTAACTTCTTTTTATAACTCTTATCAAATGCCTGAAAGTGATGAAAGTTATTTATTGTCTGATTAGGATTGGTTTTTTTGTTAGAATCGATGTTACCTTATCAAGATGCTTTAACTTCTTTTTATAACTCTTATCAAATGCCTGAAAGTGATGAAAGTTATTTATTGTCTGATAATGATTGGTTTTTGTTAATAATTTAACTGCTTTGTTATCAACCTTTAAAGATGCAACAGATCGTTTCTCCGGTGTTTCTAATCCTACTTCTCATTATTTTCTTCCACTTGTATTTAACATGTTTTGTAAATTTATTGAATTTAGAGATGATATTGAGTTGACGTCGTTCGTTTATCGTATAGAGGAGAAGTTTAAAAAATATTGGGAACAAATTCCACACGTGCACTGTATATCTACATTGTTAGACTCAAGTCAGGGTGTAGGATCTTTCGATACTTTCTTCGAATATTATAGTACGTTTTTGGATAAGGATGTTGACGATCAAAAGACGTCAATCATGCATTCTCTCCAAAATATGTTTGGATTGTACCATAGTGAACAGGGACAGAGCTCATCGGCACCTGTAGTAGGAGGAGAAGAACAAGATGCTAGTCAGTCACGAAGCGGAGGGATTAAGCTGTTGCGGAGCCTTGGAAGAAAGAAGTAGAGAGGAAGCAGAGTGTCATCTACCGCTTCAAATGAGTTGCAGTTCTTCCTGGTCAAAATGTTCATTACAGATGAAAATTTTGACGTACTAAAGTGGTGGAAAGCAAACGCAAGACAATATCCAATCTTAGCCAAAATGGCTAGAGATGTATTTGCAGTCCAAACATCCAGTGTCGCGTCAGAGTCGGCATTTTCAACTTGTGCTCGGCTCATTGGAGACTTTAGTGTTTCTCTACAAGCAGAATCATTGTGCATGCTTACGCTGCTAAGAGATTGGTTCGATGCTGAGAAAAGAAATAAGAGAGAATGAGGAATCGACGAGTTCGGCAATGAAAGTTCCGAAGAAGAAGAAGAATTGGCCAAGACTATACTTATAAATTATGATGAATAATGTATTTTTATTATAAATGTCAAATGATGTATCTTTTATGTTGTTTTCCATATTCAATAAATGATGTATTTTTCCTTTAAGATTTGGGTTTAAAAAAAAAATTAAAAATTTGGCTTGGCGATCGATCGCCAAGACCCGGGGTTTAAAAAAAAAACAGAAACATTTGGCGATCAATCGCCGAACCGGTTCCGATTGGAACCGGTTTACCCCGGACCAATTCGATAATTCGGATCCGGGGTTCCGAACCGGAACCGGATTGGGCCGGTTCCACCAATATCGAGCCCGGGACCGGTCGGATCCGGTCCGAAACCGATCCGATCCGGCCCGTGAACACCCTGAGATATATTGCAGAGTTTAGTCATCCAATCCAATGGAAGTATGATACCAAAGAATCGAGATTCAGTGATAGAGGATGACAAGTCTTCTACGAATTTTGAGACGAATGAGAAATGTATACCGAAAATGGAGAGTTAATTTTCAAAATTAAATATTTAGTTTCACCAGCAAACATTTAATATTGGAGGCTAAAGCTTTATTTTAAAAAATATCGTCAGAACAATTATTATTATTATTATCAAAACAATTTACATACTCTGTCAATATCGTAACATCTTTATTATTACTAATAATATATATTTGAATCTATCATGCTTGTGTATTGAGACTGTTGAGTGAGAGATGCGGAATTAAACATCCGATGACACACTAAATCCCAAAAAAAAAAAACGTCACAGAGAAATGGGACTTGATAATTTGTCCTTGTATTTGCTAGAATTGCCGACAACATAATATTTTACGTACGTTAATAAAATCAAGATATTATTGTGAAATTGGAGAAAATCGGTGACAAAAGTAGGTTTCATCGTCGCTGGATCAACCCAAAAAATACATATTGGAAATATTGGTCTGATGTCCATATTCCCAACCAATGAAAATACATCAACCCCATCTGCATAAGAATGAATTTACCCATAAAATATATGAAACTGTTCAGTAGTCCCGATAAGACCGACTAAATTCGGAAATACTTATATACACTTTGTTTTTGGACATCACTTATATATCAATTCAATATTAAAACATAATAATTTTTTTTAAATAAAAAATACAAAAAACTAACATATCAACCATTTTAGACCAATCATATTGAGTTGATCCATAGATATAGCCAGCATCGAATCCATACAAACATTTTTCGACTAAATTGGGTGTCCAACATTGACTGTGACGACTGATGACCAAAAATTGGCGATGAAAGAGGTGTGAAGTGTGAACGTACAGTGCAGTCTTGGAGCATGTCTGCCTTACTCTGCAATGCAAAGAGCACGCCTCTTTGTGTGCGTCTTTCGTTGAACAGTAGTACCTAGTGGGGTACTTAATACACGATTTGATTAAAACATTTAAAATTTGCGTGTGTATTTTCAGAAAATATTGTATAAATTAATGCAAAATGCATATGATAACAGTCTTTCTTTAGCAATATAACACCAAGTACTGTAATAATTGTATTAAACGAATTCAATTGACAGCAACAAATTAACCAAAACCAATCAACTAGAGAGGATGAGTGGCTTGAGGTGTAACCAGTTGGGAAAATAATAATCAGAAAACACTAACTATTTGAGTAGATGGAAGGGAATAATCGAGAAGTGAGCAGTCTGCAGCTTGGTAAACCCCATGCAGCAGTATGATTATCAAGTAATCGAAAGTGAGCACTCGAAAGCTCAAAGTTTTTTGAGCATGTATGACGATAATGATGAAATGTGGAGAGAAATCTTAAATAAAAATAACAAATCGAGTCAACAAGATCAAACTGCAACCTCCCAAATCGCAGTTCGGATTTAACGTAGAGTATGCGTTAGAAAATTAGTTAAATTTTGTCCATGGACTAAAGAGTTATGTCTGAATCACATAATTTCTTGAAATGCCTACTCTGAGCAAATATGTTATATATATTCAAAATTTAACACATTTCACAAACGTTGAAATGATCTGTTCAACGAAAATGATTGATAATAAGATAATATCTCCGGTAAGAGGACATATAACATAAAACTGGAAGTTCCCCGGATGATCATTTCATGGCTCGTCGGCTTGGTTCCGACAAGGTGATGTCGAATGTCTCTAGTCATATTTGGACAGCGTTAACTATTAGATATAATAGAAATTATAAGTACAAAATGAATTGAAACAACTTTTTTTAAAAAAAATCTTTGTCCATTAACAATTCTTTATTATAAAAATGGATTTGTTACAGGACTCTGACAAGAAACAAGAATAACAAATTCCTAAACAAGATTATCAGAAATGAATACGGGAAATGACCGAACAGACTTAAAATGCTCTCTTTCAGAGTCTTTTCTTACCTTAAAAGTTCAAGCTTTTACAATAAGACCATCAGCGTGTATTTATAGAGTTGATCCTGGTGGTTAGTTCGCTGGAAATCCGAAATACGATCACCTTTGATCGTTGCGTTATTGGGGCAAAGCATGTCCGAGAAATCCGCGTCCCATTACTGCACGTTTATTTACGTCGGTTGATTTGTTGGTTATATCCAGGTCTTCCGCTACTTTTTTGACCAATATGCCGAGTAGGGTTTAATAGTGTTCGGGTACCTTGTGTTCAGGGTTATGTCCTCGGGATATTTCTTTTCGATATTTGCAGAGGATTTTACCATAGGAAATCGATATGTCATATGACATCAATATTTAATGTTGACTTTTGCTATAAAATTTGACCTCTTATGTGTTTATTTTCCTCTTTGTTAGATTCTATACTATGAATAATTATTTTATGTTAGAAAGGATCTTTGTAAAGTAATATCCATTATTATTAATTCATTGTGAAATAAAGTTTTAAAATAATACTTTCATTTTAGGATCGAAATGAGCATTTATAATTCAATAAATTCTTCAGGCTTATAATTCAAATTAATTACCAAAGAAATTTGAAAAATCCTATCATACATGGAAAGTAACAGTCTCTTTATAGTTTGAGTCATTAGATGTGGTGGACCATACGTATGATCTACATCATCCAATAGTTATATCTTACTCCCGGTATATGATAGAATTTCCCTCAATTATTGCCCATGTTTGCTTGACATGTCGAGTTGTTGACTGCTTACTTATTTATATGTCATGTCTCATTTCCTGTATTTGGTTTGTTGTCTCCTGACATTAACTTAGTCCTTAAGCTTATACTTTAACAACTCTCGTCATGCTAATCTTTGAATCTTGGTGAAGTTGAAGCATTGGTTTCTCATAGGTACTTAAGTTTGAGAGTCATCAACTTTAAACCATTGTGGCTAAATATGCTTGTATCTACTAAGAGAAGAATAATCATTGGGGGGAACAAATCGAAATTTATAGGGGTGAAATACACTCAATTAAAATAGACATAATTAATTTGGGGTTTCTTCCTCTTTGGTAGACCCATTCGTGCAATTGACCCTTCAAAATCTTTGGCTATTGCTTTTGAAAGTCAAACCACAGGATCCTTGGTTAGGTTGAGTTCGTGCTAGCCCGTGGGTTAACATCAGACTAGATCAAATGGTCTACAATGTTTTGTCCATATGAAATGGTGCAGAACCAAAGTAATATAGCGCACTGGATCAACCCTCGGGGTAGCATCTTATTAACCAGTTGGGTTTATTTGTGGCGACTTTCACATGGTCCATAATTGGAACCTAGGGCTCACTCATCTTGCTGTCAAATTGGGCACAATAATTGATTTATGATGAATACAGAAGATACCAAAATCTATGCCCATTGAGTTTTCTTGTGAGGTCCAAAAGATATCAAAAAAGCCCATCTAAATAATTGTATATCAGAAGGCCTTTGGGTTGGGTTATGTTGGGTTTGGGGTGTGAAAATTCTTATATTGGTGGGGTCCTGCCATAAATCAAAACACATAAACATATATATATATATATATATATATATATATATATATATATATGTTTGTATGTGTGTTGGTGTACAATACACCCGGTCTATACAAGAATTTCTCGGGGTTATTCAAATTTAGACAACTGAGATGAAGGGATTTTTTCTTAATTAACAAACATAAAGAAAATATGAAATATGTCGTTGATAGTCAAATCTTCTTTAAAAAGCAACATTTAAATATAGAATCAACAAGAGAGAATTCATAAGCATGCACTATGGTGCTGCCACATGTTTTCTAATGTTTATTTTGTATTATAGAAAGACAAACCACTAAACAAAAGATAAAGCATCCCAAAAGAGACCACCTTCTCATCAATCATTGAAGTAAAAAATGGTTTGTCCAATTTTAAAGATGTAATAAAGTAGGAAATTAGGACTTTGTGAAGCAATAGTTCATGAGCAAAATCATTGTAGAGTTATACCAATGCATGTGTGTAATCACATTTTCAAAATTACTTGAGGTTTATTTCCTAAAATATACACTAATTTGCTTCGACTATCAAAATATACACGAGAACAGCCATGGTACTGTCATTGCGGTCTCTTTGATGCAACCATCATGTTGGGATACAACAATTGATTTACCAAAAACTGTACTTTTTCGTAAATGGTAAGCACTTGATCCTACAATTTGTATCAAAGTCAACATCATGTGTTCGATTCCTATGAGTTGCAAGGAGTGCAATTATTGGGAGGGAGATTGTTGGGGTAGAACAATTGTCATTAAATGTGTGATCGATCGAAATGTAGTGCTTGTGCTGATGTATATTTTAAAAGATTTGAGTTGCACATTTACCATCAGCTATTGCTTTTGGAAAAGCGCCAAGCACTTGATCCTACAATTATAGCTTTTGGTAAAACGGCAAGAGCTTTCTCCTATAATTTGTATCATATCTAAGGGCATATGTTCGATTCTCGTGAGTTGATCGATCGAAACATAGTGTTTGTGCTGCTGTACGGCTTAAAAGATTTGAGTTGCACCGTTACCACCACCTATAGCTTTTGATAAAGCGACGAGTGTTTGATCCTACACATCAACGACACTATAACAACACTAGCTATAATTACATATCCAATGTGAAGATAGCTATTGCATCGCAAAAAGGCTTGTGTAGAATTTAAAAATAGAATATCTGGACTCGTTGCGATCATACAAGTCACTAAAGAAAAAGCATTTGCTTGCCACTTTGAAAAAAAGGTCCATAAAAATAAAAGGGGCATAAGCTTTATCTTTATCTACTCAATGCATAAAGGAAATAGTGATTATTACATGCTGACCAAAGTCTAGGTGGAAAAACAAAAATTAAAACAGATAAGAATAGATTGCCATCAGGGATGTATTTGGGTCGAGGGATTTGAAGCAATTAATTTCAAATTCTTTATTTCGAATTAATTTAATTGTTTGGATAAATTTATATTGGACGTATTTCAAATCCATCTATTTACTAATTTATGTAAATATAATGGTAATTGTGATGTATTTGAAATACAACTAAGATATATATTATTTCAAATCCATTTTCAAACCAAATCTCTCAATTCAAATGAAATTCATCCATCCAAACACAACCTAAAGGTTTTCTAAATGCAGAGGGTGCCAAAATTGAAAATTTAGACAAAAAAAGATGATATAATATAGTTTTTAGATTCTTTTTCCTTTGAATTTCAAGCTGATTTCAGTAGTATTCGATTTATATTCAAAATTATCGAATAAAAATAAAAAGTTGAAAATGGTTGAAAATATTTGAATGGAATTCAATCAAAACTGTTTATTTGATAACTCTCTCATTAGTTATTGCGAACTTTATTATACCTAGTGTTAATATTGCATGCTTACGCTGTATTGTTTTTTATGGATAATTACATTTTGAATTAAGTTAATTTTTATATAAAACTATGAAAAAATATATTAAAATTATTATAGTTATTTTTTTAATTTGTAATTATTATTTGAATAATGTATGCTTTAAAAAAAAAAATGATGCATCTATATGAGAAACATTTATAATTTACATAGATTATGTTTGGGGTTTTTTAACAAAATAACCCCAAATAAATAATCAATTCTCAAAATAACCTAAAATAAAAATTATTTCATAAATGACCTTACCCGCCAACTGAGTTGGCGGGACCAACTTTCAATTGGTCCCGCGTCCAAGAGGACACGCCAACTTTCTCTTTATTTATTTTTTTTGTTTTTTGGTTTTTTTTTCTTTCCTTTTTTTAAAATAAAAAATAAATTTAAAATAAAATAAAATAAAAATATATACAAGTCAAATATTTGTATGAATTTGTTTTACGCACAATTCATAAATCAACTTAATATGATTAATTTAAATTGACTGATATATTATTTTATATGTTTTTTCTCTTTAAAATAAGCTATGTTGCACGAATCCAGTTAAAATGGTGCTGCTGGTTGTAGATTTCCTAATTCTTGGTTGTATTGAATAAAAATATAAACATTTCAAACAAAAATATAAAATATAAAAGTTGGCTGGTCGGCCGTGCCGGAAAATGCTTTTATGGTGATTTAAATTTTTATTCAATTCATGAATTAGGAAATCTTCAAACCTATTTTTTTAAAAAAAAATTCGAAAGTTCCCGTATCTAACCCGTGTCGGATACGTTCAGCGGCGTATCTTGACCGTATCCGAAACGTATCCGAAATAAAAACTTATTTTTCATCCCCAGATACGCCATGTGGCGTATCCGATACGTATCGGTGTCGGTGCAACATAGAATATAAGTTTATTTTGAATTAATGTATAAGTTGAATGCAAATCAGATATATCAAAAGCATTTTCGGCTACAGGGGATGTCACATGTCACATGTTTGAAGACACTGACCCAGTTAAAATGGTGCTGATGGTTGGAGATTTCTTAATTCTTGAATTGAATAAAAATATAAATCACCATAAAAGTAAGCATTTTCGGTGCAGGGGATGACGCCTATTTCAAGACACTGACCCAGTTAAAATGGTGCTGCAGGTTTGAGATTTCCTAATTCTTGAATTGAATAAAAATATAAATCACCATAAAAGCATTTTCCGGCACGGCCGACCAGCCAACTTTTATATTTTTATATTTTTGTTTGAAATGTTTATATTTTTATTCAATACAACCAAGAATTAGGAAATCTACAACCAGCAGCACCATTTTAACTGGGTCCGTGCAACATAGCTTATTTTAAAGAGAAAAAATATATAAAATAATATGTCAGTCAATTTAAACTAATCATATTGAGTTGATTTATGAATTGTGCGTAAAATAAATTCATACAGATATTTGACTTGTATATATTTTTATTTTATTTTATTTTATTTTAAATTTATTTTTTATTTTAAAAAAAAGAAAGAAAAAAAAACAAAAAAAAAAATAATAAAGAAAAGTTGGCGTGGCCAACTTTTTGAAAGTTGGCCTGTTGGACACGCCAACCGAGTTGGCGTGACCAACTTTCAAAGTTGGTCCCGCCAACACAGTTGGCGGGTAAGATCATTTATGAAATAATTTTTATTTTGGTTTATTTTGAGAATTGATTATTTATTTGGGGTTATTTTATTAAAAAACCCTTATGTTTGCCTTTTTATTTATTTTTATAAATATGTATACTTTCTTTTGTGTGATATGGATAGTACGACAATTTGAAAATTTATTTAGAGGGATAGATATAGTATCGTCATTTGAAAAATGATCATATCAAAGGACTCAGTATTTTTTATTTTTTATTTTTTTGATAAGAGGTTGGAGATATAACAACTAGAACTCGTACTCGAGCAGTCGAGTTTATGCATCATATAGTATAAATATGATGCACGATACGCATGATTTGAGATACATTAAACCTTTTTAGGATACTAATTGAGTAAAAATATTCAAAGAGGAATGGTGTTCTATGACACCAACACGCCTTTGATCATGCTTCCTATTTCATGCCACTTTCGAGAAATTTTAACTTTTCTGTGCGATAATCGTTGACTTAAAAGTGTCATTTAAGTTTAACAATTTAGCAAGACAAATAAGATCCCAATTTGAAACGATGAAACCTCTAACATATCGGTCATGGGTGGACCCAGAAAAAAAATTATTGAGGGAGCGAATTTTTTTGATAATACTTAAGGGTTAAATAAATTTTGGGAGTGCAAAAAAAAAAAATTAAAAATAATTGCAAAATAAATTTTTTTATTCAAAAAAAAATTTATTTTGGGGGAGCGGGCGCATCCCCCCTCCCCCCCACACCATTATAGTGGTTTATTTGATTACGCTTGTAAAAGCATTGTTCTTAAGGTCATCTAAACCCTTGAAATGTAAATTATTTCTATTACTTTATTTCTGAAAATTATTTGATTTAATCAAATATAGGTTAAATATTTATCAAAGTATTGATATATTACATATTATTTTATGTTTATGTAAATTTGAATAATTACAATCATTTATTTAGATAATTAACTTACTTTATGGCAATCAAGTATTGTTAGCAATTTTGAAAGCATACGTGAATAATTGTAATTGATAACGAAAATTAAAAAAATAGACTTTAAATAAAGTAACCCAGTTACCAATATTTGAATTGCTTACTTACTTCATAAAATAATTAATTGATGAATGCATTTCATAGCATTACGGCAGATTATTTGACATATATTATGTAAAAATTAAAATTATATTACAGTTACTTATATAACTAAAACAAAATAAAATAAGACGCCCTAAAATAATTGTAAATAGATTATATATTTTATATTTTAAATTAAAATTAACTTTAAATAATCATAGATAATAATAAATGAGGCAACCCTATTAAGCAAGGGATGATATCCAATTGGGGCATAAACTGGGTACTATATTTGGTATTGGGTGGTCTCCCATTTGTTTGACCACAACTTCTAATCTCATAATCATTAGTAAATTTATTAGTGTATATATTTTTCACATTAGAGAATTCTCATTACATACCACATAATTACGGTATGATTTCTATAAAAAAAAATCGACAGAATCTCCCCGCAAAACCCAATTCCCGACACGAACACAATTTACATATGCATACACTTAATAATGTACCACACATCTTCTATATTTATTATGCAATTTTGCTCTAAAATAAATTACACACAAAGTCCAAATGAAAAGAGAAATCTCAAGATATTTATACAAACCATATACACATATCATTATGCTCACAGACAAGCATTAATACATGTATTTATTTGTACAAATCACATTACCGCTATTAATGCTTGTACCCCACTCCTGAGAGCATTCTCATTCAATGTATTGGATCGAGCGCTTAGCACTTTACCAATAATTATAGTAAAGGTAATGACGCAACTTCAATCTTTTCAACCATACACTGGCACAAGAGCTACGTGTTAGACCGATCACAAAGCAGAGGCAATTGTTGAACCTCAACAATATCTCCCCCAATAATTGCACTCTCTGCAACTCATGGGAATCGAACACGCGACCTTGACTCTGATACCAGTTGTTGGATCGAATGCTTACTGATTTACCAATAACTATAGTTAAGGGTAATTGCGCAACTTCAATCTTTTCAATCATACACTAGCACAAGTGCCACGTGTTCGACCGATCACAAAGTAGAGGCAATTGCTGAACCCCCCAACACAATGGCTCGAATTCATTTTCAGGGTCAATGTCTTACATATTTTACATGTTTCAACAGCATACTCTATCACAATAATCATGCTCATAGCATAAAAACTATAATGCAACAATTTAAGATTATTGAAATTACATAACAATGTACTCCCTGTACAATTTCAAATCCGTATAGCATTCACGAACTGTTCTTGTTTCAATCTCACACAGTTCATAACATCAATTTCAGTATCATTATTCAAAAACATGATACTCTTCAACACGATAAATTCAATACTTCCAAATTCTATTAGCCTATCAGTCTATCTCATTCTCAACAATCTCTCGCATTGATCATGCCAAAGGCATCAATACTCAACTCGTATACTCGGATCACGTACAATTACGTATCCACCATACCACATAGTTACACATATTCATTTATTTACTCGTATATTCGGATCACGTACAATTACGTATCCACCATACCACATAATTCATACTCAATTCACATATTCATTTATTTACTCATCTATTCAGATTACGACCCTTTATGTATCCACCATACCACATATATCATATATTCATTTCTTATATTCAATCATTACATTCAACAATACATGAATATGTGAATCTGTAACTACTTCATAGTATACCTGCTCGTACATCGCTACGTACCTTAAAGTCAACAACAAGATTAAGACACTCCCGACATCTCAAAGGCTTGTAAAGTATCTATATTGAATATCAATTCAATATTAATTCACATCAATAACTCTTACAATAACATCATTTTACCATATAGAGGTGACATGCCTCCTATCATAATCAGTCTCGATTTATCATACTTCATATACTACTCAAACCATTCCATTTTATCATTTATTCATTTTGAGTTATCAATTAACTCGATCAAGTATTATATTCATTTCTAATGTTCTTCATTTAGCACCTTAATTCATTGTGCAAGATTTCCATAATCATCATGAAAATCTACCATATTTCAAAATTCCACAACTTCACAAAATTTTCCAAAACTTCTCGACTGGCTTTCCATTGCTAGCAATCTCGCGATCGATCGCGAGATATCAAGAATTTGATGCCAAGTTTCGGCCTTCAGTGATTGATCGGCCCCTTACTTGCGATCGATCGCGGGCACTGTTCATCGTCAACATTTTTCGCCCGATCGATCTTGCATCGCCTCGTGATTGATCGGGAGGCCCTGTGTCAGCCAAAAATCATGATTTTTATGCACAATCCAACACCCACAGCACCTCCTTTTCCTTCAACAACTCAATAACAATACACATTAAACACTATAAAGTTTCATTTTAACAACATAAAAACTAACCCCCAATCCATACCAAAATCAATTCAATATTCACCATTTCCAACTCAATAAACAATTAAAAACCAAGACTAGTGTGTGAATTAGCTTAACCAAGCTCACTTGATTACAATATCAAGGATCTACTGGAATCCAAGTTTTGATTATTCATCAAAATGAAAGAAAATTGAAGTGGGGAAGACGGGGAGTTGTAGGGACTTGTAGGTGTTTTTGGTGTAAAGTGTGAAGAGAAAGTTGATTATATTATTATCATTTTTTTGATTTAGTCCCTCAACTTTAATCCACATTACAAATTTTACCAAAATAATTATTTATCCATAATTCCAACAATTATTGCTAAACTATAATTACCTCGTAAATTCAACTCATAATTACTTTAACAAGTCACATAATCCATCTCAATCATTTATCAATTCAATAATTATGACTCAATCATAATATTCAACCTCATTCAATTTATCTCAAAACCGAGTCAAAATGTTATTACGATAAAATCATTCAGTAATTAACTCATCATTTACCTAAATTAAAACAACTTATTAATTAGTTCTGGACATCACGCCATTGGAAATTGACCTAAGAGGTTTTAATATTTTTTTCCTTTTACTTTCCTAAGTGGTTTTGATTTTGAGAAGATAAGAAGGGCGGACACATGATTTTCGAAGGGGGCAAAAAAATATAAACATAAATGGAGGCCAAAACTCTTGCCCCTTCTTGCTCACACATAGTTCCGCCCCTGATAATATGCTATTGCTAGATATTAAGGTCGTTTTCTTAAGCATAATAGTTTATGTGTAATATTATTATATTTAATATGTAAAACTTATGTGAAAAAAATATATTATTTAACTTATAAAATGTTACTTAATTTTAATGCATTTTCTGTAGACATGTTAGCATCTTGAGTTGAATAATGATTCATTTAAATTATTTGATTAGATTTTTTTTAAAAAAAAAATCAAGATACAATAGTTCTAGGAAAATACAAATGGAAATTGTATGTGTATATTCACAATTATTATTGAACAATATTTTTTCATATGTTATTCAAATAAATTAAATAAAAAATCAGGAAATATTACACACATCTCCCTTGTGGAATATGTTTATTACCACATTTGATCTCTCTTTGAACAATAACAGATGAAACCTGATAAGTGCCATTGTTGCACTTCTTTTCTTATGTTTTCTCACTATATTCATTATGATTTTTGAATGATGTACGTTTTTTGGTATCAATGTTGCATATTTCATGAAACATGGTTAAAGTACGAGAAAATGAGGAAAATGAGCTAAATAACGATGAAAAAAGACTCAAAGGAGCTTATATGGTGAAGCAATGACTCTTTTAAGAGTTAAACAATGACTATTTTAAGAATTATACAAGGACACTTTATTTTCCTTCCCCTCCTCTATAAATACAATACTTGGTCGAATTTTTCAATCAACTACCATAATTCACCAACTTGGAACAAGCCAACGAGGAGATTGAAGAACACGATCGAGAAGCAAGCAAGAGAGAAAGCTAGGATCTACAAACGGAGTCAACGCCGAGAGTTTATTCTTGTATTTTAATATTAGTTTTGCTTTGTTTTGATTTAAATATGATAAGTTAATTTATCGAGGCTAGAAAACCCTTTGTTTTGAACCTATGATTTGATGATTATTTATTTGATTAAATCCTTATAATTCTTTGTGTATAATTTATTATTCTTCATGCTTTTGAGGGTTTGGCCAACCTTTGAATGATATTATATATTACGATTTACTTGACCATACGATATAGCAATTCATACCGTGGGTTTTAGATTGATACGGACCAAGTAAAATCTAGCACATATGTGATAGCAATAGATTTACCAAAATCGAAGGCTAGTAGTTTTCATAAATCTCGATGCGATATTGATTGTTCAATAAGGTTACGAAAGTAGCTTATTGCAACATTAATAATAGACTTGTTATAGCTTGACCATAGTATAACAAATGCATTAGGAAAACTCGTCACCTTAAAATGTATGAATATAAATCTTAACTAATAGGCGAATATGAGGGATTACATGGGTGAACCAAAGTCTTGATAATTGTCTCTACTGATTCTCTACACTCTTTATTACTTGTTGGGTTAGATATTACGTCATCAGTTAATTTAGTATAATTTGTATCACTAATTATCGTAGGCTAAATATAGTTAAACTACTTGAGTTTAGTACTTATTTTCTAGTCTCTGTGAGTTCGACAACCTTTTCTTAAAATCTATTATACTAAAACTTGACACCTTGCACTAGCGGTATAATCGCTACACTGAAATTTTCTGTTTAAATAAATAACTATCAAGTTTTTGGCTTCGTTGCCGGGGACTAGTTTAAAGTAATATCAGACGATATTAGTTGATTGTATTTTTGCCATTTTTTTATTTTTGTTTTCATTTTTTTTCTTCTCTACTACTCTACTACTGCCATTATTATTTTTTTTTTTTTATCTTAGCAGGTTGTTATCTCTTGGTGCATGCTAAGGAGTAGCAAGCCTTTACTTGAGCCATTTGACCCTGAAATTGAAAGAACTCTTCTTAGGAGACTAAGAGAAGTTCGAGCAATGGCTGAAAACAATGAAGGAGAGGAGATACCTACTAGACGATCACTCATGGATCATTCTCATCCTTTGTTTTTTGTCCAATATTAATAGACCAAGCGTACATACGAACAACTTTGAAATCAAGCCTGCAATCATACAAATGATCCAGCACTTGGTGCAGTTTGGGGGATCGGCCACTAATGATCCCAACACTCGCATATCAAATTTCTTGGAAATCTGTGACACTTTCAAGCATAATGGCGTTATTGACGAGGCCATCTGTTACGGTTATTTCCTTTCTATTTAAACAATAAAGCTAAATCTTGGTTGCATTCATTGCCTACAGGATCAATTAGCACTTGGGATGGGATGGTGCAAGCTTTCTTGTCAAAATGCTTCCCACCATCAAAGACTGCTAAAATGCGAAATGATATCACTATATTTGCGCAACATGATCCTGAAACACTGTATGCAGCATGGGAGCGGTTCAAGGACTTACTGAGGAGATGAGCACATCATGGCCTTCTCATCTGTCTGCAGGTACAAACTTTTATAACGGTCTATTTTCTGATCACCGTTCTCTGATTGATGCAGTATCAGGAGGTACTGTTATGAGGAAGACTCCTGAGGAGGCTTATACACTTTTGGAGGAGATGGCTGCTAATAGCTATCAATTGCAGTTGGAGAGGAACGTGCCAAAAGAGACCGATAAGGATGCATCAAGTTGATGAAGTGACAGCGATATCGGCTCAGTTGGAAGTCTTGACCAAGAAAATTGACGGCTTGACATCACCAATGATGAAATTACAAGTCATTGCCTGTGAATTGTGTCAAGAACCACATCCAAGCATGGAATACCGGGTAGGTAACCCGTTTATGCAAAATAATGAGTGTGCTAATTTTGTAGGAAACTGGCCACCACAAAACAACATCTACCCAAATACATACAATAAGGGGTTGAGGAACCATCCGCAACCACCACCGGGGTATGCACCTAAGCCGAGCATGGAGGAGCTATTAACCAAGTTCATATCATCGACCTAAACAAGGATGAACAATCAAGATGTATCGATCAAGAACTTGGAAGTACAAGTGGGGCAGCTAGCAACCATATTGGCTGGACGAACTCAAGGAATATTACCCAGTGAAACTGGGAAGAACCCAGGGGAGCAAGTCCTTGCCATAACACTGAGGAGTGGAAAGAATGTTGATGCGGATACTGCTAGTGAGAATGATGCAAGAAATGAGCACAAGGACGAGTTAACCGAGGAGAAGAGAGAACAAACACGCAACAAGGGTAAGTCCACTAATACCACTACACCTATCACACCACAAGAAAAGGTGCATATTTCTCTCCGTTTCCCGCAGCAGTTAATAGGGCGAAAGCTTATTCAAACTTTGCCAAATTTTAGACATGCTTAAGAACTTGCATATGGATATACCATTTATTGATGTTTTACGAGAAATGCCAAATTAGGTTAAATTCTTAAAGGAGATGTTATCTAAGAAGCGAAAATTGGGAGAGCATGTGACTGTCTTATTGACCGAGGAATGTAGTGACATTGTGCAAAAGAAGTCAGCCACTAAGTTGAAGGATCCATGGGGTTTTTTATTCATTGCACTATTGGGCCTATTTTTTCTATTAATTCATTGTGTGATTTGGGTGCAACTGTTAACTTAATGCCTTTATCTGTTTTTAGGCGACTTGGATTGGGAGAGCCAAAAACCACAAGGGTGGTGTTACAAATGGCGGACAAGTCTATCACCTATCCTCTAGGAATTGTCGAGGATGAACCTATCAAGATAGATAAATTCACTTTCCCGGTGGATTTCCTAGTGTTGGATATGGAAGAGGATATGAGCATGCCATTGATTCTGGGGCGCCCATTCCTAGCTACTAGAAGAGTCATCATTGATGTTGAAGAAGGGAAGTTGATCCTCCGTGTAGGAGAGGATCGGGTTACGTTTAATATGTTTAATCTTCAACACATGCACACAACGAGCATGATTATTTTAAAGTTCATATGATTTATACTCTTCCTATTAATATGGTGCAAGGTACTTGCAAAGAGAAGAATAAGACTGAGCTTGGAGGGAAAATGGACAAGGAAAGAGGCAAGAAGAAGCCGAAGAAGAAGAAGAATGTCTCATCCCAAGGGAGGTAGATTCTGTGAGGGAGAGTTGGTCTTAATTAATAGAGCCAAATGAGATTGTTTCCATGGCAGTCGTACTCACCATGGACTGGACTTTAAAAGCGGCCAATATTTACCAAGCGACACGATAAAACTGAGAGATGAGAAAGGGGCTTTGTTCACAGTTAAAGAGAGGTGGTTGAAACACTACCACGTGGATGGCGCAAACTTGTCACCACGATCCCTTTTTACACTTGAGGAGGATGAGGTAAAAAGTCCAGCTTGGGATTATAAATCAAGAATTTCTTCTTTCCCTTTACTTTGCTTTTGAATTCTTAGTTGCCTTTCATTTTGTTTTTGATTTTTGATTTTGGTTAATGACTCCTTGCGTAATGTTAATGTTTTCTAACCATCTTCCCCATTAGCTGACGAGAAGGTGGACGATGACTGCTGACGGTCGTCGTCAAAGGTAAGTGCTTTGTCTTATTTTTCATGCTTATTACATTTGGGACAATGTACAAATTAAGTTTGGGGGAGTGCATTAGTATGTCATGCTTTTTCTTTGGTTTCTTTGGAATTGAGTCATTTCTTGAGCTCCAACAAAATATTTTTTTTTAAATGAGTTCAATTATTGAGAAAAGAATGAATCATAGTAGTGGTCTCTATTCCATGATGATATTAATCTTACTATGCGTGTCGATTTGAGTTTTGATGATTGTAAGACTTGTTTGTGAATATCTTGTTTTGAGTTAGCATGTCAAGATGAGGAATATTTGAGCACCTTTGAGTCATAATCTTGTTAATTGCATTTGGAGTAGTGAAAATCTTGGTGAATTTGATGTATTATTTTTTAGCATCTTAGAGTACCTTAGAACATATTTGATGATGACACTTTGAGGCGAAATTTTATAGTTATGAAATTGACTTGGAAATTATCTAGGCAATCTTTGGAACGTTTGAACCTTTCAAGCTTACCATGTATACATCAATCCTTAGTGTCCACTTTTGAGCCGAATTGAAAAAGAATGGAGTATGTTTAACATACTATTAGCCCCCGTTCAACTTTTTTTGGCAAACTCGTTATATCCACCTATTTTGAGCCTAAATTGAAAACTTGTATCCTTACCTAAAGGGAGTATAATGAATCTCATTAGAATGAGCATGAATTGTTATATGTTGATGAGCTTATTAGTGAAAAATGTTGATGAATGAGAAAGAAAAGAATAGAAAGAGCATTGAGAAAAAAGTATCTAAATAAGACCCAAAGTGGTCAATGCTATAAAAGAAAAAGAAGAGAAGCTCAATTTGTGCTAAAATATGAACATTATATGATTATACCTCTTCTTTGTGCTTATCCTACATTTTCTTTGAAGCCAACACCTAGGCCTAACATTACATGCTTAAAAAGACATTTTGATCCAAGTCTAGGGAGTTACTACATGAGTGGAGAATTTGTTGAAAATACGCTTATGGGGTGCTCAACGATAATCTTAACTTTCATTGATAAGCATGATTTGATCTATGAAATCTGCATGAAACGTGAAAGTGACAACAGCATACACGCACGTTATGAGTTTGAGACATGTTGCTTGATTTAGGAGAAAACATAACTTGTTGAACTTTTGGAATAATTCTTGCTTTGTCTGTAAGCGGGATGTCTAAGCTACATGATTGACAACGCATTGGTTCATTTGAATTATCAATATTGAACTCTATATTTTAAGCTTATTGCTTGCTCGAGACGATCAAGTTTAAGTTCGGGAGAGTTGATTAGTGTGATTTTTACATTTATTTTGCTATGAAATTATAGGCGTTTTTGCATGGATTCCTGGACGAATTTACGTTTTTTGGTATATTTTCATTGATTTCAGGAATCTAGGTCTAATTGAATAAAGTGGAGGAATTGAGCTAATTGACGATGGAAAGGACCAAACCGAGCGAACATGTCGAAGAAGGACAAGAATTTGAGTTGTGCAAAAAAATAAAAAATAAAAAATTCGGGTTCACACGATCGATCTCCGGAATATGGAGATCGATCGCCGATAGGCATAATAAGTTGGCGATCGATCGCCGATAGGCATAATAAGTTGGCGATCGATCGTCGGGACTTCACGGATCGATCGCCAGATGCTGAAATTTCGAGATTTTGTTTCCAATTTGAAGATTTTGTATCCAAAAACATAAAAATTCTTCCTCCACTATATAATGAACTGAATTGGATGAATTTTGGGACTTTTGCACAATATATTTTAGATCTAGGAGCAGTCTCCTTCATCCCACATCCATCCAGAAACACCCCAAGCCATTGAAGAAGCAAGAGCAACACAAGAGACGAAACGACGGAGCAACGCACAGGAGTGGCGACCTTGTTTATTCGTATTTCTAACCTTGTTTACTTTTTATTTTCAGATTTTGATGTTTAGATTGTTGAAATATATTTATGCTTTGTTATTTGATGATGATTGTTGGCTAGGGTTGTTTATCAAGATTATGGGATCCCATGTTTGAACCCATGATTTATATATTAGTTTTGATTCAATTTTTATAATCTGTGTACATGATTACGTTTTAATGCTTTCAAAAGATTGACTATCTTTTGCATGAATTTGGTAATCGTAATTGACTTGACGATACGAAATTACGATACGACATATTAAATCAAGGCCGTGGGTTTTAGGTTGAGACGAACCAAGTAAACTCTAGGCTATAGATTTACCAAATCAAAGGCTAGTAGTTTTCACAAATCCCCTTCTAGTTTGTAATTGATGCAGAAAATATTGCAATCGTCTCCCCTATGATTGACATAAAAATAAATAGCATAAGAATGTAGGCGTTATATTTTAAAATAGAGAGAAAAATTCAAAAATTGTTCAAATTAGAGGGCTCTACATATAATTTAGCCAATAAATTATATAATTTTATAATTTGATACAGAAGTTTTTTAAATATATATTATAATTATGTTATATATTGTATTTAAAATTTATCATTGGATGCTTTGGCATTTCATTTTCACATGGGGATATATTTATTGTAAAATAAATGAGTGGCAACGACCACAATATTTGCATTAATTACCCGCCAGCTACTGACAACAACTGTAGTACTTCCATGCAGTACTACCCATGCTGTGCATGCAGTTACTTCTACCACCAAAATAAAAAGTTTTGATGTACTCCAACTCCAGCAAAATTTATTTTATATCAACTTACTGAATATAATTAATTTTCTTTAAAAAAATGTCTGGATCTCTGTGAAAATTGAATGTAATTAAAAATAATTTTTATAATCCACAATTATTAGCTTTCTATAACAGCAAATCCATTTTGGAGGTTTCTCTATATTGACAAGGATATTTTGGACTATTCATATTTAATGCCAAAGCATGGTCCAATACTATTTTTATTTTTATAGAGAGATTGTCGAAAGTTTTTGCTCATATTGGGCTCAAACCTGAGTCATTTCTAAAGGAGGAATACGCTTTTACCACTCCGACAAGACCGAAAGCTCCAATACTATTTTATTTAATAATGCCTAACTATATAATCTTTAGACCATATATGATATCATGTCTCGGGTCAAAATATTGATACAAAATGAACTGCTTTTATATGAGTTTATAATACAAGGGTACTCCAACTCTTTATTACAAAATAAGTGATGATATAGCCCCCATTGGCATAGACGGATTGATAAGGGCTGATGTGATGTGAGGAGATTTATCCGACGTCGTAGGTTCGAATTTATGTGGGATAAATTCTCCACTGAAATATTGTGAGGGTTTGTCCTAAGATCGGGTCATATTGGTCCGCTTCAGAAACCTGTCGTCCGTGCACATCCTTCGATTTACCTGGTGGCGGTCTTGAGGAGTCGGGGTTGTCACCCAAGGATTAGTGAGGTGCAAGCCTGTATATCTTGTTAAATTAAAAATAAGTGATGACAAAGAGGACAATCATAATATCCACCTCAACTAGCTAAACCTAAACAAATTCTTGGTTCCAAGAACCAATCAGTTAGAGTATAAGGTACGATTTCAGCCGAGTTAAAAGAAAACCAAGACCATAATTTGACATTGATTGTGTCAACCAATTCTATGCATGTAACCACTTTGGTATGTTAATTGTGAAATTTCAAAAATACAATCTATTTGCTTTGATAATAGCCATGAGACCATGAGATAATGGATAATATCGAAAGATCACATATTAACTTCCAAACTTAGTTCCCAATTTTTCATCAGTTTCTTTCCTTACAAAAATATGTGCGACTGTTTTTTCTTTTCTCTATAAAATATAATATTTAAATCAAGTATTTAAAATATAAAAATTTAGTATACATATATAATATATAAAATTTAAAATTTTATTGCACACGCAATATATTTACGTCGACCACTGATATAATATAATGTCGCGGTAGGTTAGGAACTTAAAACTGACCAACTGCAAGTAAAGTATTTTTTAAAAATAAATTTGAAGATAAGGACAGCATAGGAAAAAGTTGGAGAAGTAGCATTAATTGTGTCTGGCTTGTTTAATACGTCCAAATTGTAATACCTCGATCCTAGTAATTGTTGCAAGGTTGGTTTGGTGATTTTTATTGATGTTGCACAAACGTCGTGTATCGGGGTTTGTTTGTTGCTGTCTTGAAGGGTATTGTCTTTATGGGCATCATCCACCATCCATATAAAATCTTTTTTTTCTTTTTTTAAAAAAAGATTACAAATGAACGATGATGATGCCCCTAAATGCACTGCCCTTAAGGGCATCATCAAACAAACCATATATCGGATGTATCCAATTATTCTTTTGATATCAATATGATTTTATCTATATTAATGCTAAATAAATAACTGGATTTACCCCAAGGGTTAAGGCATGCATAAAGTAAGTTGTATGTTGAGCTCAATCCTCTTTTTGTCTCTCTATTTTTTTGCATATATAATTGTGATATTGTTGTATACATTTAATTTCTAGTAATTTGTCTTTTTTGGCATAAATTAAAATGCAAACTTTTACTTTTAAATTAAGTCAAAAGCATGGGTTGGATCAAATTTTGAAGTCAAAAAAATCGATCTTGTTTGTCCCACAAACCATGAAACTTGGTCAATATTAACCTTTATCCTTTTTTTTTCTTTACTCTTTATTTTGGTAGGAATGTTTGGGTAAAGTCTACTACCCACCATCCTTTTCCAAAAGGAAAAAAAGGTATATTACGGATGGAGTAAAAGAGTTGGTTATGCTTGAAATTTGTTATGCTTGAAGAGTGATGAGAGCATAACACTCGGGTTACTGTTAAAAGATTTGAGTTATATTGTTACCACTAGCTATAATTTTTTTGGTAAAATGGTAAGCGCCAATCCTACAATTGGTAAAGAGTCAATGCCACATATTTTGATTCACAAAAATTGAAAAGGGTGCAATTATTGGGAGTGAGATTGTTAGAACGTAATAATTGTCACTGTTTGAAGATCAATCGAAAAGTTGGTGCTTCAATTGTTGTGGTTGAAAGATTTGAATTACATCATTACCATCAATTGCACCTTTTTTGGTAAAGCGATAAACATTTGATCATATAATTACCCATCATGAATCCCAAAAAGAAATTAGAAATGAGACAACAAATTAAATCCCTTTTATAGTGAATTTAATTATATGATGATTTTCTAACTAACCATTTCATTGCATCATTCATACTATTTATTAAGTATGAGCATCTTACGGGATTTACCAACGTTTTTGAATATAAATTTACCCTCACATGCTACAAAAACCATGATCTCTACACATTTTGGACGTCCAAAACAAATTTTTTTTAAAAAAAAAAAAAAATTCAAAACTCATTCAATCATTTTATTTACACAAATATTTACTATGTAAGAAAATTACATGCTAAATGGATGCAATGCATGCTTCGATATTCTAATGTGTTTATACATTATTTTTTAATTCTACAAAATACAATATACTAAAAATATTTCAAAAACTTTATTATTAGTGGACTATAACTCCCAAATGTTATGTTTAATTTTTTAAAAAAATTAATGTTTTCTCTAAACTTCATGCAATAACTTTTATCTAGGGGTGCTTATTGGCTCAACCCGGTCCGCACCGATCCAGAACCGGCCGGTTTCGGATCCAACAATCTCGGAACAGGTCCGGTCCGTTAAGGAATCGGATCGGATCAGGTTCCGGTCCAACCGGTTCCGGACTGGACCGGTTCCAACCCGAAACCGATTTTAAAATTTTTTTCTTTCAAAAAATCGAATGTATACCATAATAAATAAATATTTTTTTAAAAGTAATGAATCCGGTTCCGGTTCAGCCCAGAACCGGATCCGGATCGGTAAATCGATCCTACCCGGTATCTTACCGGGTCCGGACCGGTTCGAAACCGGTTAGCACGGTTCCGGTTTCGAACCGAGCTAATGGTCCAGTTTTGAGCCGGTTCTGGATTGACCTGACCCGTTAAGCAGTCCTATTTTTATCTTACGATATGTTAAAAAAATTCATGAATCTGCCTCTAATTAAAATATTACTATGTTAAAACATCACAAAATGGTTGATCAATGCCAATGGCGGAAGCGGGATTTTAGTGAAGGGGGGCAAAAAAAATTTTAAATAAAAATTTTTAAGGGACAAAGTATAATTTTTAAGAGTAAACTTGCAATTTTTTTAAAAAATTCTTTTTTCAAATAAAAATAATATATTTTTTTAAGGAAGGGGGGCACTTGCCCCCTTGCTATGCCTCCCTCTGCCCCTGATCAATGCTACAAATGTTGTAGTGTTTATTGTTAATGATGTGTTAATATATACAAATTCTTTATCAAATATATGGGATTATAGATTTAATGGCGAATAATGTACATATACTTTGTAAGCTAAACTCGTATTTGTGTTTGGATTGATGAATTTCACTTGATTTGAGAATGAATTTGAATGACAACTATCTTAGGTGAATTTCAAATTCACCACACTTACATTTATTTACATATATTAGTAAAGATGTGGATTTGAAATAAACTCAATATAAATTAATCCTAACTAGGAGTGATCGTTCGGTTAATTCGATTAACAACCAAACCGAATTAACTGAAATCGAAAAAACCGATTTGTTTTTACAAAACCGAACAAACCGAACATTTTTAAGAAACCGAACAAACCGAACCGATAAAATATCGGTTAATTCGGTCGGTAACCGAATTAACGATGTTTTTGAAAAAGGTAAAAAAATGTAAAAAAATTATAAAAACTAAATTAAAAACTGATTTTAAAATATAAAAAAATAATAAAAATATGTTAGATCGGTTAAATCGGTTAACCGATATTTTTAAAATCAAAATCGATAACCGAACTGATTTAACCGATATTTTAAAAAATAAAACCGAACTTCCGAATTGACCGAACCGAATTTCCAAATTTATTCGGTTCGGTCGGTTATTTCGGTTAAACCGAATTTTGCTCACCCTTAATCCCAACAGTTAATGTATTTGAAATCAAGGATTTAAAACACGTGATTTCAAATCCTTCTATTCAAATACACCTTAAAAAATTGAAAGCCCGATTTTCCAGCGTAAATCGTAAAAAACAAATATATTTTTTAAAATGTTTTTGTTACGTTGGCCATGTGCGGCCACCAATATGATATGCTTATTTTGACAGTTGACCTTACTATGAACGAGAAAATTGGTGGTTGTCATTATTTTTTATTTATTGTTTTTTTAATACTTTGTTTATGAAATTTCCTACTCAAATTATAGTACTCGACATCTTTTTTGGTGAGATGATATTTTCCCTTACATTATAAATTTTAAACAACAACTAGAAATTTAATGTTTTTGGACTGCTCACAAAATAGACTTTCGTAATGTTGAATTAAAATATAATAAAACCTTTATAAATTTAAGATTATAAATTTTATTAATTTAGAGAGTTATTAAATAATAAAAAATTAATAATTTATAACTTTCAGGAGTGTTTTTTTCAATTCAAGGAATATAAATTTAATAATATAAAAATCATCGTATGTATATTTCATATGCATTACATTTTGTGACTTATTTTGTTAAAAAAAAATTAATTTTATTATATATAGCTTGAGATTTTGATTAATGAGCTCGATTACCGCAACAAATATATGTCAACAATCTGTTGGATTATCCGGGTACATTTTCAGATATCTAAAGCTTAGAATAAATTGTGGCTAGTGTCGTTGAAAATCATGTTGAAGATAAAACTGTGTATGAATAGTTCATTTTTAATCATGCGAAAGAAAGAAACTATTCACAATTTTTTGCAGTTCGAGAAGACGACACCAGAGCTTTTGAATACAATAAGAAAAGTTAGAGATGATCACCTAGATTTATATTTTGAAAAAACAAACAACAGTATATTCATATTTTACTAAATTGTGCTATTTATATTTGTAATTTTAGAGAATTATTAAATTATGATATTGATGGGACTATAGATTTATATAAGAGTCTTTCTAAAAAATGATCTTATTAATTTATCAAGAGTTTATGCTACCTACACTATCATAGCATGCCGATATGGGGAAGGGATCTGATATGAGGAAGGAATCTGAGTACATGAAAAATGCTATCAAAATCGATTCACGTGTTTAATTTATATAGTTTATAAAATCGAACAATTATTGGAAAACAATTATTTCAGAGTAACAATTACCCTTACTTGAAAAGTAAGATCGATTAAAACCTAAAATTTGGATTATTATATGCTTTGAAATATTGAGTTGCACCACTATAACTAGTTAGAGTTTTTGTTAAATTGTCAATACCTAAATTCTCGAACAACACTTTATATATTATATATATTGATGTGATTCGAGATTTTTAAATATAAGGTATAATAAAATGTTAATGAAAAATAACGATAAATACACCAAGATTTTTTACGTGGAAAACCCTCAAATTGAGAAAAAAACCACGGGATCTAGTCCAGTATAAAACTTCACTATAAACGTTGATGATTTACAAGACTCTCCAGACACAAATGACAATCGTCCAATGACTTATATGAATATCTTAGAAAAATAATAAAAAAGACCGAACATAAATAAATTTGCTCTCTTCGGAGTCTTTATTGCCCAGAAAAATTTCACCCTCTCTGTGAGACTATCTGCGGGTATTTATAGGGCTGTTCCCAGTGATTGGTTCGTGGGAGATCCGGAATACGATGTCCTATGATCGTGGCTTAACTGGAGCCAAACGTGTCCGAGAAATCCGCTCCCCATTATTGCACGTTTATCCACGCCGGTTGATTTGTTGGTTATCTCCGGGTATTCCGCTAGTCTTTGACCAGAAAACCGAGGAGGGTTTAACAGCTGTTCGGTAAAACCCTGCTCGGTGCTATCTGCTCGGTGTCCTCTATTCGGTATATGACTTGGTCGGCTCTTGAGGAGATTTTACCCGAGGAAGTCAATATGTCATATGACATCACCTCACCCCCTAAAGTAAAGCAAGATGAGACTTTTGAAGTCTTGTTTTATTGTCTTCGGGTAAAATCCTAAACTTAACCTGCTCGGGACATTTTTGCCGACCTTTTTTCCCCCTCAAAAATTTCAAATGCCGTGCGACGTTTCGTTTCCCGAGGCACCTTTATGACCGTTCATTCCCTCATTTTTGGACGGTGAAGATTGAATGACTGTTCATATGGTCCCCGCTATAAGTACCCATCACTTTTCTGCTGCATTTTGCTTCCGAGCTAGCACCAGACGATCGAACAACTTTCCCCAGTAATCTTCCTTTTTCAATCACCAAGTATGGTTTCTTCCTCAGTCGACTCTTCATTGCAGGCGATAGATATGTTCGATGAGGGAGACGCTCTTAGCCCCTCTCCTCAACCCTCTTCCTCTTCTTCTGATAGTGACAAAACTCTAAGCTCTTCTGCCGCGTCAGCTGCTCGTATACAAGAGCAGAGACTTGCTACAGAGCGAGATTTTGTTAAAGCCCGCGCTCGATATTTGAGTCTGAGGTCAAATTGACTCAGCACCTCCATAATATCCGAACTAAATGGGGGATTTCTGAGGGGACTTCTATTATTGCTCCCCCTT
Source organism: Haberlea rhodopensis (assembly GCA_907163345.1). NCBI lineage: Eukaryota > Viridiplantae > Streptophyta > Magnoliopsida > Lamiales > Gesneriaceae > Haberlea > Haberlea rhodopensis. The sequence continues at coordinate 3,672,316 of CAJQUN010000022.1, read as the reverse complement.
CCGGATCTCGTCCCCACTTACCCCCTAAGGGGTATTTTCCTTTTTATATAGACCAGCTCCGAGGAGGCCTCCATTTTCCTATCCCTCCTTTCTTTATTGAAGTAGCCTCATACTTCTCTGTTTCCCTTAGTCAATTATTTCCCAATAGTTATCGATTATTAGCAGGCTTTTTCATAGTTCTTTCTTATCTGGGTTTTACCCTACTCCCAAACTTTTTCATTGTTTTTTTTCAATTGAACAAGAAAGAGATCGAGCTTTTTTGCTCGTCCGCTCCAACCTTGGGATTGCCCTATGGAGTGGAGGGAAAATCTCCCGAGGGGCAAGTCAATCAAGGGTCACCTTGAGTAGAAACCGTATTTGTCGGTTCGTCGTGCACTTGGCGATCAGTGTTTTAATTTGAGGGAGCTGATTGACGACGGACTGCTATACTTGTTCCAGCTGAGCCCGAAGAGTGCATCCTTGAAAATGCCCCTCGGTGAGTGCTTTTCAAGCAGTCTCCTTCGTTTTACTTTCGACTTATTATGTTCGGACTAATATTTCTCTGCTCTTTTCAGAAACGAAGATGATGAAGGCTAGGATGGCCGAGCTACTGAATGAGAAGAGCCAGAAAGGCCAAACTTCGAAGGTTGTTACTGTTCCTGCCCCTCCCCCTTCCGTCGAGATTGTGACTCCTCCTGAGGAGAGGGCTTCTCCCGAGAGGACTCAAGCTCTTCATCGTCGGAAGAGAGCTACTCCCGAAGGTCCAAGTTCTTCGCCCCAAGCACCTCCCCTTAAGAAAACTTCTTCTTCCATTATCCCTTCCGAACCTCGAGCCTCATCTCAACCCGCTCTCTGTGTTTCTCGGCCTACCTCGAGATACCATATCCCTTCGTGGACGTATTCTCCCACCGTTCCATTACTGAAAAAACCCGACCCCAAAGCCTCCCACTCCATTTTGTGCTACACCCCCAACTCAGCCGACCGTAAGTACCTTGGGGAACTGCCCTTCAGCAACCTGGTGAACGACTTCTCCTCCTTCTTTACTCAGGTAGATACTTTTACCAATTAATCTACTTTGCTTGTCTTTTTTCAATACATTCATTCATCACTTTAATTTTGTATATGCTCTGATGCAGGCCCACATGATGGCGGATGAGCTTCTCACTCGTTTTCATTCAGTTCGATTAGCTGATGGGCAGAACCAGAAGCACATTAGGTAGTTAGACAGTATGGGTGAGGAGCTGAAGAAAACAATGAGCCTTCTGGAGGAGCGGCACTTGGCCCTGGTGTCAGCTCGGGATAAAGCGGAGAAGGCCCTTGCAGAGGAGCGGACAAAATTCGCCAATCTGGAAGGTGCTAACTCTACTTTGTCGGAGCAGTATAAATCCCTGTCCGAGCAATATCAAGCTGTCTCTGAGCAACTTGCTCAAGAGAAATCTTCCACCGCTGCTCGTATGGAAGAATTCTGGCTCTCGAAGAAGGCCGAGTTTTTGAAGTCTCCAGAGTATAGCAACATGGTGGCTGACCGTGCTTACAAATTTTTTGATCAAGGATTTGAAGCATGTGTCAGCCAATTTGGATCTCAAGGCTACCCTCCCGAAGGATCTTCAAAAGATTTCCTTGATGTAAGTGCTGCTTTGGAAAGCCTCCCTGAGGAGCTATTTCACCCATAGGGTAGATATTTTACCTTTTCTTGTATTTCTTTTCGTTCATGAATAAAATCATTTACTTATAATTCCGAACAAGCTTGCTACCCCGAACATAAACACTTAGGCAATTTTAAGTTTAAAACGTGGACCAAACATCCTGATCCCACGAGTAAACAATTAAAATTCCGAACAAGCTCGCTACCCCTAGCACAACCACTTGGGCAATTTTAAGTTTAAACGTGGACCAAACATCCCGATCCCACGAGTAAACAATTAAAATTCCGAACAAGCTCGCTACCCCGAGCACAACCACTTAGGCAATTTTAAGTTTAAAACGTGGACCAAACATCCCGATCCCACGAGTAAACAATTAAAATTCCGAACAAGCTCGCTACCCCGAGCACAACCACTTGGGCAATTTTAAGTTTAAACGTGGACCAAACGTCCCGATCCCACGAGTAAACAATTAAAATTCCGAACAAGCTCGCTACCCCGAGCACAACCACTTGGGCAATTTTAAGTTTAAAACGTGGACCAAACATCCCGATCCCACGAGTAAACAATTAAAATTCCGAACAAGCTCGCTACCCCGAGCAAAACCACTTGGGCAATTTTAAGTTTAAACGTGGACCAAACATCCCGATCCCACGAGTAAAAAATTAAAATTCCGAACAAGCTCGCTACCCCGAGCATAAACACTTAGGCAATTTTAAGTTTAAACGTGGACCAAACATCCCGATCCCACGAGTAAACAATTAAAATTCTGAACAAGCTCGCTACCCCCGAGCACAACCACTTAGGCAATTTTAAGTTTAAACGTGGACCAAACATCCCGATCCCACGAGTAAACAACTAAAATTCCGAACAAGCTCGCTACCCCGAGCACAACCACTTGGGCAATTTTAAGTTTAAACGTGGACCAAACATCACGATCCCACGAGTAAACAATTAAAATTCCGAATAAGCTCGCTACCCCGAGCACAACCACTTTGGCAATTTTAAGTTTAAAACGTGGACCAAACATCCCGATCCTACGAGTAAACAATTAAAATTCCGAACAAGCTCGCTACCCCGAGCATAAGCACTTGGGCAATTTTAAGTTTAAAACGTGGACCAAACATCCCGATCCCACGAGTAAACAATTAAAATTCCGAACAAGCTCGCTACCCGAGCAAAACCACTTGGGTAATTTTAAGTTTAAACGTGGACCAAACATCACGATCCCACGAGTAAACAATTAAAATTCCGAACAAGCTCGCTACCCCGAGTATAAACACTTAGGCAATTTTAAGTTTAAACGTGGACCAAACATCCCGATCCCACGAGTAAACAATTAAAATTCCGAACAAGCTCGGTACCCCGAGCACAACCACTTGGGCAATTTAAGTTTAAAACGTGGACCAAACATCCCGATCCCACGAGTAAACAATTAAAATTCCGAACAAGCTCGTTACCCCGAGCATAAACACTTGGGCAATTTTAAGTTTAAAACGTGGACCAAACATCCCGATCCCACGAGTAAACCGATGATAATTTAACGTTTAAATGTGGACCAAACATCCTGATCCCACGAGTAAACCGATGATAATTTAACGTTTAAACGTGGACCAAACATCCCAATCCCACGAGTAAACCGATGATAATTTAACTTTTAAACGTGGACCAAACATCCCGATCCCACGAGTAAATCATTAAAATTCCGAACAAGCTCAATGAATCAAATACTTTCATTTTATTACTGTTGAATTCATAATTGAAATAACAAAGAAAGATTACACAAAATATTTCTTCAAGTTATGAATGTTCCAAGGTCTTACCAACTTCCGACCTTCATGATCTTCCAGCCTGTAGGCTCATCTTCCAATCACTTCCTTGATTTAGTAAGGGCTCTCCCATTTGGGTGCCAACTTTTTCACCTCACCAGCAGGATTCGTTCTTTGTAACACCAAATCCCCGACTTGAAATGTTCTTGGGCGAACCCTTCGGTTATAAGCATTGGTAATCCTTACCTTATACAGCTCTGATCTTGCTACAACTTGTTCTCTTAGTTGATCAATCTCATCTAACTCTTGCTTTCTTTTACCCTCGTTCTGCTCTGGATCATAACATTGTACTCGGAGATATTCAACTCCAATTTCTGCTGGAATGACGGCCTCCGAATCGTATACCAGACTATACGGAGTTTCCCCTGTAGATACCCGAGGAGTTGTTCGGTAGGCCCACAAGACTCCAGGTAGTTCGTTTACCCATTCTCCTTGGGCACCTTCCAGCTTCGTCTGAATATCATGTATAGAATACGGTTAATAACTTCGACTTGCCCATTTGACTGCGGGTAGGCCACTGACGTGAATACTTGCTTGATTCTCATATCCTCGTACCACTCCTGTACTTTCTTTCCCTGAAACTGCCTTCCATTATCAGAAATTATTCTCCTCGGTATTTCGAACCGACATACTATGCTTCTCCATAGGAATCTAATAATTTCCTCCTCAGTTATTTTTGCTAAAGGCTCAGCTTCCACCCATTTCGTAAAGTACTCAACTGCTACTAGGAGGAATTTTCTTTGTCCCGTGGCAAGAGGAAAAGGTCCGACGATGTCCATCCCCCATTGAGCGAAGGGACGGGAAGTAACACTGCTATTTAAGACCTCTGGGGGTATATGAGATAAATTTGCATGTTTCTGGCAATTGTTACATTTTTTAACAATTTCTTCGGCATTCCATCTCATACTGGGCCAATAGTATCCTGCTCGAAGAGCTTTCTGATATAACATATTGCTTCCCAAATGATTTCCACAACAGCCTTCGTGAATCTCCTTTAGCAAATGTTCTCCTTCTTGAAAATCCCTTTTTGAACAATTTGCCTTCTGCTAACACGAAATGCCTCTCCACTCTCTTCACCCGAGCAGCTTCCTTCGGATCTAATGGCAACACCTTGTTTTTCAAGAATTTAATGATATGCTCTCGCCAATCGGATATAATACAAGGCTCCAAATTCATTATGCTGTTGATAGCTATGTGCGAGACCAAAAGATTTTGTACCAGTACTTTCCTGTTCTTCCACTCATAAATGGAACTGGCCAACTTTGCGAGTGTATCTGCTCGGTTATTATCTTCTCGTGGTATTTGCTTCAATTCCACTTCCTGGAACTGAGTCATTAATACTTGAGCATTCTCCACATATTTTTTCAACTTTTCTTCTTTCACCTTGTATACCCCATTTACCTGCTGAACAACCAGCATTGAATCCATGAACACTTTTACTTTCCGAGCTCCGGCATCTAATACTACTCGTAAGCCTGATAGGAGAGCTTCGAATTCGGCCTCATTGTTTGAGGAATGAAAACCGAACTGAATAGCTATGGCAATTTCCTCTCCTTCTGGACTGATAAGTATAATTCCTGCACCGTTGCCTATTTGAGTAGATGATCCATCTACAAATAGGCTCCAATATTTTTCTTCACGAGTATGAGTCACTTCGACCAAGAAATCCGATAAGGCTTGAGCTTTGATAGTAGTCCGAGGCTGATAAGAAATATCGAACTCACTCAATTCTGTGGCCCATTTCACCATCCGTCCTGAAATTTCTGCTTTTGACAAGAGCCTTCCCAAGGGAGTGCTCGTCACCACCATGATAGGGTGAGATAAGAAATACGGTCGAAGCCTTCTTGCAGTGATCACGAGAGCCAAGGCTAATTTTTCAATTTCAGGGTATCTCTGTTCGGCTCCTTGCAAAGCTCGACTGACATAATATACCGGTTGCTGCTGCCCTAACTTCTCTTGAATTAACACCGAGCTGACAACTTCCTCGGTTATCGACAAGTAGACGACGAGGGTTTCATTGTGCTCGGGTTTATTCATTAATGGTAACTGAGCTAGATATTCTTTCAAGTCCTCGAAAGCTTTCTGACACTAATCATCCCACTCAAACTGAATTCCTCGCCTTAATGCTTTAAAGAAAGGCAAACTCCTATCAGCCGATCGAGATATGAATCGACTAAGCGCCGCTATTCTTCCTGCTAACCTTTGTACTTCGTTCAATGTCCGAGGAAGGTTCATTTCTCGGATTGCTTGGATTTTCTCAGGGTTAGCTTCCACACCTCTCTCTGTCACCATGTACCCCAAGAATTTTCCACTATGAATTCCGAAAGTGCATTTGGCGGGATTTAATTTCATGCCAAATCTTCTTAAAGTGGCAAAGACCTTCTCCATATCTTCGATCAGATTTTGGGCCCTCTTGCTTTTGATCAGGACGTCATCGAAATAAGCCTCCACGTTCCGCCCTATTTGATCTCTGAACATCTTATCCATCAGTCTCTGATAAGTGGCCCCAGCATTTTTCAATCCGAAGGGCATTACGACATAGCAAAAAGTTCCTCCCGCTGTGACAAAGCTAACCTTGGACTGATCCTCGTGGGCTAAGGGGATTTGATGATATCCCTGATAAGCATTCATAAGACATAACAGCTCGTGTCCCGCAGTAGAGTCCACTAATTGATCGATCCTCGGCAATGGATAACAATCTCTGGGACACGCTTTGTTCACGTCCCGAAAATCTACACACTAGAATCACATTTGAGAGCCATGTAGGGAAACTAATCTCTCGTATATGACCTGCCTTCAGCAACTCCTCTACTTGTTTAGCTATGACGGCATCCTTCTCGGGTCCAAAATGCCTTCTCTTCTGCTTAATTGCCCGAGCACTCGGGTCCACATTTAGATGATGCTCAGCAATCTCGGGTTTTACCCCAATTAAATCAGAAGTATTCCAAGCGGACACATCCACGTTATTGTCAAGCACTCAATCACCCTTTTCCTCAATTCTGGATCCAACTTGGATCCGATGCGAGTAGTTTTTGCAGGGTGACCTAACTCGATACTCATAAATTCCTCCTTAGGGACTATCCGCTCCTCCGCCTCCGGCTGTCCATGTTTCCTCTTATTATTTCCTCGCTCCCCTTCTTCTCTATCATTCCCCTTGTCTTGCTTTAACTCTTGCACATAGCATTTTCTTGATGAACTCTGACTTCCCCTTACTTGTTCAACTTACTCTCCTACTGGGAATTTTATCTTCAAGTGGTAAGTAGAAGCAACCGCTTCGAAGGCCGTTAACGCCGGCCGACCCAATATTATATTATATGAGGAAGGTGCATCCACTATGAGGAAGGTGATCATCTTCGTTTTTGTCTTTGATTCCTCTCCTAAGGTGACGGGTAAAGACACTTGTCCTATTGGACTTATGACTTCCCCGGTAAACCCATGCAAAGAAGTATTCACTTTTTGTACAGCTATACTTCCCAATTCCATCTGCTTCAAAGTATTAAGGAAGAGCACATCTGCCGAGCTGCCTGTATCGACGAAGATTCTCTGCCCATTGTAGTGGCCACTGTGGCCGAAATAACCAATGCATCCTCGTGGGGAAAATAAATCCCCTGTAAATCTGCAGGTCCGAAAGCTATAGAAGGACTTTCATGAGTATGACTTGGGTTAATGGATAATACTTCGAGTCTTCGAGCATAACTTTTTCTTGCTCTGTTTGAATCTCCACATGATGTTCCTCCCGAAATCACATGTATAGTTCCTCGATTAGGAACATTACTCACGGTCCTTTCCCATGTAACTTGATTTCCTCCCTCCAATTTTTCCCCCGTACTGCCCAAGGAACTGGCTGAAGTGCTCCTCTCCCTGGATTAGCATTATTCCGAGGGAAAAGGGCACTGCTCCTCAGGTCACCGTCACCTCCTCGCCTTATACCCATTCTTCATTCATGAACGTTCCCTCCTCGAGTGCTTCCTCCTCGGAATACTCCTCTTCCGTAAGGTCCTCCCCGACCCCTCTTCGGCATAATTTGGTTCATGGCTACCTCCCGATGAGATCTCATCGGTAGGTATTGATCAAAGTTCCTCTTAGGCTGCTCCAGTGGCCTCTCTTTCCTATTGACTTCACCACCATTTTTTATTTCTTTCTTCTGTTTCATCCTCTGCGGTTCCTCTAAATTAATGTATTTAGAGGCACGCCCTAGCAATTCGTCATAATCCGACGGTGGCTTCTTGGCCAACGATCTGAACAGGTCCTCCTCCCTCAACCCTTGGGTGAAAGCGCTGGCTAGTATTTCGGACGTCACATGTGGAACATCAAGGCATGCTTGATAGAATCTTTTCAAAAAATCCCGGAGGGACTCTTTCTCCATCTGCCTGAGACCGAACAAACTCAAGGTTGTTCTCTTGCAACTCCTACTGCTCGCGAATTGATGGAGGAACAGTGAGCTGAATTTAGGAAAGGAATCCACTATTCCTGATGGTAATTGGTTGAACCATGATTGAGCAGCGCCAGCTAGGGTAGTCAAGAACACTCTACATTTCACCCCATCTGTCAGCTGATGAAGGAGTGAAGCATTCTCAAATCGAGACAAATATTCCTATGGATCCGTGCTGCCATCATAATTCCCCACACTTAAAGTTCTAAAATTAAGAGGCAGAGGATCATCAATGACTTGAGGAGTGAATGGGGTGCTCCTCCTTGCCGAGTAAATACGCCCTTCCATTTTATTGCGCATTTTTTGTAACTCCTCCTTTAAATCATCCATTTGGTGGTGCAAAGTCCTATCTATTTCATCATTTGAATGATTAGGAAGATCTTTCGATTCTCCAACCTCCTCCTCCGACTTCTTTACAGAGGCTGAGTCTTCATCTTCTTCCTTAGTTTCTTCCTGACAAGGGGGGGTCATAAACTGCTTCATAACTTCTCCGACAGTTTTAGCCATCATCTTCGTTAAATGTTCCATGGGTATTCCTCCGGTGGGTAATACCCGTGAAACATTCTGAGATGATCCAGCCTCCCCTGCTCCTTCTGGTTCTGGGCATGAACGCGGGGGGTTGTTGGTTTATCCCTTCCCGACATTGGCCATCGTCCCTTGCTTCTAACCATTTTGCCCTGGATTCTTAATGAAATATCCTTGCTTCAACGTCTTTACTCTTTGTTCCCACAGACGGCGCTAATGATGTGATTCGAGATTTTTAAATATAAGGTAGAATAAAGTGTTAATGAAAAATAACGATAAACACACCAAGATTTTTTACGTGGAAAACCCTCAAATTGAGAGAAAAACCATGGGACCTAGTCCAGTATAAAGCTTCACTATAAACGTTGATGATTTACAAGACTCTCCCGACACAAATGACAACCGCCCAATGACTTATATGAATATCTTAGAAAAATAATAAAAAAGACCGAACAGAAATAAATTTGCTCTCTTCGGAGTCTTTTTTGCCAAGAAAAATCCCACCCTCTCTGTGAGACTATCTGCGAGTATTTATAGGGCTGTTCCCAGTGATTGGTGGCGGGAGATCCGGAATACGATGTCCTCTGATCGTGGCTTAACTGGAGCCAAACGTGTCCGAGAAATCCGCGCCCCATTATTGCACGTTTATCCACGCCGGTTGATTTGTTGGTTATCTCCGGGTATTCCGCTAGTCTTTGACCAGAAAACCGAGGAGGGTTTAGCAGCTGTTCGGTAAAACCTTGCTCGGTGTCCTTTGTTCGGTATATGACTTGTTCGGCTCTTGAGGGGATTTTACCCGAGAAAGTCAATATGTCATATGACATCATATATGATAGTTGAATAATAGCTCTAGTCTTATTCTAGCTTGAGGTCAAATTACACAAAAACAGAGCCCAACTGTCTCTTTTCTAACTTTCAAAACTCAAAAAATTTGACAAATCAATTTCGTCATCCATTTCTGATATATGACACAACTGATTCAGACAAACACAAAATTTTAGAAAATAACAAAAAAAAAAATAAAGGGCTTCTCTACATTCCCAAAAATACTTGTATAGATATAGATGTGGCGTAGATAATATTGATATTATTGTAGGTAATTTAGTATGAATTTGTATATTTGGATCGCAAGCAAAAGTAACAATGTCTTTGGATGTCGTGGCAAGAGTTCAATTATTTGTTCTTGAAACGATATTGTCCCACTTTGGTGCTCACGGTTGCAATAACAATTCGTTTCCCAAGATATAACGACTATGATTTGTGATATGAGCACACCAAATCACAATCCTCAAACCACAAAGGTTTAAAAGACACTCAACCAAAAATTGGATGAACAAGATGGATGTGCAGATTTTGGCTGTCAAATCTTTGTTTTTTATCTTGTTAAAAGTGTTTAAATTCACAATGGAGTTGTTTTATATATAGTGCATCATTGGATGCAATAAAAATACACTTCTTTGATGCATTCTTTCATGAAAAAATGCATCCATAGGCCAAAGGGTACGCAACCCTTCAAAAAAAACCTTTTTTCCCGTTTGGACAGCAACACGGGCGCAATGGTGCCTCCCGGTAGGCGCAAGGACCGCAATGAGAGTAACCGATTCTCAAGCAGGGGATTTGGGCAAGTACAAAGACTCAGGACTTGCTGCTTGGAATAAAATTCCAGGCTGGGCGCCACCCCTACTGCCCGGATTTTTTCGGGCAGTTCGACATCCTTTTTAGGGTCCTTTGATGCATTGTTTTATGAAAAAATGCATCCATAGGTCAAAGGGTATACAACCCTTCAAAAAAAAGACTTTTTCCCGTTTGGGCAGCAACACAGGAGCAATGACGCCCTTGCGCCTGCCTTGCTACCTGGAATAAAATTTCTAGGCGCCACCCATACTGCCCAGATTTTTCCCCGCAATTTCGATGTCCTTTTCGGTGTCCCTTTTGTATGCCTTTTGCGGAGGCTCCCGACTATTCTAATTCTAATCCAACATTTTTCATAATTAAACATCATACAATCAATTAACTGGAAAAATAAAAGTCAAACCATCATTTTCCCGTTGCAGTAAATGGATGTCTATAAATTTTGATCTAGTTTTATTATTTTTCTTCAAAATATGTTTTTTACAAAATGGCTATATTTTAATTTAGACAAATCAATTTTTAGTTCTCAAAATGAAGTCAAATGCTATCATCTCGTTCTCAATCTTCTTCTTTTTTTTAAATAAAAATATATATATATATATATTCTCATCAATTTGTTTTCTTCTCCCAATCTGATATATGTATAAATTATTTTAAAATATCTTACCAATATTAATTTTAATGGCTGATAAAAAATCATCCTTTGGAACAAGAACTCGAAATATTTAAGATTTTTTTCACGGTGGCTAAAATATCTTTTATATGTATAATATGACTCAAACTTGAGTTTATCCAATAAACATTTTTTTATTCCGGCAAAACATGAGGCTCTTATATTTGAGAATTTACCGTGCCATACAATAAGAAATTCCATAATAGACCACTCGGTCCCCCAATAAAGTCAATGTCAAAGGAGGAGAGAGATTTGAAAAAATGTTAGGTTTGAGATATGTGTAGATATAACTCAATATTAAATTATAATATTTTCTAAATAAAAATAATAAATCAATTATTTAGTATTATCATATTGATTTGATCTATAAATAGAGTTCACACCAAGTCCATACAAATATTTTGTAGAGCGATGTTTACATACCAAAATATGATTTAATCTTGGCTACCTCATAAATAGTGCTCCATGAGGTAGTCACATCTATTGGATAAGTATATTCTCAAACATTATATAAGAATATACTCATCTAATAGATTGATCTACTTCATGGGATAGTCAATCCCAATTCTCGAAATAGAGTGGGTGCAGTGGAGTACCTGCAATCAATGGGGATATGTTTTCGGGAATTGATCTTTTTATTGAATATGTATATTCTCATTCAATTACATTGGTAGCCCAAAATATCCCATGTTTCGGATTCACAACTGTAGTAAATGAGCAATTTTTGTTGAGGGTTTTCGGAAATATTATTGTGTGAAAATTACCCACTCAGAGTCTCGGACAACAATAATTGTTCGGCCATTATCTTATAACTGATCATTTACTTGGTTTGCAGATTAGCCACAGAGAGAGAGAGAGATACGGGGCCAAGAAATATATAGAGAAAAAGTTGGAGCTCGTATCTCATTCTGGGAGATTGATTCAAGACAAGAGGAGTGTTTTCACTCTGGTCATTATTCAAAGATTAGATATTGTGAGGCACTTTTTTCAGAGCATTTATTCATGTAGGGGTGGCGGCTTCTGTTTAGTCTGCTTCTTCTTGGGGATCTGGGATTTTGTGTTCTTGTGCTTCTCTTCAGCTTCTGCTTATTGGGTTTTTTGTTTTTTGTTTTTTGCAAATTTTGATACCAAGTTTGGATTTTTGGAACATTGGATCCTGAATCTGTTGTGGGTTTATTTTTTCCATGAATTTCTTAGCCATTGTCGAACTGTTAAAATGAACTTTAAAGTCAGACTGTGAATCCCACCCATTTTCTTCTTTGTTAGTCAGGCCATGTTCTAGTAGTTGTCCTCGTCGGCACTACATCTGCAAGATATGTGGAATCTACGGTTTTCTTGATCTGGCCCATTATATACTTTTCCGCTTTCTATGAATTAGGATTAGGATTAGAGTTCTTTTTCGCCCCAATATCTGGTCCTTGGGTTTGAATGTTGGCCTAAAAGAAATTTCTCCTCTATTTCCCTCCTTGAGATATAAGAATTTGATTTTTGAAAGCAAAGTTTTATTCTGGAGGAAGCTTTTTTGGCTGGCTTTGATTCCTTTTACCTTTTGGGATTCGGTGTTAGTTCAAAACTGAGCCACCTTTACTGTGGTTTGCTGATAGATGGGCTGAAACCTTAATACAAAAACACTTCTCGTCCCTTTTGTTTTATTTAGATTGCTTGTTTCACTCATTTGTACTCTATCGAAGGAAGGAAAAAGAAAGCTTTAATGCATCTCTCGCTATGGAAGCCACTCTCACACTGTGCTGCTCTGATCTTGGACAAAAAGAGCAGAAGAAGAGACAGTTCGGATCCCTCCACCGATGAATTTAAGGCGAATCCATCGGTTCTGAGGAAATTGCAGGAGCACAAGCTGAGAGAGGCTCTTGAAGAAGCATCTGAAGATGGTTCTCTTGTAAAGTCTCAAGATATGGAGGCCGAATCTTTGGAAGCTAACGAAGCTGATAACTTGGGAAGATCACGGTCGTTGGCTCGGTTAAACGCCCAGAAAGAATTCCTCCGAGCCACCGCCCTCGCTGCGGAGCGCAGATTCGAGACAGGGGATTCGATCCCACAGTTTAATGAGGCATTCTCCAAGTTCCTCACAATGTACCCCAAGTATCAGTCGTCTGAGAGGATTGATCAGCTGAGGTTGGACGAGTATTCACATCTCTCTGGTGTCGGTTCGAAGGTATGTCTGGATTACTGTGGATTTGGGTTGTTTTCGTTCTTGCAAACTGTCCATTATTGGGAATCATCTACATTTAGTTTATCTGAGATTACGGCCAATTTGAGCAATCATGCTTTGTATGGGGGAGCTGAGAGAGGCACAATAGAACATGATATAAAGACCAAAATAATGGATTATTTGAACATTCCTGAGAATGAATATGGTCTAGTTTTTACAGTGAGCCGAGGATTGGCCTTTAAATTACTTGCTGAATCTTACCCTTTCCACACAAACAAGAGATTGCTGACCATGTTTGATCACGAGAGCCAGTCATTAGATTGGATGGCTCAAAGTGCTAGAGAGAAAGGTGCCAAGGTTCAGAGCGCATGGTTTAAATGGCCCACGCTTAAACTCTGCTCAACTGATCTAAGGAAGCAGATTTCTAACAAAAAGAAGAGGAAGAAAGATTCAGCCACTGGTCTTCTTGTCTTCCCTGTTCAATCTCGAGTCACTGGTGCAAAGTACTCGTATCAGTGGATGGCTCTGGCTCAACAGAACAATTGGCATGTCTTACTTGATGCTGGGGCATTAGGCCCAAAGGATATGGATTCTCTTGGATTGTCTTTGTTTCGGCCGGATTTCATTATCACGTCGTTCTACAGGGTGTTTGGGTATGACCCAACTGGCTTTGGGTGCCTTTTAATTAAGAAATCTGTGATGTCAAGCCTTCAAAGTCATTCTGGTCATGCAGGTTCAGGCATTGTGAAAATCACCCCTGTATTTCCTTCATATTTGAGTGATTCAATGGATAATTTCCCTGGATTTGGTGAAGATGAAGAAGCGAGTGGGAATGGTGAAGCGGGCCCTGAAACTCGTCCAGGATCTCAATTGCCTGCTTTTTCTGGGGCTTATACCTCCGCTCAGGTGAGGGACGTTTTTGAGAGTGAGATGGGGCATGATAACAGCTCTGACAAGGATGGGGCAAGCACCATATTTGAAGAATTTGAAAGTTTCTCTGTTGGGGAGGTTATGAAAAGCCCTGTTTTTAGTGAAGACGAATCATCAGATAACTCATTGTGGATCGATTTGGGTCAAAGTCCTCTAGGTTCTGATTATGCAGGCCATTCGAACAAACAGAAAACCTCGTCTCCGCTTCCACCAGCTTGGTTTTCTACCAGGAAGAATAATAAGCTGAAGTCTCCAAAAACCTCAAAACTATCAAACAGCCCTATGTATGTCAAAGAATTGAATTCGGTGCATGATGATGCTTGTGTGTTGTCTTTTGATGCCGCTCTTCGTTCGGTGTCTCAAGAATTAGACCATTTCCAGGAGATACCTGAAGAAGAACAGTTTACAGAGATGTCCCCTGCGTCAAGAGATAACAGGACTCCCGGTAATCAACGCCTTCAAGAAATAAAACAAGAAACCAACTTGCGCTCGAGTTTCAAAAATACGCCGGCTATCTCCAAAAATCAGGTAACTCGGAATGGACGTTCTTCTGAGATATGCGATGAAGCAAAGGATAGTGCGATAAAAAGAGAGACGGAAGGCGAATTTAGATTGCTAGAAAGGAGAGAAAGAAGTAGAATTGCTGGTGGAAGATTTTTCAGTATAGAAGAGACTGAGCAGCCCGGAAGCAAAGGAAGAAGGGTATCCTTTGGCACAGAAGACAACCACCGGGCTCATCTTAGCCAAACTCTTGAGCATGGGGAATTATATGCAACGAGTCTGGATGATGATGACTATTCTAGTGCCGGGGAATATGATGGGCAAGAATCAGAAAGAGGGGAGCCAGAGATAACTTGCAGGTATCTTGATCACATAAACATGTTGGGCCTAAACAAGACCACTTCTAGGCTACGTTTCTTGATAAATTGGCTCGCAACTTCGTTGCTGCAGCTAAGACTGCCTAGTTCGAGTGGGAAGGATGGTGCACCACTTGTTCACATTTATGGCCCGAAAATCAAATATGAAAGAGGGGCTGCTGTTGCCTTTAATGTTAGAGACAGAAACAGGGGTCTGATCAGTCCTGAAGTTGTTCAAAAACTGGCTGAGTCGCACGGTATTTCATTAGGTGTTGGAATACTCAGTCATATACGGATTCTTGACACTCCCAAACATCGAGGGTCTCTCAGCCTGGACGATACAACCCTCTGCAAGCCAATGGAAAATGGGCGACATGAAGGTAAGAGCGGATTCATCAGAGTTGAGGTTGTCACTGCTTCACTTGGTTTCTTGACTAATTTTGATGATGTCTATAAGTTGTGGGCATTTGTTGCCAAATTTCTTGATCCGGCTTTCGTGAAAGGGGGTGTTGTCCTTCCAACCGTTGCAGAAGAGGGAGAAATTTAAACCGGAGTCGACAGTAATGCGTTTGTCCCTGTTTCCCCTGCTTCCACAAGCAGAAAATGAAGAAATGCTTTGCTCTTTTCTTGAGCAAACACCGGTGGGATTAGTTAGTTCTTGTTTTTTATTTGCTTGGATTTAGAATTTGTTTGATTTCAGATAATAGTGAGCCTTCAGAATGAGTTGTTAGTGTAGGCGCTTTGTGTTGTGTAAAAATCATCTTATTTTGCTTGGTTCTGCTAGATTACTTATACTTTTACATATCATATGCGGGTCATTGCACGCCACGGCAATTTTTATTGACATCTTTCAAGATTTATATCCAAGTCATTGTCCTTAATTATTGTATTCAAGATTATTATTTGCTGATATATTATAAAAATTGTTTCTGAGTTTCATGCTACAGAGAACAGAAGGCTTTCTATAAATTTATACATCGAATGCATGCACAGTCGGCCGATGATAACAAAAAAAAAAAAAAAAAGTTGCATTCTTATAATAATTATTGTGAATAAATTTTGTTTGCCATGTAAAATGTGATATGCCGTACTATAATTTAAGGTATATCTATAGAATTTTTACAGTAGTTTCATTTGAACCTTCACTTGAGTCGCTCTTTATGCATGCTCTCGAATTTCCATTAATAGAATCTGCTCTATATATTTTTAGTACAATAGAGGAACTACTTACAGAAAAAAAAGACTAAAATTACAAAAGAAGTAATTTTGTGGCACTTCATAAAACCTAAATTCGACTAATTAAAGAACCAAAATCAGAATGAAGCCAATCAAATTTGCACTTTTTTCCATATTTTGACACCTGATAAAAGTGGTTACTTGAAGTCTGAAAGCTTTGTTTGTTAAAAGAATTCTAGTTGTGCTAATTTTGTGGCTACTAATCTAGTGATAATGAATTGTCATTCTTGGTCTGAACAAGTAAATATTGCAAATTAACTGGTTCATAGGAATTTATAAACTACCAGCAAAGAGAATCAAGAGAATAAATAAAAAGACTCCTGGTTAGTGCAAAGACTATTGGAAAAACTCTATCTTACATGAGGAGTGTTACTCCCCATATAGTTTGAGTCATTTTATGGGGTGAGCCTTTTTATATCCACGGCCACGCCGGAAGTGTTGGTGTCGGATAGAATTTCCCAGACTCCATTGGCCATTATAGGACAAAAATTGCTATTGAAGTGGAATCCCATTAGGAAACTAGAGTCATAGATATAATTTCACCAAACTTACGTAAATCAATATTTGTTCTCCGTCCATAATGTTTTATAGTCCAGGAAACATAAATATCATATATATCAAAACTTTCTTTAAAATATATGAGGAATTGTCAGGTATATAAACATATATTTCAAAGAAAACAAATATTTCCAGATTAATTATTACTGATTTATGTTTTTATTCATCATTTGCAAATAATAATAATAATAATAATAAATAAAAATGATACCATGTTGAACAAAATTACAGAAAACCAGAAGTCCCATGTTGGCATGTTGCAAGAAACAAACATATACACTCAGTAGCATTTTTATACAAACTACGATCAACATTAAACTTCAATGTGCTGATTCAGATAAAATAAATGTACATTGGCAAGAAAATAATCTTGCCTGATTCAATGAGAGGAGGTGCTCGGTTCCGTGCTATAAATCGAGTATTCGTTCAAGCCCAAGTTGTCTCTCTCTTCATCCCAGTTCAGAATCTCCTTAGCATATTTAAGTGCAGAATCCACACTGGTAGGTTCCACACCATTTACTTGTGATACATACAATTTTTGACCCCTGAGAGATGAGAAGAGTCTTTTGAACTTTACGGCAATATAATGAAAAGCCAATTGCCCCATCGTTGGGTGATTTGGATTGTTACTGTTGGAGCGATTACGACTCATTACCGGTTGAAAATCATAGAACCAATCACATTTACTCAAAGGGACTTGTTCTATCTTTTCCTCGAACAAGTCGAATTTGTTTAATATGAGAAGGAAGTCTATCTGATCAAAGGTAGGATGAGTAACCATGCTCTCAAAAAATTTCTTGCTCGACACCATTTTGTTGGCTGAGTTTCCTTCAACATCGATTTCAAACAGATCGTAGTCATTTAGAGAGACACAGAAAATTACGATTCGAACATCTTCAAACATTTGAAGCCATTTGCAGTTTTCTCCGAATCCTTTTGCCTGTAGTCTGATCAGCTGAAATCTGAACGACAATTGGAAAAACAAAGAATGTTAAAGAATAATACATAAGGTCACACAGGTTTGAGTTTACAGTGACCAAGAAACACTAAATCTGAGAATCTGGATGTATAAAAATGATAACTACATTTTTGCAACGAGTTTATCGACAAAAAATATGCACCGCATAAACAAGTTTTATCAGACTACCTGAGCAGAGAATCAACCAGGTCTCCTGTTTCTGCATCATCATTCGTTGACTCAGGAAACGAGAAGTCCACACACGAAAGCCCATTGGATGAAGTAACACGTTCAGCATAAAGTATATCGACATCAGAAGGTTTATAATCCGGTTTCAATATTTCAATAGCCTGAAGAAACAGAGCAATATCACTAACACAGTGCATAAACAACAACTTCGATAAAGAAGTCGCTAACTATCAAATCTTATCCATGAACCCATGTCAAAAATTAGTATCTATTACCAAACCTGGCAACACACATTCCTTCTGCTGTACAGTGTACAGTGAACTTGTTCAAATATGGCATCTATAAATCACACATAAAAGCATGATATCCTACAAAAGATTTTGTCAAAATCATAATAAAGCATTTGGTAAGGCCCATCATCTTACCCGCTCTAAAAAATAACTAGCAATACTGGGGAGAGTTTCTGATTCACTTCTCCGTTTGTAGGTCAACTGGAAGGCAGCATTATTCCAGAGTTCCTCAACCAATGGTGCATATTCTCGACTAGCAGCAGGGAATATTGCTTCCAATGTACCAGATGCCATGGTTTTAAGGAGCCAATCAGAAAATGCCTTCAACCGTGGGCAAATGGCATATGGAGTCTTTTCATAATTGTCATCAACATTCCCTGCTATAAACCCAAACATGAACTAAGTAGAGGATCGCAGCCTTCAAAAGCTGACGGTAGAAATAGAAAACAAAGAAAAAGATCTCAAAACATTTGTAGCATAAAATATGTAAAGATAAACTGATAAAGTTCTTCCGGACTTGAAAGGTGAAGGAACAAATAAAAAGACACAAACAAGAAGCAGGTTAATCAGTAATAGATATTTAAATAAACTTGCACCTGTAACATCGTAAGACTGATTTTTCCTCAATTCATGTAAGCTTTCTTCTTCAAAGCGTTCACGGGCATCAAGGAGTATTCCTATATAACTATATACATTGCTCTGAATCACCGATGTAATTTGATCTTTCTCATCCTCCGAAAATGGCACGTCTTTGTAAAGAATTTTAGCCTAATACAAAATTTTTTTAGCAAGTAACAAACAGCAAGTTTTAATTTTAACAATACTAACAAGTCTAGTATCATACTAACAGTATGCCATAAAGTGGATATTGCTGTACAATAACAGAGCAAGGAAAGAACATGTAATTTGACCTAGTATATAAAATGAGAGAGCAATTAGTATCAGCATAAGACATGAACCGGAGATGGAGTAGAAGCATATATTGCGAGTAAAGCGAAAAAGTTACCTATCTGATATAAAGGAATTTCTAATGTGTTCTCCTTTGTTTCAACTCCTACCCGCCAACAAGCATTTCAAAGATTTCCATAGCAGCCACCACTGAGTACCCACGAAATCATGGTGGACTTTTTTTGTAATGGAACCTAATGAAAGGCATATTGTTCTTGCTGAAAAGTTTTTTGATATGTTCATTCATGGTTACAGTACAGTAAACAAGTTCGTTACTGAGGGAAAAGTCAATTTTTCCTACTGATTGTTTATAGTCTTATGTCACCAAATAAGGGTTCAAAAAGTATAAAGGCAAACATGCTATTCAACAGAGTTGCTGATGTGTCCCATTATGAAGATATACGTTTAACTAATAATAGACGTTTTCATTTAGGGTTAGTGATGCCACTGAGAGAGACCAAAAGTGGACAAGCTTCGAGAGCATTGTTTACCGTATAGTAATATGAACAAGGAAAAAGTTGCAATGTGCAATAACTACAAAAATAATTATATGACTCTGCAAGAACAGCACATGAGGTAGGTTCAAGCAAATGAAGCATGCCCTTTCAACAATTTAGACAATCTAAAGTCAATTCATGAGAATTTAAACTCAAAAATATCTGGAAAAAAATGTTAAAAGTAACCTGTTTAAGTATTGTACTTGTCCCAGCTCCACTATATCCAATCAAAAGAAGTTTCTGAACTGCTTCATGCCCAAGATGGCCTTGGAATGCTCGACTACTCACAGTAGTTACTTGTTCTCCACTAGGATGGGATGCTTTTGAAGGAACTGGGAGAGAAAGTACAGCACAAAGCAGCTTTGTTCCAGCCTGAATAGCAGTAACAATAAGGCAAGGAAACAAAAAATGACGCCAGATTTTAGAGGCAGGTAGCATAACAGCTCCTTCTATTTCGATTATCTTATAAAGAGCGAGAAGGCATAACAAAAGATTTGATAGAAATCGAACCTTGCCCCAGATATAACCTTTTGTGTTTTTTTGTCCCTCCTCTTGGTATGAACCATCTTCATTCACCCAAAAATGTGGATTTCCAGCACATTGAACTCCTGCTAACTACATAATTCCAAATCATGGAAAAGTCAATAAATTATGTCAAGCAAATAGAAAAATATTTGGTGGATGAACCCAAACGGCAACCTTCAACATCCGCAGCTCTACATTAGTAATCTCACGACCGTTTATATAGACTTGTGAATTCCCATTGCTAGCATCTGCCTTAATTGAACCCCCAACATTCAGATGAGGGCTAATTATTTGTGAAGGCTTCTTCCCTTCCTGTCAAGGTCAGCAAGTTGGTCAACTTTACAGTGGCTACTAAGTAAAAGCAAAAAAGCTCAAATATTGAATGTTATCGCATTCACCTTTCCCCAAAGACCCGATTCTTTGTCATACCAATATTTTCCTGGTTTCAGCTTCTTAGGTGGATTGCAGCAGCTTTGTAATGTGATCAGTTCCTCATGATAAAGGGGCCGACCATTCACAAAAATATACTCTGGAGGTAATTGATTCACGTCACACAATTTCTCGGCCTTCATGATTTGCTGAACCTCCAGATCATTAAGCAATCGTTTGAGCATTCTTGAACACATCCCCAAATTGCCTCTCTTCGGTTCATAAATGGGGAATCCAATGCAACCCACACACTTTCTACCCTCCGGCATGGACCCCATTGCCCTAAGAACACAATTAATGCAATACTTCGCATCACAAACAATACATATTTCCTTTTCTGTAAATCTATTTCCTTTTAAGCACCGATAACACGCTCCTTTCTTCACCTTAACAGCAGGTTCTTTCTTTTTTCTAACCACCTCAGGCCCAGAGTTGCTAAACTCGTTAGCATGTCCTCCATCTGACTCGATATCACAAAATGTCACTAAAGGCGCTCGCCTCACATCAAAGCAAGATTCATTATTCCCATCTCCAAATTTACGAGATGACACCCTAGAAGACGGAAAATCCACACTCAAGACCGAGTCGTTCGATGCCCAATCCAGTCGATTATACTCATTCAAATCTAAGCTCTCATTAAAACCACTAGACACCCTAACCTTATGAAAGCTCCCAGAAAGCACCCCCGAACTTCCCACTACGTCCATTAACTCGGAGGAATAATCTCGAGTAGTAGATGAATAACCCTGCTCATTCAATTCATTGACTCCGAAATCAGTATTAGGGCATTCCAAATCACTAATCTCCCCGGACAAAGCACAATCACCTCTATCCCGACAATTCATAACTTTAACATCTTCAAATGCATTATTAACAGAGATAGGCGAAGCAGTAGCATCAGACTCTAACCCTAGTTCTTTACTGTAAGAACCCTCACTAACCTCATTGTTCCGCGGCTCAAACGCGATAACTGAAGTCGGGGAAACAGTCAATAACTCAGTGGAGGAGCTAAATTTCAAATCTTTCGATAATTTCTTGCCAATGTCACTTGCAGATATCGGCTGAACAATGGGCAACAACAACTTATCTGAATACGGTAGCGGCGAAACGACGGCGGCCACCGGGATCCTATCCACATTGATGGGTACCGCCCGCGGCAGCTCACGGGTTATAGGGGGGCCGTCGTATTCCATTGCAAATGAATATTCCACCCCATCCCTCACGTCTACAGACATTTCTTCCTTCTCAATTCACACAACCCAAATCGATTCTTGACAACTCAAAACCCACCTCACATAGACACAGATATCACCAAAATCACAACTTTGGTGATAATATGGTCCTGAGGTGAAGTAAAAAGCAATTTTCCAAGCAAAATACAGAAGAAAGAAGATCAACCAGGGCGGGGAGAAGAGTTTGGAGGAAAAGACAATAGGGATTAGGGTATTTGGGGGTGGAGGAAAAAAGCATAGGGAAAGGGAAAGTGAGAAAGTGGGCACTGTTTAGTATTTTGGTATCTTGTGTTGTTTTCTTTATCTTTGGGTTATTGTTTTATTCGCAAAAATTTCAAATTTTGGCAGAGTACTGAAATTCTCTCTCTCTCTCTCTGTGGTGACGGTAGGATTTGTGGGGCGGTGACATCGGCGAGTTGGCATGTGAGCGGAACGTTGTGAATGACAAAAATGTGAGTCGAATTTTTAATATTGATAATATATATATACAATTCACGAGGGTCCAAGGATAATGTACTATAACCTTATTTTGTCAAGTATTTCGTTCGATTCGACTTTAAAAAAATACTCCCGATAGATGTGAACTAAGCTATGATACGCTACATTATGATCGACAGTTTTACACTAGTTGGATTTAAAATAATTATATTACTCATATTTTTCAATTGATTATCCTCGTTTAGTAGATTTTTATTGTCTCATCTCACGGCACAATGGTGCCTAAATGTGAGACCGTCCGTGGTGTTGCATGGTTACCTCAATTAAAATTTATAATTTTTTTCTCAAATTACAAAAGTATTTGAGAAAAAATACCAAAAAATTCTATTCTAGTAAAATTGTTTTTCAATGATAACTACGATATGATTCATTTTCTAAATTTTTTAAAACTATTAAAATATTTCTTTACTGGTATCTATACTTCTGAATTTATAAAAAAATATAGGTCTACTCTCCAAAAAATTTAAAATTACTAAAATATTTCTTTATTATTATCTATTTTTTTAATTTATAAAAAATATAGGATGTATTAATTCATTAAATAATGACTGTAGCTAAAACATTAAAAAATAATTAATTCAGTTGAAAAACTAATACCTGCGTGCGTGAATGATACAAGTTCAGCATGTATCTATCTATTATATTGTTAGATACAAAATCCTTTCAGAGTAATGATTTTATTTTTGTTGTTGCAACTTGCAAGTGAAAGAATAAAACTGTTCTGTTTTTTTTTCCTATTTAATAAAAATTACTTGCAAAAATTATTTTAATAACGTTGAGATGTATTGATGTTTCGTATTATGAGAGCGGTCGACATACGACTGTTAAGATCAATTCTGGGCGTGGGTTGTCAATCAACACCCGAGTTCAACCAATTAGAGCTTGAATATCTCGTGTTCTTGAAATAATTATACCGAGAAATTATATTGGTTTCAAAACTGAGCGGAAGACACCGGAGATAACCCGTTCTATAACCGATTAACTATTTGAAAGGCATTTTAAAGGTATGCAAGAAAATATGTAAAAATAGTAAGATAAATAAATGTAGTAAAGTAATTGCACAAGCATTTGTTTATGGAAGTTCGAAAGTGGTGTAATCCTTCTACGTTTCCCTTTTTCCCATATTAAGAATGATACACTAGAAGACTTTGAGTAATACAATCACGTTGTACAACCTCACTTAGGCTAATACTACAAAGATAGCCTAAACTCCTAGCCCACACAGTCCACAAAGACCATGTTCTTTAATTTCTTACATTCAAAGACTTCACCTAGTTTTGATAAATCACCAACTGTTACAATTATAATCACTCTTCTATTTTAGCTCACAAATACAATGAACAAAGTGACTACAAAGGCAAAAATGATCTCGTAGCAAATCTGATATAAGCTTGAAAGATGTGCCAAAAAAGGTTTGGGGAGTTGGTCTTCATTTAGCAGATTTGTTTTTTGAAGTTCCCCAATTGAATCCCAAGTGATTTGCTTTGTAAGGCTTGGATTCATCTTCAATCAACTGTTATTGAGCTTTCAAATCATGTATATATAGCCCCAAGTAATGAGATATACGTTAGATACAAGAATATAGCCGTTGGAAAGCTTTCAAACATTGCAACAATCATATTCTGCTTCTGGGCTGTTTCTGCAAGCCTACTGATTTGTTCCAGTAGAGCAGGTCTACTGATAGCTATTATTTTAAACAATTATTTTCGGTGTAGCGATTTTATACCACATGTGCACGGTGTCAAGTTTTAGTATAATGATATAAAAGTAAGGATTGTCGTACCCACAAGGACTAGTAGTAATTACCAAACTCAATCGGTTTAATTATAATTAGCCTACAATAATTAGTTGATACTTATGAAATAGTAAAAATAACGGAATAAATCAAAACTCTCAATCAACAAGCACACTAAAACGAAGAATGCAATAGAGATGAATATCAAGACATTGGTTTACCTAAGTAATCCCCTACAATTCATCTACTAATTCTAACCAAGATTAATGCATCTAAGGTGACAAGTTTTTCGGTTATATCTAATATACTATCTCGAGCTATATTAAATCTAATACCAATTTGCATTAAATAACTCTCATTCACTTATTTAACAAATTAATATTGCAAAAGCTTTGTGAAAACGCCTAGCATTCGATTAGTAGATATCTATAGCTATCACTCATGTATTTGACGTCATCTCTCGATCTCAATCTGAAATCCACGGTATGAGTAATTAATTCCGTATCACAATCTTATCTCTCAATCTCAATTACGATACTAACATCATTCAAAGGTGATCAACCCCTTAAAAGCATTAAAATCATTAATCATACACAAAGATAGCAAGCTCAATCAAAACTAGAATTAAAATTGTGGGTTCATACAAAGGATCCCCAAGTCTTGATAAAATAAACATAGCATATAATCATGTTCATGGAAAGATGATTATATGAATATTCAAAGCAAAACAACATCAAACTATAAATCAAATAAGCTAAAGGTTCAGAAATACTAATAAACACGAGGAATTGACTCCGGACATTGTTCGTCTTCTGTCTCTTGGTTGAATCTTTGCTTGGTGGCTTGAAGATGGTGGAGAGTTGAGTTCTAGTGTGATATCCCCGAAAGGATTATGTGTAAACATGCTTTGATGTACTAATTTTATTATGTGTTAAAGGCATGATTTAATTTGGGGTTATGGGTTATGCTTTATGTGATAAAAGCATGTAATTATGTTGGGGAATTAAGGAATGTGGTTGGTGTTATATTTATTTTGATAATATGGTTTATGAGGCATGTTAGGTGTTTTTGATGATGTATTGATGTGGTTTTAAGTGTATGAAAAGAGGTGCTCGGTAATTCTGGAAATCGCGCAAAGGAACAGAGTTGGCGATCGATCGCCAAGAAGGCGCGATCGATCGCGACGTTCCAGTGGGTTTTGGCGATCGATCGCTGATTGTATATTTTTGGTATACAAGGCAGTAACATCTCGCGATCGATCGGGGCTAAGGGGCGATCGATCGCGAGATGACATTTTAGGGCAAATGTTGAATTTTATTTAGTTTTTGGTATTGAATTATTATTGGGTGCCTAATATTGTGTTATGTGGTTATGTAGAACCATCACAGGTGCCAGCACAGTCGAGGAGATAAAGTCGGTTGACTCCTCTATCTTTTGGAAAGGTACGTAAGCGACGTACGGGCATCCCAACGGTAACATGTATTATGTGTTTATTTATTTAACACAAGGTAAAGCAAGATAGGCATAAGATAGTGCATCATGATATGATACATGTTGATATGCATCGTTTTTGCATATGTATGTTGTGAAATATAAGAGGTGTATTTCACGAGTCAAGGTTATCCTAGTGAGGATTTTAATGCTTACGCGAACTTCCATAAGAAGCGAGGAAGAATTCCGCTTACGTGGATTTCCATAAGAAGCGAGGAAGAATTCCGCTTACGTGGAGAAGTAAGAAGCATTGAAATACACTAATGATAAATGACTCAGGATTGAAGTAAGGATTTAAGAAGTAAAGATATGTCATGACATTATTAAGAACCATAATTTCATATGTTGATTACTTATGAGTTATGGTACAGGGACAACCAATGGGCGTAGTAAATGCGATGGAAATACAGGAAGTGTTTGTATTTATGATTTATGCATTTACGTTTGCATTCATATTATGTTGAATATGAATTATGATGTACTCATGTGTTGGGGTTGTTCTTGTAGGTGCTTTTACTAAGGAGAATCAGGGTCAGGTTGATAAGCTGAGCTGTAAGGAGTGCTACAAGATAACAAGATAAAGACCTATTTTGTATAGTTCTACTAGGAGTACAGTAGAAGTAGCTTTACCCAAATTGTTAAAGAGTGTAACAAGTTCTTTTGGCATGTCTTTCTTTACATGTAGACTTCAGCTCAATTTGTCAACACGATCTAAATACTCTGATTAAGTATGTTTAATTCTCATAATTGCACCTAATAGTATGTTTGAGATAACGGGGTCTCACATTTAGTGGTATCAGAGCAGTGGTTAGATAACTAGGGAACGAGTAAAGGGTAGCCTTTAGAGACAAGTTGGCTAGGTATTCATCGTTGGCATGTTATGCATGTGATGCATATTCTTGTATAAGTGTTATACTAACATGCTTTTGAATATGATACTCTTGTTATCTAACGGCTTATATTATGAACTGCTTTTGGTATTGTTGTTAACTCTTGTGTTGCAGCATGTCGGCTATTAACCCGGAGAACCTCAATGAAGAGGTAGGGGATATGGGCAGTATGAACGCTAGTATTGCTCAGACGAATCAGTTACCGCCACCTGCTGTAGGCTTGGAGCCTATTGCACAGGTACTGCTACCAGGGGAGATAAGTCTGACCCAGTTCTTGAGCCATCATCCATCGCTATTTGAAGGGACTGAGACTGGGGAAGCAGCCAAGGAATGGCTTGAGAGACTGGAACAGATATTCGTATCGGCACCCTGTGCACGGACTGCCTGGCTGAGGTTGGCAGAGTTCCAGTTAGCGAAGAAGTCTTCCATGTGGTGGAAGACCACAGTCATGGAGCTGAGAGCTCAGGGTATGACGGTTGATTGGACTGTATTCAGGACCCGGTTCCTTAACCGGTACTTTTATGCAGCTGCCAGACAATTAAAGGAAGATGAGTTCAATAATTTGAAGCAGGGCAGCCTGTCAGTGTCAGACTATGCTATGCAGTATTCCTCACTGCTGAGGTATGTACCTCATATTGCTGTCAGCAGTCATGCCAAGATGAGAAATTTTCTGAAGGGTCTGAGGCCAGAGCTGTTCGATCGGGTTGTCTCCAACAACCCCAGCTCTTTTGATGACGCCCTGACACGGGCAGAGTTGGCAGAGATTGCAGTGGGCGCGTACAAGGACGTTGAACCCCCTTTCGTACCACCTCAGAGACCAGCTGTTGATAGCCTGAGGCCACGAGGGGACCAGTTCAAGCCTCGTGGGGCCTCTTCATCTTCTAGATTCAGTGGGAAGAAGTCTCAAAGTCAGAAGCAAAGTAACCGAGGGCCATCCCAAGGAAGTAAGACAGGAGGAAACCGATGTAACAACTGTGGAGGATGGCACTTGTCACGTGACTGTCAGGGTTGCTATGTCTGTGGCAAGATGGGCCACTTGGCTCGAGGTTGCCCCAATCGGTCAGGTCAGGCAGACTCAGGGCCGAATAGGTCAAGATTTGATGCTAGGACGACACCACAGAGACAGCAGTTTGCACCTCGACCACAGGGAGGTCAGGCGGCAGGGCCGCCGCAGGGGCAAGTGTATGCACTGACTCGGGAGCAGGCTGAGGCAGCCCCGGAGGAGGTCATTGCTGGTACGTGTCATTTATTTATGTACCCTGCATTTTTATTGATAGATACATGTGCTTCCCATTCCTTTGTATCTGCTGCTTTTGTGGAGAGACACCGCTTGTGCTCGTCTCTGTTACCCACGCCTCTCATGGTCTCGACACCCACGGGGAAGCATGTGTTGTTGACCGACTGTTATCTGATTGCCTCATTTATTTTGAGTGCAATGATCTGAGGGCCGATCTGATTCAGTTAGAGATGGCAGATTTTGACTGCATTATCGGCATTGATGTGTTGAGCAGATACCGTGCTGTGGTAGATTGCCGACAGAGGATGGTACGTTTTCTGTCTGATCAGGGGTTCCAGTGGACTTTTTATGGGGACGGCTCTCGTCCAAAGATTCCAGTAATCTCAGCGGTTAAGATGTCATGATTATTGGAACGCGGCCACACGGGCTACCTTATTTATGCCGTGAATGCATCAGAAGAGAAGGAAGTGAGAGCCGAGGACATTCCGGTTGTGGCGGAGTTCATTGATGTATTCCCGGATGAGATTCCTGGGTGGGGTTTCTGCCGATCAGAGATGTGGAGTTTGCCATTGAGCTACTGTCGGGGACATCAGCCATCTCTCGTGCCCCTTACAGGATGGCACCGGCAGAGCTGAGAGAGCTGAAAATGCAGTTACAGGAGCTCCTCGACAAGGAATACATTCGTCCTAGTGTATCGCCTTGGGGTGCACCAGTCTTGTTCGTGAAAAAGAAGGATGGTTCAATGCGTCTGTGCATTGACTACAGGCAACTGAACAAGGCCACAGTGAAGAACATGTATCCACTTCCTAGGATTGATGATCTGTTCGATCAGCTTCAGGGTACAGAGGTTTACTCAAAGATAGATTTGAGGTCGGGCTATCACCAGGTGCGGGTTAGAGCTGATGATGTCCAGAAGACAGCTTTTAGAACTCGGTATGGACACTATGAGTTCTTGGTGATGCCTTTCAGTGTGACAAATGCACCTGCAGTTTTTATGAGTTTGATGAACAGAGTATTTCAAGAGTACCTCGATCAGTTCGTGATCGTGTTCATTGATGACATCCTTGTCTACTCAAGGAGTGAGGAGGAGCATGCCGATCATTTGAGGACAGTATTACAGATCCTCAGAGATCACCAGTTGTACGCCAAACTCAGCAAGTGTGAGTTTTGGCTGAGCAGTGTGTCATTCTTGGGTCACATTATCTCTCGAGAGGGGATATCAGTAGATCCCAGGAAGATTGAGGCAGTTATGGATTGGTCCGCCCCTACTTCACTCAGTGAGATTCGAAGTTTTCTTGGGTTGGCTGGCTATTATCGACGTTTCGTCGAGGGTTTCTCAAAGATCGCCAAGCCACTTACACAGCTGACTCAGAAGGGAGTCCCATTTTGTTGGTCAGAGGCTTGCGAGCAGAGTTTCCGGGAATTAAAGCACAGACTGACTACTGCACCAGTTTTGGTGATTCCCAGGGAGAACAAATGATTTGTTCTTTATACTGACGCATCGCTACAGGGCCTAGGATGCGTACTGATGCAGGACAGACATGTAGTGGCTTATGCTTCAAGACAGTTGAAGCCACACGAGACGAGGTATCCAGTCCATGATCTGGAGTTAGCAGCTATAGTGTTCGCCCTGAAGATATGGCGACACTACTTATATGGTACCTCATTTACCATCTTCACTGATCACAAGAGCCTAAAGTTCTTGTTTACACAGGCTGAGCTGAATATGAGGCAGAGGAGATGGATGGACCTGCTGAAGGACTATGACTGTAAAATCGAATACCATCCGGGAAAAGCAAACTTGACAGCCGACGCTTTGAGTCGGAAGGTGAGGAGCACAGCAGAGGATGCCATGTGTCTATCAGCTATGTTGGGCTCCTACTGCCATTTGAGATTTGATTATGATGTGTCTGCTTCACCGGTACAGGTTTTGACCTTGTTAGCTGAGCCTGTTATTTATGATCATATCAGGAAGGCTCAGGGGACCGACGCAGAGGTTCAGAGATGGATGTCAGTGGTTCATTCAGGTCAGCCATCGAGATTCAGAGTGGCTGAGGACGGTTCTCTGAGGCTTGGCGACAGATGGGTGGTTCCAGATACACTCGAGTTGCAATAGGGTATATTGCAGCGAGCTCATTGCAGCAGGATGAGTATCCACCCGGGCGGGAAGAAGATGTATAAGGATTTATGCAGCCAGTTCTGGTCAAGGCGAATGAAACAGGATGTTACCTCATTCGTCAAGCGCTGCTTGATTTGTCAGCAGGTGAAGGCTGAGAGGCAGAGACCCGGTGGTGAGCTAAGGAGTTTGGAGATACCCAAGTGGAAGTGGCAGCACGTGTCTATGGATTTCGTGACCCACTTACCGAGGACTGTTTCGGGTTTTGATGCCATATGGGTAGTCGTTGACAGATTGACTAAGAGTGCTCATTTCAATCCCTACTGTATGACCTTCACATACCTAAGGATGGCTCAGTTATATATCAGAGATGTGGTGAGACTGCACGGGATCCCAGTTTCGATTGTGTCTGATCGAGATCCGTGGTTCACATCTCACTTCTGGGAGGGTCTTCAGTCAGCCCTGGGCAGAGAATTAAGGTTGAGCACAACATATCATCCCCAGACGGACGGACAGACCGAGCGTACGATACAGACGCTCGAAGATATTTTGAGGGCTTGTGTGCTAGAGTTCGACATTTCTTGGCAGGACTCAGTAGCCTTGGTGGAATTTTCTTATAATAACAGTTACCAGGCTAGCATACAGATGGCTCCATTTGAATCCCTATATGGCAGGCGTTGCAGGTCGCCTTTGTGTTGGGATGATGTGGACCGTAAATCGGTCGGAGGACCAGAGTTGGTCCAGGATATGGAAGAAAAGGTAAAGGTTATCAGGAGAAAGATGAAGGCAGCTCAGGACAGACAGGCAGCGTATGCCAATCAGCGGCGAAGGCCGTTGGAGTTTCAGTTAGGCGACAGAGTTTTTCTGAAGATCTCACCTTTCAGAGGTGTGGTACGGTTTGGGATGCGGGGAAAGTTATCCCCAAGATATGTAGGGTCGTATGAGATCTTGTAGCGTGTTGGTACTCTGGCGTACCGTTTGGCTTTACCGCCCTCTCTGTCTGGTATACACGATGTATTCCATGTATCTATGCTGAGGAAGTACGAGCCAGATCCTTCGCATGTATTGCAGCCTTCAGAGGTACAGTTTGAGTCCGATGTTTCCTATGTGGAGCGGCCTATCAGGATCTTGGATAGAGCAGACCGCAGGCTTCGGAACAAAGTTATTCCTATGATCAAGGTTCAGTGGGATCGTAGGGGTGTCGAGGAGGCCACGTGGGAGACAGAGCGACACATGGTGCAGCACTATCCAGAACTATTTTCTGGTATGTGTTTTATGTTTTATACTTTTTTGGTAAGCATGTTTGATTTCGAGGACGAAATCTTATAAGTAGGGGAGTATTGTGATATCCCCGAAAGGATTATGTGTAAACATGCTTTGATGTACTAATTTTATTATGTGTTAAAGGCATGATTTAATTTGGGGTTATGGGTTATGCTTTATGTGATAAAAGCATGTAATTATGTTGGGGAATTAAGGAATGTGGTTGGTGTTATATTTATTTTGATAATATGGTTTAGGAGGCATGTTAGGTGTTTTTGATGATGTATTGATGTGGTTTTAAGTGTATGAAAAGAGATGCTCGGTAATTCTGGAAATCGCGCAAAGGAACAGAGTTGGCGATCGATCGCCAAGAAGGCACGATCGATCGCGACGTTCCAGTGGGTTTTGGTGATCGATCGCCAATAAGGGGCGATCGATCGCTGATTGTATATTTTTGGCATACAAGGCAGTAACATCTCGCGATCGATCGGGGCTAAGGGGCGATCGATCGCGAGATGACATTTTAGGGCAAATGTTGAATTTTATTTAGTTTTTGGTATTGAATTATTATTGGGTGCCTAATATTGTGTTATGTGGTTATGTAGAACCATCACAGGTGCCAGCACAGTCGAGGAGATAAAGTCGGTTGACTCCTCTATCTTTTGGAAAGGTACGTAAGCGACGTACGGCATCCCAACGGTAACATGTATTATGTGTTTATTTATTTAACACAAGGTAAATCAAGATATGCATAAGATAGTGCATCATGATATGATACATGTTGATATGCATCGTTTTTGCATATGTATGTTGTGAAATATAAGAGGTGTATTTCACGAGTCAAGGTTATCCTAGTGAGGATTTTAATGCTTACGCGAACTTCCATAAGAAGCGAGGAAGAATTCCGCTTACGTGGATTTCCATAAGAAGCGAGGAAGAATTCCGCTTACGTGGAGAAGTAAGAAGCTTGAAATACACTAATGATAAATGACTCAGGATTGAAGTAAGGATTTAAGAAGTAAAGATATGTCATGACATTATTAAGAACCATAATTTCATATGTTGATTATTTATGAGTTATGGTACAGGGACAACCAATGGGCGTAGTAAATGCGATGAAAATACAGGAAGTGTTTGTATTTATGATTTATGCATTTACGTTTGCATTCATATTATGTTGAATATGAATTATGATGTACTCATGTGTTGGGGTTGTTCTTGTAGGTGTTTTTACTAAGGAGAATCAGGGTCAGGTTGATAAGCTGAGCTGTAAGGAGTGCTACAAGATAACAAGATAAAGACATATTTTGTATAGTTCTACTAGGAGTACAGTAGAAGTAGCTTTACCCAAATTGTTAAAGAGTGTAACAAGTTCTTTTGGCATGTCTTTCTTTACATGTAGACTTCAGCTCAATTTGTCAACACGATCTAAATACACTGATTAAGTATGTTTAATTCTCCTAATTGCACCTAATAGTATGTTTGAGATAACGGGGTCTCACATCTAGGGTGTATTATCTGAGCAAAAGTCCCATAGGGTCGACCCCTTTGTATGTGTTAGTGTGTGATTTCGTGTTTTTAAAAACAAAATATGCGCTCTATCGATCGATCGGTAGCATGCCGTAGTATTTTTCACGAATTTCGCTGAAATAGCGACCGATCGGTAATATTACAGGTCGATCGATACATAATATATATATTTTTTTGACACACATATTTGCACACTTACGTATGAATACAGTCAAAAATTGAGTCAATCTCATGCTAATGAAATTTGACAATTAATTACGGAATTAAAAACAAACGAGGATAAGGGAGAAAAATGAAGTTCTTGATTTATAGTCCCAAGCTAGACTTCTTACCCAGTCGCTTTAACGGCTCGAAGTATGTGGATTAGTGTCATCCACTTTGCACTGCCTCAACAACTCATCATTTACCACGTAAGTGCCTAGAATATGATCACTTACCTTAATTGCTCCATGAGCATAGACAGTAGTCACCATGAATGGTCCAACCCATAAAGCCTTTCGCTTGCTTTGGAAAATGCGAGGCAGTGGTGCTTTATTCAACTGGACTGTCTCTCCCTTCTTGAATTTCCTTTTATCTTTGAGCTTCTTAGCCTTCCTTGGCTTCACCATGTCATGGCTCTTGCCTTCTTCAGTTTTTAGCTCGGTTGTCACTTCTACAAATCCTTTATATTGCACCACATCGACTGCCAAAATATTAATTTCATCAACAATAAAGCATGTATGCGTGTTGTGTGCATGTGGTGAAGTTTGAAACATAGTAAATGCAACATGATCCTCTCCTACACGGAGGATCAACTTTCCTTCTTCAACATCGATAATAGCTCTTCCAGTAGCTAGGAATGGGCGCCCCATGATCAATGGTATACTCGCCTCCTCCTCCATATCCAACACAATGAAGTCCACCGGGAAAGTGGATTTATCTATCTTGACAGGTACGTCGTCGACAATTCCTAAAGGATAGGTGATAGATTTGTCCGCCATTTGTAACATCACCCTTGTAGATTTCGGCTCTCCCAATCCAAGTCGCCTAAATACAGATAAAGGCATTAAGTTAAAACTTGCACTCAAATCACATAATGAATTAATAGACGATATATGCCCAATAGTGCAAGGAATAGAAAAACTCCCTGGATCCTTCAACTTCATGGCCGACTTCTTTTGCATAATGGCCTACATTCTTCGGTCAATAAGACAGTCTCGTGCTCTCCCAATTTTCGCTTCTTAGACAACATCTTCTTTAAGAATTTAGCATAAATTGGCATTTCTCATAAAGCGTCAATAAATGGTATATCTATGTGCAAATTTTTAAGCATGTCTAAAAATTTGGCAAAGTTTGAATCAACTCTCGCCCTATTATCTGCTGCGGGAAATGGGAGAGGAATGTGTACCTTTTCTTGTGGTGTGCTAGGTGTAGTGGACTTAGTAGACTTACCCTTGTTGCGTGGTTGCTCATTCTCCTCTTGGTTAATTTCTAGCTTTTTAGTCTTCTTCTCTTTGCCAAGTTCCTTTCCACTCCTAAGGGTCACGTCATTGGCTTGCTCCCTTGGATTCTTATCTGTGTCACTCAGTAGAGTTCCTTGTGCTCTCCCAGCTAAGATAGGTTCCAATTGCCTTACTTGAATCTCAAAGTTTTTGATAGATGAATATTGATTATTCATCCTTGTTTCAGTTGAGGATATGAACTTGGTCACTAGCTCCTCTATGCTTGGCTTTGGTGGATAACACGGTGGTGGTTGCTGTTGATACCTCAACCCAGTATTGCACGTATTTGGATAGGGTTGTTTTGTGGCTGGTTTCCTACATAATTCACAGCTTCATTAGCCTGAACGAATGGGTTACTTGTTTGGCATTCAATGCTCTGATGATTGCCTCCGCATAGGTCACAAGTAAGCATTTGAGCTTTCATCAATGTCATGCTGTCTAGCCTCTTGTTCAATGCCTCAATTTGGCGCCAAACCAGTAACTTCGCTCACTTGAGGAACTCTAGCCTACTTCTTCGGCATGTTTCTTTCGGACTGCCATTGATAGCTATTAGCAGCCATCTACTCCAACAGTTTATAGGCCTCCTCCGGCGTCTTTCTCATAACAGTACCTCCTGATGCTACATAGATCATAGAACGATTATCACGAAATAGACCGTTATAGAAAGTTTGTACCTACAGGGGAAGGCCATGATGTAGGCATCTCCTCAGTAAGTCCTAAAAAGCGCTCCCATACTTCATACATTATTCAGGATCATTTTGAGCAAATGTAGTGATATCATTTCACATCTTAGCAGTCTTTGATGGTGGGAAGTATTTTGACAAGAAAGCTTGCACCGTCCCATCCCAAATGGTAATTTATTTTGTAGGCAAAGAATGCAACCAAGATTTAGCTTTATTATTTAAAGAAAAAGGGAATAGTCGTAACCTAATGGCGTCGTCAGTGACACCATTATGCTTGAAAGTGTCACATATTTCCAAAAAGTTTGATATGTGAGTGTTGGGATCATCAGTAGTCGATCCCCCAAACTGCACCTAGTGCTAGATCATTTGTATGATTGCAGGCTTGATTTCAAAGTTGTTCGTCTGTACGCTTGGTCTAGAAAAACTAGACAATGATCCATGGAATGAAGGATGAGCATAATCTATGAGTGATCGTCTATTATGCACCTCTTCATTCCGTCTTTCATCTCTTCCACCTCCTCCTTCATTGTTTTCAGCAATTGCTCGAACTTCTCTTAGTCTCCTAAGAAGAGTTCTTTCAATTTCAGGGTCAAAAGGCTCGAGTGTCGGCCGTGCACTCCTTAGAATGCAGTAGGGAGTAACAACCTGCAACAAACAACCAAAGAAATGGCAGTAGTAGTGTCATGCCTCGATCTGACGTATACATGTGTTATATGTTTATGGTGTAATTATGATTAATTACAGTATGATATGGACTCGGGTTCGGATTGAACCGAGTAGGAGTAAAGCCATGTATGAATGGAACCTCATTGGAAAATAAAATACATGTGAGAATCAAAGAAATGAGTTCATAACATAAACATATGATTTATGGAATTTAATATGGAATTACATCATATAGTGGGATGTGTCCTTACATTTACCATGCATTTGAGGGGATTTGCATTTGAGTTTGCATTGGAATATGGTGTGTATGTGAGTAACATTTCATGTGAGTATGAGTTTGAATTAAGAGAGCTATATTCAAGATAAAATCAGATTTGATACACATACTTACACCATTTCTCACCTACAAATCTCTACAAAACCCTATTCAACCTCTTGCTTCCTCTTTCCATCTTTTGCTTGGAATTCACTTGGTAATCAAGCTAGGAAGTTAAGTGAAGTGACTTCATCATTTCTTGGTAAGAATTGTATAGCATATGATGTATATGGAATTAGTTGATGGAAACTTGAAGCATGTGGTTACTATTTTGTATGCTTTGAATTGAGACTTGTTATCATGCAAAGAATTGAGTTGTATGATGAGAGAAACATGTTTATATGTTACTAGAGATTGTATGGAACATGGTTAAATGTTGAATTTCGAGTTGTAGGAGATACACCATGGAGATAAGCTCAAAATCGTCATGTTCTGAATTTTCTGGACATCGGCGATCGATCGCGAGCTTTGTGCCGATCGATCGCCGATAACAGAGCAAAAATAAGGCAGTTAAAGAATGTGGCGATCGATCGGTGAAAACATGGCGATCGATCGCGAGAAACAGAACATTTTGGCGATCGATCGCGAGGTAGTGGCGATCGATCGCGATGGAACAGAACAGTATGGCGATCTAAACCAATGCTTTGGCATGAGAGATATACACCGGTTGGGTATATGCTCTGGCGGTTATAATATGTTAGGACGGTACTATGATATGTGCTGCTAATATGAAGATGTTAGAGGGTTCCACTGACATATTGAGCTGAGATAGACATATCATATTGGTCTGGTTATAACAGGATGAGGAGTGAGACATGTCATGACATAATTGCATTTGATAGTGCATGATACATGATAATCACATTTGTTATTCATAATGCTTTATTGTTTATGTGTTTAATGATATCACACTGGAAGGGTTGTTTATCTGTACTCGTATTGTGTGATTGTTTCTGTAGGGACTTATAGACGTGGGAGGACCGGATTGTGAGTCTATTCCGGTGCGAGCTAAACCATTGCTTAGGAGTTTTTGGTTTAGGTTGTTGTTATGTATATATGATGTGTAGTTTTGACATAGTTTTGTCAACTTGTAACAACCTACATAACTAAACTCTTAATCAGGTGTATGTTTTACTTAATTCTAACTCACATATGTATAAATCAACTAATACATAACGGATTAAGTAACGAGGACCCCACATTAGTGGTATCAGAGCAGTGGTTCAAGAACGGGGTGAACAAGGGTAGATGAAGGTACTAGGGAGTTACCTAATACGTTGAAAGCATGTTATGAGTCATGATATGATGTTATACCGACATGCTTTATATATTTCTTATTGTTGGTAACCTGTATTTGCAGTAATGGCAGACAGAGTACCACATGATGAGGTTGGTGATGCCATGAGTGGCAATGCTATTGTTGGTTTAGCGCCTGTGCCACCACCACTAATTGGGCAAGGGCCAGTGGAACAGGTACTGTTACCTGGGGAGCTGACTTTGACACAGTTTCTGAGTTATCAACCACCTCGTTTTGAGGGTATAGAATCAGGGGAACAAGCAGATGAATGGTAGGAACGGATTGAACAAATTTTTGTATCAGCACCATGTGCCAAGTCTGCTTGGATACGTTTGGCAGAGTTCCAATTGGCGAAGAAAGCCATGATGTGGTGGAAATCCACCTTGATTGAGCTGAGAGCTCAAGGACAAACAGTAAACTGTGATGTATTCAGAACTAAGTTTCTTGATCACTATTTCTTTGT
Source organism: Haberlea rhodopensis (assembly GCA_907163345.1). NCBI lineage: Eukaryota > Viridiplantae > Streptophyta > Magnoliopsida > Lamiales > Gesneriaceae > Haberlea > Haberlea rhodopensis. The sequence continues at coordinate 3,635,118 of CAJQUN010000022.1, read as the reverse complement.
TGCTGCAAGGCAGAGGAAAGAGGATGAATTTACCAATTTGAGACAGGGATCAATGACAGTGTCTGATTATGCTGTGCAATATTCTTCATTGCTACGGTATGTACCACATATCGCTGCAAACACAAAGGCAAAGATCAGACAGTTTGTGAAGGGCTTGAGGCCTGAATTGTTTGATAGGGTAATTTCCAATAACCCTACATCATATGAGGAAGCATTGACTAGAGCCGAGATGGCTGAGATTGCAGTTGGAGTGTACAAGGATGTGGGACAATCCCAACCACCTACATCAGAAAGTATGAGACCTAGAGGAGAACCATTTAAATCATCACGAGGTAGTGCATCTTCCTCTAGATTTAGTGGGAAACGGTTTGTTCAGCGAAAGAGTGGTGACCGAGGTTCAAAGGGACAGTCCCAAGGGAGTAGTAGTAGCAGTGGTCGAGGGTTACAATGTTTTAAATGTGGAGGGCCACATTTTAAACGAGATTGTCCACAACTTGATACTCCAGTTTGTTATCGTTGTGGGAGGACCGGACATATGATTAGAGATTGTCCTCAAGCTGGGGGACAACAGATGAGAGGGAATATATCAGAAAGTACAGTGCAACAGAGACCACAGGGTATTCCACGGACTGGTGGAGGACAGAGAGTAGGACCACCTCAGGTTCAGGTGTATGCACTGAACAATGAGCAAGCAGAGGCAGCTCCTGATGATGTGATTGCGGGTAAGTGTAATTTATTTACTTATCTTGCTTTACTTTTAATTGATACTGGTGCATTACATTCCTTTATTGCACAAACTTTTATTGACCAGTATCATATATGCTCGTCTCCACTATTGATGCCTCTGTATGTCTCGACACCCATGGGAACTACTGTGATGGCTTGTCAGAGTGTGTCTGCTTGTGTTATTCAGGTTGATGCTAAGTATGAAATACAGGCTGATTTGATTGTGTTAGATATGAAGGATTTTGATTGTATTTTGTGTATTGATGTGTTGAGCAGTTATAAAACTATTGTTGATTGTTGTCAAAAGACAGTGAGATTTCAGTATGATACTGGAAATCAATGGATATTCTATGGACAATGATCACGTGCCAAGATTCCATTGATATCTGCTCTTAAAATGTCCCGTTTGTTAGAACATGGACATACGGGATATGTGATCTATGTTGTGGATGTCACAGATAAGAAAGTAGAAAGAAGAGTAGAGGATATACTAGTGGTTGCAGAGTATGCAGATGTATTTCCAGATGAGATTCCTGGTTTTCCACCAAGTCGAGAAGTAGACTTTGGTATTGAGTTAATGCCTGGTACTTCTGTAATTTCACGAGCACCATATCGAATGGCACCATCGGAAATGAAAGAGTTAAAAACTCAATTACAAGATCTATTGGACAAGGGGTACATACGTCCTCGTGTATCGCCTTAGGGTGCTCCGGTATTGTTTGTTAAGAAGAAGGATGGTTCAATGCGACTTTGCATTGACTATAGACAGTTGAACAAGGTAACCATAAAGAATAAATATCCTCTTCCTCGTATTGATGATTTGTTTGATGCCATTTGGTGTAACGAATGCTCCAGCTGTCTTCATGAGCTTGATGAATCGAGTTTTCCAGGATTACCTTGATCAATTTGTCATTGTATTCATTGATGATATATTGATATATTCTCGGAGTGAAACTGACCATGTCCAACATTTACATCTGGTGTTACAGTTATTGAGAACACATCGGCTATATGCCAAACTCAGTAAGTGTGAGTTTTGGTTGACCAGTGTCGGATTTTTGGGACATGTGATCTCTAAGGATGGTATATCAGTTGATTCGAGAAAGATAGAAGCGGTGTTGAATTGGTCATCACCTACTTCTGTGCCAGAGATTCGTAGTTTCTTGGGTTTGGCGGGATAGACGGTTTGTTGAAGGATTTTCAGCAATTGCCAAACCACTCACACAGCTGACACAGAAGGGAGTACCATTTAGATGGTCAGACGCATGTGAGCATAGTTTTCAGGAATTGAAACATCGATTAACTACTGCTCCAGTGTTGATTATTCCATCAGAGCATGACATGTTTGCTCTTTATACTGATGCATCATTACTTGGTTTGAGTTGTGTTTTGATGCAGGATAAACATGTAGTGGCTTATGCATCACGCCAGTTGAAGCCACATGAAATGAAATATCCAATACATGATCTAGAATTGGCTGCCATTGTCTTTGCCTTGAAGATATGGCGACATTATTTATATGGTACGTCGTTTACCATATATACTGATCATAAAAGTTTAAAGTTTTTATTCACTCAAGCAGAGTTGAATATGAGGCAAAGGAGATGGATGGATCTCTTAAAGGATTATGATTGTGAGATCGAATATCATCCAGGAAAGGCGAATCTCACAGCAGATACCTTGAGTCGAAAAGTTCATAATACTGCTGATGAGATGATGCATTGATCAGCCTTGATGACTGCTTGTTGTACCTTGGGTTATGACTATGATATTGAAACAGTGCCAGTACGGGTATCAACATTGTTGGTTGAACCTGACATTTTTGAGAAAATCATAAGGGCAAAAGGTACTGATGATGAGGTACAACGCTGGAAGGAAATGATATGTCAAGGACAAACATCTCAATTTGTACTTGCAAGTGATGGAACTTTGAAGTACAGAAACTGTTGGGTAGTACCTGCTGCTTTAGGACTACGCCAAGAAATACTACAACGTGCACATTGTAGTCGCTACAGTATACATCCTAGAGGAAAGAAAATTTATAAAGATTTGCGTAACCAATTTTGGTGGAAACGCATGAAACAGGATGTACTGAACTTCGTAAAACGGTGTTTGATCTGTCAACAAGTAAAAACAGAACGACTAAGACCAGGAGGTGAATTGAGGAGTTTGGAGATTCCTCAATGGAAATGGGAACATGTTACAATGGATTTTGTTACCCATTTGCCAAGGACTTCCTCTGGCTTTGATGCGATTTGGATCATTGTTGATAGATTGACAAAAGTAGCCCACTTCATACCTTACAGTATGACGTTTACTTATTTGAAGATGGCTCAATTATATCTTCAAAATGTAGTGAGACTACATGGTTTACCAGTGTCCATTGTATCGGATAGAGATCCGAGATTTTCTTCTCATTTTTGGGAAGGATTACAGTCAGCGCTAGGGACTGAGGTACGATTAAGTACAGCGTATCATCCTCAGACAGATGGACAGACAGATCGTACGATACAGACGCTTGAGGATATGTTACGAGCCTGTGTATTAGAGTTTAATAACTCTTGGCAAGAGTCTTTGCCATTAGTGGAATTTTTGTACAATAATAGTTATCAAACTAGTATACAGATGGCACCATTTGAGGCATTATATGGGCGACAATGTAGATCGCCATTATATTGGGATGATAGTGATCAGACTGTACTTCATGGACCAGATATGTTACGTGAAATGGAGGAAAAAGTGAAACTGATCAGATTGAAATTGCAAGCTGCTCAGGATAGACAGGCTGCTTATGCTAATAAGCGACGTAGACCACTTGAATTCCAAGTTGGTGATCGAGTCTTCTTGAAAATTTCACCTTTTAAAGGTGTGGTACGATTTGGTAAACGTGGAAAGTTGTCTCCACGATACGTTGGTCCGTGTGAGGTGTTGCAACGTATTGGTACGTTGGCATATCGATTAGCACTACCGCCAGCATTGAGTAGTATCCACGATGTGTTTCATGTTTCACTGTTGAGGAAATATGAACCAGATCCGGGTCATGTATTGCCACCATCTGAAGTACAGTTGGATACAGACGTGTCGTATGTGGAACGACCAGTACAGATTCTGGATAGAGCTGAGCGGACATTGCGTAACAAAGTGATTCCAATGGTAAAGGTACAGTGGGATCGACGGGGTGTCGAGGAGGCAACGTGGGAGACGGAGCAGCATAGGATACAACAGTATCCTGAGTTATTTACTGGTATGACTTTACAGTTTTTATGATACTGTTGGTAAGTGATTAATATGATGTTGCATATATGATCATGTCTCTTATCTTATTGTAAAAGGATTGTTGATTTGATGTATATATATGCATGTTATGTATATGCAATTTCGAGGAAGAAATTCAATGAGTAGGGGAGAAATGTCATGCCTCGATCTGATGTATACATGTGTTATATGTTTATGGTGTAATTATGATTAATTACAGTATGATATAGACTCGGGTTCGGATTGAACCGAGTAGGAGTAAAGCCATGTATGAATGGAACCTCATTGGAAAATAAAATACATGTGAGAATCAAAGAAATGAGTTCATAACATAAACATATGATTTATGGAATTACATCATGTTAGTTCTGAACCTTATCGATGAGATTTTAAAGATGACAAAACATATCAGACCGGATCGAGAGAAATCAGACTGACCAGATCGATCGCCCAAAACAGATCAAGCTGATAAGATGACAAAGCATATCAGACCGGATCGAGGGTAATCAGACTGACCAGATCGATAGCTCAAGATAGAACAAGCTGATAAGACATATCACATATCAGACCGGATCGATGGATATCAGACTGACTAGATCGAAGCTTCAGATCGATCTCAATCTTTATCAGATCAGAGCAGTTAAGGATGTATAAAGATTGGCTATTCAGTCCGAATCATTAACGGCTATTTATTGTAGCATTTAATGTCGTAATTAATGCAACAAAGGACCAAAGACTGAAGATTGCCATAAAAGGTAAGAAGACAAAGAAGAGCTTACCTGACAATCGCCGAAAGCATGAACCAGAACGGCAAGTATCCTGAAGAAGAAGACTGTAGCTTACTCAGAGAATAAGCACAGTCAAGAGTTGCACATTAAGGGAAATAATGTCGTTGGTACATACAACTATAAAAGGATGCAACAACGACACACAGACATACAAGGACATGAGAGACTGATCAATCGAAAAATGCACAAGAAAGCAAATTAGCACAAGCTTACAAGCTCAGAAGCTCTCGAGCTGAAATTATTCTTAAGCACGATTACTTTGTAATATTTGATCATTTAGGATCACTGTGCGCATCTTGTGTAGTCTGTATTGAAAAACAGAAGTGAGAAACAAATTGTAACTGTCAGACAGAGAGTGTCTGAACAGATCGAGTGACTAGGAGTTTCAGACTGGTAGTGGGGTAAATCCAGCCTGAATCGGGTTTGTACAACAGGATTGTATAAATCAAAGTCTTCTAGTATAAACCTTCCTTAATTGGAAGAATGGGAGACGTAGAAGGATTACACCACCTTCGAACTTCCAGAAACATTTTCTGTGTTCTTGTCTTTCTGCACTTGTTCTTTCATTCAAGCCATCGAGCCGCTCTTACAAATATAAGATCAGACCGTTCCGCACTTATACATTCAGTGGTCTGTTCTATAAAAGAGTTGATTAAGAAACATATTTCTTTCACTAATCCGAAAGAAATCACAAGGGATTAAATTTTAGAAGGAGTGTTCATTCACCCCCCCTCTAAACACTCCGGACCGATCCTAACAAGTGGTATCCGAGCAGGTCATCTTAATCAGCACAAAGACACTTGAGCTGATGGCATCTTTCAACAAAATTCCTATGTTCTCAAAGGAAGACTATGATGACTGGAGAATCAGAATGCAAGCTCATCTGGCAGCTCAGGATGACGATATGTGGTTCGTCATCACTGATGGACCAATGAAGATTCTGAAAGTCAATACAGCAGTCGACATTACTGGTGGTGAACCACAAATGGTAGAGAAGGACAGATCCCTCTGGACGAATGAGGAAAGAAAGAAAGCAAATCTCGACAACGTTGCCAAAGACATCTTGTTCAAGACATTGGACAAGAACATGTTCAGCAAATCCTCTACTGCCAAAGAAATTTGGGAGAAGATAGCACAGCTATGTGAAGGCAACGACCAGACCAAAGAAAACAAGCTGACTGTTGCTCTTCAAAGATTTGAGGGCATAAAGATGAAGAGTGGAGAAACTCTAAACGAGTTTGATGAAAGAGTCACTGGCATCATTAATGAACTGAATGGTCTGGGCAAAGAATACTCAAACAGAGAGATCGCTCTAAAAGTTATGAGAGCCCTGCCTAAAGAATGGGATGTTAAGACCATTGCAATGAGGGAGTCCAAAGATCTGAACAAGGTTGAACTTCATGATCTGTTCGCAGATCTTAAAGCATATGAGTTCGAACTGATAAGCAGAGGTGAAGCAGAGCCATTCATCTCTCAACCAAACAAAGCACTGGCAGCTATTCCAGACCAGATCGCCTCCACATCAGATCGATCTATTGAACAGATAAGTAATGATGCTATGTCATTATTTATTAAGAAATTTGGTAAATTCATGTCTAAAAATAAGAGGAACTTTAAATCCTCTCATCATTATAAGCCAAGAAAGGACGAAGCTGTTAATGATCAGGCTTGCTACAATTGTGGTAAGACCGGACATTTCATTGCAGATTGCACCAGACCGAAGAAAGAAGAACGGAAGGAGAAGCATCGCGATGACAGGAAAAAGAAGCACTACAAAGACCGCAAAAATCATGGAAAGTCCCAAAAGGTCCTAGTAGCTGAAGAAGGAAACAGCAAGTGGGCTCAGACTGACTCCGATTCAGACAGCTATGTCTAATGGCAGATGAAGAGATGAGTCAGACAGACGAGGTACCGAAGAAACTTGCATCAGACTGGTACTTGGACAGCGGGTGTTCTCGTCACATGACTGGAAACATCGGGCTGATGTCTGAAGTCACAGAATGTACTGGACCCAAGATCATTTTCGGAGATAATTCGAAGGATAAGACCGTGGGCAAGGGTAAGATTGTCCATGGTAACATTATTATCAATGATGTGCTGTTAGTTGAAAATCTATGCTATAATCTGATTAGTATAAGTCAACTTTGTGATAATGGCTATGCTGTAGAATTTCACAACCACACTTGCACTGTTAAATCATCAGACGGTATAACCATGCTTGTAGGAATCAGGAATGGAAATACATATAAGATTAATGGGAATCATGCTCAACCTGATAATCCTACTTGCTTCATCGCTAACAATGATAATAAACACTGGCTATGGCATAAACGCTTGAATCATATCAATTTTAAGACTATTTCTAGCCTGTGTAAACATGATTTAGGTATCGGTCTGCCCAAGATCGACTTTGCTAAGGATAAGATCTGCGAAGCTTGCCAAATGGGCAAACAGATCAGATCATCTTTCAAAAACAAGAATGCCAAATCCTCCTCCCATTGTTTAGAACTATTGCATATGGACTTGTTTGGTCCTATACCAATAACAAGTTTAGGGGGAATGCGGTATACTCTTGTTGTTATTGATGATTACTCACGCTTTACATGGACTATATTTTTGAGCAGTAAAGATCAGACCGGTCCGAAGTTGATCAAGCTGCTGAAACGCACTCAGAACGAGAAATCATCCAGCATAGACAGGATTCGAAGTGACAAAGGCACTGAGTTTTCAAATCAGAATCTTGAATCCTTTCTAGAAGATCATGGAATTAAGCATGAGTTCTCAGCCGCTCGAACTCCTCAACAGAATGGAGTTGCAGAACGAAGAAACAGAACGCTCAAAGAAGCAGCAAGAACAATGCTTGCTGATTCTGGAATCTCACAAAAGTTCTGGGTAGAAGCTGTAAATATTGCATGCTACACTCAAAATCGGTCTATGATTAATAAGAAGCTGAATCTCACTCCATATGAAATATGGACTGGTAACAGGCCGTCTATTTCTCACCTTCATGTATTTGGCTGTAAATGCTTCGTTCACAACAATGGTAAGAATCATCTTACAGCATTTGAAGCTAAGTCAGATAATGGAATATTCTTAGGATATTCATCAACTAGCAAAGCTTATCGAGTTTTTAATAATCGAACCTTAACTGTAGAAGAATCAGTTCATGTAGTTTTTGATGAATCTTTGTGTGTTGAGGGTAACAAAGAATCAATTCAAAATCAGATGGAAAACATCCATCTCGAAGCTAACAGTGATGATGAGATTGTAGCTAACAGGTCAAGAGACAACCCACCAGAACCTGAAGTACCAGCCAGATCGGATCAAGGGAATGAAGCTTCTTCAGATCGAGCCGATCCGGATGATCCAAACTCTCATATCAAAGCAGATGCTGATCATACCGCTACTACTACTCATCCGGCTGGACCAGACAATCCAGAGTCAAGCTATCGATGGACTAAGAGGCATCCACCTAATCTAGTGATTGGAAGTCCCTCTGCACCGATTAGAACCAGAGGACAGATGATGGATGAGTTCAATCATGCTGCTTTCATCTCAACTCTGGAACCTAAGAAGATCGATGAAGCTCTGACTGATTTCAACTGGATTAAGGCAATGCAAGAAGAGCTTAATCAATTCGAACAAAATCAAGTTTGGAGTCTAACCCCCAGACCAAGCAATCTGCCTGTTATTGGAACCAGATGGGTTTTCAGAAACAAGCTGGACGCAGATGGAACTGTGGTTAGAAACAAGGCCAGACTGATGGCACAAGGATTCCGACAAGAAGAAGGAATTGACTTCGATGAATCTTTTGCACCAGTCGCCAAACTTGAAGCAATCAGAATCTTTCTTGCATATGCTGCCTTTAAAGACTTTAAGGTATATCAGATGGACGTCAAGAGCGCCTTTTTAATGGTAAGCTTCAGGAGGAAGTTTACATTGAACAACCTCCTGGATTTCAGAACCACTCATTCCCTAATCATGTATATCTACTGAATAAAACAGTATATGGTCTGAAACAAGCACCAAGGGCCTGGTATGACACTCTATCTCAATTTCTGCTGAACCATGACTTTCAGATCGGCTCAGTAGATAAAACTCTCTTTAAATTTATTAAGGGGGAACATACTCTGTTGGTTCATATTTATGTTGATGATATAATCTTTGGGTCAACTAACCCCAAATTATGCGAGAAATTTTCCAAGTTGATGCAGGGACAGTTTGAGATGAGCATGATGGGAGAACTCTCATTCTTTTTGGGTCTCCAAGTCAAACAGCTCAGCAATGGAATTTTCATCAACCAAACCAAGTATACCAAAGAGCTGCTTAAGAGATTCGGAATGGAAACATGCTCAACTGCATCCACTCCAATGAGTCCTACAATCAAGTTAGACAAAGACGAAGGGGGAACGGCAGTCGAAGTAACTATGTATAGAGGACTAATCGGATCGCTCTTATATCTTACAGCGAGCCGGCCTGATATTATGTTCTCAGTCTGTATGTGCGCCAGATTTCAGTCAGAACCAAAGCAATCACATTTTATTGCACCTAAGCGTATTCTGAAATACTTGAAAGGATCTCAGAACGTTGGTCTTTGGTACTCCAAAGATTCTAACTTCAGCTTGATCGGATATTCAGACGCAGACTACGCTGGCTGTAAGATTGATCGTAAAAGCACCAGTGGAACATGACAATTTCTAGGTGAAAGATTGATCTCTTGGTTCAGTAAGAAGCAAACATCAATTGCCACATCTACAGCTGAAGCAGAATATCTTGTCGCTGGAAGCTGTTGCGCTCAAATGCTCTGGATTCAACACCAGCTCAAAGACTATGGCATCCAAGCTGTTGACTCTCCGATATTTTGCGACAACACAAGTGCAATCGCTATAACATATAATCCAGTTCTGCACTCTCGAACAAAGCATATTGATATAAGACATCATTTTATTCGAGATCATGTTGGCAAAAAGGAGATTCGTATCGAGCACATCTCAACAGAGCAGCAAGCACCAGACATCTTCACCAAACCGCTCCCTGAGGCTAAGTTTAATTATTTCCGTCAAATTCTTGGATTAATTGACTTATCTTAATAGTGTAAATGTTCTCTTCTTCTCGCGCCTAAAGAATTTTGTTGGCACAGATCGATAATACAATGTTTAGAAAGACACAGACCGGTCCGAACTTTCAGACCGATCTATGTCAATCTGATTTTATCCTATGATCTGTCTGGACAATAAATCTTTTATTTTGTAAACAAAAAAAAAACAGGCCGGACTGATTGCAGTTTAACCGCCTTATCTTTCTTTTATCCTGACCGTTTATTTTGAATTATTTATCTATCAGTCTTCGAGATAAAGACACGTGTCTTCTCTCTCTTATTTAGCGGGCTGAACATTTCATTTTCATTCACTTTTTACCATTTACCGCATGTCTGCTCTCTAACTAACTCATCTTCTCTCAAAACTTTTCGTATATTTTTTTTTTCTCTCCAATGGCTACCATAACTCACAACTCTCTCTCCGTTGAGTTCAATGACATTTACAGGGCTGAAGATTCAGAGATGGTTTCCATTTTCCGAGCTTTGGAATCGTCTGGATTGAGAAACTTTTTGGAGTGTGGCACAGTGGTTTACGAGTCGGAGATTCGTGAACTGTTTGCCAATGCCGTATCCCAGAAGTCATTCATCTCCACATCTGTCAAGGGCAAAACTTTTGAAATTTCGCCGATGACGCTGGCCAAGACCTTTGGTCTACCAAACTCCGGACTGACTGAGTTTGGGCAGATTCCTCAAGCCTCTCTCACAGCTCTTCAGGGGAAGATTTCTATTTTTGGCCATCGCCTGCAGCCCTCATTCAAAAAGAAGGAAATGCTATTTCATTTCCAGGTGCTATGCAAAATTGTGGGCAAGCCATTATTGGGCAAATCTGGGAGTTTTGACGCCGTCACTGCCGAGAAGTTCAGGGCCATGACTGTTATTATTTTCGGACAGAAGATGAACTGGTCCGTGATTCTTTTTGGAGTTCTGATGGAAACAGTGATCGCCTCCAAATAGGCCGTCTGCTTTGCTGTTCCTCTCAGCAAGCTCCTAGAAACTTTGGACATTGAGCTAGGGAAGCAGTCTGCTCTGAGTCTCTTCACGATTCTCAACTCCAAAGGACTAGCACTGCTGAAGTCCAAGAGTGCTCCACCTACTCCCACCGATCTGGTGGCTGTCAAGATTGAGGAGGGAGAAGCCCAGGCTGCTGCTCGCAAACCACGAGTCAAGCGAAAGTTAACCATCCAGACTGACTCTGAAGAAACTCAGTCTGCTCCCTCGCCACCAGCCAAGCCTCTTCCCAAGAAGCCAAGAACCCATATTACCAAACCAAAAGCCTTACCCATATTGCCTCCAACAAAAGCCACCCCTGCACCCCACCCTACAACCCAAATCTCAACCACTTCAACCACTGCACCAAATGTAACCATCTGAGTCCCCTCTGTCATTCCCGTGGTGAAAGGGATTGTTCTCACTGAGTTGGGAGACTATACCCAATCCGGAATCAAGTCCCCTCCCTCCACCGGCAAGGGCAAAACCATTCTCTCCGAACCACTTTCCTCTAAGCCCAAATCTGCAGCACAGACAGCAATTGATATTGCTATGGAGGACATTGAAGAGAGAGTGAAGGAGCTCATTGTGGTTTTTTATGAGTACGTCGAATACAGAACGATCAACCACATTGAGATGTTCTTCGGCAAACTCAAACGCCTTCAGAAAATGGAAGAAAACGTTCTGAAGGGGACAGAGACCGATGATGTTCGGCTTGCTGTGCAGCGCAAAGAGCTATTCAAAGCCACTCAACGATTCAGACTGACGACTCTGCTCTTAACTGCTAAGAAAGCGAACTTCGATCCGAATGTTCAAACTGCCAGAGATGATGGGGCTGTTATTGCTCAATTAGAGATGGATATTCATGCTCTCCAGTTAGCTGTCCGGTTTCAACGACAGAAACTCAGCATATCCACTCCAGCAACCAGCCCGGATCATCCCTCTTCCAGCAAGACTCTGGCAGAACCTTTCTTTGAGGTTATTCCCTGTGGAGCAGCAGAACAGATTGCAGATCGAGCAGCAGAACAGACTGCAGATCGCGAAGAAGATCAGACTGTAGACATAGTAGCAGATCAGACAGCGGAGCAGCCATTGCCTAATGTTCCGTCTGCTACAGAAGATGAACCAGTGAATGTTTTGTTGGATTCTCCAACAACATCTATTCCATTGGGATCGTCAGACTCCCACGTTCACATCAGTCCAACCGCAGAACTTGCAACAGTTGGCGCACCAGAGTTCGTCGATCCGGATCTGGTGGTATCCACTGTTGTTGCAGCTCTACAACTTGAGGAGCCTTCCAGACCCAGCACTCCTCCAGTCCACTCAGATGAAGATATGGCTTTCTTACAAGCATTTTCTTCGGATCTGGTCACCTTGATCCGGTCCGAAAGTCACCAAGCTGCTGTATCTTCACTTGTGCCGATTGCTGAAGAAGATGATCATGCTTTGTCGTCATCAGATCACTCTCCAAGCCGACAATCTGATGCACCTCCATTTCTGGCAAGGACTCTTCAGCACCTATCTGACAACTGCATGTCACTCTCTCAACGTGTTCTAGAAGTTCATCAAGGTCAGAGGCTTACAGTTTTGGACTTTGATTCATTCAAAGAGAAGATGACAACCAGTATCGGCAGCCTTCAACGAGGACTGAACGATTTGTTCTCTCAGCAAGCCACTTATAAGAACAGCCTGAGAAAAGAGCAGATCGAGCTGGCCACTGAAGTCAGAGCATCCGTCGCCAACTCCCTTCGCGCTCAAGATACTCGTCTTGACGCTATCAGCGCTCAGCTAGCACAAGTTGTAGATTTTCTCCAAGAGATTGCTGCTGACAAAAGGGGGAAAATAAAAAAGACTTCAAGCCGCATCAGTCTCAGTCTTCAAGAAAATAGATTGTTTATATATTCAGACTGTCTGTATGCAAGACTGTTGATCAATAAAGAAAATGTTTCTTTGTTAAGTCCTTGTTCATTTATTTTAAACTAAACTAAAAGGCTTAATAATAAAAGACTTAATCGATCCAACTTAATTATGTTCATTTATTTTGAACAAGAAGAAGTAATCGATCCGAAAGTATACGCTTCAGAGTTCTTATCAGACTGGTTAAAAAGACTTGGAAGCTAGGTTTTGTCATCATCAAAAAGGGAGAATTTGTTAGTTCCGAACCTTATCGATGAGATTTTAAAGATGACAAAACATATCAGACCGGATCGAGAGAAATCAGACTGACCAGATCGATCGCCCAAAACAGATCAAGCTGATAAGATGACAAAGCATATCAGACCGGATCGAGGGTAATCAGACTGACCAGATCGATAGCTCAAAACAGAACAAGCTGATAAGACATATCACATATCAGACCAGATCGATGGATATCAGACTGACTAGATCGAAGCTTCAGATCGATCTCAATCTTTATCAGATCAGAGCCGTCAAGGATGTATAAAGATTGGCTCTTCAGTCCGAATCATTAACGGCTATTTATTGTAGCATATAATGTCGTAATTAATGCAACAAAGGACCAAAGACTGGAGATTGCCATAAAAGGTAAGAAGACAAAGAAGAGCTTACCTGACAATCGCCGAAAGCATGAACCAGAACGGCAAGTATCCTGAAGAAGAAGACTGTAGCTTACTCAGAGAATAAGCAGAGTCAAGAGTTGCACATTAAGGGAAATAATGTCGTTGGTACATACAACTATAAAAGGATGCAACAACGACACACAGACATACAAGGACACGAGAGACTGATCAATCGAAAAACGCACAAGAAAGCAAATCAGCACAAGCTTACAAGCTCAGAAGCTCTCGAGCTGAAATTATTCTTAAGCACGATTACTTTGTAATATTTGATCATTTAGGATCACTATGCGCATCTTGTGTAGTCTGTATTGAAAAACAGAAGTGAGAAACAAATTGTAACTGTCAGACAGAGAGTGTCTGAACAGATCGAGTGACTAGGAGTTTCAGACTGGTAGTGGAGTAAATCCAGCCTGAATCGGGTTTGTACAACAGGATTGTATAAATCAAAGTCTTCTAGTATAAACCTTTCTTAATTGGAAGAAGGGGAGACGTAGAAGGATTACACCACCTTCGAACTTCCAGAAACATTTTCTGTGTTCTTGTCTTTCTGCACTTGTTCTTTCATTCAAGCCATCGAGCCGCTCTTACAAATATAAGATCAGACCGTTCCGCACTTATACATTCAGTGGTCTGTTCTATAAAAGAGTTGATTAAGAAACATATTTCTTTCACTAATCCGAAAGAAATCACAAGGGATTAAATTTTAGAAGGAGTGTTCATTCACCCCCCCTCTAAACACTCCGGACCGATCCTAACACATCATATAGTGGGATGTGTCCTTACATTTACCATGCATTTGAGGGGATTTGCATTTGAGTTTGCATTGGAATATGGTGTGTATGTGAGTAACATTTCATGTGAGTATGAGTTTGAAAAGAGAGCTATATTCAAGATAAAATCAGATTTGATACACATACTTACACCATTTCTCACCTACAAATCTCTACAAAACCCTATTCAACCTCTTGCTTCCTCTTTCCATCTTTTGCTTGGAATTCACTTGGTAATCAAGCTAGGAAGTTAAGTGAAGTGACTTCATCATTTCTTGGTAAGAATTGTATAGCATATGATGTATATGGAATTAGTTGATGGAAACTTGAAGCATGTGGTTACTATTTTGTATGCTTTGAATTGAGACTTGTTATCATGCAAAGAATTGAGTTGTATGATGAGAGAAACATGTTTATATGTTACTAGAGATTGTATGGAACATGGTTAAATGTTGAATTTCGAGTTGTAGGAGATACACCATGGAGATAAGCTCAAAATCGTCATGTTCTGAATTTTCTGGACATCGGCGATCGATCGCGAGCTTTGTGCCGATCGATCGCCGATAACAAAGCAAAAATAAGGCGGTTAAAGAATGTGGCGATCGATCGGTGAAAACATGGCGATCGATCGCGAGAAACAGAACATTTTGGCGATCGATCGCGAGGTAGTGGCGATCGATCGCGATGGAACAGAACAGTATGGCGATCTAAACCACTGCTTTGGCATGAGAGATATACGCCGGTTGGGTATTGCTCTGGCGGTTATAACATGTTAGGACGGTACTATGATATGTGCTGCTAATATGAAGATGTGAGAGGGTTCCACTGACATATTGAGCTGAGATAGACATATCATATTGGTCTGGTTATAACAGGATGAGGAGTGAGACATGTCATGACATAATTGCATTTGATAGTGCATGATACATGACAATCACATTTGTTATTCATAGTGCTTTATTGTTTATGTGTTTAATGATATCGCACTGGAAGGTTTGTTTATCTGTACTCATATTGTGTGATTGTTTCTGTAGGGACTCATAGACGTGGGAGGACGAGATTGTGAGTCTATTCCGCTGCGAGCTGAACCACTGCTTAGGAGTTTTTGGTTTAGGTTGTTGTTATGTATATATGATGTGTAGTTTTGACATAGTTTTGTCAACTTGTAACAACCTACATAACTAAACTCTTAATCAGGTGTATATTTTACTTAATTCTAACTCACATATGTATAAATCAACTGATACATAACGGATTAAGTAACAAGGGCCCCACAAATAGATTAGTAGAACGAAAAACAAAAATCGAAAACAAAAATTAAAAAAAAAGACTAAACTACAGTCAACTAATATCGTCTGATATTACTTTAAACTAGTCCCTGGCAACTGCGCCAAAAACTTGATCTCTATTATTTTAAATAATTATTTTCAGTGTATCGATTTTATACTGCAAGTGCACGGTGTCAAGTTTTAGTATAATGATATAAAAGTAAGGATTGTCGTACCCACATAGACTAGTAGTAATTTCCCAACTCAATCGATTTAATTATATTTAGCCTACGATAATTGATTGATGATTAT
This sequence comes from Haberlea rhodopensis, assembly GCA_907163345.1. NCBI lineage: Eukaryota > Viridiplantae > Streptophyta > Magnoliopsida > Lamiales > Gesneriaceae > Haberlea > Haberlea rhodopensis. Next base: position 3,619,335 of record CAJQUN010000022.1, on the reverse strand, counting down.
GCAATAGTAAAAATAATGGAATAAATCAAAACTCCCAATCAACAAGCACACTAAAACGAAGAATGCAATAGAGATCAATATCAAGACATTGGCTCACCTAAGTAATCCCCCACAATTCATATACTAATTCTAACCAAGATTAATGCATCTAAGGTGACAAGTTTTCCGGTTATATCTAATAAACTCTCTCGAGCTATATTAAATATAATACCAATTTGCACTAAGTAACCCTCGTTCACTGGTCGACGTCTACTGGTTGGTCAAACTCTACTGCTCGACGTCTGCGTGCTCAAGGTCTGCTGCCAACCTTGCTGTCCAAAGTCTGATGTTTTGTTCTCTTAGTTATGGATCTTGATTCGCTGATTTTGGGCAAAGTGATCAACATGTAAGTTGTATCCATTTCTCTTAGCTTTCCATGGAATCAAGAATCTCTTGATTTTGAGTTCGTATGAGAGAGTTATGCTCGAAATACAAGGCAATGCTCCTGCTGTAAGTTTGCTGATTGCATAAGATTTTTGGTCATCTTAACGTCAGATCCAGTATTCAACTTCTAAATATGATTTGTAAATCTTTCTCTTATCTTTTCAACCCATTCTGAATCGTTCCATTTTGATAAGAGAGCAGAGAGTTATGGCCAATATACTACAGCTGCTCCAATATGTCTGATGTTGTTCAACTTTGCACCAGCAAGCTCTTGTAGACATGTATTCGTCATGCAAACCTTCGAATCATGTATGCTGGCCTGAGATAAGACTTGTAGTAAATTGAGTTTTTCATCCAACCCCTTTGGAATCAGGTCGTTTCAATAACCGAGCAATGAGATATGATTGATTTAGTCAGCAACGCTTAGTGTCTATTGGTCTAGTAGATCTTTGCTTATGTCTACTGGTCCAGTTTACTTCAAATTATTTCTTTGCTAATCATCAAGCTTCTAATTATGATCTATTCACTGTACACTAGATGAAATATGTTAGCAATATAATAACAAGTTTTATTAACATCAAAGCCAAGATTATACGAGTTTCAAAACCCAACAATCTCCCCCTTTTTGATGATCACAAAACTTGAATAAAAATATAAATATTAAAGCACAATGTTGCATAACAGGAAACCATATTTTTATTTTAATATATTTCTCCCCCTTTTTGTGTGAATACAAAAGGAAGACAAATAAATTTTCTTCCCCTCAAAGATTGAATTAAATCTCCTCCTAAGTCTTAAAAGGATTGAAAATAAGAGCAATTTTTTTTTTTTTATGATGGATGAAGCATACTTGACAACAATTTGAATTTCTTGACAGAACTAAACGACGTCCATTTCATCTTTTCTGCGGCAGCACACATTGTCCAACTTTACAGAATAAAATGTTTTTTTTCCTTGTGAAGAATTAGGCTGCATGACCTATACAGCTGCGATACTCTACGAGTCTAGTTTGCAACGCAAAAAAGTGGTTTGTTATTTGGATCCGAGCAAGAAATTATGTTATTTTCCCAAAGTCGCTGCAGGCTGTCAGAAATGTTGTATGCTTCGAAAATTGTTAGAAAAAATTCAAATTAACAATTTTAAACTTAAAATGAGTCTAAAACCAATTGAACAAAAACTTGAACATTTAAAATAGATTTTAAAATTCTTTTCGTGCAAAATAATACAATGATATTGATTTTTATACTAAAAATTTTCATATGCCACGTTTTTAAAATTATGCCTTGAAAAAATGCCCATGAGAAAGTTTTCTTTAAAAGATTTCCGTCTAAAATTGGTTTAAATGATTTACAAGAATGACCAGCTCTGATACCACTTGTTATGATCGATTTCGGTGGTGGGTTGTTAATCCACACTCGAGTTCAACAAACTAGAGCTTCAATAGCTCGTGGTCTTGAAATAATTGCACCGAAAGATTATACCGATTTTGGTTTCAAAACAGAGGGAAAGACAGTCGACATAACCCGTTTTATAATCGATTAACCATTTGAAAGGTATTTTAAAGGTATGCAAGAAAATATGTAAAAAACAATAAGATAAATAAATGCAGTAAATAAATGCACGATCATTTGTTTATGGAAGTTCGAAGGTGTTGTAATCCTTCTACGTCTCCCCTTCTCCCATCTCATGAAAGGATACATGATCACGAATTTATTAAACAATTATCTTCAATGTATCGATTTTATACCGCAAGTGCACTACGTCAAATTTTAATATAATGACATGAAAGTAGGGATGTCGTACCCACAGGAACTAGTAGCAATTACCAAAGTTAATTAGTCTAACTATATTTAGCTTTCAATTATTGAGTGAAATTTAATTATAATAAACCCAAAAAATTAGCCAAACCAAACAAGCTAGCAATGAAAAGCGACGGAAATCAATAGAAACGAATATCAAGACTTCGGTTCACCCATGTAATTCCCCACAATTCTCCTATTAGTTAAGACTTCAAATTCTACGTTCTAAGGTGACGAGTTTCCTATGTTATCCAATATACTTTGGTATAGTTATATTAAACTTAATATTAAAAGGTAACAAGTCAATTTTCATGCACTGTAACATTCAATATCGCATACGCTCTATGAAAACTTCTAGCTTTCGATCTTAGTAGATCTATAGCTATCACACGTGTGCTAGATTTTACGTGGTCAGTTTCAATCTAAAACTCACGGTATGTATTATCTTGTCAAATTATAATATCTTATGGTCAAGTCAATTATAATTACTAACATCAATTCAAAGGTAGCTAATCCTTGAAAATCATTAAAAACATAATCATACTCAAAGAATTGTAGAAAAATCAATCAAAAACTCAATCTTGAATCATGGGTTCATACAAATGATCCTCTAGTATTGGTAATTAAATTAGCCAACTACAATCATCAAATATGAATGCAAAAACTTGTTTATCAACAAATCCAACATCCTAAAATCCGAAAATAAACAACAATAAGAGTTTAAAAATACTAAAGATGCTAGGCGTCGACTCTTTGCTTCGTTGCGTCGTCCCGTCTCTTTGATTCCGACCTGCTCTTCAATGGCTTGAGGTTGAATGGAGGTGGAGGCTATGTTTTAGGGTATAAAACTGAGCAAAAGTCCCCTCAAGTGGTCCAAGTCCATCCTTTTATAGTGATGGAAGAGTTTACCAAAGTTTGGACACAAAATAACCAACAAAAGGAAATAAAATCTTGATTTTTTCGCGTCTGGCGATCGATCGCGATGAATTTGCGATCGATCGCCAGAACATTCTCTCTTTTATTTTTCAAAATCTGAGTACTCGTGATCGATCGCCGAGGATTGGTGAGCGATCGCCAAAATCTTTTGGTCCGTCACGATCGATCGCGATAAAATGCCGATCGATCGCCAGTTGATTAAATTTGTTTTTCAAAATACTCAGCTCTGCGATCGATCGCGGAGTTGTTGCCGGTCTATGTTGCACCGATACTCCAAAAAATTTCACGGTCAAGTATCGGATACTTCTGGGATATAGATACGAGCGGATATGGCACCGATACGTATCGGATATGCCACGTGGCGTATTTGGGAACAAAAATTAAGTTTTTATTTCGGATACGTTTCGGATACGGTCAAGATGCACCGCTGACCGTATCCGACACGGATTAGATACGGGAACTTTCGGAATTTTTTTTAAAAATAGGGTTGAAACTGTAATTAAAATTAAATTATTTAACTTAATCCCTATTTCCTAACCACTTTAATGTGTTTAATGTCGACTATATGCTTGAAATTTTTAGATGTCATGGATTAATATTTTACCATTTGTCGTGAAGTTGGTGAGTTTGCAACTTTATTCTGATTTCTAATATGTTTAATGTTGATTATATACTTGAAACTTAATTTATTACAAATATTATAATTATATATTTATATATAAATAAATAAATTAACAAAATTTACCGTATCAATACGTATCGTATCCTACAAATTTCGAAAATCCCGTGCAATCGTACTCGTATCTGCGTATCCCGTATCCGCGTATCCGTATCCGTGCAACATAGTTGCCGATCGATCGCGGAGTTCAAAACCTTCAATCTCGAGATTTCGGTCCTTCTTTCAACGTGTTCGCTCGCTTTTGTCATTTTTTAACATTTTTAGCTCGTTTCCTCAACTTTATGCAATTGGACCTAGATTCCTGAAATCAATGAAAATATACTAGAAAACGTAAAATCGTCCAGGAATCCATATAAAAACACCTAAAATTCACCGCAAAATAAGTGTAATAATCACAATTATCAATACACTAGAAGACTTTGAGTAATACAATCATGTTGTACAACACCACTTATGTAATACCCGAGTCTCATAAAAATGTAATAACCGAGTATAATACTTGAGTCTATATTTGACAAATGTGTTAGACCGTCACAAATTTTGGTATAACAGCTTAAATCTTCGCCGAAATTCGTCGAAATACGACGAGGTCAATTTTATTAAAAAGATAACTCATAGGGCTACCACTTTCATGTTTTGAGTTTTTGCCGAAAACTATCGGAGGAAGGGAAAAATTAATTTTGAAGTATATCATGTTTAGGTGGATTATATATAACTTTCTCGTCCGACATCAGAATCAAGTTATTCTAAAGCCAAATGAAAGATAATACATAGATCTACATCTTTTATTCAGATATAGTTTGCAAATTAGACTGTTATGATACTCGAATTAATGAATCAAGTTAAGCCCAAATTGTATCATAAATAAATAAATATAATAATTAATTCAATATAATAATAATAAATAAAATACTATAAATTGATTTCATTGACCGACTTTACAACTTGAAACTTACACAGATACTCACGATTCACGCACGCACACACTTTAACACACACATCAGACAGAATAGGAGAACGTAGGAGAAGATAAGGGTTTCATGTCTAATTTAATTTTTCGGACTTTGTAACTCCGTCGAAACGTCAAATAAATTACATAATCGGAATCCTCGAATTATCATCTTCGATTTAAGGTACTTTTCTCTTGGTATTTTTAGCGTTTAGGAAAAGCCTCAATTTCTAGTATTGCTAGAAAATTATGCAATTAATGTAGGTGATAGATTATACGATGATAAAAAGTAATTGACAAGAAATTTTAGATTTTGTTATAATTCCAATTTTATAGGAATTTTATTGTGTTTGAACAATTCTAGAATTTAATGTTATAAGTAGAAGTCAATAAATTTAAAGCAACTGGTGAATTAAATGAGTTACTACAATTTTAAATAATGATATAATTATCCTAGTAGTGATATGATGGAACAAATTCCCTAAATGAATTAATAAATCTAGATACGTTATAATAAATGAAATTTGATGAAATAGTTGTTGAAATCAATATTTGAATTGTGTAGATTGATTGTCTACTACCTAGGAATCGAGCAATATCAGCCAGTGAAAGGTAAGTAAAAATCCATCTGCAACTACAATGCTTGAACATAGTATTATTTGTCGTATTATTTGTGATATGGATGGTTGAATAAATGTGATATTGGAGATGTTATGCGTTATTTGATATGTTGTACCTGAATTGATTATTCATCTGCATACACACGTACATGCATAAAACATGAGCATATTTGATGTCTGGCATGCACGACATTATTTTGAGAAAAAGGAAATATTTTGTTGACCACTGCTATGACACCGAGGTTTGCGAGGCAGACTTATATGATATGTTGAGTACAGCGGCGGGATACTCCTCAGAGGATTAAAAGGGTTGTTCGAGATGTGCCATTGGTAATCATGAGGGGATGGACCACTTGCTGATATTCTCCTTTTGATTGATGCTGCGGGTGGGATACTTCTCGGGTGACCGCAGAGGTTGTTCGGTGATGTACCTCTGGGGGTCACGGGAGGATGGGCCATTCGACTGTATCAATCCACTCTATTGGCTGTGTGCCTATTGATATTGTTCAGAGCTCTGTTCCGGTGCATGGTAAGTGGGTCAAGGGGCCCAGGAAAAATATGAATTTGGATAAAATGTTATATGTTTTCTAGTATGCATCTTGGTATACATGTTATTGATGTCTCATGTCATTTTCATAGCACGCATGGTTTTTATTTACTGGGCATTAGCTCATGTAGTTCATGCATTGTAGGTGAGCATGACGATGCCTGATATCTGGACTTACTGAGCAAGGTGATGCGCTCCTACGGATGTCTGAGATCTGTTGTACATGGATGACGACCTGCTGGGATATGGGGTTATCTTTTGGTTTTTGAGTCTGTGTGATTGTGATTCATATATATATGATGGTGTTTCTGGTGATATGGATTTTGATTTTTGTATCCGGATGTGATATAAATAGAGGAGAAGTTGTTGAAATTTTTATAAAGAGTATTTCTATAAACATGATAAATGGTATCTTTGCAAATTGGGGTGTGACAACTAAGGCTAATACCACAAAGATAGCCTAAACTACTAGCCCACACAGTCAAAGAGCATGTTCTTTAATCTCTCACATGCAAAGACCTCACCCATTTGTGATAAATCATCAACTGTTACAATAGTATTCACTCTTCTATTTTAAGTCATAAATAAATGATAGAGTGACTATAAAGGCACAAATGATCTCGCAACAGATCTGATATAAGCTTGAGAGAGGTGCCAAAAGGTTTGGGGAGTTGCTCTTCATTTAGCAGATTCGTTCTTTGAAGATCCCCAATTGAATCCCAAGTGGGTTTGCTTTGGAAGGCTTGGATTAATCTTCAATCAACTGTTATTGAGCTTCCAAATAATGTATATATAGCCCCAAGCATATATGTTAGATACAAGAATATAGTCGTTGGGACGGTTTGGTAAGCTTTCAAACATTGCAACGATCATATTCTGCTTCTGGGCTATTTCTGCAAGTCTGCTGATTTGTTCTAGTAGAGCAGGTCTACTTGTCAAGTCCGATGGTCAACGTCTGATTGAGTCTACTGCTCAAGGTCTACTGGCCGACGTCTATAGGGTCGAAATCTACTGCTCGACGTCCGCTCGCTCAAGGTCTGCTGCCAACCTTGCTGTCCAAGTCTGTTGTCCAGTTCTCTTGGTTATGGCTTTTGATTCATTTATTTCTGGGCAAAATGGTCAACATGAAAGTTGTAGCTCTTTCTCTTAGCTTTCCATGGAATCAATACTCCATCAATTTCGAGTTCATTTCAGAGATTTATGCTCGAAATACGAGGCAATGCTCATGTTGTAAGTTTGCTGATTTTGTCTGCACATGGCGTGACTTGCAGAAGCTTTTTGGCCATCTTACCGTCAAATTCAGTCTTTGACTTCTAAAGATGATTTGTATATCTTTGTCTTATCTTTTCAACCCATACTAAATCGTTCCATTTCAATAAGCGAGCTGAGAGTTATGGCCAATATACCACAGCTGCTCAATCTATCCGCTGACATGTATTTGTCATGTAACCTTCGAATCAGGTCTGTTGTCTGAGATAAGACTTGTAGTAAATTGAGTCGGCTATCCAACCCCTTTGGAATCAGGTCGTTTCAATATCCGAGCTATGAGATATGATTGATTTAGTCAGCATTGCTTAGGGTCTACTGGTTGTTTCTACTGATCCAGTAGACCTTTGCTTGTGTCTACTGGTCCAGTTTACTTCAACCAATTTCTTTGCTAATCATCAAGCTCCTAATAATGATCTATTCACTGCATACTTAATGAAATATGTTAGCAACACAATAACAAGTTTTGTTAATATCAAAATCAAGATTTCGAGTTTCCAAAACCCAACAACGACTCTTAAGCTAATATACGATTTAAAAGATTTGAGTTGCACTGTTAACACCAGCTATAATATTTGGTATACCAGTAAAACTTTGATCATACAAGTAATATAAGACCAAAAGTTATGTGTTCGACTATCATGGATTACAAGGAGAGAGATGTGGATTGTAGGGTGTAATAATTCTCCATGGTAGGACAATGATTGGCACATTGTGCTTAGTCTCTTGTATAGTTTAAAAGATTTAAATTACATCATTAACACCAATTATAGCTTTTGTTAAATGAGAAGTGTTTGATCCTACAAATAAGTTTATAGTGCAATATTACTACCAAACCTATGTTTCGACTCCGATTATGTTTCTATCAGTTAGAAAATTTGAATATATTCTTGCATTATTTAGAATTTTTCATATTTCAGTTTAAATTGATGGTTGATTTACTCCATTATTGATACACATATATTGTGTTTAGTTCCATCATTTTTAGGTATTTATATTGCAGCAAATAGTCATGTCTCACCCAAATTATCTAAATTCAATATAAATATACATAAGTATGGATAATTGTCACCAGGATGATTGAATTTTATTGTGCTAAAACTAAAAACAATAAAAGTATGGTGTTTTTTCTTAAAATTAATTCTAATAAAGAAAAAAGAATAAATTCTAGCAAATAAACTAATAGCATGCAATCAACAAAAACTAACATTGGTTTCGGTCAACTCTATTATTGAAATTTATGTTGAGTTTTGAGAACCCGAATAATCTTGGTTTTGATGTTAATAAAACTAGTTATTGTGTTGCTAATTTATTTCATCAACTATGCATTTATAGATGATATTTTATAGCTTGATGATGTGCTAAGAAAGACTTTGTATTTGGTTGCTGAAATGAGAATTCAAACTCAGCTGGACCCCGAGCGCTGCTGACTAAATTGGTCATATCTCATATCTCAGACATCCAAATGACCTGATTCTAAAGGGGTTGAGTAGCCAACTCAATTATCCATAAGTCGTATTTCAGACTACTAGACCTGATTTGAAGGTTTAAATGATGAAAGCACGTCTACAAGTGTATGCTGGTGCAAAGCTGAAACAACAGCGGACAGATTGTAGCAGCTGTGGCATATTGACCATAGTTCTCAGCTTGGTTATTCAAACAGAACGATTAAGAATCGGATGAAAATATAAGTCAAAGATCTACAAGTTATCTTCAGAAGTCAAACTCTGAATCGGATCCAAATAAGGTGAAAAAATTGTATGGAAGTCACGAGTTTCGCAATACATTCAGCAAACTTGCAACATGTGTATCACCAATACATGGTTTCTTCTCTACACTTCATGTTTCAACACCAACACTTCATAAAACATAACTACATCATCATATGAACATGTTTTCATAACAACACAACTTATGTTATTGAATTAAACTTCATATCAATTCAAACTTGCTTCAACATGCTTTAAGAACTACCCTACACATATACAAGCTTATACAAGCTCACATATCACTAAATCCTTACCCACTTTGATGTTGCTTCACAACAAGTTTGTAGTTTAATTTCTAAGCACAACTTCAAGCACAAGCCAAGAAAGCGCCAAAGATGGTTGGAGAGAATTGTAGAGATTTTTAGGTGTAAACATGTGAATTATGTGAAAACAGATCTGAAATCCTCCTTTTACATTAACATTAAAATCATGTAAATTCAATCCCGGTATTCTATCATTATCGGTTCAACCCGAACCAAGTCCATAACCTGTGATAATCAACACATAATGATAAAAATCAACCAAGTAACACTTGGAGTATTTCTAGGCATCACAATGGTCTTGAGACACATGAGTAGTTGGTTTTATGGAAGTGAATGATATTGTTGTCATATGTGATTTAAGTAAATCAATAGTTGAATGATTGTACTTGTAATCTTATTATGACAAATCTTTGTTTGAATATTAATATATATGACACTTCTTCATTTGTTTATCCATGCATCACGATGCATCTATGAAGTTCTAGAGATTGCTATAGTCTATAGAATGTGGTTACGCATATGATGGTGATCATGAAATACATTCTTGACTGTAATTTCTAAATGTTCCTGGTCGATGAGCCTTCGAGAATGGGATATCAATATATGCTCGCTAGAGACTGGTATTCATGATGTGTTTAGTGTAGTGCGATACGTTTCTTCGGCATTGGCTTGGAGAAGTCAACACATATGAATATCTGCTCATTAGGAATGAGTTCACTGAACGACCCTACTCGGAATTCTATAAGTGGTTACCATTTGTCGAGTATAGAATTCATAGCCATAGTTGTGCACCATTACTCCTCAAGACCCGAGTAGTCATTGAGGTCTTGACAGATAGTTGTATACTTTGATTTAATGACTGATCATACGCGGGTCATAAAATTGTTAGTTTGGATATTCAGTGATGTTGTCAGAGGCCTAGGATTGTCGTTAGGGTTTCACGGTTGGTCTTGATGAACCAGGATGTCCTATGTGTTTTCTGTATATGATTTATGGAAACTCTGGGCAGAGTGGATACTGCTTGTGAAAAATGGGGTTTTCATATGCACACACAATGAATCATATAACGTGAAACAAATACATAGTTATGAAAATCATAAGGGGCTTCGACCAACCAATGCCCTATATTCAATCGGTACATATCGAGTTAAAGGAATGTACTGCATGCTAACATGGCTGACAGGTTCTCATACATTTCTAGTCATTTGTATCTACGTCTTCGTGAAACGTAGATGCTAGGCGCTACCGGCCGTCGATCTATCGATGAGAATTGAAACTTAAATGCTAAGTGCTTAATTTAAAGCAATCAAAATCATATCATGACTTGCATAACTTCTTATGATGGTTACCTGCTTTTTGTGAAGAAGTTGTAGCAGAAGTAAGGAAAACAAACATCAAAATACATTTCTTTGCTGTGGAAAACAAATATTCACTTTTCAAAGCATTTGCAAATACTGTCATAATATATGTGATAAAACAAACAAACTTATATATGTGATTGTGTATAATTTATTATAAATATTACAGAAAATTACACAAAGTTCCCAGAAGAATCCCCATAATTTATTTATGGGTGGCTCGAACACATGATCTCTAAGAGATATCAATGATTAGAATCAAACGCTTATCATTATGCAAAATATTATAGTATTAGCATATGCACAAATTTAATTCCTTATATAGTGGCACCGCCAATCGACATGCAGACATGAGTGGCTGAACCGTGTGTGTACCGAAGGGTCACACACTATGATGCACAGACACTGACACGGCGACACTGACACGACATGACACGAACACGACATGACACCATGAATTTTCAAAATTTTTAGGATACGACAAGCTGGGACACGTCTGTATACTACACAAACTATATTACAAATACTAGAAATTCACATTTTTTAAATTCTAAAACCAATGTAAAATTAACATAATATTAACAATATTAACATAATATTAAAAAAATTAACAAATCTTACCAAATTCAAGAAGTATATAAATAAATGCATGTCACTGAAAGCATTATAATATCACTCATACTAACACCAAATACATATTACTTTAATTAATATCAAGTTTAACAAGCACGTCCAAATAAAATATAACATCAAAAATACTCTTACCAAATTCAAAACTAATATATAAATGTATGTCATTGAAATCATCATGATATCATTCATATTAACAACAAATGTATATTACTTCAATTAAATAGAGTTTACGTAATACGTCTAAATATCATTTTAGCCAAAAACTTTTTAAATTGCACAATTATTACCCAAAAGTGTTGTCGGACACGCCTATCAGCCATGTCTGAAACGGGTGTCCGATTTTATTTTATTAATAAAATAAAGGACACGCCACATGGCGTGTCGACACGTGTCCGAGGAGTGTCTGACACTGCATCGAGTGATTTTTAGGAGTGCCCGATCATCATAGGTCATACATGTGTTATGCCACATACGGTGAGGATCACTTCTTTTGTAAGTGCACAATAGATATGCCGTATAAATTTCAATAAGTGGAATTTAAATAACATTAATCATATATTTTAGAATGATTTCTCTAATGTGTTTGCCAATCATGATTTAAGATGCTTAGATGTATTATAGAAAATTAATGAGGAAGTATTATGTATAATAGGGGTGGGCATTCGGGTCGGGTTTTCGGGTACCCGACCCGATCGGATAGTCCCAAAATTGTTGAAGAAAATGGGAAATTTTGGGTTTCGGGAATGTACCTGATTCCCGACCCGAAAATTTCGGGTTGGGAATCGGGTATTTTTTGAACCCGGTCGGGATTCGGGTACCCGATCGAGTTCCAAAGAATTAAAAAAAAACATTTATTTGTAAATTATAATGTTGACTCCTTGACCTTAACTCTTTCCACTTCTCTTCACGGCTTCAGACCCATAAGCCATAACCCATTTCGTCTTCACTTTTTTCCATAAATCAATGTAGGTAGCCTCCACCACCACCACTAAGCTTCCCATTTTCCCCTAAAGTTTCGCCGATCACCACCACCACCAGTAAGCTTACCGCTTACGCCTAGTCTCCATCGCTCGCCTTCGTTTGCCTCTTCCCCATCATCTTCGCTCGCCTCTTCCCCGTCATCTTCGAGTCTTCGACTGCGCCTCTGCTCGTCTCTCAGCGGTGGCGATACTCCGGCTACGGGAGGCATTTTCTCTCCCTGTTTCTGGTAACATTTCGCTCAATTCCACCTGCTTACGGTAGGTATCGACTCTGACAATCGCCTAAACTAAAGAGTTGTGGCATGAAGGTCTTATAGCCCAACTTTATGTGAAAATGTTTCTAAAAAATTCATCTTGCTCGTACATTTCTTTGTTTAAGTTTGTATTTGCATTAATGGATTTCAAGTCGATGATTTTAAATTCTTGATTATTTAGATGTATTAAATTTAAGTCAATTTCACTTCATTTTGCACATCATCGTTTTTGGTAAGACAAAAATTAGGAGAAATTTTTTTGAGCTTTGTAGTATATACTCTATTGATGACGATGGAAGGTTAAATCATGTTCTAAATTTCGTCTTTTTTATTTTTATGACTTTTTATATTTTGAGAAATTTTCATTCAGAGTAATAACTAGTGTCTTGATTGTTCTGATGATCTGGAAGTTGTGTAGGTAATGGAACCAGTTGGTGGCTCCTCACAATCACACAGTGATGTTGAAAGTCTTGAGGTAAGATCATACCAACCACAACCAGAGATACAGTTTAACGATGTTGATGCTCAAAATGTAAATGTGAACGTGGATGAAGATGAGAACGAAGATGAGAAAAAAAATAAAAAGAGGAAAAAAATGACGTCGAGGTCACCGTTTTGGGATCATTTGACAAGTTTGATTGTGAAGTCGATAAGATTCAGAAGGGTCTGTGTAGATATTGTAAAGCTGAAATTAGAGCAGACCCTAGATTACATGGGACTACAGGTCTTGCTAACCATTATAAATCTTGCAAAAAGAAACCACAAGAAGTTGAAACAAATCAAAACCATCTTAGGTTTCAACCACCTCGTCCGAATCAACGAGGTGGGCTATCCAATTGGCATTTCGAGCAAGATAAAGCTTTAGATGCACTATGCCAGATGTTGATTATGGATGAGATGCCATTTAGGACGGTAGAGAAAGCAGGTTTTAAGCATTTTATGTCAATTACATGCCCTATGTTCGCGATCCCCTCCCGAAAGATGTTGACCAGACACATTTACCAACTGTACTTAAACGAGAAGTCAAGGTTGATGTCCTTCATGAAAATGCATACTCAACGAGTTAGCATCACCACAGACACATGGACATCCATTCAAAAGGTTAATTACATGTGTCTCACTGCGCATTTCATTGATAATGACTGGAATTTGCATAAGAGAGTTTTAAACTTTTGTCCAATATCTGGTCATAAGAGTGAAGAAGTAGGTAGGGCTGTTGAAAAATGTTTGAATGATTGGGAGATTGATAGGATATTCATTATTACTGTCGATAATGCTTCGTCAAATGATGGCGCTGTTGCTCACTTGAGAAGGAGGTTTGATGGCCGAAAGAATGCTAGCATTATGGGAGGTAAATATATGCACATGAGGTGCATTGCTCATATTCTTAATCTTGTTGTACAAGATGGTTCGAGGAGTAAAAGGAAAGTATAGCCATATCTCGTATTAGAGGAGCAATTAAGTATATTAGGAGTTCACCGGCTAGGTACAAAAAATTTAATGAGTGTGCGATGCTGGAAAGAGTAGAATCAAGCAAAATGTTGTGTCTTGATGTACCTACTAGGTGGAACTCTACATACTTGATGTTGGAGGCGGCCACGTCACTTACTAAGGTTTTTGAAGCGTATGAGGACGGTGATCGTGGTTTTGTCATTGATCTTGTGGATGGGGTTCCAGATGGTTCAGATTGGGCTAGAGCTAAGCTTTTATTAAAGTTTTTGGCCCATTTTTATAACCTAACATTGCGTATCTCGGGCTCGTTGTATGTCACATCCAACATTGTGTTTAAAGAAATAAATGCAATTGATCGACTTCTTAATCGGTGGTTGGATAGTGATGACTTTGAATTGTGTTTGATGGCAGCAAGAATGAAGGAGAAATTCAACAAATATTGGGGATCAATTGATAAGATGAACAAGATCTTGTATTATGCTGTGATACTTGATCCACGTCGTAAGTGGTCATTTTTGCAGTTTACATTTGAGAAGATGTGCCCCGACGTTACAGCAAATGGGAGCCCAAAAAGTAGAGACTTGAAAGATCAAGTGTGGAGGGGTTTTGATGAGTTGTTTATGGAGTATAAGAAATTATATGACCACACAGTCCCAACAAGCCCGAGTAGAGCAAGCTGTGAGGGGTCATTGCATAGTTTGGCTGGAAGTGGTGGTGGTGAAAATGAAATAGATGATTTGGATGATGAATTTAATAGGATGAGGACAAGAAAAGGCAAGCAGGTAAAGTCCGAGTTGGACAAGTATTTGAATGAGGATTGTGAGCCATTTGGGGAGGAGTTTGATATATTGAAATGGTGGAAAGTAGAATCTCACAGATTTCCCATTCTTTCCAAGATGGCTCGTGATATTTTAGCAGTTCCAGTCTCCACCGTTGCTTCAGAGTCTGCATTTAGCACGGGAGGGCGTGTTCTTGATGCCTTTAGGAGTTCTTTGTCTCCTAGAATAGTCCAAGCTCTCATATGTGCTCAAGATTGGCTACGAATGGATTCTAGGCCAGTAAGCGTGGAGGAGGATTTGTGTTAATTAGAAAAACTTGAGAAATGTAGTTTTAAATTTTTGTTATTTTTTACAATTGTAAATTATATTAATATGAATATTTGTATTGCAATCATTTGGTTATGAATTTTATTTCTCTCTTTTTTTTTACAGATTTGACTGATATGGGCAATGATTCATCAATCCTCAATGTTTGACGAAGAAAATGAGATTCCGGAGACAGGAGATGCACTAATGACTGATGATGATAAATTATGTTTGATGCTTCTTGTTTGATGTTTGATTTAGTTGTTTTTGATGTGATGAACATAAAATTATTATTGATGTTGAATTGAGTGATCTGGTTGATCACGGGGTACAAAAATTAAGGGGAGACTATTTTTTTTAAAAACTCAAATCTGAAAAAAAAAGTTGAAATTGAAGAGAGAAAAAATCAAAAAAATCGGGTAACCCGAACCCGAAATATCGGTTACCCGCAATTTTTGGGTACACGATAAATTTGGTCGGGTATCGGATATGTTCTGGGGGTACCCAACCGAACTTCTCGAATCCCGAAAAACCCGACCCGATCCCAGCCCTATGTATAAAGTAGGTTCAAATTATACAACTTTTTTCGTTGTAAATTGTTATTATATTTACGTCCCTAAGGCGGCAAAATAAACTATTTGCCCTAAATTTAGTAGTTCGAATTTGTGTTTGCCATATGGATGTCATTGCACGTAGGGCCTTTAACTCTCGAATGATTTGTCCAGTAATTCTTACATTGTTATTTAATTGAGATCTTACCATTAAATCATAAAAAACTAAATAGGACATCAATGATTGTGTCCCATGGGTGAAATTCAAAATTGATAGTTCCCACATGGGTGAAATTCAAAATTTAAAATAATTGCATATATATATATATATATATATATATATATATATATATATATATATATAGGACTTGGTGTACCCAATTTGTGGACGGATGTACATATTTTAACGTCTAATGTATAACAATTTTGACCAAATATCATGGTGTAACCTCTCATATTTATTTTTTGATTAGTATGAGGCTTAGTGATGCCACTATATAATGAAATAAAGTTCTGTCTATTAACATCTATAACTTTTAGTATAATGATAAAGAATTGATCTTAACAATATATAAACATATACATATCATTTATTTATGTAAATACATATACTGATATTTATTAAAGACAAAGTGAAAACTATTTTGCAAAGAGATGTGGTCGTTTACTTATGAGAAAATTACACATGTCTCTATTAAAAACTGATTTTGGTTCAGGTGATAATAAAATTGATCGCTTAAAACAACAACAATAGGCTGCATTTCGTTTTTTCTTTGTCCCAAATATATGGTCAAAGTGTCTATATTACTATATTTCTTCAATTCTTTTACCAATATACTCTATTTAAGTTGCATTATTATAATAAATTTATTTCACTAATTTTGGAAATGTAAATTATAAATTCTTATTTTTATTGGCCAAATCTTGGAAAGATATTTAATTATTGCTTATGGTTTCTATCAAATTTGATATTTGGAGTTCGCATTGCCAAAACAGTAATTATCTCGACTATTTGTGAAGATTAATATTATTAAATATATTAGCTACTTCCAATAAGTTTTTATGCACTATTCCTATTATTTATTTAAAACACTCGGTAAATAAGGATAAAATATGAAATTTGTTTGTATAATTGACTTTTCCAATAATATTTTTAATCTGTATGGAAAACAAATAAGCATATATATTTGTGACAAAATAAGTATATTATTCCTAATTGCATAATGGGAAAAATTGTATAAATTTATTTTCACAACTCTTAAGATCCAAAAACAATATCATCGCCACGAGTGTTTAGCTCGAGTGTCATCATATATCCCAAAATCATGATAAATCTTAAGTTGGAGACATGTTATTTTTCACCCCAGTTATTTTTTAAAAAAAACAATGTCATCATTAATTCCCTCACAGCACTATTTTTTATATGCTTCACTTACGACTAGAGGTGTCAAGTGGGCAGGCCATGAGGCCCGCACAGACACAGCACGCCACGGGCCGTGTCGGCATGGCTTGTAGGCACGAAACTTTTTTTTTTTATTTTGATCGGTAGCTTCGAATAGGGGTGTTCACCGGTTCGGTTAACCGACCGAACCGGGCTGAACCGAAAAAGTTCGGTTCAACCCGAACCGAACCAAAAAATCTCGGTTCGGTTTTTGGTTTTTTAACAATGTGTTTCAAGTATAATATAATTTATTTTGTTGTCCTATTTAAACTCGATTTTTTATATTAAATAACTCAAAATAACATTAGAAGTTCAAAATTAAAAGGTCAAATATTTAGAATTCATTTGAATCCAATGAATGATGTATTAGTGTTTGTATTTACGTTGAATTTTTATCAATTAGTCATACAATTTCAAAAAAAAAAAAATTTGAGAAATTTTTTTTTTAAAAAAAACTACGGTTAAAACCGAACCAAACCGAAACCGAACCGAAAAAGATCGGTTAAAACCGAAATCGAACCGAACTATTTCGGTTCGGTTTTGAAATTTCAAAATCGAAATTTAAGTTCGAACCGAACCGAATGAACACCCCTACATTCGAAGCAAATATATTTATTATATTTTAATGTTTGGCTTTACCAATCCATCAGCACAATAGTGACGATCCATCGGTAACGCCCACAAAATTTTTTAAAAATTAAAAAATTTGAAATGTGCCGTAGGGGCCGTACCGACCATACCTTTATTGAAAACGGGCCGACATGGCACGACCCATTTCCAAACTTTGTCGGCACGAGTAAACGCGACACGACCCGTTTGACACTTTCTATTTAGTATTTATTTCTGTGTTGCAATACTACATTTGATTCTATCTCTAGGCTTTGCGTATATTTCATCATCTAAATTTTACATAACATAAAATGGAAAAATTCAGAAATTTTAGATCCCAAAACATGGAATGAAAGAGCTTGAAGGCTCTAACGCCTTCACTCGACGAAGATAGCAATCTCCCAATATTTCATATAGCCAAAATAGTATTTAATTTAAAATTTTAGAACATCATGAGGATTGATTTGAATGCAAATGTTTATTATTGCCATTTAAATATTTCCTAAAGTTCAGAAATTTAAGTGCCTCTCTGTTTTCTTCTTTCATGAAATTCTTTCATGAAATGAAAATAAATCAAGCTCCCCACGCCCCCACCCCCCACATACACTCAGTAAAAGAAAGCAATCACAGGCACAGCCCAATTGCACTAACACAATTTACTTTCTCAATAGTCAATTCTAATCAAGACCCAATAATTATCGGTGTTCTTTCAATCAATCTCTCCTACCTACTCCCCCTTTTTACACACATTGTGCTTGAATTCCCATATTTCTCATCATTTTCATAAGGCTGAGAACTCAAAAAAGTGAAGCAAATTTAGTCAAATACCTTTTCAGTTTCCGGCTCCCACGTATCTGTCTTGAAGCCACCGTCAAGATTTTCGAACAAAAATGGCGTTGAAACAACCCAGTTCCCAAGGGCAAGCATGGTGATCCCAAAATCTGTTCCGTAAACTGATGCAGTCTGATTTTTCCTTCGTGGGTGATTTTTGTTTTGTATTTGTTTCAGGTTCTGCACCACAGGATTGCCCAGTGATGTTGCCATTGAAGTTGATGGCATGACTTTTCATCTTCACAAAGTGTGCTCTGAAGAACCCTAAAACTGAACATTCTTCGTTTTTTGTTTCTAAATTTATGATGATTGTTTATACTCTTGTTTGTTGTTTAGTTTCCTCTGATGGGGAAAAGCAGAAAGCTTCACGATATCATAACAGAACAAGAGAGGAACCGAACAACAAACAGATTCGCTACAATTCAAACTGTTTCTGAACAGAACCAGAGCAATGAAAATGATGAAGAAGAGGAAGAAATCCAAGAGGAGGACAACGAGGGTCAGTTTCATATCTCTCTCCCTAACTTCCCGGGCGGCTGCGAGGCGTTTGAACCCGCCGCGAAATTCTGTTACGGAGTGAAAGTGGACCTCTCCGCCACCAACGTCGCCGCACTGTGCTGCGCCGGAGAGTACTTGAAGATGACGGAAGAATACTCGGAAGACAACCTTATGTCTATTACTGAGAGATATCTTGCTAAGTCTGTACTTAAAAATATCAAACATTCGATAAAAACTTTGACATCCTGCGAAGGACTGTTGCCCATGGCGGAAAATCTGGGCATTGTCCAGAGATGTATTGAAGCCATTGCTACAAAAGCAGCAGCCACGGATGCCTCTCTGTTTGGTTGGCCGATAAACGGCGGAGCTGTGGACAGTAGAAGTGAAGCTGGCGCTAGGAGGAAGATATCGGATTCGTGGTTGGATGAGCTTGGATTTTTGAGTGTGCATATTTTCCAACGTTTGATTTTCGCCATGAAAGCTTTGAATCTGAGCGGAGATATTATAGAGAGCTGTTTGATGAACTATGCGAAGAAGTTTATTCCAGGAATTTCTCGCACAACAACACGGAAACCATCCGCATCTTCCAACCTTCCATCGGAGAATGAGCGCAGGGAGCTGCTGGAGACAATTATTACGAATCTCCCGATTGAGAAATGCTTGCTATCAAATTCGAACACGACGAGATTCTTGTTCGGATTGTTACGAACGTCGTACATTTTGAACGCTTCTCAGGCTTCCAGGCGAGCATTGGAGGAAAAAATTGGATCGCAATTGGAGCAGGCTACTTTAGACGATCTGCTGATTCCGAGCTATTCCTATTTGAACGAGACATTGTACGATGTTGACTGCGTGCAGAGAATTTTAGGTTATTTTCTACAGAGATTTGAAGAGAGACCAGTCTCCATAATTCAAGCCGATGAGGAAGAAGGCAGCAGCACAGGATGCGCTGCGTTTATGCAGGTAGGAAAATTGATCGACGGCTACCTATCGGAAATTGCCTCCGACGCTAATTTGAAGCCGGAAAAATTCTACGAACTCTCCATTACTTTGCCCGATCGTGCTAGAGTTTTCGACGACGGCCTTTATCGAGCCGTCGATGTTTATCTCAAGGTGAATTACCAATTCAATCTCGATTACTTTATCTGCATCTCTAAAATTCATACAATTTCACACTCTTTTCCTTCTCATAGGCGCATCCGTGGATATTGGAGACGGATAGAGAGAAAATATGTGGAGTTTTGGACTGCCAGAAGCTGACACTAGAGGCGTGCACTCATGCCGCGCAGAATGAGCGGCTGCCACTCCGAGCGGTGGTGCAGGTGCTGTTCATCGAACAACTTCAGCTCCGGAATGCCATCTCCGGCACAATTCTGGGCGGCGTAGGGACGGAGGGGGAGAATGAGGAACAGGAAATGGTTGAGAGGTCACGTGCGGAGGGGAACAGGGTGAGGGATAATCAGGTGCTGCGCGGGGACATGGATAGCATGAGGGAGCGGGTGCAGGATTTGGAACGTGAGTGCTCCATAATGAAGGCTACCATAGACAAAATGGACAATTCGGGCCCACGTGGAAACGTGGAGGGAGTTGGTTGGTGGTCGAAGTTTGGGTGCAAATTTAAGACTCAAGTGTGTGATTCACACGAACAAACGGTGGTGGAAGGCAGGAGACGCCGCTTCGAGCAACGCCGTGAATATTAATGGCCGCCCATGAATTCTTGTTCCATCGTTTTTTGCATTCTTATCTCATATATTATTATTATTATTATTATTATTTGTTTATAAATTAGTAAGTTTTGATTTGTGAATAATGAATTCGTGCATTATGGAAAAAAAGCCTAAAGAGAGACTTGAATTTATTATTCCTTAAAGGAGGAGTGAATCCTCTCCTGAACCCATGGGTAGATCTAAAAATCCGGAAATTAGGCAGCCTAAAAAGTGTGAATCTCACATTTATTTTACATGATTCATATTTTTAAAAAACATTTTTACACGTTTTGGGAGCTACTAGTCGTGACCTGAAAATGCATTCAATAGGTTTTTGACAACAAACTCTTGTGATTTTCTAAATTAGTCAATTTTTGTGGTTTAAAAATATACAGTTTATCTCCATTTGATTTTAAAATAGGTACTTTTTACCCCATATGATTTAAAAATAAACAGTTCACCCCAATATATTTTATGAATAGGTGGAAAACAGTTAATAAAAAACAGCGTAAGTTCGGTGATGGTTCCAATCGACCACCTAAAAAACCAGTTACTAAAGATGAAGGATTTCCTACCTCATCAATTGGTCCAATAATCCTTCACAAACCAATGACATATCACTGGTTGTGTGAAAGGGGCATTCACTTCTTGACGCGCGCACACAGGGTTCTGGGCTGAATTATCCCCAAGTGTGTAGTGTGACCAAACAACAGTCTACATTATCAAATGTCTTTGAGATCAGGAGATGAAATTCACCCGCTGGAGAATAGTGAAATCCTGGCCAAATAGGATCTTGGTCTGATAACATTTCATCACATGGTTGAGAAAATCAATTATTTAGAAAGAAGTATATTATACATATCAACAACCCTTTCCAAAGAATGTGTCTCGGTACACAAGACTCAAGCGTTGATTCTGAGTTTTTCAAACTTAAAAATCCAAATCGAAAACCCGAAAAAGAACATCAATCATGTGAAAACAGAACGGTGAATGATGAAACTGCTGGACATGGGCTTGAAAAGAAATGGTGGCCAAGAAACTCATAAACCATGCCACCATGTATAGTGGTCCTGTCTCTTGGAAATTCTTTTCATCATTTGCTGCAATTTCAGCTTTTTTCCCACCACATTTTACAACTAGTTTGTACCGTTTTTAGGTGCTTCTGGTGCTGTTGCCTTCTGTCATTTGATCAATCTTGGTGAATTGGTTCATGGGATTTGATTCTTGATTTCTTAGTGGTATTACTTTACAATTTTTCCATGCAAAAACTTGAACTTTCGGTCCACATGCACCAAGGGGCTTTGCACCCTTGGCATTGGAATACAGATATCTGTTACGTGTAATGGTTGAGTTGTTATTAAATTTGTTAGGTTATCAAATGGTAAAGTAGTTAATTTTGATGACAACAAACAATTATATTTGTATTTTAACAACAGACTTCCCCTGTTACAAGTTCCAACTATTTTAGTCTTGTTGCTGCTTGCAGCAATATTATGCGACCCAAAAGATTATCTGAATAAGTGGTAGAGCTGTTCGATAGTGCTCATACAACTACAAGGCTTACCTACATAGTTTTGGCCCCAGGTACGGCAACATGAGATAGAAAATAGCGAAAAATGAAGAATAAAATGGACACCAGAATTTACGTGGAAAACCCCTAAAAATTATTAGGGTAAAAATCACGGGCAAGATGAAAAGATTCCACTATAATATTTTGTGGGTTACAACATCTCTCTATCTTTCAAAGAGAACAACACTCTCAATATAAGAAAAAACTACCTCACAAATATTATAGAATACACACTCAAATGTAGAGATATGAGAGAACACTCTGAAATGGAATGAATGAAATGAAATCAAAAGAGCTCTATTTATAGGGTTGAAGATGTGCATTAAATGCACATCCGCCAACCACCAACCGCCAACTTCCAATCACCAGCTGCCCTCAAACAATGAGGACAGTCGGTCAACATTTCTCCCACTTGGAGATTTTATTGAGAATCAAGTACATCTCCACACCCTTCAATCTTGCCTTACCCCGCTGCTTACGTTTTTGCTAGGCCACTTGAGGATCTGCACCACTCAAACTTATCAGCATTAACTGGTTTTGTCATAAAATCAGCTATGTTTCCTTCGTATGAATTTTCTGCATATCCATATGAATTTTCTGCATATCCACACTTCAGTCCTCCACTACTTCACGAACAAAGTGAAATTGAACGCCAATGTGTTTAGTCCTAGAATGAAAGGCTGGATTCCTTGCAATGTGCAAGGCACTCTGACTGTCACAAAACAAAGGAACTTTCTCTTGTTTATGGCCAATCTCCTCCAATAGCCTTTGAGTCCATATCGTCTCCTTGCAAGCTTGAGTAGCTGCCATATATTCTGTCTCCGTTGTAGATAAAGCTACAACTGTCTGCAGTTTTAAAACACAGCTTACTGCCCCTCCTACAAGTGTAAACACATACCAGTAGTAGCTTTTCTTTTATCTGGATCACCTGCATAATCTGAATCCACATAGCCCCTGAGTTTAAAATCTGATCCTTCATAACATAATGCAGCATCCGAGGTACCCTTAATGTATCTAAGGATCCTCTTAACTGTATTCCAATGCTCTCTTCCAGGATTAACCATGTACCGACTGACTGCTCCCACTGCTTGTGCAATGTATGGTCTTGTACAGATCATAGCGAACATTAAACTTCCCACCGCTGATGCATATGGTACTCGAGACATTTCCATCCTCTTCGCTTCACTGTTAGGACACATATCAGATGATAACTTGAAGTTAACAAGAAGAGGGGTAGATATTGGCTTACAATCTTGCATGTTGAAGCGTTGTAAGATTTTCTTCAAATAGTTTTTCTAGGAAAGCCAAATCTTTCTGTTACTTCTGTCTCGGTGAACTTGCATCCCTAGAATCTTGTTTGCTGGTCCCAAGTCCTTCATATCAAATTCCCTAGCCAATTGTGCCTTTAATTCTTGGACTCGAACTTTGTTGGGGCCTGCTACCAACATATCGTCCACGTACAACAACAAATTGATGTAATCATTGTCCCCAGATCTCTTGTAATATGCACAAGGATCTGCATTAAGTCTGTTGTACCCAAAGCTCATGATATAAGAATCAAATCTCTTGTACCAACACCTCGGCGCCTGTTTGAGACCGTCCAGAGATTTGTTCAACCTGCAAACCAAGTTCTCTTTGTCTATTTCAGCAAAATCTCCTGGTTGGAGCATATAAATTTCTTCTTCAAGATCTCCATGAAGAAAAGATGTTTTCACATCTAGCTGCTCTAGATGTAGGTCAGACACCGGACATAATGCCAATACTACTCTGACTGTTGTAAGACGAACCACAGGAGAAAATATCTCATTGAAGTCGATACCTTCTTTCTGAGCATATCCTTTCACCACCAATCTTGCACGATATCGCTCCACTTGGTTATTGCCATTACGTTTGATTTTATAGACCCATCTATTATCGATGGCTTTCTGTCCTCGTGATAGTGTAACAAGATCCCAAGTTTTATTCCGGTACAATGCCTCCAATTCTTCCTGCATAGCTTGCATCCATAGGGATATATCCGAACTTCGAGAAGCCTCCTGGAAACTCGATGGCTCACCATCCTCTGTCAGCAAGCAGTATGCAATATTGATTTCAGTATCATAATCTGAAAACCAAACTGATGGTCTCCTATCGTGAGTAGACTGCTGAACTTTGAGAACCTCTGA
This sequence comes from Haberlea rhodopensis, assembly GCA_907163345.1. Lineage (NCBI taxonomy): Eukaryota > Viridiplantae > Streptophyta > Magnoliopsida > Lamiales > Gesneriaceae > Haberlea > Haberlea rhodopensis. The sequence goes on along the minus strand of CAJQUN010000022.1, from coordinate 3,594,951 downwards.
CTCATCTGGTTCTTGTTCATCGTGCTCTGGTAATACATCAGAAGAAACTTGACCTTCTTCTGTCTTATTTTCCACCTGAATTGTAGTAGTATCTGAATTTAGTGTGCATTTGTCTCCCTTCACTTTATCTTCCTCGAAGATAACATTCCTGCTGATAATAAGTTTGTGGGTAGTGGGATCCCACAAGCGATACCCCTTAACACCATCAGCATAGCCCAAGAAGATGCACTTTCTGGATTTTGAATCCAACTTTGATATTTCATGTTCGTTGTACAAAACGTACACCGGACTTCCAAATGTATGTAGCCGAGAATAATCCGCTGGCTTGCTAGTCCACACCTCCATTGGAGTCTTTAGATCAATCGCTATGGAGACCGATTGATAATATAACTAGCGATTTTGACTGCTTCTGCCCCAAATGACATTGGCTAGACCCGCAGTCTTCAGCATATCCCTTGTTCTATTCATCCACTCCGCCACTCCATTCTGTTGAGGCGTGTAAGCCATTGTGAATTGCCTTTTAACCCTCTTGTTGACAATATGCATCAAATTCATCACTGGTATATTCTCCTCCATTGTCACCCCTCAAACACTTGATCTTCTTTTCAGAGTCAAGTTCAACCCACGCTTTGAACACTTTGAAGACTGGAAAAACATCTGATTTCTTCTTGATAGGATACACCCAGCATCTTCTAGATAAATCATCAATGAACGAGACAAAGTATCTAGCTCCTCCTACGGATACAACTAGTGCTTGCCAAACATCAGAATGAATCAGCTCCAATATACCGCTGCTTTTGGCAGTAGATGTGCTAAACTTTAGTCTATGTTGTTTACTAGTAACACAATGCTCACAAAAGGGTAGAGACACTTTTGTAAGCCCCGACAGCAGCTTCCGTTCCGAGAGAACCTTCAACCCTCGTTCTGACATATGCCCGAGCTTCCTATGCCATAACACTGTTAATTTTTCTCCCGAACTAGTCGATGCAACAACTAGTTTTGCCTCTTTGTGTGTTTCCCCCAGAAGTACATACATATTCTTGTAAGCCTTTTCCGCCTTCAATACCACAAGCCGCATTTCACAATCTTCATGATCCCATTTTCGATATGGGTCTTGCACCCGATATCGTCCAATTGTCCCAAAGACAAAAGATTTTTTGTCAGACCCTTCACGTGTCGTACCTCATGTATGGTGTGAATAGTACCATCAAATATTTTAATTTTGATGGTTCCTACCCCAGCGATTTCCAAGGCATGATCATTTCCCATGAATACAGATCCTCCTGAGACTGGTTCATACTGGTAGAACCATTCTCTCCGAGATGTCATGTGCCACGTTGCTCCTGAATCCATTATGCATGTGTCATAAAATATTTGCCTAACTTCCATAATAGTTACTGCTTCGCTGAATAGTATTTCTCCACCGTCTAAGGTACTGCCAACATTTCCTTGAGAATCTTTCTCGACACTCTTCTTACTTGTACAATCTTTCTTGAAGTGCCCTTTACCACCACATTTATAGGAGTAAAAATCCTTCTTCTTACTTCTGGATTTGGATCTACCATACTTGTGGCTCCCACTGTAGTCACGCTCCGTCGATCTTCCTCTCATCATCGGCAAAGCCTCTGCATGCTTCGAACTTGCCAACTTGTCTTCCTTGTTCTTGCGCCTACTTTCCTCTTCAAGAACCGTGGCTGCAACATTATTGAAGATTAACATATCATTAGTGATATTGTTGGTTAGATTGATGATGAGTTGATCGTATGAATCCGGTAGGCTTTGAAGTAGAAGCTCCACACGTTCAACTTCCTCTATTTTATGCCTCAAGTAGTGAGTTGGGCAAATAGAGTATTCAATGTATTGATATGGTCGGTCACTGATGAGGATTCCGACATCCGAAGAGTATAAAGCCTTCTCTTTAAGAAAATATTGTTGTGTAGTGACTTGGCCTCGTATAGGTTTGTCAAAGTATCCCAAATATCTTTGGCATTTTTCTTTTCAGCAATACTTGACAAAACTTCACCTGCTAGAGCCAAATGTAGATTGGCAATAGCATTACCGTTCATCTCATTCCATTTTCATTGTCCATGCCCTCCTTCGGTCTATCTCCAATAGCCGCCAAGCAACGATCTTTTCGTAGACTGGTTGCATCTTTATTTTCACAACATGAAATTGCTTCCATTGAATTTTTCAATCTCGAAACGTGCCGCCATTTTGACAATAATAAAATTGCCTCAATAACAAATATCTCAAAAATCTTTTCTGATGTGGAAGATCAGTCAAGGCTGCAACCACATAGCATACTTAGATTTTTTAAGATTTTTACAACGAGGCTCTGATACCACTTGTTGGCCCCAGGTGCGGCAACATGAGATAGAAAATAGCGAAAATGAAGAATAAAATGGACACCATAATTTACGTGGAAAACCCCTAAAAATTATTAGGGTAAAAACCACGGGCAAGATGAAAAGATTCCACTATAGTATTTTGTGGGTTACAACATCTCTCTATCTTTCAAAAAGAACAACACTCTCAATATATGAGAAAACTACCTTACAAATATTATAGAATACACTCAAATGTAGAGATATGAGAGAACACTCTGAAATGGAATAAATGAAGTGAAATCAGAAAAGCTCTATTTATAGGGTTGAAGATGTACATTAAATACACATCCGTCAACCACCAACCATCAACTTCCAACCACCAGCTGCCCTCAAACAATGAGGCCAGCCTGTCAACAGATAGATGGGTAGAACAAACCTAATGAACTATTTAAAAGAATTCCTATTTGACATTGGTTAGTTTTGCCTGTAATTATATGCACATTATTCGGGAAAGAGCCAAGCCGTATGAAACCACAAAAGTGTTGCTTGGCCAGATATACTACTTGAGAGCATTTATAAAAGATTAACGAAAAACGGAACCCAAATTTTAAGAAGATTTTCAGATTTTTAGAGTTTGATTCAACTGAAGAGACAACCGCTCACATATAAGAGTAATCAGCATATCAATGTTCGATGCTATAATCAGGGTAATACACAGTCAAAGTAATAGTATTACACCGTTTGGTACATTGATAAGAGTGCGATTGAGCATATTTTTGAAGTACTTATCTCTCTCTTATCACATCTCATTCATTTCACATCTCATTCATTGTACCAAACTGTCTTAGGGTATTAAGGTATTAAATACTCAACTAACTATATAGATATATATTTAGTGCTCAACTAATTGGCTAGTTGCACTAGACTGGTGAAATCCTTTTTGAGCGCAATATTATTTAAGTAGAAAAATTCAATTTTCGAACCTCTATACAAATCTCTATATTACGTATTTTACTTTCTTTAATCATTATCTAATTATTCATCCGATTGAGTATTTTAGATGTGTTTTGCTTTCCATTTACATGTTGTCCCCCTGCCATTCTCTAATAATACTTATATCACATCTTGTGAAGAAATCTAATATAAAACATTAACTAACAACTCAAAAATATTTATGCTAGAATTAAAAAAAAAAGTATTATCGATTGGTCGGGATATATCTTGGAAAGTAATTAGTGACTCTTGCATATGCACAATAATTTTTTTGTCATATTATAATAATAATAAAAATATATTTTTCACAGAGGCAACCTTTAAGAAATCTCTAACCCTAGCGTTGCTACAATGCTGCACCAATGTAACTATTATGAATTGATCTCCTTCAATTCCATGCTACAAGATTATTTACGTGAGTTTGCAAGAATTATGCCAGAACAATTTGGCTAAATGTTATTCTCTGTACTAGATGAATTCACCATATACTATGAAATGTGATCCCCAATCGACTTAACCAATAACATGTCCAGATTACGTGTTGGTGCAGTAGACAACTGAAAAATGATAAAAATGACAGAAAAATGATCGTAAACCAGGAACAAAGATGACTGACAATCAAGAACGAACACATGACTATTTTACGTGGTTCGACCAAATCATTGCCTACTTTCACAGGGTGGACGATATTATTGATTCAATCAAGTCTCAAGATACAATAGAATACACAGTTATATCGATTGGAATTCACCCAAGATCGACTTCTATGCGTCCAATGGATCTCCCTTGAATTCCCTTTTGTGATTGCCTCTCGTATCTTTTCCTTTGAGCTAAGCCTACTAAATTACCTTTCTGGAAATATTCTTGTCAACTCTTGTGTATGATTCGTTCCACAGCCTCTGCGTGTATAATCTACTAGTTACTTTGGCACCACACAAGGAGCGATGCTAGTGGTCAGACTATTTGGTCTTCGTTTATCGAGTTTCACGTTTTTCAAAGGCTATTTAATCTTATTCTTTACGTGGCTGCATAGGTTGTTCTTAATGAGGAAATTGGTCAGTGTGAGATTGATTACATTGAATCAACCACGTTGATTGAGCATCATTACTTCCGATATGGTATCTTGAAAGCGTTCAAAAATTGGACCTAGATAAATTAAGTTTCTTCAAAAGAGAATTTATATGCACCGTTGTTTTTTTGCCAGATTTAGTTGAAAAGTTGTTTTGGAAGTGATAACTTCCCACAATTTCCTCTAAAAAGAGGGTACTTAGGGGCCGATACCACACGTTGAACATTAATTCGGCCTAGTCCGCTGAACAAGAAGCAATCAATTCAGTCCAATTCCGTGTTAAAAGACGAAAATGGGCACCTTTAAAAGCCGTGGACGATTTTTGAGGGAACCATTGAACCTTAATTATTTCTCATAAAAATCAACAATTCAAATTTCTTTTCTCCCTAACCAATTTCACAGTGCAAGTAATATCTGTTAGTTCCGGACCTTATCGATGAGATTTTAAAGATGACAAAACATATCAGATCGGATCGAGAGAAATCAGAATGACCAGATCAATCGCTCAAAACAGATCAAGCTGATGAGGCATATTACATATCAGACTGGATCGATAGAAAACAGACTGACTAGATCGAAGCTTCAGACCGATCTCAACCTATATCAGATCAAAGCAGTCAAGGATGAATAAAGATTGGTTCTTCAGTCCGAATCATTAACGGCTATTTATTGAAGCATTTAATGTCGCAATTAATGCTGAAAAAGACCTTAGACTGAAGATTACCATAAAGGGTAAGAAGACAAAGAAGAGCTTACCTGACAGTCGCCGAAAGCATGAACTAGAATGGCAAGTACCTTAAAGAAGAAGACTGTAGCTTACTCAGAGTATAAGCAGAGTCAAAAGTTGCATATTAAGGGAATAATATCGTTGGTACATGCAACTATAAAAGGATGCATCAGAAGATCTCAAGCGGACTCTCGCTGATCAATCGAAAAACGCACAAGAAAGCAAAACAGCACAAGCTTACAAGCTCAGAAGCTCTCGAGCTGAAATTCTTCTTAAGCACGAATACATTGTAATATTTGATCATTTAGGATCACTGTGTGCATACACAGAAGTCTATCTTGTGTATTCTGTATTGAAAGATAGAAGTGAGAAATTATTGTAACTGTCAGACAGAGTGTGTCTGAACAAATCGAGTGACTAGGAGTTTCAGTCTGGTAGTGAGGTAAATCCAGCTGAATCGGGTTTGTACAACAGGATTGTATAAATCAAAGTCTTCTAGTGGAAACCTTCCTTAATTGGAAGAAGGGAAGACGTAGAAGGATTACACCACCTTCGAACTTCCAGAAACATATTCTGTGTCTTATCATTCTGTACTCGTTCTGTTATTCAAAGCTATCGAGTCGTTCTTACTAATTTGATAATAGACCGTTCCGCACTAAAACATTCAGTGGTCTGTTCTGCAAAAGAGTTGATTAAGAAACAGATTTCGTCTCACTAATCCGAACGAAATCACAAGGGATTAATTTTTAATATGAGTGTTCATTCACCCCCCCCCCCCTAAACACTCCGGACCGATCCTAACAATATCTCTCCGTAAACTTACATTTTCTCGCAATCTGTAAATGTGACACTGGGCAAGGATAAATCAGCAACTTCAACCAGGAATACTTGTAAATCAGGGCAAAACTTTTACGATTTATGGTAAATATTTATTCCTATATTAAATTTTGTTTTAGTTTTTAGTTTTTTTTTTGCATTCTTCGCTCTGATGATGCCAAGGGTTTGTGTTTTTAATGTTTTGTGCGTGCATGGTGCACAATTAAAAATTTTAGTTGTAAACGATTAAAATTGAATTGTTGTGCATGCATGGTGCACAATTAAAAATTTAGTTGTACACGATTGAAATTGAATTGTTGTGCACGATTAAAATGTTTATTTGTGCACGATTACATTTTTTTGTTGTGCACGATTAATATATTAAGTTGTGCACGATTATTTGTGTTTAATGTGCACGATTATTTGTGTTTAACGTGCACTGATTCGTGAAGGTACAGACTGTTGATTGGCTAGGTATCAATGCACGATTGAACTTATAAATCGATGAACGCTTAGTTTGTTCATTGTGCACGATTAAATAAATAGATGATGCACGATTAAAATCTATTGTTGTGCACAATTAAAATTTTAGTTGTGCATGATTAAAATTGAATTATTGTGCACGATTAAAATGTTTAGTGGTGCACAATTAAAATCTTTTGTTGTGCACGATTAAAATTTTGAGTAGTTGAATTTTGAATAGGGTGAATGATTAAATTTATTATGGGATGCACGTTTTGTTTTTTTGGGTGATGCGCGATTTAATTAAGTAGGGGATGCACGATTAATTGTGAACTTATGCACGAATAATTTAATAACTGATTTATGACATGGATAATTGAAGATGCACGATTGTTTGTAACAGTGGGTGCACGATTGGATTACTGAATGGCTGCACGATTATTTTGTTGTTCGTGCACTACTAATTAAGATATTGAATTTATTTTGTTCTTTGTGGACGATTGGAATTTACATTAAAGTGCACGTGTGTAAATGCACCATGTTTAATATTTACGTATGTTAATATGTGGAATACACAAATCAAAATCAAATTCATAATATTATGATTTATTTCAGATTATCGATCGATGGACTATTGTTGTGAATAGAGACATGGAAAAGAAAAAACAGAGGAAACATGGCTTCATTTTTTACAGCCTCTGTTGAGTAATGTATTTCAACTTACAATTAAAAAAATTCGACTGTCATATATTTTAATTTTTAAACTTTCCCAGCAATACATTATACGTTGTATGAAAAGTGATCTTACGCCCGAGGAAGCCGAGAACAACAAGGCGATCGCTGAAATGCACATATATAAGAAGCTACCAGAAGCAATGTTGTACATATTTCTAATATTCCCAATAAACACATATGAGAAAGAAGACCCACAAACAACTGCTGGATATCACTGGACACTCCTTGCATTTGATAATCATGAATGCATATGGATGCATTACAATTCCATGAGGCCACCACACAGAGAGTCTACAGACTATTTTTTCGAGAAGGTCAAGATATTGGTGAGATATACTGAAAGTAAAAGTAGTTTTACTTTTTATGTCGCTGATTATGTTACTTATATAATGTGAATTCAACTTCAAATACAGAAGGACTACGTTAAAGAAAAGATGCATAAGATCATCATGGAGTGTCCAACCACCAGAGGTGTCCAGTACAACCCTAGTGAAAAATTTTACCCAATGCAATCATATAAAGAAGCGGCACAACAAACGGGGCACCGTAGATTGTGTTGTTTTTGTCTGCATGAATATGGAGCATTTAATGACAGACAAACATGTACCTAAGCAAACAAAGGAAGACTTAAGTTCCATGTACAGAGCTAAGATGGTGACCATGATAGTCGAAGCTAATCATTGAACAAGTAGTTAAACCTACATATGTATATATTGTAAAAACTTAAAATTGTAAAGGTATTTGATTGAAATATAATGAATTTAGTTTGTTGTTTATGCACGATCAGTTAAAAATATTTAATTTAATTTATTGTATAAAAATGATTGAATTTATTAATGGGTGCACGACTGAAATTTAAGTGGGAGCATGATTGAGATTTTGAGTGGATGCACGATTAATTGTGTTCTTCTGCACTAATAATTGTATAACTGATTCGTGACAGGGATGGTTGAAGATGCACGATTGTTTTTGTTGTTTCTGCACGACTAATTAAAAGACTGGATTTATTTTTTTCTTTTTGTGCACAATTGAAATTTTGATTATGGTGCACAATTGAAATTTTGAATAAGATGCACGATTAAATTTATTATGTGATGCACGATTTTATTTATTAGGTGATGCACGATTAATTGTGTTCCTGTGCACGAATAATTTAACAACCGACTCGTGACATGGATGATTGAAGATGCACGATTGTTACTGAGAGTGGATGCCTGAATGGATTTATTAATGTGTACACGATTAGTTTTGTTGTTTGTGCACGACTAATTAAAAACTGGATTTATTTTTTCTTTTTGTGCACAATTGAAATTTTGAATATGGTGCACGAGTAAATTTATAAGTGGACGCACGATTTAATTTATTATGTGATGCACGATTCTATTTATTAGGTAGTGCATGATTAATTTTGTTCTTGTGCATGAATAATTTAATAACTGAGTCGTGACATGGATGAATGAAGATGCACAATTGTTGCTGATAGTAGATGCCTGAATGGATTTATGAATGGGTGCACAATTAGTTATGTTGTTTGTGCACGACTAATTAAAAGACCGAATTTATTTTTCGTTTTGTGCACAATTGAAATTTTGAATAGGGTGCATGATTAAATTTATTAGTGGATGCACGATTTAATTTATTATGTGATGCACGATTTAATTTATTATGTGATGTACGATTAATTTTGTTCTTATGCACGAATAATTTAATAGCCGATTCATGACAAGGATGACTGAAGATGCACGATTGTTTTCGAAAGTGGGTGCACGATTGGATTTATGAATGGGTGATGATTAGTTTTGTTGCTCGTGCACGACTAATTAAAAGATTGAATTTAGTTTATTTTTGTGCACGATTGGATATATGAATAGGTGCACTTTCTGCACGATTAGATTTCAGGAGCGCGATGGGAAATTTGAGATGGTGCACAATTGTATTTTCGAACATAAAACAATTAAAGTTTCCGATCAAAACTAATGTATGAACAAATAAATTATACCCAGAGAAATTATGTAAGTCATGCATCAAGAAATATGTTCCTTACAAGTCTTCCTATTATGACCATATTTACGACAACGACTGCGCACTTGTCTACTGGTTTCACCTCTCGATCTAATTCTTCGCTTCTTTGGACGAGTAGGTTGCCTTTTTGTTTGAGGAGGTAAAATATTTGTTCCAAAATCATGTGGAAGAAAATCTACATTCCGACATCTAGGAATCGGAAAAATAACTCCTTCATAGCATGATCTGTAGGTATTCTAATGAAAATATTTGTCAACAACTTCATGAATGAGCAATTTATTCCTCCTTAACACACCAACTGCATGAGGACATGGGAATCCATTCAGCTGCCATAGGTAGCAAGTACATGTCTGCTTATCAAGGTGCACAGTAACTGAAGGGTATGCGAATACTTCAAAACAAGAATCATATGACATCTTCACATTCCATGTGCGAGCCATGTTTTCATAAGAAGACCATCTCTTCTCCATCCTAGCACACAAAACATAATTCCATCGTGCCGCCTTTAACCTCCTATTACAAAACAAAACCATCAGCTTCACTCGGATACAATCCACCATGTGAGTGATAGGCAGGCCCCTCGTTCTAAAATCCATGAGTTGAATGATTCAGCTGCATTTGAATATGTCTTTCCATATCGCAAGCCAGTTGAGTAAGTGTAATGCCTCGATTTATGTTATATGCGTGTGATATGATTATGGTGTAATTATATCACGTGGCGGTATGATATTGGGGGTTCGGGTGGAACTTTAATACATGTATAGTAGAATATACCATTGGTGTACATGTAGCATGCATTTGAAGGTGCATTAGAATGTACATGTGAGTTGCATTTCATAAGATGTGTGATATGAGTTTGAAGGGAATTACATGTGTATGTGAATTTACTTGCAATTGGAATTTGAATTTGGGGTTCATTTCATGTACATGTTAGATAACATGTTATTAACTCCAAACAATATGATAACAAGTGGTTAGAGAAACTAATGACCTTATATCAAGGTGCTTTAGGGAAGAGAATCACATAGTACTCACTTTACACCTACTAAAACACTACCAAGCTTCTCTCCATCTCTTTCAACTTTCTTGTGGTTTAAGCTTGGGATTCACTTGTAAATTGAGCTAGGAAGGTGTGTGAAGTGCTTTCTTACTATTTTGGTAAGAATTTCATGGTTTTACACTTGAATTATGTAATTGGTATTGATTTATGTGAAGGGGAAATATCAATTATTGATGCTTAGAATCATAACTTGTTTCTTTGCCAAGAATTGGATTCTAGGATGTTAGGAACATGTTTATATGATACTAGGGAGTGCATGAATCATGGTTACATGATAGGAAATGAGTTGTGTAAGAAGTACCATGAAGATAAGCTCAAAATCGCCATTTTCTCTTTTTTTTCTGATCGCGCCGATCGATCGGCATGTGATCTCGATCGATCGCCGCGAACAGTAAAGTTTTAAGGCGGTTTGAGCATGAGGCGATCGATCGGTGAATTGAGGCGATCGATCGGTGAGCATGTGGCGATCAATCGGTGATTTTGTTCGATCGATCGGTGAAGAGTGAACAGTTCAGCGATCGATCGAGAATTTGGGGCGATCGATCGGTGATGGCAGAATGTTGAAAATTTTTATATTTTTGTAGAATTTGATTTTAATGCCTATGATAACATGATATATTGTTGGCATTGTTGTAGCATCATCTCAGGGGACAGGACAACGAGGCACTTAGCCAGTGACGCCTAATTTATCTCGTTTGTGTCGTCGTACAGGTACGTGTTGACGTACGGAGTATAGATATGATGTGATGATGATGTTATGGTTTTGATATCATATGATTTATGTTATCTTGTGTCATATGATTGGTCGTTCATATGCATGTTCATACATGAATTTCATATGATTGGGAAGGATGCCTTGATAGATATGTGTATATGCTTTGGTGAGATCAATGCCTCGATAGATATGCCTGGTGTGGTATATGCTTTGGCTGGGATCGTTGCCACGAGAGATATACTACATATGCTTTGGCTTGAGAGATATACACTTGGTGTGGGTATATGCTCTGGCTATTATCACAGATGAGCATGGTACTATGATATGTGCTGCTAATATGAAGATGTGATGTGGTTCCACTGACATATTGAGCTGAATAGGCATATCATATGGGGCTCGTGATAATAGGGTAATTGTTGAGACATGTCATGACATAGTGCATTTGTGGATGCATGATACAGAACATTCACGTATTGATGATTTATTTGTGCTTTATCATTGATATTGATATTGTGGTTTGATATTGCACTGAGATATTTGTTATCTATACTCATTGTGTGAATGTTTCTGTAGGGACTCATAAACGTGGGGAGCGTGAGTCATGATTTCCGCTGCGAGGGGAACCACTGCCTAGGGGTTATCTTAGAGTAGGTTGTTACTTGTACATTTGATGTATAGTTGATTAGGGTTTTGTAAACCTTGTAACAACTTAACTAGTAAGATAATCTAAATTAGTGCATGTTATTACTTAATTCAGACTCACATATGTATGCTTAATTGAATACATAATGGATTAAGTAACGAGGACCCCACATTAGTGGTATCAGAGCAGTGGTTCGAGAACGGGGTGAACATGGGTAGAGGAAGTGTGTGAGAGAGTTACCTAAACACTTTGTGAATGGTAATAGCATGTTAGGTTTTGGAATATGATGTTATTCTAACATGTTATATACTTGTGAATGTTATTGTTAACCCTTGTTATACAGCTATGACAGACAGAGGGTATCATGAGGATGTTGGGGATGCCCTGAGTGGCAATGCTAGTGTGAGGATGGTGTATGTGCCACCACCACCAATTGAGCAAGGACCAGTGGAACAGGTACTGTTGCCTGGAGAATTGACTTTGACGCAGTTTTTGAGTTATCAGCCACCCAGGTTTGAGGGGACTGAATCAGGGGAACTGGCAGAGGAGTGGCTGGAACGTGTGGAATAGATCTTTGTGTCAGCACCATGTGCTAAGACAGCTTGGTTACGTTTAGCTGAATTCCAGTTAGCCAAGAAAGCTATGATGTGGTGGAAGTCCACAGTACTTGAGTTGAGGGCTCAAGGACATACAGTTAACTGGGATGTGTTTCGAACGAAGTTCCTGGAGCATTATTTCTCTGTTGCTGCAAGGCAGAGGAAAGAGGATGAATTTACAAATTTGAGACAGGGAGCAATGACAGTATCTGATTATGCTGTGCATTATTCTTCTTTGCTCTGGTATGTGCCACATATTGCTGTGAACACCAAAGCTAAGATCAGACAGTTTGTGAAAGGGTTGAGGCCTGAATTGTTTGATAGGGTAATGTCCAATAACCCTACATCATATGAAGAAGCGTTGACTAGAGCTGAGATGGCTGAGATTGCTGTAGGGGTATATACAGATGTTGGACAAGCCCAACCACCTACATCGGACAGTATGAGACCTAGAGGGGAATCATATAAATCACCATGAGGTGGTGCATCTTCATCTAGGTTTAGTGGAAAACGTTTTGGACCACGGAAAGGGGATGACCGAAAATCTAAGGGACAGTCCCAAGGAAGTAGTAGTAGTAGTGGACGAGGATTACACTGTTTTAAATGTGGAGGGCCACATTATCAAAGAAATTGTCCACAGTTTGATACGGTAGTTTGTTTCCGTTGTGGGAAATCAGGACATGTGATCCGTGATTGTCCTCAAGTGGGTGGACAACAGAGGAGAGGACCCATGTCAGAGAATACAGTGCAGCAGAGACCACAGGGTGTACCACAGTCTGGTGGAGGACAGAGGGCAGGAACACCTCAGGCTCAGGTGTATGCACTGAACAGGGAGGAAGCAGAGGCAGCTCCTGATACTGTGATAGCGGGTAAGTGTACTTTATTTACTTATCCTGCTTTACTGTTGATTGATACTGGTGCATCACATTCTTTTATTGCACAAGCGTTTATTGATCAGTATCATATATGCTCGTCTCCACTGTTGATGCCTCTTTATGTTTCGACACCCATGGGAACTACTGTGAGGACTTGTCAGAGTGTGTCTGATTGTGCTATTCAGTTTGAGTCTGACTATGGCCTACAAGCTGATTTGATTGTGTTAGACATGTCAGATTTTGATTGCATCCTTGGAATTGATGTATTGAGTAAATATCAATCTGTTGTGGATTGTAGTCAAAAGATTGTGAAATTTCAGTCTGATACTGGCAATCAATGGTTATTCTATGGCCAGGGATCGAGGGCAAAGATTCCTTTGATATCAGCAATCCGAATGTCGCGTTTGTTAGAACGTGGACATGCGGGTTATTTGATTTATGCCCTTGATATCACGAAACAGAAACTAGAAAGGAAAGTGGAGGAGATACCAGTGGTTGCAGAATATGCGGATGTGTTTCCAGATGAGATACCTGGATTCCCACCGAGTTGAGAAGTGGAATTTGGTATTGATTTGATACTTGGTACTTCTGCAATTTCACGGGCTCCTTATCGGATGGCACCAACTGAATTGAAAGAGTTGAAAACTCAATTGCAAGACTTATTGGACAAGGGGTACATACGTCCTAGTGTATCGCCTTGGGGTGCTCCGGTTTTATTTGTGAAGAAGAAGGATGGGACAATGAGATTGTGTATTGACTATAGACAGTTGAACAAGGTAACGATAAAGAATAAATATCATCTTCCTCGTATTGATGATTTGTTTGATCAGTTACAGGGATCAAAGATTTATTCTAAGATTGATTTGAGGTCAGGATATCATCAAATACGTGTGAGAGAGGGTGATGTACAGAAGACAGCATTCAGAACTCGTTATGGACATTATGAGTTTCTGGTAATGCCATTTGGAGTGACAAATGCTCCTGCTGTCTTTATGAGTTTAATGAATCGGGTTTTTCAGGAATACCTTGATCGATTTGTCATTGTCTTTATCGATGATATACTGATCTATTCACGGAGTGATGTAGAACATGTTCAACATTTGCATATGGTATTGCAATTGTTGAAGACACATCAGTTGTATGCCAAACTCAGTAAGTGTGAGTTTTGGTTGACTAATGTCGGCTTTTTAGGACATGTTATTTCCGAGGAAGGTATATCAGTCGATCCAAAGAAAGTGGAAGCAGTGTTGACTTGGTCAGCACCTATTTCTGTGCCAGAGATTCGTAGTTTCTTGGGTTTGGCTGGATATTATAGACGAATCGTTGAAGGATTTTCAGCAATTGCCAAACCATTGACACATTTGACACAGAAGGGAGTATCATTTCAATGGTCAGAGGCTTGTGAGTGTAGTTTTCAAGAATTAAAACATCGATTGACTACAGCTCCAGTCTTGATCATTCCATCTGAGCATGACAGGTTTGCAGTATATACTGATACATCTTTACTTGGTTTGGGTTGTGTATTGATGCAGGACAAACATGTAGTGGCTTATGCATCACGACAGTTGAAGCCACATGAAATGAGATATCCAGTGCATGATCTGGAATTGGCTGCCATTGTTTTTGCATTGAAGATATGGCGACATTATTTATATGGTACGTCTTTTACCATATACACAGATCATAAAAGTTTAAAATTTCTATTCACTCAAGCAGAGTTGAATATGAGACAAAGGAGATGGATGGATCTGTTGAAAGATTATGATTGTGAGATCGAATATCATCCAGGAAAAGCTAATCTTACAGCAGATGCCTTGAGTCGAAAGGTACATCACACGGCTGATGAGGTGATTCATTTATCCGCATTGATGACTTCTTGTTGTACTTTGGGTTATGATTTTGATATGGAACTAGTGCCAGTAAGGGTATCAACATTGTTGGTTGAACCCGACATTTTTGAGAAAATCAGAACGGCACAAATGACTGATGATGAAGTACAACAATGGAAGGAAAGGATAAGTCAAGGACAATTATCTCACTTTGTACTTACAAGTGATGGAACGTTGAAATACAGAAATTGTTGGGTAGTACCTGCTTCATTAGGACTACGCCACGACCTACTACAACGTGCTCATTGTAGTAGATACAGCATACATCCTGGAGGAAAGAAAATGTATCATGATCTACGTACACAATTTTGGTGGAAACGTATGAAACAGGATGTGTTGAACTTTGTGAAACGGTGTTTGATCTGTCAACAAGTGAAAGCGGAAAGACAGAGACCATGAGGTGAATTACATAGTTTGGAAATCCCTCAGTGGAAATGGGAACATATCACGATGGATTTTGTGACTCATTTACCACGGACGTCTTCTGGTTGCGATGCTATTTGGGTGATTGTTGACCGACTCACCAAAGTATCTCATTTTGTGCCATATTGTATGACGTTTACATATCTGAGAATGGCACAATTATACATTCAACATGTAGTGAGATTACATGGTATTCCAGTTTCCATTATATCGGATAGGGATCCGAGATTTACTTCTCATTTTTGGGAAGGGTTACAGACAGCGTTGGGAACTGAAGTACTGTTGAGTACAACATATCATCCTCAGACAGATGGACAAACAGAGCGTACGATACAGACGCTTGAGGATATGTTGCGTGCCTGTGTATTAGAGTTTGATACCTCTTGGCAAGAGTCGTTGCCATTAGTGGAATTTTCATATAACAACAGTTATCAGTCTAGTATACAGATGGCACCATTTGAGGCTTTGTATGGGCGACGATGTAGATCGCCATTGTATTGGGATGTTGTGGATCAGTCTACTTTACATGGACCAGATATGATTCATGAAATGGAAGAGAAAGTAAAGGTCATTCGATTGAAACTTAAAGCTGCTCAGGATAGACAGGCTGCGTATACCAATAAGCGACGGAGACCACTTGAATTTCAAGTTGGTGACCGTGTGTTCTTAAAAATCTCACCTTTTAAAGGTGTAGTACGGTTTGGTAAGCGTGGAAAATTGTCTCCACGGTATGTTGGTCCGTATGAGGTATTGCAACGTATTGGTACGTTGGCATATCGCTTGGCATTACCACCGGCATTGAGTAGTATTCATGATGTTTTTCATGTTTCATTGTTGAGGAAGTATGAACCAGATCCGAGTCATGTATTACAGCTACCTGATGTACAGTTGGATACAGATGTGTCGTATGAGGAACGACCGGTTATGATCTTGGATCGAGCTGAACGCAGGTTGGGTAATAAGGTGATTCCTATGGTTAAGGTACAGTGGGACAGAAGGGGTGTCGAAGAGGCAACGTGGGAGACGGAGCAGCATATGATGCAACGGTATCCAGATTTGTTTTCTGGTATGATGTTACAGTTTTATGATACTGTTGGTATATACATACTATACTGTTGCATCCATGATTATGTTTCCTATCTTTTATAGTAGGATGATTAAGTTGTGTATCATGATATGCATGTTTTGTATATACAATTTCGAGGACGAAATTCAATGAGTGGGGGAGAATTGTAATGCCTCGATTTATGTTATATGCGTGTGATATGATTATGGTGTAATTATATCACGTGGCGGTATGATATTGGGGGTTCGGGTGGAACTTTAATACATGTATAGTAGAATATACCATTGGTGTACATGTAGCATGCATTTGAAGGTGCATTAGAATGTACATGTGAGTTGCATTTCATAAGATGTGTGATATGAGTTTGAAGGGAATTACATGTGTATGTGAATTTACTTGCAATTGGAATTTGAATTTGGGGTTCATTTCATGTACATGTTAGATAACATGTTATTAACTCCAAACAATATGATAACAAGTGGTTAGAGAAACTAATGACCTTATATCAAGGTGCTTTAGGGAAGAGAATCACATAGTACTCACTTTACACCTACTAAAACACTACCAAGCTTCTCTCCATCTCTTTCAACTTTCTTGTGGTTTAAGCTTGGGATTCACTTGTAAATTGAGCTAGGAAGGTGTGAAGTGCTTTCTTACTATTTTGGTAAGAATTTCATGGTTTTACACTTGAATTATGTAATTGGTATTGATTTATGTGAAGGGGAAATATCAATTATTGATGCTTAGAATCATAACTTGTTTCTTTGCCAAGAATTGGATTCTAGGATGTTAGGAACATGTTTATATGATACTAGGGAGTGCATGAATCATGGTTACATGATAGGAAATGAGTTGTGTAAGAAGTACCATGAAGATAAGCTCAAAATCGCCATTTTCTCTTTTTTCTGATCGCGCCGATCGATCGGCATGTGATCTCGATCGATCGCCGCGAACAGTAAAGTTTTAAGGCGGTTTGAGCATGAGGCGATCGATCGGTGAATTGAGGCGATCGATCGGTGAGCATGTGGCGATCGATCGGTGATTTTGTTCGATCGATCGGTGAAGAGTGAACAGTTCAGCGATCGATCGAGAATTTGGGGCGATCGATCGGTGATGGCAGAATGTTGAAAATTTTTATATTTTTGTAGAATTTGATTTTAATGCCTATGATAACATGATATATTGTTGGCATTGTTGTAGCATCATCTCAGGGGACAGGACAACGAGGCACTTAGCCAGTGACGCCTAATTTATCTCGTTTGTGTCGCCGTACAGGTACGTGTTGACGTACGGAGTATAGATATGATGTGATGATGATGTTATGGTTTTGATATCATATGATTTATGTTATCTTGTGTCATATGATTGGTCGTTCATATGCATGTTCATACATGAATTTCATATGATTGGGAAGGATGCCTTGATAGATATGTGTATATGCTTTGGTGAGATCAATGCCTCGATAGATATGCCTGGTGTGGTATATGCTTTGGCTGGGATCGTTGCCACGAGAGATATACTACATATGCTTTGGCTTGAGAGATATACACTTGGTGTGGGTATATGCTCTGGCTATTATCACAGATGAGCATGGTACTATGATATGTGCTGCTAATATGAAGATGTGATGTGGTTCCACTGACATATTGAGCTGAATAGGCATATCATATGGGGCTCGTGATAATAGGGTAATTGTTGAGACATGTCATGACATAGTGTATTTGTGGATGCATGATACAGAACATTCACGTATTGATGATTTATTTGTGCTTTATCATTGATATTGATATTGTGGTTTGATATTGCACTGAGATATTTGTTATCTATACTCATTGTGTGAATGTTTCTGTAGGGATTCATAAACGTGGGGAGCGTGAGTCATGATTTCCGCTGCGAGGGGAACCACTGCCTAGGGGTTATCTTAGAGTAGGTTGTTACTTGTACATTTGATGTATAGTTGATTAGGGTTTTGTAAACCTTGTAACAACTTAACTAGTAAGATAATCTAAATTAGTGCATGTTATTACTTAATTCAGACTCACATATGTATGCTTAATTGAATACATAATGGATTAAGTAACGAGGACCCCACAATAAGTGTTTGTCCACTTCTCCAAAACAATTCCATTTAAAAGCTCTTCAACTATTGATCCACCTTCTTGTTTCAAAACCAAAAGCTTTTCACTGAAAATGGCATTCATTGGTGAATATGCACACTCATCAAGCAAGAAACACAACCTCTCCCGAAAATGATTGGAAATGTTTGCCAGCATATCTGTCACGAAGGTTGCATTTTAAATGATAAAGGCAAAAAAAATATTTCAGAGTAGGTCCCACCACGATAGGTAAGGCCTCCAGTAAACCAACATTTCGATCTGAAATGTACACAACATCTTTGCCATTGTCAATAATGTTCATCAAGCAATTCAAAAACCAATACCAATTATCGAAGTTATCAGAATCTACAACAGAAAAAGTCAAAGGGAACAAACCTGCATCGTTAAACAAAGAAATCTAAAATGTTGGTAGTTATTAAATGACAATTCCGGTTATGTGTCAAATACGGTGTTAACCTCAGGGTGTACGTGTACAATGTCACATAATGAATGTGCACATGTAAATGTTCACCTGAATAGCTGCCAGTGCACAATACATATACAGAGCTATGTGCAGTGGTGCATCAGTGCAGTATCTGTAAGTAATCCTTAGAGCATACAACACAGCGGAATTTAAAATTAGGATTACTAAACCGCGGATCTATACTAAGGGATTCATATCGGATAAAGGTTTACGAAGGTCTCACCCTTGTAGCGTGTTTGAGCAGATTCCACGGAGCACCACGTCCAACGATCCCGAGTCACGAGCAACACCTCCAAGGTCTTGCCTCAACGGTATCCACACGATTAAACGAACAAGGGACGTTCAAGAATAAGTTGCTAGACTTATTCTTGAACCAAAACTCAACTCTCGGTTCAAAACCAATTAACGACTTCCTAACACCACCAAGAAGGAGTCGACGGCGGCCGTGAAGGTGGCGGCCGTGAACCTTCGAGAATGAGAGGAGGCCGAGAGTTTGAGTGGTGGCTAGGTTTTTGATATCAAGCAATGATATGAAAGTATGATTAACAATTAATCCAAACCTTGTATTTATATTATAAGGCTTTAATTAAGGTTCAAGACTTTCTTAAAGTCTTATGGGCCCAAACCCATGATTTAATTAAACCTTTTAATCACTTAATTAAGACTCTTCTTAATTAATTATTTCATCCAATGAATTTAATTTCCCTTCTCGATTTAATCTTTTGTGCGACCCGATAGGTTCTTGTAATGTTGGCAGTGACATAAAATCTCATTTTACGTTACAAGCAAAGAGCGGTGTCTAGCAACACATCAAGGCTACCCAAATTACAAGAATGTCAATGACTCGACATAACCTTTAGAACTTGTGATAATATTAACCATGTAACTTAATCCCTTTGTCCATGTGTTTAGATTGAACACGAGTCATGGAATAGTCATACTCGTATATTCAATCTTTATTTCTTGATCCCCAAGTAGAACTAGAATAAACGAATAAGCTCGATATCTCATATCGACTCATTCGAGCATGGCCATGCATTTTAGTTCTCACTTGATCAAGGGCCAAACACATCTCCTGTTATATAGGAGGGACAAATCCTATCTCGATCAGTCAACATCCCTCTACATAATTCGTAGTGTATCCAATAGTCGCCTTTATAGATTACCCTGTTACGGGTAACGTTTGACGATATCAAGATACATAACTCCTTATGTTGGGATCTCTGATGATCACAAGTCGTAAGGATTACATACATTATTATCACTATGAGAATTGCTTATGACACTCATATAACTATCCATGTAGCATTCTCATGGTGGGTCTGTCCAGTACATCGTTCTCTAACATGTACCCATGTGTTGATTTGATATCTCATATCAATGAACAATTCATCAATCAACACATACTAGTCTCTACGTATTATCATTATCCCTTTTCATGATAATACTTGACTAGGAACATCTTTAAGAATAATACAATATTATTCTAAGGACATTAACATATATATTAATTCACATTGCATAGTTAAAAGAATAATATATAATAATGAATTGCCATTCAAGAAATCATAAACATTGTATGTCAAAACAATCATCTAATGATTTGTCTTAGGGCATATCCCAACAGTATCGAGAAATCGTGTAGTAGCATCTAAAAACAAAATATTAGATAATTCCATACCTTGATTACCATCCTTGGTAGTGGCAGACAAAAGGGTGCCCTTGAAACGGGATTTCAAAAACGTTCCATCAAGGAATAACATTGGTCGGCAGTATTTGAACCCATCAATGCTAGCACGAAATGAAACAAACAGACGACTGAATCAATCACTCTCATCAACTTCAAGCTTTACAAAACTTCCAACATTAATTGATTTCACAGCATCATACCACTTCAGTTCCTGGAAGGACTCCTCGTAACTTCCAAATGCAGTAGACTTAGCATTCTCCACGCTTCTCCATGCTTTACTGTACGTGATATCCAAACCATAATCTCTTTTCATTAAATCACACAAAGACATTGCAGAGAATGTATGATTGGCACTGACTCGTTCAGCAATAATTCCAGATAATATATCAGAACTCATCCTCTTTGATTTGTGTTTCATTACCCTAAGCCCACAAGTGTGAACATTGTTCAATTTCTTGATATAAAAAGAAACATTTACTCGTGAAATGTTGGCATTCACAAACCAACCACAACCTTCATCATGCTTATTCGCGCACACAACAACTACTCTATTCCTATTGTTTTTAATGTAGTTAAAATCAAAACCAATTTCAACCGAATATTTGCTAATTCAAGCCGAAACTCCTGTACACCGCCTCTACAGTCTTGACCTACCCTACTAATAATTGATGACCAACCATTACATAACAACAACTTTTCCTTATTGTTGACATCACATCTTTCAATGTTCAGAATCATAACCAGAAGATGAATTACAACCTTCTTCAGCTACATCATATGCATATGTTGAGTCTCGTGATGCAGGTGCATCGCAGGCATCTTGGTTATCTCTTGGTGCAATCACAGCTATATCACTTCCATCACCAACAGATGGCATAATCCAATTCCTACTACCAGATGGAGCTCCAAATAATACTATTTTTTCATCGTCGACATCCAATGTCAACAAATGCACATCAATTATTTTACATAACAGAAACATGTTTATCATATAATCTTCATTCTTCAAAAAACAATTAGACTGTCCTGTAATGGAATACTTAAACGAAACCCCGTCGAAATTATAATCAGACCACTTACAATATGCAGTAGATGTTAATTCATAGAATGAGAAGCCGGAATTCACGTTCAACACTTGTGTTCAACCTCTAAACTTCAACAAAAGGATGAATGTCGAATCCATCGCACGTGTTTGGATGAAAAGTTAATTGATCAATGGGTATTGAAGAATCGTAGTGTATAGATGAATCAATGAAAAGTTAATTGATCAATGGGTATTGAAGAATCGACGATTTTTGAAATTCGATGGAATTCGAATCCATCGCAGGTGTCTTTGATAAAAAGTTAATTTGATCGCACTGTATAGGTGAATGAAATAGTTAAATGCTCAATGGATATTCACGATTTGATGGAATTTCAATTGAAAAAATCGCTCTGGGAATGGTTTCAAGTCTAGAGTATTCTGGTCTTAATAAAAAACTTAACTAAATAAATACTTAAAATATGAACCTATTTGAATTGTGTTTTTGGTACTAATAATTGTTATGTGATGCTAAAAATTTTCTGTATTTAGTTGAATTATTGTTTACTTAGGGGTACATTTTTGCAATTTCCTCAATAAAAAAATAAAACCAAAAAGTACAATCAATTAATTTTTTTTTTACTGTTAGACTGTTCATACCAACAACAGTGAACGTTGCTCATATATATATATATATATATATATATATATATATATATATATATATATATATATATATCAATGTGCCATCAACTTGAGCGGCAGTTACACCGTTGCCAACTGCCCTTCAATTAGAAGGGTAACTTGCAAGCTTCCAGAAGCTTGACAGATTGCTAACTCTATCACTTGATATGTGATTGAATAAGCTGAACATTTCCTTATAGTAACAATGCACCAAATTACGCAAATTATAATGCTGCATTAGAGGGTCAATTGGATGCCATATTAGCGTTTCACGCTAAAATAACATTCGATTGGAGTTGCTTAAGACATGTAAATTTGTCAACATGACAAACAATTTGTATGGACTAAAACTTAATGTCTTATGGCGAAAACAATTTTATTTAGTATCTTTCGTTTCTCTTGTAATATTTTAATTGATTTGACTATAAACTTTTATAAATTTCAAAAAATAATTCGGTCTATTTCTTTTAAATATTTGAGTTAATTTTTGTATATAAAAATGACTCCAATAAACCAAAAGTCTAAATCCAAATAGTTTAATTTGGTCTGGAAAATAGCGGTTGACTGGACCCAATAGAGCCCAGCCCAAATAAAACCAAAGGCCTTTTAGGCATTACGGCGTCAAAGCGATAACCCTGAACCTAAAAACCCTAAATAAAAATTCGCACACGAGGCTATTATAAGTACTGCGACTTGGATTCTGCTGCTGCCACAGCTCGGTAGCCTTCCCAATCAATCATTATAATTTAGGGATTTCAGGTAAAAGTATCAATCAATTCGTTTTTCTCAATCATCATTCTCAATTTTTTATGATATTTTCTCCGTCGTGCCGTAGTCTTTTTATTTTTTGGTTTACGTTTTTAATGTTGATTTTTTCTGAATGAAATCGCGAGAAATCGGTGCGATAAATTTTTTGTGCAATGCATCTCGGAGACGAACAGTTTACTCTGACGAGTCCGGTTGAATTCACTTTGTTTTAAAATCGCGGTATTTCTCGTTTCCTTCATTTGTTCTTTTTTTTTTTTTAGTTTCTCTGTCTTCATTTAAGCATTCCTCTTACTTGATTGTTGTTTTTTGGGGGGCATAATGATGATAATAAATTAGTTCTGAATGTTGGTTGATTGAGCTATTCCTCCTACTCATACTGAATGCCCCTCTTCAATGAAGTTTACAAATTTAGATTTGGGAACCCTAACTCTCGAATTCTTGGATCTTTAGTTGGCATTAAATGAAAATTATGGTTAATTTCTTGAAAATTTGATTTGCATTCTAGTTCCAGTACTTTTTCTTGAATTTTTATATTGGTGTACTTCTATTGGACAATGTGATTTTTGAATGGCTTGTGATTTAAGGAATGAATAATAATGAGAGCTATAATATGGGATGAGTACTTGTATGGGAAACTATTATTAAAAAGGGGGGAAAAGTTTCTTAATTTTGGAGATGTGGGGAAGCTCAAGTCTTTATTTATTTAGATTTCAAGAGAAGTAATGTGGCAATGATGAGAAACTCAAGACTCTACTCTCAATTACTGAGGTAACCTCTCAATCATTTGTTTGAGGGGAAGCTATGATTTGTTTTTCAAGCACTTTTGAGCCACTATCTCTATGTTCTGTGTTTTTCTTTTATTACTTCTAAGATTTTCGTACACATGATGTTGATTAATAATGTAGGTTATTATTATTGCCAAACCTAAGCCTAGGGGTGGGAAACGGGTTCGGGAATTTGGGTCCCGACCCGACCCGTTCGGGTATTTCCCGACCCGGTCGGGATAATCGGGTAGTGGCGGGTTCGGTACGGGATTCGGGTAGGGGTTTGGGAAAAAAATTGTTCGGGTACGCGAACCCGATTTCCTTTTAAAAATAAAAAAAAATATTTTTTAGGTTTAAATCTATGTAGCGTTTATTTAAAAAAATTAAAAAAAATTAAAAAATCAAGGTTCGGGTACCTGACATATTCGGGTTTGGGTTCGGGTATACTTTTAGTATTCCCGATACCCTATTACCCGAACGCGAATATCCCGATTTCTCGAAATCCGTCCCGATTTCCACCCCTACCTAAGCCCACAAGGTTGAGATTTGAATTTGAGAAATGTCACAAATAAAAAAAGGGACGTCTGATCAATATTATTTTTCAAACTGTTTAATATTTTTGTTGGAAAAGTTTTAAAATAAATCAACCCAATTATTCAAATTATATATTTTTTAAATCAGGCAATTGGACTTGTTCATAACACCAATATGATTAAATTTGGGACGCATGTAATATGTTTTAGTAGGATAATACATGATTACTCTGGTTAAAAATTCATTAAATTTTAATTTTTTAAACTGCATCGATGATACTTTCTGAACTTTCACCTCTTTCGACTAGACTCAAGTTTTAACCCATTTTCTCCGGATTTCTTAAGAGGAAGATGACCGTTTCTTAGATATGGAAATGTTTTTCTTGATAGGCACCCAATATTAGATTAGTAAAACATTCAATGTGTATATCCAGTCTCTCCTTCTGCACACATCGAGGCAGATGTTCTCCGCATATATACAGCCACGGCAGCAGCCATTGTTGTCCCCGTAAGAGCCTGTCTCGGCCGTGAATCTACACAAGATAGTAGACCCACGTCACTCACCCACCTGCAATTGGGGGGAAAAAACACCACACCTCTCCTCTCACGTATCAGCCTTAAAGTTGGGTTCTCTCACGGGCACAAAGCTCTTCCAGTGGGCTACCAAAATTATTACCCAAACAAGGATTAATCAAACAATCCCGTCTTTATCATGCTGACAAAGAACACTAAAAATCCTAAATCAAAGTGAATAATTATATAATATTAATAAAATATTATACTTCACGAACGGCTCGCGAACTATCGAGCAAAGTTATTTGGGTTCGAGTTCGGCTCAAAAAAAGGTTGAACATGTTCGAGTTCGAGTTTGAATTCGGCTTGGACTCGATAATTTCGAATACGAATCAAATATTTTTCGAGCCGGCTCAAAAATTCGTGAACATATTCGATTCGTTTACTCCCCTAGTTACGAAGACATTTATGTCCTTCAAAATTTAATATATTTATTGAGTATACATTTTTATTTAAGTATTAATAAAAATATAGAGAGTTGTCTATATTTGCCTAACCTTTTTAACTCTTTAGTACGAGCATGATTAAGATAAATGAAGGTCAAATTAATGTTATGGCTGTGGATTGTTTACTTTAATGGTGGTCTCTTCTATGGTTCTATATGCTTTTACCTAACAAACACCACATTTTTAGGAAATACTTGTTCATATCTCTGATTTGAGTCTTATTTATGCACAAACTCAATATTAAAACATAACATATTTTAAATATAAAAAATACATTAACAAATATTTTAAACGAATAATAATGAATTGGTCCATAGGTGGAACACACATCGGGTCCTTACAAATATTTTTCATATTTTTTTAATATCCTTACTTTATATGGCAAAATAAATTTCATTATCACATTTATTTCCTCTACTAGTTATCCATAAAACACCTAACCCCTACTCTCATAACAAAATTCCCACTAACAAAATGGTGAGTCATGTTAACACAACCATGATTGGAATTTGACCATTAAGCAAATTCACATTCTTTCTAAAAGAAATTACTTGTGGATTTTACCCATGGTTTTTTGCAAGGTTCTAAACCACCAAAAATATGATCATGCATTGAGGTTAAGCATAAAATATTACAAGTTAAGTATGTTTAATTGAAGTTTAACCTAAAAATATTTAATTTTAAATTTTCTAGGTGAATGATGGATAAAATAATGTAAGAGAGTAAATATACAAAAAAAATTTACTAGAGGGAAAAAATGAGCCAATGATTTTTTAGGAGATAATTTCAGATTATTTAAAATATAATCTAAAATCTAATATTTTATTTTATTAGATATGATAAATTATCATAATATTAATAATTAAATTAAAAGCTCACATTTTACATTTAATCTCAATTTTTAGAATAAAGGTTTTCTCATGTTTTTATACTAAACAAAACTAAAATTCCAAATGGTTTTTTAAAACAAAAAAATTTATTAACTCAATATCTTTATTTTTTGACAACTTTTAGTTATTTTCTGTGTATGGTGCAAATATGGCATTCACATTGCGCTGACATTATTTCGATGTGTTTATCAAATGCCTAAGCGATTGTTTTTGTTTTTAAATATGTTTTCGAAGATCTACTAAAACGAAGAATAATACATCATTTTTTATTTTATTTTTAAAAATTGAAGTTCAAATCTATTATAATTAAAACGTTTTCTTCAAATTTCACCCCCCTCAAGATCTTATATTTTTATTATTTTATAGCTTAGTATAATATATGTAATATTAAATGCTTATAGACTATTAAAAGGAAAAAAATTATGGGACGATAAATTATAGACTATTAAATAATCCTATATTCCTATGTAGTCGACAACTTTTTTATCAACAAAAAATTATTTACTTTCGTTTTACACATAAAATTGTCTGATCGAAGTATTCGTGTAAATATCTTTATCCGAAAACCCAAGATTGACACGTGGCACCCCATAAAACCACTAACACGAACTCCAAACCAACCAATAGAAGAACACCTTATCTCATATCTTATCCCACTTAAATATAAGCCACCAAAATAACTTCTCCTTAATAAGGTGTGCTAGAGACGCATTAGAGTCTTCAAATCAAGAACATGGCCTCCTCACTACAGGCAGCTGCCACTCTTATGCAACCAACCAAGGTTGGTGTCTCCGCCAGAAACAACTTCCAGCTCCGGCCAGTTCAGGGCGTCGGTAAGGCGTTCGGATTTGAACCGGGATGCGCAAGGCTGACATGTTCTCTTGATGTCAAGGAGTTGGCTCAGAAGTTCACTGATGCTGCCAAGATTGCTGGATTTGCTCTTGCTACCTCTGCACTCGTCATCTCTGTATGAATTAAATCTTGTTTAGCCTTTTGAATTCTTTTCTGTCTGTTATTTGAGAGAGAAGTTCAAGATTGTTGATGCTGATTATGTATGCCAAGGAAATGGCAACATCTGTTGAAGAACAGCAGTTATGATAAATATCTAACTGTTGAAAGGTAATTATAGAAACGTAAATTATTTACGTTTCTATAGAAATATCACTAGATCTACAGAGGTGCTAGCAAGATTTTGTTATAATCACCCATAAATTACAATAAAATTTTGTTTATGAGAACCATAAGATAAATTCGTAAATAAGCAACACTCAGAGAGCACAAATACAAAGTGACTAAGTATTAGACCGCAGAATAATATTGAAAATTCTATGCACGTGAAATTGAGTAGTAGCTCAGGACGTTTTGGTCATCTGTTTTATGTTTCAGAGCACTCCCGGTTGTGCTTATGTGCTAAATAGTAAGATACATGAAGAATTAAATGATTAGTTTGAGATCAACATGAATCTGGTTTGATATACGAGAAGGTTTAATAGGATTTTGTAGCTTACCGTGCTTAAAAGTTAAAAACCAGTTTTCGGCTTTCTGCAGTCTTCTTATGAGATAGAACAGCGATTTAATCGAACAGAAAGAGAGAATCAGATCTTGAGATATGGGGACTTAATCGAGTTGTTGATTAACAGGTTGAATTTGGTTGTGAATCTTGTGATAGCTCTTCTATTCCTAAGTTGTACTTCCCACAATTCAATAGAATTTCAGCAAGTCTGTTGTTATTTTGTATGCGCGGCTACATACATTTATATGTGTCGTATGTTTTTTGTATTGGAATCTTCAATGTTTCTTATTGGATTTGCACAGGGAGCTAATGCTGAAGGTGTTCCAAAACGGCTAACATATGACGAAATTCAGAGCAAGACCTATTCAGAAGTGAAAGGATCAGGAACTGCTAACCAGTGCCCAACCATTGTAGGTGGTGTCGATGGCTTTGCCTTCAAATCAGGCAAATACAAGGCCCAGAAATTCTGCCTAGAGCCCACATCATTCACTGTCAAGTCAGAAGGTGTGAGCAAGAACGCCCCACCGGAGTTCCAAAAGACCAAGCTTATGACCCGTTTGACCTACACCCTCGATGAAATCGAGGGACCATTTGAAGTATCTGGAGATGGATCCATCAAGTTCGAGGAGAAGGATGGGATCGACTATGCTGCTGTCACCGTACAGCTCCCTGGTGGCGAGCGTGTGCCTTTCCTCTTCACCATCAAGCAGCTTGTGGCAACTGGCAAAGCAGATGGCTTTAGTGGGGAATTTCTGGTGCCATCATACAGAGGTTCATCTTTCCTTGACCCTAAGGGTAGAGGTGGATCTACTGGATATGACAACGCGGTTGCATTGCTTGCTGGAGGAAGGGGAGACGAGGAGGAGCTCCAGAAGGAGAATATAAAGAACGTTTCGTCTTCGACAGGGAAGATTACGTTGAGCGTGACCCAATCAAAGCCTGAGACTGGTGAGGTCATTGGAGTGTTTGAGAGCATCCAGCCATCCGATACCGATTTGGGGTCGAAGGCTCCTAAGGATGTCAAAATTCAAGGCATCTGGTATGGCCAGTTGGAGTCTTAGGTTAACTTGAGCACCATTGTACTGTTTCTTGGTTGAGTTGTCTTCTACCTTTTAAGGGCACTGAGCTCCTAGTGAAGTTGCACTCAAACTACTATAATTCTTGTATATTATTGTGGGTTTTTAATGATGTTTCTTTGAAATTGAACTTTATCAAAGCACCTGGAATATGTATCTCCGCAAATTCGATATCCCTTTTCAGGAAACGTGGAAAAGAGCTATCTTTGAGTCAAAGAGGGATGAAAAGTTATATTATCCTCATAGTGCTTAATTTGTTTGATAATTAAAATTGGCCATTTAACTATGAGGATAATATATTTTAGTTTTTATTAAATATAAAATAATAATTCTATCATTTTTTATAGTTTATAGTAATATTAAAAACAAGGCCTAATTCGTTGGTTATATGATTAATATTTTTATTAAGTAATGGTAAAGATTACGTATTATTTATTAATAAGTACTAAGAATGACTAACATCAGCATTACAGCAGTATTGTTTTTTATTAAAATTGATGAACGATTACAATTAGTAGTAATTACATACACAATGAAATTCCATATTTCAATAGAGGACTCAATCGAATTGATAAATAATTATAAAAGGGAAAATTACGATAGGATCCAAATTTCATTTTGCAACCATTGTTTCAACAATTACAGTTTACGTCCTCAACTTTCATGAATTGTAACACTTTGCATCCTCTTGACTAGATTTATATTTTTATCGAAAATTTATCGCTGCATTTCGTCATCGCCTTACATATTCAAACTTAAAGCCACTTAAACTAGAAAATGCAAATTTTTAAAGAATCAAAATAAATATTTGTGGTGTCAAAAATTCAATTTTTCTTAATCGTTAACTAGAGAATTTCGATACTGATGTGATTCGAGATTTTTGAATATAAGGTAGAATAAAGTGCTAATGAAAAATAACGATAAACACACCAAGATTTTTTACGTGGAAAACCCTCAAATTGAGAGAAAAACCACGGGACCTAGTCCAGTATAAAACTTCACTATAAACGTTGATGATTTACAAGACTCTTTTGACACAAATAACAATCGCTCAATGACTTGTACGAATATTTTAGAAAATAACAAAAAGACCGAGAACAGACATAAATTTGCTCTCTTCAGAGTCCTTTTTGCCCAGAAAAACCCAACCCTCTATAACGGGACCTTCAACTACTATTTATAGGAGCCATCCTGGAGTTACTTGGCGGGAAAGTATTGAATACGCCTCCCTTGATCGTGGCTGAGACAAGGCAAACGTGTCCGAGAAATCCGCCCCATTAATGCACGTTCAATCCCCGCCGGTTAATTAGTTTTAATTATGACCGGGTCTTCCGCCAAAATCCCGAAGAAGGTAAAGGATACTCGGTAATACGCTGCTCGGCATTTTATCTTCGGTAACCATCTCTTCGGTTTAACTTCTGTTAGGCGATTTTAGCGTTCGTATCTTCATAAATGGATTTTACCCGAGAAAATCAATATGTCATATGACATCACCTCACCCTCCTGAAGTAAAGCAAGATGAAAGTAGTGAAATCTTGGTTTATTGTCTTCGGGTAAAATCCTGATATGCTCGGGATATTTTACCGCCTAATTTTCCCGCCTAAAAATTTCAAAAAAAAAACTTGCGACGTTTCTTTTCCCGAGGCACATCTATAACCGTTCGCTTGATTTATCTTGAACGGTGTCGATTTAACGACTGTTCAAGTGGCCCCCCTCCTATAAATACACATTCATTTCTGCGGTTTAACTCGCTTTACTGCCATTTGTTTCCGAGCTAGCATCAAGCGTCCTATCAACTTTTCTTTCCGTTCATCGAGTATGTCTTCTTCTGACGATTATTCGAAAACTATAGACATGTTCGAGGAGGGGGGTACCCTGAGTCCCTCTCCTCTTCATTCTTCTTCCTATGATAGTGAGGATACTTCCAGCTCGTCGCCAGCCCACGATGCTCGTAGAGAAGAGCTTCGGGCTGCAACAGAGCAGGATCTGATAAAAGCCGTGTTCCCTGGTTTGAGGTTTTCGAATCAGGGATTAAATCATAGCGGCACCTATCCAATATCAAACTAAATGGGGGATTTCCGAGGAGACATCTATTATTGTTCCCCCTCCCGGATCTCGTCCCCACCTGCCTCCCGAGGGTTATTTTCCCTTCTACATAGACCAGCTCCGAGGGGGACTTCGTTTTCCTATTCCTTCTTTTTTTGTAGATGCTGCCTCCTATTTTGCCATCTCTCTTAGTCAGCTATTCCCCAACAGTTATCGATTGCTGGCGGGTTTCTACATAGTCTTATCCTTTTTTGGTTTTTCTCCAACTCCCAAACTCTTTCATTGTTTCTCTCAATTAAGTCGAAAGGAGATCGGGCTCTTCTACTTTTCTTCTCGGACAGGGATGGGTTTTCTGAAAAACTACCCATCTTCTATAAAAAACTGGAAAAGATTCTTCTTCTTTGCTCGTCCACTCCAACCCTGGGATTGCCCCATGGAGTGGAAAGAAAACTTACCGAAGGGCAAGTCGATCAAGGGGCTACTTGAGGGAGAAACATATCTATCGGTTCGTCGTAAGCTTGGCGATCAGTGTTTTAACCTTGGGGAGCTGATTGACGACGGACTGCTGTATTTATTCCAGCTTAGTCCTAAGGGTGTTTCCCTAAAAATGCCCCTCGGTGAGTATTTACCGAGCATATTGCTTTGTTTGCTTACTTTGTTTTGATATGCTTGAATAATTGCTATGATGTTTCTTTTTTGCAGAAACAAAGATGTTGAAGGCCAAGATTGCTGCCAACTTGAAGAAAATTGCCGTTCAAGAGAAGGCTGTTAAACCGACCACAGAAACAATTCCCCCTCCCTCTGTTACACATGCTCCTACTGAAGAAATGATTGAAATACCCGAGGGAGAAGCCTTGATTCCTCGGTCACTGAAGAGGGCGGCCTCTGAGAGCCAAGGTCCTTCCTCAAAACCTCCTCCTGCCAAGAAGACTTCCTCTCCTCGAATCACCCTTACCCGCCGAGCTAGTCCACTACCTCCAACTCGAGCTATTTCTCAACCTGCTCCCGGTGGTTCTAGCTCTTCTCGGCCAATAGTATCCAGCTCGAAGGGATTTCTGATACAACATGTTAGTCCCCAAATGATTTCTGCAACATCCTTCATGAATTTCCTTTAATAAATGCTCTCCTTCTTGCCTTGAGGCACACTGTAAAAAAGGAATTGAAAATCCTATCTTAAACAGCTTGCATTCTATCAACACAAATCGGTTCCCCATTCTCTTGACTCTAGCAGCTTCCTTTGGATCAGGAGGCATAATCTTTGTCTTCAAAAATTTAATAACATGCTCTCGCCAATCGGATATAATACATGGCTCCAGATTCATGATGCTATTGATGGATATATGGGAGATCAAAAGCTCTTGTACGAGCACATTCCTGTTCTTCCATTCGTGTACGGAACTAGCCAATTTTGCTAATTCATCGGCACGCGTGTTCTCCTCCCTTGGTTTTTGCGTTAATTCCACCTCTTGAAATTGGGTCATCATTGCCCGCACATTTTCCACATACCTTCTAAGCTTTTCTTCTTTCACCTTATACACCCCATTCACTTGATGAACAACAAGCATTGAATCCATAAAAGTTTTTATCCTCCTAGCTCCCGCGTCCAATGCTATTCGGAAGCCTGAAATGATAGCTTCAAA
The DNA here is from genome assembly GCA_907163345.1 of Haberlea rhodopensis. Taxonomy (NCBI): domain Eukaryota; kingdom Viridiplantae; phylum Streptophyta; class Magnoliopsida; order Lamiales; family Gesneriaceae; genus Haberlea; species Haberlea rhodopensis. The sequence goes on along the minus strand of CAJQUN010000022.1, from coordinate 3,562,309 downwards.
TTCAGCTTCATTGTTTGAGGAAGGAAACCCAAACTGGACGGCAACTCTAATTTCTTCCCCTTTGGGACTAATGAGTATGACCCCTGCTCCACTTCCCAATCAGGTAGACGACTCATCTACAAACAAATTCCACTCTTTTTCCTCCGGAGTATGAGTTACTTTTACTAGAAAATCTGACAGGGCTTGAGCTTTGATTGTAGTTCGGGGTTGATAAGTAATATCAAACTCACTCAGCTCTGTGGCCCATTTTACTATCCTCCCTGATATCTCGGCTTTGGATAAAAGTCTACCCAAAGGAGTATTTGTTATTACCATGATATGATGAGACATGAAATATGGCCGAAGTTTTCTCGCTGTAGTGACTAGAGCTAATGCCAACTTCTCAATTTCGGGATATCGTTGCTCAGCTCCTTGCAGGGCTCGGCTGACATAATATACGGACTGTTGTTGTCCAGACCTTTCTCTGATTAACATGGAGCTGATTACTTCTTCGGCCACCGATAAGTAGATGAGAAGTGTTTCTCTAGGCTCAGGCTTATTCATCAAAGGTAACTGAGCCAAATAATCTTTCAACTCCTCGAAGGCCTTTTGGCATTGGTCACTCCATTCGAACTTAACTCCATGCCTTAATGCTTTGAAGAAAGGCAAGCTCCGATCAGCTGATCGGGATATAAATCGGCTCAGTACAGCTATTCTTCCTGCCAACCTTTGTACCTCATTTAGTGTCCTTGGAGGGTTCATTTCTTGTATGGCCCGGATTTTCTCTGGGTTGGCTTCAACACCTCTTTCTGTGACCATGTATCCCAGAAACTTGTCACTACGAATCCCAAAAGTGCATTTTGCGGGATTTAATTTCACGCCAAACTTTCTTAAGGTGCTGAAGACCTCTTCCATATCCTTGACCAAGTCCTCGGCTTTTCGGCTCTTAATCAAGACATCATCCACATATACTTCCACATTCCGACCAACTTGTTCTTTGAACATTTTGTCCATTAACCTTTGATAAGTAACTCCAGCATTTTTCAATCCGAAAGGCATTACCACATAACAAAAGGTTCCTCCTGCTGTGACAAAACTCACTTTTGATTGATCTTCTTGTGCCAAAGGGATTTGATGATATCCTTGGTAAGCATCCATAAGACATAATAATTCATGTCCGGCAGTAGAATCTACGAGCTGATCGATCCTGGGCAGTGGATAACAATCTTTGGGACATGCTTTATTCACATCCCTAAAATCCACACACATTCTCCATTTATCTCCGGCTTTATGCACCAAAACTACATTCGAGAGCCATGTAGGGAAACCGATCTCGCGAATATGGCCTGCCTTTAACAACTATTCTACCTGTTTGGCAATGACAGCGTCCTTTTTTGGCCCAAAATGCCTCCTCTTTTGCTTTATTGCCCGAACATTAGGGTCTACATTGAGGCTGTGATGACCAGGGATTATAGGTGTTAATCCCGTAGTGTTAATAATCCCTAAAGTGGTTTTACGGGACGATTTGGAGTTTAATCGAGGTGTTGGGCCTTCTGGGCTCTTTTATTTGGGTAGTTGGGATCGTTGGATCCAGAGGTTGAGATTGTATTCACATTACGGTGTAAAACCTAAGAGTTGGGTTTTTGATGTGTCTCGGAATCTCGGGTGCTATGTGAGCACCGGTAGAGGGTTTTGGAGTTAGAGAGAGAGTTTTTGAAAACAGATGATTTTTAAGGAATCACGATGTATTTGTGGGGTTATTAATTTTTAGGGGTATTTTTGCTATAAATACCAATTGAACCCAAAATTTTGAAGGAAATTTCATTTCAACCCCTTCATTTCCTCTCTCCTCTCCCGCGACCCTCTCCCGCTGCCAGCCCCTGCCCGCGCGCAAAAGCGCTTCGGCCGCCGCCGTCCCGCCGCCGATCGGCGCGTCCGACCTACCCACGGCTTCGTCTCGTCCAGGCGCTCATTTCCCCTCCGGCAATTGAAAGTTTCATCGCGATTTGAGGTCGAATTTTGAGAAAGAGCGGCGATCCCCAATTTCTAGGGTTCATCGGATTTCGTCCGATTTTGCTTCCGATTTCGTTGGGTAACGTTCCTTACCCCTTTTCCATGCTTATGATGTATTTTCCCTACCTATTGTGAATTATTGTGTTCGAATTTTGAGGATTGAGTTCGAATTTGTAGAGGTTGGTTCGAATTTCATGATGTGTGGGGGATTTATGTTCGATTTTGGGGATTGTTGGCATGAGGATGATAATTCTTGTTAGGATTCGATTTATTCATGTTTAAATGAATTATGATGCTTAAGTGGGATTGAATTAAGATGTTATGGTTCGATTTTGCCCTAATTGGTGAGGGTTGATTTCGAATTTGGGGATTTTGACTATGGGTTGATGATTCATGTTAAGGATCGTTCATTACATGTTTTAAATGATTTATGACGCTTGGTTGGGTTCGAATTGTGATGCTAGGGTTCGAATTATTGAAGGTGTTCTTGGGCAATTTTTTCGATATGTCGCATTCATTTTCCCTCCCTGCATGTACCCTGCCCCGGGTCTTTTAAATGATTTATTGTCGAGTGTTGACAATATTTTGAAGGTTATGAATGTGCTTGAGCATGGGTTACATGTTCGTAAATAATTGTGAATTATTTATCGTTTTAGCACATCGTCTCTCGGGGCATGGAACTCGAGCAAGGTTTGGCTCGGACTTCGAGGATTTAAGGTACGTTTAACGTACGAGCATAGTTTAAATGATGTTTTACAAGTATGATGCATGATTTAAGATATATGAAATGTTTTACTATGATGGTATCGGGACTCGGTTACGATATGTTGATTCACATAGTGGAATGTTCAGTGCCGCTATGAAGCGAGCCAATGATGAGGTGTGGTTGCTACGGAGCAAACACCCATAGTATGACGTTACCTTGAAGTAAGAAATGAAAATGTGGTATTTGATTAGATATCTAGGATATCTGTATTTTATTCCCTATTGGTAATAATAGGAACAGAGACGTAGTTAATCAGAGAAGTGATTAACCAGTATCGGAAGTTAAGGAAATACCAACATGATATCTAGAATTATGATAATTGCTAGATTAAGTAAGATGTTATGAAAAGATGTTATGAAACGATGTTATGAAATGATGTCATGAAATGTTGCTAATCATTACTAGATTAAGTAAGATGTTATGAAACGATGTTATGAAAAGATGTTATGAAACGATGTTATGAAAAGATGTTATGAAACGATGTTATGAAAAGATGTTATGAAACGATGTTATGAAATGATGTTATGAAATGTTGCTAATCATTGCTAGATAAAGTAAGATGTTATGAAATGTTGCTAATCATTGCTAGGTAAAGTAAGATGTTATGGAATGTTGCAAATCATTGCTAGTTAAAGTAAGATGTTAGGAAATGTTGTTAATTTGAAACTGGCTAGGGTTAACCAATGTGATGATTAACTGCATATTCAGGATTTGATGATTTATCTGTTTTGAGAACAGGGTTATTACAGGGGTACGCTATGATGAGGATGATACTATCCAGGAAGTATCACATATGTTCCACAATATTTACATTTTCGTAAATTATGTATTATGTCATTATGATTATGAAATTGTGGAATTGGTATGCTCACCCCGTTGGGGGCTGTCTCTGTTGGGGCAGGTGAACAGGTACATCGATGGCTTTGGAGATGAGCTCAAGCTGTTGATTGGATGTACTCCCAGGATCGTGGTACCAGGGCTTGATGAAGCACGGTATCGTATAGAGTACCTATATACCCATGATGATTATATACATGTTCATGATGCTCGCATGTGAGCACGATTATACTTGTATATGGGTTGTATGTAAAGGCATGAGCCTTTCTCTCTCTTTCATTCCATGTTGCATGCAATTAGAGGTAGAATTGCTTAATGATAAGAGAGTCATTAGTGTATTATGTGGGTGTTGAAACCCACTTTTGATGTCATATGTGTGGTGTCTTCCCTGGCTGGGAATTTACTTGTATTACTGCTTTCTGATGAGTATTATGTTTTCCCTGGCCGGGAATTATGTTATGTGCTGTGCTTTTATTTCGGGATAGCTCTATTTATGGGGAGACTCTGCCCAAATTTTTATAAAAGTCCACAAGTAAAAAGTGGTGTAATGGGCGAGTTCTATGAGTCTATTATTGTTAGGAAGACGAGCTTATAACGCTGTATGTTAAAGAAAATTTTGTAATTGCCATTCAATGGTAAAGTATCATCTGAGTTTCCCGAACAATCTTATTAAAAGCATGTACCACACATAGTGGTTAATACACTAATCAAGGGTTAAGGGCTTGGGGTCCTTACATTAGTGGTATCAGAGCAGTGGTTGCTCGTTGGGGCTGTTAAGGGCCTAGGAAGATATTGATAGCACATATTTATGCATGATGGCATTAATGTTATACGACATGACTAATTGTTTATGTGCTTATATGATATGAAAAGTGGTATTGCTAACCATTGTGGTTGCAGGAATCGTGTGGAACACGATAGGATGACATTAATAGCGATGTCTAACACTCTATATGCTACGTGCCAAGGAATCTGATTTTGGAAGAAAATCAGGGAAAAGAAAGATATGATGTATTGTCTGAGGACAGACTGGGTAGACAACCGACAGTGGAATACTTCGGTATGGTCTCAATTATTATTGAATATACTAATGCGTTTGTTCATGTAATGTTCAAGCGAGGAAGGTACGTAAGACGCGTACGGGCATCGGACGGTAACATATTCTTACACTATGACTATGCTATGATTACAGAAGTAATTACGATGTTTATGATGACGATGTCTATGATGCATAAAGATGACAAGATGTTTACGATGATGTTATTACAAATAAGTTTATGATGATAATGATAAGTAAGTTATGATAATGCTTATGATAAGTAAAGATGATATGATGTTTATGATAATGATTATGATGATGATTATGAGGAATAAGATTATAATGATGATGTTTATACGATGTTTATATGATGATGTGCATACGATGTTTATATGATGATGTGCATAAGATGTTTATATGATGATGTGCATACGATGTTTATATGATGATGTGCATAAGATGTTTATATGATGATGTGCATAAGATGTTTATATGATGATGTGCATAAGATGTTTATATGATGATGATTATACGATGCTTATATGATAATGTTTACACGATGTTATTGTGGTAAGGTGCCACGGGGTAAGGTGCCCCACATGGTAAGTAGCCATGCGATGTTATTGTGGTAAGGTGCCACGGGGTAAGGTGCCCCACATGGTAAGTAGCCATGCGATGTTATTGTGGTAAGGTGCCACGGGGTAAGGTGCCCCACATGGTAAGTAGCCATGCGATGTTATTGTGGTAAGGTGCCACGGGGTAAGGTGCCCCATACGATGACTCATTCTTTTATGATGATTGGCGATGGTTCTTTCCGCCAGATGTATGATAGCGATGCCTCATTCCGCTATATTGATTGGCGATGGTTCTTTCCGCCAGATGTATGATAGCGATGCCTCATTCCGCTATATTGATGGGCGATGGTTCTTTCAGCCAGATGTATGATAGCGATGCTTCATTCCGCTATATTGATGGGCGATGGTTCTTTCCGCCAGATGTATGATAGCGATGCCTCATTCCGCTATATTGATTGGCGATGGTTCTTTCCGCCAGATGTATTGATGACGATGCCTCTTTTCGCTATTATGTGACGATGATTCATACTCAGGTGTATAGCGAGGTTTCATGCCACCTATTATATGACGAGGTATCATGCCGTCGATTCTATAGCGATGCACTGTACCGCTATATATTCAGCACAGGATTTTGGCCGCCTTCGAGCGATGGGTGCTGATTACGTATTATTATGGAGCGACGGAGATAGGTATGCCGCTATCTTGTTAGCGATGAGGTATGAGATATTGCTATTTTATTAGCATTATTATTGTTGGTATGCGTTGATATGCATGTTTTATTATGACTATTTACTAGCATGATGATGGATGACATATGTTGATATACATGGACCGTCACGAGTTGACTAGGTTATTTAGATGTCATTGTTGACTTGTATCGTCACTAGTTGACGATACCTTAGATGTCATGAGTGGGCATGTGTCGTCACGGGATGGCGATGACGATAGTGCAGGAGATGTCTTATTAGACACGCATCATCGTTACGATGATCGGTGCGTTGAGTATACGTTTTCAGTTGTATGCCTTGGGTGCCAGTGTCGGGCACAAGGTGGCGTGTGCGTCACCGATTGACGTGACCCTTATACCGAGCGGGTTGCTCGAGGAATGGATGGACGCGTTGTACATGTGATTGTACCGCAGATATTGTTTGAGGCAATCATATTACGAGTGGTGATACCCTTGAGGTATGCTCGTTGGATTGGCTTTTTGGCCATGTTTTTGACGACAGGAGTAATCGTGGAGGAATTTCTCGCTTCCATTGATATGACATGTGGTAGACATGGTCACACCACCCATGAGGGTGTAAGATGGGTCCTAAGGGAATAGGATCAGGTTATGTTAGGTACATGGGGACATTGAAGTGTCCAAGGTATGTCAGCATTGGAGGAATGTTGGGTAAAGACCCACTACTCTATTGATTGTTCTTCCCATGGTATGGTATGCCGTGTGGAAACGTCCATCTGATTGGTAGGTTTGAGGTGAACCTAGTGAGACAGCGATTAGTTTGTCTGCCGCGTGTGTGCAGCACCATGATGGGCTTGCTAGAGCCGTTATACTACTCGTTGGAACCAAGTTTCGCAAATCGTAAGGTGATACGAAGTGGATTGTGGTGAACTCTGGTAGTCACCACGTCATTTGAAGTTGAGGTTGAGTATGCCTCACTGAAACGTATATATGTTTATGTTTAATCTTGGGGAGAGTTGTCTGGGACAGCTCATGATGTGAAGTACCAACGAGAGAGTCGTCAAGTCGTCGTTGATTCGATCTGAGAATCCATGTATTTGAGTTGCAATGATGCGACTGCTCCTTCGATAGAGGAGGTTTGAAAGTGGAAACCAGGTTTGGTATGTGTACACCGTGGAATACTAGTGTTTCCCTCGTAACGATGTATGTTGGACATCGTGAGTCATGATAAGAGATGTCAAGGAATGAAATCTACGATGGAATCAGGAACGATTCGAATCCTTACAGTTTCAGTTGACTAACTGCTTTTGGATTATTAGCGTTGAGCTGTGCTGACGCTCTTTGACGTTATGATGGATTTGGAAGTCTATTCCACTCCAGAGTTTGACACGAGGTCAACGTTCTCACGGTTGAGGTGTCATTCAGGATGACTGTCCGATCTACAGTCGTAAGTATCGGTTGTTTTGCAGTCATGAGGGACTGACTTTTAGGATGACCCGCATCGAGGTACGTTTTGCCTCTTAGGTGATATGTTGGTTTTGGTAAGTCGCTCTGTTTCAGAGTTTGATGATAGGTAAGCATCCTCGCGTTTATTAATACGATTCTGATATGGTCAGGAATCGAGGTTATGGCTTCATGTTGTTGTGTAGCCTGGGTGTTACGTGATACACCAATGCTAATTTCGAGGACAAAATTCTTTTAGTGGGGGATATTGTGATGACCAGGGATTATAGGTGTTAATCCCGTAGTGTTAATAATCCCTAAAGTGGTTTTACGGGACGATTTGGAGTTTAATCGAGGTGTTGGGCCTTCTGGGCTCTTTTATTTGGGTAGTTGGGATCGTTGGATCCAGAGGTTGAGATTGTATTCACATTACGGTGTAAAACCTAAGAGTTGGGTTTTTGATGTGTCTCGGAATCTCGGGTGCTATGTGAGCACCGGTAGAGGGTTTTGGAGTTAGAGAGAGAGTTTTTGAAAACAGATGATTTTAAGGAATCACGATGTATTTGTGGGGTTATTAATTTTTAGGGGTATTTTTGCTATAAATACCAATTGAACCCAAAATTTTGAAGGAAATTTCATTTCAACCCCTTCATTTCCTCTCTCCTCTCCCGCGACCCTCTCCCGCTGCCAGCCCCTGCCCGCGCGCAAAAGCGCTTCGGCCGCCGCCGTCCCGCCGCCGATCGGCGCGTCCGACCTACCCACGGCTTCGTCTCGTCCAGGCGCTCATTTCCCCTCCGGCAATTGAAAGTTTCATCGCGATTTGAGGTCGAATTTTGAGAAAGAGCGGCGATCCCCAATTTCTAGGGTTCATCGGATTTCGTCCGATTTTGCTTCCGATTTCGTTGGGTAACGTTCCTTACCCCTTTTCCATGCTTATGATGTATTTTCCCTACCTATTGTGAATTATTGTGTTCGAATTTTGAGGATTGAGTTCGAATTTGTAGAGGTTGGTTCGAATTTCATGATGTGTGGGGGATTTATGTTCGATTTTGGGGATTGTTGGCATGAGGATGATAATTCTTGTTAGGATTCGATTTATTCATGTTTAAATGAATTATGATGCTTAAGTGGGATTGAATTAAGATGTTATGGTTCGATTTTGCCCTAATTGGTGAGGGTTGATTTCGAATTTGGGGATTTTGACTATGGGTTGATGATTCATGTTAAGGATCGTTCATTACATGTTTTAAATGATTTATGACGCTTGGTTGGGTTCGAATTGTGATGCTAGGGTTCGAATTATTGAAGGTGTTCTTGGGCAATTTTTTCGATATGTCGCATTCATTTTCCCTCCCTGCATGTACCCTGCCCCGGGTCTTTTAAATGATTTATTGTCGAGTGTTGACAATATTTTGAAGGTTATGAATGTGCTTGAGCATGGGTTACATGTTCGTAAATAATTGTGAATTATTTATCGTTTTAGCACATCGTCTCTCGGGGCATGGAACTCGAGCAAGGTTTGGCTCGGACTTCGAGGATTTAAGGTACGTTTAACGTACGAGCATAGTTTAAATGATGTTTTACAAGTATGATGCATGATTTAAGATATATGAAATGTTTTACTATGATGGTATCGGGACTCGGTTACGATATGTTGATTCACATAGTGGAATGTTCAGTGCCGCTATGAAGCGAGCCAATGATGAGGTGTGGTTGCTACGGAGCAAACACCCATAGTATGACGTTACCTTGAAGTAAGAAATGAAAATGTGGTATTTGATTAGATATCTAGGATATCTGTATTTTATTCCCTATTGGTAATAATAGGAACAGAGACGTAGTTAATCAGAGAAGTGATTAACCAGTATCGGAAGTTAAGGAAATACCAACATGATATCTAGAATTATGATAATTGCTAGATTAAGTAAGATGTTATGAAAAGATGTTATGAAACGATGTTATGAAATGATGTCATGAAATGTTGCTAATCATTACTAGATTAAGTAAGATGTTATGAAACGATGTTATGAAAAGATGTTATGAAACGATGTTATGAAAAGATGTTATGAAACGATGTTATGAAAAGATGTTATGAAACGATGTTATGAAATGATGTTATGAAATGTTGCTAATCATTGCTAGATAAAGTAAGATGTTATGAAATGTTGCTAATCATTGCTAGGTAAAGTAAGATGTTATGGAATGTTGCAAATCATTGCTAGTTAAAGTAAGATGTTAGGAAATGTTGTTAATTTGAAACTGGCTAGGGTTAACCAATGTGATGATTAACTGCATATTCAGGATTTGATGATTTATCTGTTTTGAGAACAGGGTTATTACAGGGGTACGCTATGATGAGGATGATACTATCCAGGAAGTATCACATATGTTCCACAATATTTACATTTTCGTAAATTATGTATTATGTCATTATGATTATGAAATTGTGGAATTGGTATGCTCACCCCGTTGGGGGCTGTCTCTGTTGGGGCAGGTGAACAGGTACATCGATGGCTTTGGAGATGAGCTCAAGCTGTTGATTGGATGTACTCCCAGGATCGTGGTACCAGGGCTTGATGAAGCACGGTATCGTATAGAGTACCTATATACCCATGATGATTATATACATGTTCATGATGCTCGCATGTGAGCACGATTATACTTGTATATGGGTTGTATGTAAAGGCATGAGCCTTTCTCTCTCTTTCATTCCATGTTGCATGCAATTAGAGGTAGAATTGCTTAATGATAAGAGAGTCATTAGTGTATTATGTGGGTGTTGAAACCCACTTTTGATGTCATATGTGTGGTGTCTTCCCTGGCTGGGAATTTACTTGTATTACTGCTTTCTGATGAGTATTATGTTTTCCCTGGCCGGGAATTATGTTATGTGCTGTGCTTTTATTTCGGGATAGCTCTATTTATGGGGAGACTCTGCCCAAATTTTTATAAAAGTCCACAAGTAAAAAGTGGTGTAATGGGCGAGTTCTATGAGTCTATTATTGTTAGGAAGACGAGCTTATAACGCTGTATGTTAAAGAAAATTTTGTAATTGCCATTCAATGGTAAAGTATCATCTGAGTTTCCCGAACAATCTTATTAAAAGCATGTACCACACATAGTGGTTAATACACTAATCAAGGGTTAAGGGCTTGGGGTCCTTACAGAGGCGGTGTTCAGCAATCTCAGGTTTTACTCCAACTAAATCGGATGTACTCCATGCAAATACATCCACATGCTGATTTAAACAATCAACCACCTTTTTTCGTAATTCCGGATCAAGTTGGGATCCCACTCTAGTAATTCTAGTAGGGTGTCCCATCTCGATGTTGAGGAACTCTTCTTCGGGGGTTACTCGTTCCTCATCGCCCTGCTTCCTCTTCTCACCACCCCCCCCCCCCCCCCCCCCCCCGTTCTCTTCCTTCTTTATTTTGTTCTCTTTCTTGCCTTGACTCTTGCACATAACATTTCCGTGACGAGCTTTGATCACCTCTTACTTGCCCCACTTCTTCTCCCACTGGAAATTTCATAGTTAGAAGATAGGTGGAGGCAACGGCTTCGAAGGCGGCTAAGGCTGGCCTTCCCAATATTACATTAAAAGAAGATGGTGCATCCACAATGAGGAAATTTATCATCTTCGTTTTGATCCTTGATTCTTCACCAAGTGTAACTGGTAGAGACACATGCCCTATCGGATTTACGACCTCCCCTGCAAATCCGTGCAAAGATGTATTCACCTTCAGTATAGGTAAGCTCCCCAAGTCCATTTGGTTTAACGTACTAAGAAAAAGTACGTCTGCTGAGCTTCCCGTATCCATGAAAATCCTCTGCACATTATAGTTAGCCACTGTAGCAGAGATAACCAGCGCATCATCATGAGGAAAATGGATCCCTTGTAGATCTGCGGGCCCAAAAGATATGGACGGACCTTCATGTACATGATTGGGGTCAATAGATAGTACTTGAAGCTTCCGAGCATGACTCTTTCTTGCTCTGTTCGAATCTCCACCTGACATTCCTCCGGATATCATGTGTATAGTTCCCCGATTAGGGACATTGTTCAAGGTTTCTTTTCTCCTTCTACTCTTTCTCCCCGAACTGACCAAGGGACTGGCTGAGGCGCTCCTCTTCCGGGATTTATGCTATTTTTAGGAATAAAATTATTGTCTTTGAACTCCTCGTTAAGTCCCCGCATTCCATCAGACTCATTAGATCTTCCACCCCGAAAACCTCCTCCTCGAGGTCCTCTTCCTCGGAAGGACCCTCCTCGAAATGTTCCTCCTCGGAAAGGTCCTCCTCTATGAGGTCCACCCCGACCTCTTTTCGGCATACTTTGATTCATGGCCACTTCTCGATGAGGTCTCATCGGGAGATACTGGTCAAAACTTCTTTTGATTGGCTCCACTGGCTTATTCTTTCTGTTCGCTTCTTCCCCCATTTTATCATCTCTTCTTTGCTTCATCCTTTGGGCCTCTTTCAGATTAATGTATTTGGAAGCTCTTCCCAAAAGCTCATCATAATCAGAGGGTGGCTTTTTTGCCAAAGATCGGAATAAGTCCCCCTCTCTTAATCCCTGGGTGAATGCGCTGATGAGTATTTCAGAGGTGACATGTGGAAAGTCAAGACATACATGACTGAATCTTTTTAAAAAATCTCGAAGAGATTCCTTCTCCGCTTGCTTAATCCCGAACAGACTAAGAGTTGTTCTCTTGCAACTCCGACTGCTTGCAAACTGATGTAAAAATAGAGAACTAAACTTCGGGAAGGAGTCTATGATTCCTGCTGGCAACTGATTAAACCATGGTTGCGCCGCACCAGATAATGTAGTCAGGAAAACCCGACATTTTACTCCATCCGTAAGTTGATGAAGAAGCGAAGCGTTTTCAAATCGAGACAAATATTCTTCGGGATCCGTACCACCATCGTAATTTCCCACATTTAGAGCCCTGAAGTTCGGGGGCAAAGGATCACCAACCACATGGGAAGCAAATTGAGTGCTCCTCTGCGGGGGATAGAGACGTCCCTCCATCTTATTACGCATCTGTTGCATCTCATTCTTCAGCTCTTCCATTTGACGATTTAAAGCTTTATCAGCTTTCTCATCCAAATGACTAAAAATATCTTTAACTTCCTCAGACTCTTTTTTTGATTCCTGCATGGAGGCCAGATCTTCCTCTTCTTCTTCCTGCATGGTTTCTTGTTTCTGGGGAGGGTCCATAAATTTCCTCATGATCTCTTAGACAGTTCTAGTTATCATTTCTGTCAAATGCTCCATGGGCATTCCCTCAGCAGGAAATGTCCTAGGAATATTTTGAGATGATCCTGCGTCTTCTGGCCCTTCTCTGGGTTCTGCGAACGAGTATGGGTGAGAATTGGATCCATTTCCCGTGGAAGCTTGCCCCCTACCTCTACCTCTAGCCATCTTGCCTTTTGATTTATTGTTTGTTACAAAATTCTTCCTACTTCAACGTCTTTGCCCTAAAGTTCCCACAGACGGCGCCAATGATGTGATTCGAGATTTTTGAATATAAGGTAGAATAAAGTGCTAATGAAAAATAACGATAAATACACCAAGATTTTTTACGTGGAAAACCCTCAAATTGAGAGAAAAACCACGGGACCTAGTCCAGTATAAAACTTCACTATAAACGTTGATAATTTACAAGACTCTTTTGACACAAATAACAATCGTTCAATGACTTGTACGAATATTTTAGAAAATAACAAAAAGACCGAACAGACATAAATTTGCTCTCTTCAGAGTCCTTTTTGCCCAGAAAAATCCAACCCTCTATAACGGGACCTTCAACTATTTATAGGAGCCATCCTGGAGTTACTTGGCAGGAAAGTATTGAATACGCCTCCCTTGATCGTGGCTGAGACATGGCAAACGTGTCCGAGAAATCCGCCCCATTAATGCACGTTCAATCCCCGTCGGTTAATTAGTTTTAATTATGATCGGGTCCTCCGCCAAAATCCCGAAGAAGGTAAAGGATGCTCGGTAATACGCTGCTCGGCATTTTATCTTCGGTAACCATCTCTTCGGTTTAACTTCTGTTAGGCGATTTTAGCGTTCGTATCATCATAAATGGATTTTACCCGAGAAAATCAATATGTCATATGACATCAGATATTAAAAATATTATTTTTGTTTTAAGCATTTGGAATAACTAGGTTAAATGGATCTAAGTTTAAGTATGTAAGGTGATGATCAATTGCGGTAATAAATCTTCGATAAAAATACAAAATCAAGTCAAGAGGAGGCAAAGTATTACAATTCATGAAAGTTGAGGATGTAAACTGTAATTTTCCAAACTATGATTGCAAAGTGAAATTTGGACCAAACTATATGATGTTTATAAAATAATGTTAAGATTCAAATAAACATAGGATAGAAAAGTACGAGATGAAAGCATTATATGCTACATTTCTCATACAAATATACATGATATAACAATTTCAATTATATAATAATTTACTTGTCAAACACTAAAATTCAAAATTAATTATACCATACAGAAGGGATTTTCTGTTGCTACGGGTAGTGTCCTAGGGTATCCTAACTCATAATGTGAAATATTTTATGTGGATTCTGTATAAAATATTGATTGTCCTTGAGCACAATATCAATGCAATATAAAAATGTGTCAGAACGAGCTGAGCCCAATAGACACGGCACATTTAATCGTGCCGGCACGGTTTGGAAACTAGTCGTGCCGTCGGCCCGTTTCATCTAAAGGGATGGCCCGACTCGGCTCATTTTAGTTATTTTTATTTTTTAAATTTTTTTAACTTTACCAATCGATCGACACTATTAATACGTGATATGATATATTCATGTAATATCTCATGCCACCCGACTCGTTTGACATATCTAACGTCACGCATGTACAAGACCTTAAAACAAAATTTTAGCACTAGTTAATATATCAGCCGACAACTTTAACGGTTGCCACGTCGTATTAAATTGATTAAAAAAACATAGGAGAACTTTGATTAAAATTGAAAATAAAGTTAATATATTAAACAACATTAAATTAAAATTAATTTTATATTACTCATTGAAAAGGACAGAAAAAGTCTTCTATCCAACTCCTCATTTCCTCCGTAACCAATCTTCACCATTTGTCTAAAAACTAATGCCATTCCATTCTCAAATCCACGCAGGAAGAAGAACTTAATTTTCTAAACATTTCCCTTTAAAATCCCAAAGAATTTGCTTTCATTTTTCTTTTCCCTTTAATCCCATATTCTCTTTTGATGGGAAACGTGGTGTGGCCGATGCAAGGAATTGAAATACCATGATCGAGAGAGCTGCGCGATCCATACGAAATTTGCCTCTACAAACTAAAGAGAAGGGATTGTTATGATTGGTTTGGATGGAAGAAGTGCCGGGGTCTCTGGGGACAAGCGCCAGCTTGGCTTTGAGATTGGGACAAGCCTTTTTTGCTGTTGCTTCATTGCTTTTCATGTGTTTAGATGTTGAGTTCTACAGTTACACAGCTTTCTGGTAATACAAAATCTTAAATTTTACATATTTTTGTCTAAATCTTTTTGAATCAATCTCGATCCTTTTGGTATTGAATCATTTATTTGCAATGTTTTTCTTGTAGATTATTGGATACCGATTATTTGTCAATCGATTATAGTGACCCATTTTTTTCACCATTTGGTTGCTGGTATGAGTTCTTGCATGTAAGAGTTTGGGTTGGTTAAAACTGGGGCAAAGGAATCACACGGGTCCTATTATAACAAAATTTTATACTATTTTGAGTATTTTCCGTTCTTCTTAATTATTGGTTGGTGGGTTTGAATGGCTAACACATGACAGATATTGCTGGACATTTTTGAGTGGGCATTACTAGAATTCAGAATCAGGTGCTATAAAAGAACAAAGAAATATGACTACTTTTCTTAATTAGAAGGGATATCGAGGAGTTGCATTTTAACGTGTTGAACGCAACTGAATGGTTTTTCTTTGACTCTAGGTAAGATGTAAACATGCAGGATAATGGTGTTCACGGCGGATTGTAGTTGTGCTTCCAAAGTTACACTACTGTTATGCCATAAGAACGGTTAAATAATTTATGCTGCGACTTAAGATTTGGTTTTGCTGCTGATCTGTGAGCCATCTCGATGTTACCTGACTTATGTTAAAGATGAGGGATTATGTGAATGTTTTTGTTTAATTTGACGGATAAGTGAAGGTCACGCTTACATGTGGATAAATGAATGAAGAACAGATATGCATGATTAGTTTCTCATGGTGGAAAATGCAGTTACATAGAGTAGGTTTCTCATACATTACTGCAATAATTAATTGGCTCGATGGAACTGTATTTGTATATTAGTAGACAACCTAGAATTTGACAAGTGAGACATTATTTCGTGGAGGGTTAGGGAGGACAGGTGATCTGACATGGGAAATTTGTTTTATTCATAAAACAATCTTTGAAGAGGGAATAAGTTAAAGACCAGGTGTAGAAATAAACTTAATTGTTGGATCTCATTATAGGCAGTGCATTAGTTATGATGATGGATACTCCTGCATTGTTCTTGCATGCAAGATTGCTTTTTTCACATATGTCATTAAATTTTCTACTCACAGCTTCTTGGTTACTATCATGGGCTTAACGATTCCATGGAGCTTGACTTTGGCAGTTGTAGATATATACTTTGTTTTCTTCAAACGCACACCAAATGAAGTCGGCATACACGCCATTGTTCTCATGGGAGATTGGGTAACTAAAAGCTTCATCAAACACATTTTTTGCACTTAACAGAGACAAACACAATAACTCGCGAAAAACATCTGTATGTAGGTTCTATCATTTCTGTCACTAGGTGCGTCTTGTTCAACAGCTAGTGTCACCGATCTTTTGCTCTCTGCTGGTGGCTTCTGCGGCCTAAAGTTATGCACACGATATCAACTGTCTGCTGCTATGGCTTTCTTGTCCTGGTTTCTGCTATTTGCCTCATCTCTCTTCAATCTCTGGCTTCTTCCTTCTCTATAGCTCGTCTTTACGCCTAAAGTTTTTCCATTTATATATTATACATGTTAGATACACAATGATTTTTTTGTCGTTGATTATACATGTCAAATATTAGTTTTGTTCATTCTAGGAAAATATTTTTTGGTTGATAGTTTTCACAGATGGTTTGATTTTATACCATGGAAAGAGAGAAAGATCTGGAAAGTGAAATGGGAGTTGTTGATAAAATTGCATCAATCTCCCCTTCACTATAAACTGAACACAAACGTAGATGTAATGTAAACATTTATTTGTAATTAGAAATTGGAGCTGTAATTTGTATTGTTAAAAAACTATGTTTTTACTATATTATTTATAATGAGGACCACATAGTAAACTACTACTAGGCGTCATCTTATAATCCAGATATACCCCTCCCTATAATACTCCCAAAATTATCAAAATTTCCTATAATATCCTCCACCGCATGTTTCTTACATACAAATAACAGTCTCTTTTTTAAATTAAAACTTCTTAGTTAGATCTAAATTTTTTTTTCAAAATCCTTAACTTCCTCGCTTGAAATTTTTTTTTCTAACAATTTCAAAAATTTGAGAGTAGATTGATATAATTGTAGGAAAAATTACATTTAAATCTTCTATTTTGATCCAAATTCCACTTTGCAATTTTTGTTTAAAAAATTATAGTTTACATCATAAACTTTTATGAATTGTAACATTTTGCATCATCTTGATTCGATTTTATGTTTTTATCGAAGATTCATCACCTTATTTCATCATCGTTATAGATCTTCAAACTTGAAGCCTTTATCAAGCTCCTGCAAATTTTCAAAAAAAAAAAAATTTATTTTTTAGATATCAAAATTCTTTAATTGTTTAATTTCGTAAAAGAGTTCTGTCATACCAAAATTATTTTGATTTTTTAAAAATTTGCAATAACTAGTTTAAGAGGCTAGTGCACTTATGACTATTCGATAAACGATAAAATCGAGTAAAGAGGAAACAAAATGCTAAAATTCATGAAAGTTTAAGATGTACATTGTAATTTTTCAAAGAATAGTTGCAAAATAAAATATAGACCAAACTATAGGATGATAAATGTTAATTTTCCCCTATATTTTTATTATTCAGAGGCATGTGCCATAATTGTTCCTATTAAAGAAACATGAAGATTAGTTGTAAACTAAAAATTTCAATTGAGAGACATAATTTAATAAATTGTACGTAAAATTAGAAAAATATTTTATATTTATAAAAAAACATTATTCTAATTACCTTCTATATTTATTCTAATTAATTCATTGGAGAGAGCAAAATATATGTTCACCGGCTTAGTCTAAATTTGCAAAAATAATGCTAAAATTACCCAAGCATTTGACCGTTGTCTCGCGCCATAATCTTCATCCTCCCCCCTTTTCATACACCACCGCCACTTCCTACTCTACTTCTTCTTCCCACCAGCTGCTGCATTTTCCCGTTGAAAAATGCTCTTCCATGAGCCAACTAAAAGCCATTCATGGCCAGATGATCCTCAGCGGTCTCACCCACGATATCATCACTCTCGGCAAACTCATTTCCTTCTGCGCCGTGGACCCATTTGGTGATCTTCACTATGCGCACTACATGTTCGGAAAAATCCCCCAACCGAATCGGTACATGTACAACACCTTAATAAGGGCCTCTTTGGATAGCCAAGAGTCGGAAAAGGCTTTGTATCTTTACCGACAAATGGTTGGTTCTGGGATTTTTCCGAACGAGTTTACCTTTCCTTTTATACTAAAAGCGTGTGCCGTTCAGAAGGCGTACCAGGAAGGGGTTTTGATTCACGTGCTTGCTGTAAAATTGGGGTTTTCTGAAGCTTATGTATTTGTGCAAAATGGGTTAATCAATTTGTACGTATGTTGTGGGAAGATTGAGTGTGCAAGGAAAGTCTTTGATGGTACTGAGGATAGAAATTTAGTTTCATGGAACTCGATTGTTGGTGGCTATGCGAAAATGGGTAGTTGGGAAGAAGTATTTTGTCTTTTCCATGAGATGAGGGAAGCTGGCTTGGAGCCTAATGGGCATACCTTTGTGAGTCTGCTCTCAGTTTCCTCGAGAATTTACTATGTAGATCTGGGGAGGTATTTTCATTGGTATATTGAGATTACTGGGGTCAATATTGATGTTTATGTGCAAAATGCACTTTTGGATATGTATGCCAAGTGTGGGCACTTGCTGACGGCTGGAGCAGTTTTTACGCGAATGGTTAATAAAAATGTGGTTTCTTGGACTTCCATGGTCAGTGCATATGCTAAACATGGATTTGTCGAATTAGCCGAGAGTGTTTTTAACCAAATGCCTGTTAAAAACGTGGTTTCTTGGAATTCGATGATTTCATGTTATCTCCAAAATGGTCAATACAAGAAATCAGTAGAACTCTTTTACCAAATGTGTAATACTGGTATGGTTCCTGATGAGACAACCATAGTTAGTGTCCTTTCAGCTTGTGGTCAACTTGGTGATTTGGTTACAGGAAAGGAACTGCATGTTTATTGTCATGATAATAAGGTAAAACCTACTGTTACTTTGAATAATTCCCTTGTAGACATGTATGCAAAATGTGGTTCGATGGAATTAGCTTTTGATATCTTTCTGACAATGCCGGGGAAAAATATTGTCTCGTGGAATATTATGATTAGTTCCTTTGCATTGCATGGCTTCGGATATGAAGCGATCAAACTTTTTCAAGAGATGGAAACTTCTGGGACACAGCCTGATGCAATAACTTTCACCAGCTTGCTTTCTGCTTGTTGTCATTGTGGTCTAATTGATATCGGGAGATATTTATTTAACAAAATGAGTCATATATACAGAATACGTCATGACATTGAACATTATGCTTGTATGATCGATATTCTTGGCCGTGGAGGACATCTCGAAGAGGCCCTCGCATTGGTTGGAAAAATGGAAATGAGGCCCGATATAGTTATTTGGGGTGCTTTGCTTGGTGCTTGTAGAATTCATAGAAGTGTTCGATTTGCAAAATTAGTCTTGAAGCAGATTTTGGAGCTGGAACCTTTTACTGGGGGATTGTACGTGCTCATGTCAAACATATTCTGCGAAGCTCGACAATGGGATGACACAAAGAAGATGTGGAAACTAATGAAGAATCATGGTATGCAAAAGCATGAAGCCGTCAGCTCGATTGAAATCAGTGGCCGCATTTCTGAATTCATGGTCGATGACAAGAAACATGAAGCGTCTGGTCTTGTATACAATGTGCTCAATCAACTGATGGATCAGTTAAAATCTGAACAGTATGAATCTAGTCTTCTGTTGCTTGCACATTCTTGGTGAGCAAATGCTTGAATTTACAGTTGGAGGAGGAAGAATGGAGGAATGGATTAAACAATTCCCACTGCTCCACTGTTGATCCTAAAAGTTTACAATGTCAAGGGGTCAAATTGTCTTGGTGAGAGGGACCAAGCATGGTCAAGAGGGAGCAGCCACCACTTTTCAGTCGAAAATTTTTTTTATGTAATTTTTAAAAATTTCAAGTGTGATCCATTTACCCATTTTTACCTATGGGTTGAGCAAAAAATTTCGGATAAACCGAAATAATCGATAGAAGTGATATAATTCAGCATTTCGGTTAACTTAGATTGGTTGCAAAACACCCTGCACAAGGTTATTTGTGCAAATAACCCGATTAACTCATCTTAGGCTTAAAAAATTAGAGGGGGAATTTCACTGCACAATTAGATTGCTAGAAGGAACTGAACAAACAAGTAGGCTTTGTCAGAGTTTTTTGTTTATCTATATTATGCATGAGTTATACAAACAGGTTAGCCGGTCATTAAAAGGGTCGGTGCGGGACCGCGACAGGCTGGAAAAACCTCAACCCAAGGCATTGGGCTGCATAAAGCATCAAAAATTAAAAAGAAAAACAAAAACAACCTATCAAAAAAACAAAAACAAAAACAAAAACAAAAACAAAACTGAAGAAACAGTAGTAATATCCTATATTTCATAATCCGTATATTTAGAAAAATGATATCAAAATATTAGGGTTTGTGTACTTTGAAATTATTAGCCAATAATTAAATATGTATTTGTTTGCTAAAACGTTATTTATTAGCCAAATGCGGAACCACATATTACACTCATATGCGACATGACGATATCTAATATTCGATGATCAAACATATATGGGCTTAATTTTTCAAGCTTACGATTTATAGTTAAAAGATCGAACCAAACCTAACCGTATGAATACGATTTTGCTTTCGATTTTAACTATTTCGGTTCCGATTTAGTTATGGTTTGAAATGTTTTAAAATAAAATTTATTTCTAAATTTTTAATGGTTAAAAGAAAAGTTGTAAAACTGGTGAGATAAATAAAATTAATTATGTTATAAATAATTATTAAATATTTAATTTTGATTATAAAAGAAAAAAATAAGAGGGTTAAATTTAATTTATTCTTACTATATTATAATGCAAGAGCACACATAATAACTTATTTGGTGAAACATTTTTCATAATTCTACCATTGATCTCATGTTATGTTATGTCAATTATTTGTATTTCATGAATACCATCACAATACAAAAAACAAAAACCTATCAATCTAAAATTAAAACATAAGCTTCCTTGATAATTTTAAAATATAAACAATTTAATAAATATAAAACCAAAAAAACTATTATATTTTATAATTCGAATAAATAAAAGGCAAACAATTATTAAAAAATAAAGTAATTCTTATAAATAATTATTGTAATAAAAAATATATTATATAAAAATAACCGATTGTATATGCACGCAACCCGTGCAATGATCGCTAGTATAAATAAAGTTGTTGAGTATTGTGGCCCAATTAGTTAAGCCCATAATCCTTTAATCCCTTATTTAACCTAAACTAATCCCCCCCACTTAACCCTAAGTCTGATTAGAAAAGGTGTCTCCTTCACTCTCCAAATTATATCAGAAGTTCCGCGCCTCTTCTCTTCTTAAAAAACCAAAAATACGTCAGCCTCCATTGATTCAAGAAGAACCTCAGTACGTGCGCCTTTTCCTCCTGTTATCTCTCGCTCGTTCGTTTTTCGTCTGCCTCTTTTCTTTGTGATTCTCGGCGGCGATTGTTATATCCTTGGTGGTGGTTCTGTCCGTGCGTCCCTTCCTGTGAGCTTTGTGTTCCGGTGGTTCGGAGTTTTGGTGGTGCGGTGGTTTGTTAACGTTGGTGAGTGGTTGTGGAGAAGAGTGTTGGCCTTGTGCTCCTTGTCCGTTGCTGTGTGCTTCGTTCGTGTTCCTTGTCCAGTGGTCTGTGTGTGGCTGGTTCAGGCGTTGAGGGTGGTTCTGTTCTGGGCTTGCTGACGTGTGCACCTTGCTGTGTGCTTGGTGCTTCGGTGGACATTGTGACGAGGGAGTTGGGTTTCTGGTGCTTAGCTTTGTGCGCTGGTGGGTTGACAGATTATTGGTGTCAACACCTTCCGGTCTTTGCCGAGATTTCTCTCCGTAACGTAGATTGAGAAACAACAGATTTGAGCTGACTCGATATCCTTTTGAGTTTAGTATTATATTTGCATATTATGTATTTGCATTTGCATTTGTCTTTGTTTTGCAGGTACACATGGCGATGTCAAGGCGGATACCCTCCTAACAGTGGTATCAGAGTGGTTATCTGCGCCTGGTGGGTGAATAGCGATGCTTGGGCAGCGGCTGTTCGGCAGCTCCGTTCCTGCTCCAGTTCGACTTTTCGGTGGAAAAACCCCAGAGCATTGGCCTCTGGGTTGTAAGTGATTGGCTTGAACCCTAAAACTTTTACTGCTTTGTTGAGCGTCTAGGTCATAGGTTCTGAGGCTTGCTTGCTGTAGAAAACTAAGAATTTGTGTGATTCTGTGTTTTCTGTGTTTTTAGTGCGGCTCACTGAAATTTTTACATTGTCTAAAAACTTTCAGTTTTTTTCATTATCTATCCTATTTTGTGTGGTCCTGCTTCTGCTGCTTACTTTGTGTAATTTGTTAGCATGTGATTTAGTGTGCCTTATTTTGCTTGTGTGTGATGGCGTCTATTTATGGCTATAATATGGAACCCTTTAATGGAAATTCAGATTTTTCTATTTGGCAACAGAAAATGAAAGGAATTTTAATTCAACAGAAAGTGTTTAAGGCTATAGGTGGTAATTATGCTGATGATGTAATCACTGCTAAGAAAGCTGAAGATGATGAATTTGCTTACTCTTCCATAATCTTGAACTTATCTGACTCTGTGCTCAGAAAATGTGGTAAATTTAATTCTGCTAAACTTCTTTGGGAAAAATTAGAAGAGCTTTATACGGAAACCTCTTTGCCTAGTAAATTATTTTTACTTGAAAAAAATTTCAGATTCAAGCTTGACTTCAACAAAGATGTTGATGAGAACCTTGATGTGTTTACCAAATTGATTCAAGATATTAAGTTAACTGGAGATAGGAATATTGATGATTATACTCCTATTGTGCTTTTAAATGTTATTCCTGAGACCTATAGTGATGTCAAATCTGCTATTAAGTATGGTAGAGATTCAATTACGCTTGACACTGTGATTCATTGTCTTAAGAGTAAAGAATTAGTTTAAAAGTGAACAAAGGTAGTAAGCAAAATTCAGATGAACTTATGCATGTTAGAGGTAGGTCTCAACATAGGTATAACAAGACTAGGTCTAAGTCTAGGCATAAGAACAGAAAGTGCTTTAACGGTGGTGATCATAATCACTTTATTAAAGACTGTCCTAAAAAGAAATGCCAGAAACAAAATGATAACAACCAAGCTTATGAACAAGTGAATCATACTTCCTCATCCGGTGAAAACTCGGATGATATCTTTATGGTGACTGATTTATGTGATGCTGTGAATTCTGTGCATTCATCTACTGTGTGTGAAAATGAATGGCTAATTGATTTTGGTTGCTGTTATCAAATGTCACCTCTTAGAAATTTGTTTTCTAATTATAAAGAAGTTGAAAATGGTCCTGTTTCTATGGCTGATGAGAAACTTTGTAAAGTTGCTGGCATTGGTGATGTTTATTTGAAATTTGATTCTGGTTATTCGATGACTCTAAAAGATGTGAGACATGTTCCTGCTTTGTGCAATAATCTGATGTCTTGTGCTGCTTTAGAATCTGGTGGTCTTGCGGGTAAATGGGGAAATGGTATAATGAAAATCTTAAAAGGTTCTTTGGTAGTTTTCAATGCTGAATAGAAAAGAAACCTTTATGTTTGCAAAATTGAATCTGTTTATGATAATGTGAATTCTGTGACTGATGACTTGACTGATCTGTGGCATAGAATATTAGGTCATATGAGTGCTAAAGGTCTAGAGATTTTGCATAAAAAGGTTGTTGTGGTAAAGACAAGTTGTCTTGCATGCCTTTATGTGATTCTTGTGTTTATGGCAAACAACAAAGAGTGAAATTTCCGGTTTCCCCTTCCCCTAATGTGACTAAGAGTTCTGTGATTCTTGCGTACTTGCATGCTGATGTGTGGGGTCCCTCTAGTGTTCCTACACAAGGTGGTAATAGATACTTCCTATCTGTTATTGATGACTTTTCAAGAAAAAGTATCGGTTTTTCTAATAAAAAATAAATCAGATGCTTTTGAAAAGTTTCAAAATTGGAAGATTTTAATTGAGAACCAAACTAGTAAAAAGATTAAGAAACCTAGGACTGATAATGGCTTGGAGTTGTGTAATTCTTTGTTTGACAATTTGTTCAATGAATCTGGGATTCAAAGGCACAAGACTGTGTCCTATACCCCTCAGCAAAATGGTGTTGCTGAGAGGATGAATAGGACTCTCCTTGAGAAAGTTAGAAGTATGCTTGCATCTTCTGGCCTCTCAAAGAAGTTTTGGGGTGAAGCTGTTGTGACAGCTACTTACTTGATCAATAGATCTTCTTCTGCCTTTAAATGTTGTGTCCTGAAGCTGTTTTTGTTGATAAAGAACTTGATTTTTCTAATCTTAAAGTGTTTGGTTGCTCTGCTTTTGTGCATAGGAAATGTGATAAACTTGAACCTAGGTCTAAGTGTGTCTTCCTAGGTTATCCCGAGGGAGTTAAGGGATATATACTATGGTTAAGAAGTGAACGTGGTTTTAAAAGCATTATAAGTAGGGATGTGATTTTCAATGAGCCTGATATGCCTTGCTTGTTTCCTTCTATGCCTGATGATGAGTATGAGTCCAGTGCTACTCCTAGCAAGGTGGAGCATTTGTCTGATGTGCTTCCTGTTAATGATAACAATGCGCCTTTTGCTGAAATCATGTGAACTTGCCTGTTAATGAACTTGAGATTCATGAAATGCCTGAAAATCATGATATCGTTGTTGAACATGAACATGTTGTGCATGATGAATTGGTTGCTGATGAACAAGAAGATTTGCATGATTATCAATTGACCAGAGATAGGGCTAGGAGAAACATAAGACAACATGCTAAGCTAAGTGACTTTGACCTTGCTTCTTATGTGTTCAATGTGTTTGAATCAATTGATAACTATGAACCTAAAACCTACACTGAAGCTTTGAAATCCAAAAATGCTAATGACTGGCTGTGTGCTATGAAAGAGGAAATGCATTCTTTGATTGTGAATCATACTCGGATTTTTGTTCCTAAACCTGTTAATTGCTCAGTTGTTGCTTGCAAATGGTTGTTTAAGGTTAAGAATGAAAATGATTCTGTTAGGTTCAAATCTAGACTTGTAGCTAAATGTTTTACTCTAAAAGAAGGTTAATGTGTCATTAGCTGCTCATTTTGTGTTGAGTAAAGATCAATGTCCTAAATTTGATTTTGACTTTGATTCTATGAAGAATGTGCCTTATTCAAATGATATAAGATATGTTATGTATTTGATGGTTAGTACTTGGCATGATATAGCATATGCTGTTAGTTGCTTAAGTAGGTATGTGTCTAACCCTGGCATGTTGCATTGGAATGCTTTTAAATGGCTATTGTCTGTAGTTGTTAAACTCAAAGGTATGTGTTTAATCATGCTGATATGTGTACTAAGTGTTTATCCCTTATTAAGTTTCAATCATATTTAAAAATTTTAAAATTTGATACGGGTGATTGATGCATGTTTAGTCCCTTGGTTAGTGTTTTATAATCTGTTGTGTGCTCGTTATAAAACTGTTACCCTGGTTACTTTCCCACTTTAACTTGTTGTGTGCTTGTTATTGTTTTCCTTGTCTTTACTTTGTGTTTTGACAGGAACCTGGTCCACACAATTACTTTGTGTATTATGGGGACCATAAGGCGATGATGATGTCTGCTTGTATGTTTTCCCGACGATTGAAGATAAACCGGTATTGGGCCAAGGTGGAGATTTTTTGGGTATTGTGGCCCAATTAGTTAAGCCCATAATCCTTTAATCCCTTATTTAACCTAAACTAATCCCCCCACTTAACCCTAAGTCTGATTAGAAAAGGCGCCTCCTTCATTCTCCAAATTATATCAGAAGTTCCGCGCCTCTTCTCTTCTTAAAAAACCAAAAATACGTCCGCCTCCATTGATCCAAGAAGAACCTCAGTACGTGCGCCTTTTCCTCCTGTTATCTCTCGCTCGTTTGTTTTTCGTCCGCCTCTTTTCTTTGTGATTCCCGGCGGCGATTGTTCTATCCTTGGTGGTGGTTCTGTCCGTGCGTCCCTTCTTGTGAGCTTTGTGCTCCGGTGGTTCGGAGTTCTGATGGTGCGGTGGTTTGTTAACGTTGGCGAGTGGTTGTGGAGAAGAGTGTTGGCCTTGTGCTCCTTGTCCGTTGCTGTGTGCTTCGTTCGTGTTCCTTGTCCAGTGGTCTGTGTGTGGCTGGTTCAGGCGTTAAGGGTGGTTCTGTCCTGGGCTTGCTAACCGTGTGCACCTTGCTGTGTGCTTGGTGCTTCGGTGGACAGTGTGACGAGGGAGTTTGGTGCTTAGCTTTGTGCGCTGGTGGGTTGACAGATTATTGGTGTCAACACCTTCCAGTCTTTGCCGAGGTTTCTTTCCGTGACGTAGATTGGGAAA
The DNA here is from genome assembly GCA_907163345.1 of Haberlea rhodopensis. Lineage (NCBI taxonomy): Eukaryota > Viridiplantae > Streptophyta > Magnoliopsida > Lamiales > Gesneriaceae > Haberlea > Haberlea rhodopensis. The sequence continues at coordinate 3,535,969 of CAJQUN010000022.1, read as the reverse complement.
CAGCAGATCTGAGCCTGACTCGATATCCTTTTGAGTTTAGTATTATATTTGCATATTGTGTATTTGCATTTGCATTTGTCTTTGTTTTGCAGGTACACATGGCGATGTCAAGGCGGATACCCTCCTAACAAAAGTAGTTTAACCATATAGTTTAAGTTATCAATGAAAATTGCAAAACCTTACAGTTGATATTAATATACGATTTTAAGACGATTTTTGTTATGGTTTTGGTTCCAGCTCAGTTTTTTTAATTTGAGAAACCGAAACCAAGAGGTAAGTCCCCGGTTCCGATTCAGGTTTTTGAATCAAAACTGAAAAGAAACGGTTTTGATTTTACTTTTTTAGAGACAGTTCTAATTTTGATTTACGATTCTAACGAAAATGTTGACGAGTCTATATGAATATGAATATGAATATATATTTGGTAGATATAGGAAAAGATGACTTAAGCCATCAGTAATAACTGATCAAGAACATATAATTACCACTATGGCCGAAAGAGTATCTAGCATTAATATTTTAAATAATATATGATAGGGGAAATTTCAAAATTAGTCCCATAGGATATGAGTTTAATCGATAATAGTCTAAATATTTATAACTAATCAAAATTGGTTTCATATGATGTTATTTTAATCAATAAAAGTGCGATTGTGACTAATCAAAATTGGTCTTATATAATATATATTTAATCAAAAATAGTCCCAAAACCCTTTCAATTATGGGATCACTTTTGATAAAAACGCAATTTTCGTGGGATCAATTTTTATTAATTCTAAATGTTTGATACTACTATTGATTAAAATTATATCCTATGAGACTAAGTTTGATTAGTCCAAAATATTTGGACTACTATTAATTAAACGCATATCCTACATAACTAATTTTGAAATTTACCCTATATGATATGAAGCTTGGTGGATTTACATTATAATAAATAAAATATTATGCTGACCCAAAGTATTTTCAATTTCAACATTCATTTAACTTTGCTAAAAATTTGTGTTGTGGAACATACTCATGCCAAAAATGCCTTTATAAGTTATTTATTTCATAAACCAACAATCTTTAACACACATATATCCATCAAGTGTAATGAATTTTTTTTTTTAAAAAAAATTATATCATATATTATTAAACTCAATTTTTGTTATGACAGGAGAACCCTAGGCCGCCACTCTTTTGGAGCACGATAAACCTTCGAGCCGACGTAATAGCCTGCAAACCACAGTAATTGGGTATACCACACTAGGCAAGCCCAGTGCGACAATCTCGACGAAGAAAGTATTGGTGGGGGGAATCAAACTCGTAACTAAAGGCATTTATGCTCACCTGCTCCATAAACTCGGCCATCCAGGGCAATTCAACTCATTTTTATAACTTGACATGTTATAGTTGGTGTAATTTAACTTTACTAGATCTTAACCCGAGTACATAGGGAATTTACAAGGATGAATTGCTTAAATATTTTTCTATTTAATGAATCTCAAGCACATGTATATGCATATATTTTAATTAATAATATATAAAACCATCTAATGGCAGTTAATTAAAAATCATAATAATATCAATTAAAAACATGATTTATATTTGATTCGTTTCATGTCGAGGAAGCTTAAAAGATAGGTGCTGGAAATTATAATTAATTAAACATATTGGCCCATCATTTTCTACGATAATAATTAGTTTAAATACTTTCAACAGACATAATCATAATATGTTTGAAATATAAGGCTAATTTATGGGTTTTTTAAGTTTAATATGTCGGAGATTAGACCCAAATATTAAACAAAAAATTCAGAAATTGTTGGGCAAAAAGGACGCTTCACAGCTATTAACTATTGCCTCAGATTCGGAAATATCAAATATTAATTTTTAACTAGAATGCAAGTTTAATGTAGCTAGAGTATATTATATCAAATTTGGAATGTAATAATTACTCTTGGTAGGATAACGATCGACATGTGATATTTGTGTTGTGGTACGATCTTAAAGATTTGAGCACATTATTGTCAAAAGCTATAGGTTTTGGTAAAATGACAAACGTTTAATCATATACTTGGTATTAGAGATAAGGTCGGTGTTTGATTCTCACGGATTGCAATAAACAATTATTGGGAGGGAGATTGTTGTAATACAATAATTGTCCATACTAGGATAGCTATCGACTTGTGGCGTTCTGGATTGTTACAGTTTAAAAGATTTATGTCAAGTTATAATTTTTGGTAAAACAACAAGCGAAAATCCTAATACAATTATATAAATAAAATTCAACTAAAACTAAGCCAAGCGTCATTAATTTTGTGAAACTAATCTCCAATCACAATTTTTTTTTGAAATATATGATGAAGCTGCGGTTTGACCTTTTTTATTAAGAAGATATTGAGTGATTCGAATTTGTTTTCACTTTAAATAATTAAATATATATTCTTAATTAAAGTCTTTTTTGTTGTAATTCAACTAGTGATATTAGCTTTTGAAGTTGGGTCGAGTCGAGCTGTAATTAATTTGATAAATACGCTCGTGATCTTTAATATTTTATAAATATATCATAAATATTCTTGAAATATAACTAAACACCCTACTCGAGCTCACGATCTCGAATTCGAACTTTGTTTCGACAGGCTATAATGGTTTGTTTAAGAGGAAAATTTTTGACCCCGATCTGGTCGTAAAAAAATGAATAATTTTAGACTCGATTCGCCAAGTAGGTGCGCCAAATTGTGTTGAATAATTGAGTCACCAAGTCAGAAAACAATATTTGAACCTCTTTCGGGTTGTTGGGAATGCTAATGTCCGAACACCCACCAATACAAATATTGCTTGTCGATACCTAATAAAAAATTAATTGTTATGAGTAAAATAAAAATAAAATGGCAATATTCTCTAAGTGGCTGCTCTGTGCATGTTTTTGCAGCCAGCTTCGTAAGAGTTGGCCAGACTCCAGCTTGTCCCGTTAATAATTAAAACATTTTATTAAAATTTGTATTTCTATATTAAAAAATGATTTTTTATAGATCAATCATTCATAACCGGGTGAGACTTGACGCAAGAGTAAAGTTGTTAATATGTAACATAAAAATCATGGGTTCGAGTCTTTGAAATTACATCTTTGCATTACAAAGAAAAGATTGCTTACATTAGGCCCAAAACGGTTCATCCCCTTCCAGGCCCAAAATAGTCCATCTCGTTCCATTACTCCAGTATTTTGCATATACATGAATAATGATTATGTGCATTAATCGTCTAATAAGAGTAAATTCGATTAAAACGATCTATTAAGATTTTGAGTTATTTGATCTTTCATATATATGAGAAGGTGTGCCTTTAGTGCAAAGATAATTATTAGTAATTTTTTTATTTATATTATACATGGGTCATATTTTCGAGATCACATGATTAGAAACAATCTATATTATCATTACACCATCATATTAAGGGAATTTTTTATACTACCCAAGGGGTTAGTGTCCTGGGGGTGCATCCACAATGCATTGAGAATATTTCAAATATAATATTCTCAATGTATGGTAAGATCAATTCATAGGACACTATCCTTAGTGGTAACATTAAAATAATCCATATAAAAGACACAAAAAAAACACTAAAGGATTCGCAAAGAAACCTTGTTGATCCGTGACAATTGATTGTTATGAATTCAGACATGCTTACACTTATTCAGTCATCTAAATTTGTTTGATGATTTAACATGAGTTTCCGTGATTTTAGACGATGGTTTTCATGTTATTTTTATTCCAACGGATACCATAGACAAGGTCAACTTACACATAAACAACATATATTCAAACACAAGATTATTATCCATTTGCCATTCATAAACAAAGATTTTGAGATAAATATACACAGATTACTAGATTGTTAGAACATATGTTCATTCATTTTTATTACACAGATATTTATTATATTTTTTATAGACCCACACACGACATTTACCTAATAACTCCACTGTTTAGTCCATATACACGAACATGAATAATTTGTGTCCTGAGTTAAAAAAAAAAAAATGTGGGTAGTCCTATGTATGTTTTTGGATTAATTTGCTTATGTTTTATTTTCCATTTTCCTAAAAATAAAATCAAACATTATATTACTTATTTCTCAGAATTATATTTTTAAATCAATTTTTTTAGTTTAAAATTTTTACAATTCCCTAAAAATAATCAAATAAATTTTATTTTTAAATTCTGATTAAAAATGACACAAATAACAAAAAATATACGTGTATGATAAAATATCGCTAACTTAATATTTTATTAGAGAACACGACGTCTATGATAAAAATATATATAAAAGGTAAACCCTGGTGCATGAAACTCCCGCTATGCGTAAGGTTAAGAAATTGTCGGACTACTTTAGATATAATATATGCAGTTTTCCCTCACAATGCAATAAATTATTTCCATGACTCGAATCCTTAATATCTAAAGTCACATGACAACAACTTTATTCCTTCTCACCCTATCTATAATACAAATATATGAATTCTCTATTGAAATATTGTTGGTGGTTTTTCCTGGATTTTGGTCATATTGATCCGCTCCCCCATATACCTGTCATCAGTGCACATTCCGCGATTTACCTGGTCGCGGTATGAGGGGTCGGGTCATCATACAAGAATTAGTCAAGCGTAAGCCTGAATACTTTGTTAAACCATATATATATATATATATTAATATATATATATATATATATATATATACACGAAACAAAAAATAAAATAAAATTTATAACACCTACATAGGCCCTAGTATTCCAGCTAGTAATGCCCTTTTTGGTCGCCTTGACCAGTAAACAAATTTTTACGTAAATATTATTATATATGTGGACAAAAATGAAGTCAAACAACTTACTAAAATAGATTATTATTCCTATAAGCTACTTGCTTATTGGTTCACCCAAGAGGCAAGAATCATGTGATTGCATTATCCTTATGTCCAATAAAGTGGAAATTTTGATTTTTTCGTCTTCCATCTTCACCTATATGATTTTGGCTCATTATATTGTTATTTTGGTTCATTATATTATTAAAAATGAGTCTTAATTACAAATTTTTTTTTGTGGAAATTTTTAGTGATTTACAATTTTTGTATCGCTTTACATTGTAGTATTGATGTGACACTAAACACATCGAAATAATGTCAGCGCAATGTGAATGCCATATTTGCACCATACACAGAAAATAACTAAAAGTTGTCAAAAAAATAAAGATATTGAGTTAATAAATTTGACAAAATATAAACAAATATTGCAAGGGGGGGGAATATAAAAGGGCCAAAACTATAATTTTTCTTTTAAAAAACCATTTGGAATTTTAGTTTTGTTTAGTATAAAAACATGAGAAAACCTTTATTCTAAAAAATGAGATTAAATGTAAAATGTGAGCTTTTAATTTAATTATTAATATTATGATAATTTATCATATCTAATAAAATAAAATATTAGATTTTAGATTATATTTTAAATAATCTGAAATTATCTCCTAAAAAATCATTGGCTCATTTTTTTCCCTCTAGTGAATTTTCTTTGTATATTTACTCTCTTACATTATTTTATCCATCATTCACCTAGAAAATTTAAAATTAAATATTTTTAGGTTAAACTTCAATTAAACATACTTAACTTGTAATATTTTATGCTTAACCTCAATGCATGATCATATTTTTGGTGGTTTAGAACCTTGCAAAAAACCATGGGTAAAATCCACAAGTAATTTCTTTTAGAAAGAATGTGAATTTGCTTAATGGTCAAATTCCAATCATGGTTGTGTTAACATGACTCACCATTTTGTTAGTGGGAATTTTGTTATGAGAGTAGGGGTTAGGTGTTTTATGGATAACTAGTAGAGGAAATAAATGTGATAATGAAATTTATTTTGCCATATAAAGTAAGGATATTAAAAAAATATGAAAAATATTTGTAAGGACCCGATGTGTGTTCCACCTATGGACCAATTCATTATTATTCGTTTAAAATATTTGTTAATGTATTTTTTATATTTAAAATATGTTATGTTTTAATATTGAGTTTGTGCATAAATAAGACTCAAATCAGATATGAACAAGTATTTCCTAAAAATGTGGTGTTTGTTAGGTAAAGCATATATAGAACCATAGAAGAGACCACCATTAAAGTAAACAATCCACAGCCATAACATTAATTTGACCTTCATTTATCTTAATCATGCTCATACTAAAGAGTTAAAAAGGTTAGGCAAATATAGACAACTCTCTATATTTTTATTCATACTTAAATAAAAATGTATACTCAATAAATATATTAAATTTTGAAGGACATAAATGTCTTCGTAACTAGGGGAGTAAACGAATCGAATATGTTCACGAACTTTTCGAGCCGGCTCGAAAAATATTTGATTCGTATTCGAAATTATCGAGTCCAAGCCGAATTTGAACTCGAACTCGAACTCGAACATGTTCAACCTTTTTTTGAGCCGAACTCGAACCCAAATAACTTTGCTCGATAGTTCGCGAGCCGTTCGTGAACTTTAATATTTTATTAATATAATATAATTATATATTAAATAAATATATTTCGAACCTTTCAGATATTTATTTTTGAGCGATAGTTCGAAAAGCTCGCGAACATGTTCGAATCTTTTCGAGTCGAACTCGAACTTTGAATCGAGCCGAAGTCGAGCCAAAATTTTCTGCATATTCGGCTCGATTCGATTCGTTTACACCCATATTCGTAACTCTGCCTCCTTTTTTTTTTTTTAGGGAGTGGAGGGGGAGGAGTTGGACTTGAACCTTTAGACCAACTACGGGCAACGGGAATGACAAATCGTCGGGGCACCGCCATAGTTGTCCTCCCTCTTTTTTCTTTAGGCAGACTTTTCTAATTTTGTTCTTATTTCTTTCGAGAAGGCCACAAAGAATAAGAAGTTTTAGCATATAAAAGAAAAAGACAAGAGGATAAGAATAAGACATCCGAGAACGCATCAATATGAGTGACAAATGTTCATAAGATATCCTTGGAAATCTGAGAATTAGAAATAAGGGTGCTTGACAGTGCATTTCTATATAGGTAATTAATTATATTATTCTTGTAAAATGTTCCATGTGAAATGTGATTTTTTTTGCATTGGTTACCCATAAATTTTTCACTTTTTATAAGTAGACTCGACCATGGTTTCCAAGAACCGTGAAAAGAACCAGAATTATCTCTCAAAAATCGAATCGAAACCATTCAGTGGTTTCGGTTCTAATATCGGAAACAAAACGGTGGACTAACGATCCATTTCGTTTTCTAAAAAAAAAAAAAACAAAACCACGTGGAACCGTAACCAGAATCATAAATTGTTCCTATATTTTAAGATATTGTAATATCTATACCTTCATTATGTAAGTAAACTATTTGCTTTGATATTAATAATATTTTGTGATATAATTGTTGAATAATTAACTTTATTATATATTGTATCATGATTTTTCGTTTTATTTCTAAAATATAAAATAAAAATATTGCAGGTTCCGATTTCATTTTTCATTGAACATGATCGTCGATTTTAGAACAGTAGAGAGACCTACCAATAAGTTTCTAAAGTATAGAACTTAAAAAAATCAAATAAAAATATTAATTTTTCTAAACAAATAGTGTATAAAAAATACTGATCCTTGAGAAGACAAAAGAATGGCCTTTTATTTTACCAGTCCCTCTTTCCGTAATTTGATCAAAAAACGTGGTTAATATATAGTACAAGAAGGGAACATTACTCTTTCATACAACCTGTCACGCACGAGTTCCCCGAGTTTACAGGTTGGCACTCCGCCCACCGCTCTTAAAATCCCAAATCCCTTTTTCTCTTTTATTTTTTCATTTCATTTTACAATAATACCCCTCACGCGGAATTAAATTAACTTTCCCAACCTAATTATTACACGTTAATTGTCCTTGATAAACGAATATTAATGTTAAATTATTTCAATAAAATTTGACCACACTTACCATTTCAAGCTGTATGTCCATTATTGAAGATGCGTAAACTGATTGAAATATGATGTTTGGACTGTTTTATATTTTTAAAAAAATTGAGTTATATGTTATTTTACTTATAATTTTTTTATAAAATCTATTAAAAATAAGATTAAAATATGATGTTTGGACTTTTATATATTTTAAAATTTATGAATTTCACTCGTTTTTTAGTTATATTTTTTTATAAAACGATAAACGCTAACATACTGAATTTTGTAGCAATTATTAAATGGTTTTTATTTTGTATATTTCCCAAAATACCCCTCCATCGTCTATATATAGACACGCATTCTGGATGCTCTCTCACAGTCAACACAAAAGGTGCAAGAGAAGGGAGAGGGAAGTTGAAATTTAAGAAACTGTAAAAGATATTATTATCATTCAATGGGTGTATGCAGTTCTTGCGAGGCAACTTCTGTGGCTACTGCTAAACTGATACTGTACGATGGAAGATTACAGGAGTTTCCTCACCCGGTTAAGGTTTCCTACGTCTTGCAGAAGAATCCATCTTGTTTCATTTGTAATTCCGATGAAATGGATTTCGACGACGTTGTATCGGCGGTGAGTGATGACGAGGAGCTGCAGCCGGGTCAGCTGTACTTCGCGCTTCCTTTGAGCCGGCTGCAGCGAAGGCTGGAGGCGGAGGAGATGGCGGCGTTGGCGGTGAAAGCAAGTTCTGCTCTGACCAAAAATGGGGAGAAATGCGGGTTCCGGGGGAATGCGTTGGCGTTCTCCGAGGAGAATGCCGGCGGTGTACGGTCTAGGAAGGTGTCAGGTGGCGGAAACGCCTGTGAGAGTGGATCCAGGAGGCGGAGTGCTGCCGGCGGCGGCGGTGCTGGGAGGCGTAGTGGAAAGGTCTCGGCGCGGTTGAGCGCGATTCCTGAGTAGGGGTAATTTGGGAATAGGACTAGGAATATTCATTTTTGTAAATATATGATGTACGATGAATCGAGCATATAATTAAAACTATTCAAAAGAGCGATTTATATTTTCTTTGAATTTACAATTTTGTCCTCGTTGAGTAAATAATTTTAAATAAATTTCAACCAACCTTTGATTGTTATGAGAAATATGAACAATATATGGACCAATATAAATCCTATAAATAAGTGGTATAACGCCACCTTAATTATATATTCCTCGTATAATATACATGTAGGGTATACCAATCTCACGTATATTTTACTATACTGAATGATTTATAATATTACTCGGAATATTTTAACATATATCAGAACTTAACGAAACGTGCCAACATTTTAGACTAATTGGAAAATTCACTGAATGCTACTAATTTGGATATGATTATGTCAATTTTATGATAATATAATATTGGCAAATTGTATTTTTAATAGTTGGGCCGGCATTCATAAACCTCTGAACTTAATATATTGCGGGTAGCAATAAATTTAACATTGCGTTTGGATAGAAAAATTTGTACTTTAGGAAGAATTTAGAAGAAATATTTCAAATGACTCTATATAAGATAAACTTGAAATCTACTCTAAATTACTCAAAGATAGCTTAAATGATACATGAAATTTAAAATTTAGGTAAATTACATTCAGCGTATTATAGTTTGGCCCAAATATCACTTTGCAACTATTGTTTGAAAAATCATAATTTACTTCATCAATCTTTATGAATTGTAGCACTTTGGATTATCTTGACTCAATTTGATATTTTAACGAATATTAATCGTCGCATTCTGTCATCATCTTACAATCTCAAACTTAGAGTCATTCGCTAGATGTTTGAAAGGAAAATTTGATACCCCAAATGTATATTTCGATTTTATTTTAACTTTGAAATTAGGGGTGTACGTTGGTGGGTTTGGGTGGGTAGGCATGAAAAAACACTCAATCCATATGAGCAAGTTGTTAAATCGTGAAATCACAACCGGACAATAAATATACAAAATTACGTGGTTTGATTGAATGCTGGTGAGAGTGGATGGGGGAGGACAATAGTTCAACTGGAAATATATATTAGTTAATATATTTTACAATTTCTTAAACTAAGTTATTCATTATCGATGATAATAAACAGAAACAAAACTAACTAAAATGATGGAACAACATAAACTAATAAAAATCTAAATACGTGTGAACAAAAATACTTTTCTAAACATAATTATCAAATCATGTACAATTGAAAATCAAAGATAGTTACCCGTATATAGTTACCCGTATATATCAACAAGCATAACATCATAATCCTAAACTAGATATATCCATATCATGTATTAAATTGGGACATCAACGCGGTAATGCCGTAATGACAGACACTTGATTAAAATTAGGTTAAAATATTATAATTTACAATTTAAACCTTTATGTAATTTTTATAAACCATGAATGAAATAATGTACTCTTCTGTTAATTGGATAAGGCTTGGAATATTATTTTGTATATTGAGTTTTGGAAATCGATAATTTTAGATATTATTTTGATGATGAGGTAGTGTAGTGGTTAAGATATCATTTTTAAAAAAAGAAATTTGGAATCATATACATGAGATGCTTTTTAACATTACACGAAAAAAATATACTAAATTGTTGTCATTCAGAGTGCTAATGTTTTCATTTGCGGTTTGGCCGATATTGTCATTGAGAGCATCATCACTCATCCATGTGAAATATTCTATATGGACGATGGATGTTGTGCGAAGGGTAGCGTCTCGGGCCAGTATCAGTAATTCCTCATTTGCGTGGGTTGGTACATAGGTTGAAAAAGAAGGGCTAATATATAGTACTTATTAGAGTGAAAGTGGGTAAGGTAGCCACATTGGTGATGGTACTCTACCCAATTAGGTATTGGGTTCAACATGACATATGGGTTCTGAATATAGGCAATAATGTTATCAAATTCGATTTGGTGGTTCTAAAAATTTAACATTATAAATCCCCAAAAAAATTGTGTGAAACTCCCAAAATCAACTTGTATGGATGGAACCAATTATGCATGCATGTGAAGTATTTTATAACTCTAGATGTGATAATATATATTGTAGGATGAATATACCGCATTATCGAAAGTTATAATTAGTGGCAATGGTGTAACTTTAATCTTTTTAAACTGTAGAGCAGATCGTACGTCACCCAACATAGGCAATATTATTGCTTGCCAACAATCATCTCTCAATTATTACACTACCTTACAACTCATAAGAATCGAACAAGTGATATTGTCTCTAATACCAATTGTAAGATCAAACTTGACGCTTTACCAAAAAAATATAGTTAGTGGTAACAATATAACTCTAATCTTCTAAATCATAGAGCAACTCAACGTCTTGTTTCGGTAGCTCTCCCATCATGAATAATTATTGTTTCTCTAACACAACAACAACTAAGTCTCTAATCACAATAGATTGGTGTAGGCTACACGAGCCATAAAAAAAAATCAAGTCGGGTCGTGCACATGCGTCAGTATTCTCCAAGAGCTTCTTTCGGTCAAAATATCTCAATTGATCATTTTCGACTCCAAATCTTTATATACAACTTCGAGTCATATCTTCTTCAGTCATCCCCTGCCCTCGTGAAAGCGCCTCAATGCACTGACTCTAGTTATCGAACAAGTGTATTACTGGGTTACATATTTCATAAAGGTTCAAGATCATATATGTATTCAACTTAATTATTAGAACTAATGATATATTTCAAGGATTCCATCTCAAATTCAACTGAAAAAAGCAAGTTCAACCTAAAATTAGAAAACTCAATTCTTGCTTGGGTAGTCAAACTCATCTTTCACTAAATCTATGCCTAATCATCGTAACATACGTTATACATGTAGAAACAATTCATATAATATCAATCAATGTATTCTTTCGGATATTTTAGGTAAATACTTGTATATACGAGGTTTGAGTCATACTTATATACCAACAAAATATTAAACCGCAAAACATTTTAAATAAAAATATATATAAACTAGCATATCAACCATTTAGACCAATTATATTGAGTTGGTCTATAATGAAGCTCAAATCAGGTCCATATAAATGTTTTCTTATATTTTGTATGAGACCAGAATATAATTTTATGCATTAATAATTTTCACCATACAAGAAATGTTTTTTTTCTTCAACAATTTATAATATGCTATTTTTGTATGATGATACAAGTGAGGTAAATAGTGGGCTAATTCGTGGCTGTCAGGCTTTATATTCTCGGATTAGTTAGAGTGTATAAACACTACTATAAAACTATGTTCCAACATTTGATCAGTGTGTAAATGCAGCAATATATACCTTAATTCAGAAACGCGCCTCGCTAAACAACTGGCGAAATGGTGTAAAGTAGTCTAATTACATATAAATAATTACCCATACGCGACCTTAAGCAATATTCGTTAATAATAGTGACGTTTTTTTTTTAGGAAATTGGGATTTAACTATGCTTTGCTCAGCTGATTACGAAATTGGCAAGGGAATTTTAATTTGTTTAATTGACCCACCCACCCATGTATACTATTTATTAAGTCCAAGGGTAATATACCGACAATGGTCTCTATATTATATATAAAATGTGAGAATAATAGAGATAAATTGGTCTTATAGTCTGGCCATACAATTATCGAAATGCCCCTAAGACTTTTACTAATTACAAATGATATGTCAACATGCAAAATGACCGGAAGATCCTGAGACTTTTAATAATTGTTGTTATCATACTATACTATATTCTTGAAATGCCTATAATGCCCACTAACAGTATTGTCAATTACAATATTATCGTGTCACATTATATTTGTAATTAGATCCCAAAAAAGAAGTTAAAAAAACGACTGTACATGCAAAAAAAATAATTTTAAAAAACGATTGTACAAGCAAGCAACGCGTGTTAGAAGACACTTGTACTATTTATTAAGTGTAAGGGTAATAAACCGGCAGTGGTCACATGGTATGGCTATGAATTTACACTAATGCCATTCATTAGAGCTATCGGTTCTACACTCAACATAACAGATCAGCTGATTTAGTAGCATAACAGAACTAATAAACCAGCTGGATAAACAACCAGCTGAACATAACAATCAAGAGAACCGATAAAACGGAGAAGTTGGACACCTGACAGGCTGAACAAGAATAGGCAGTTGGTGACCAACAAAGCTTTATAAGATTAGGTTGGCCGACTGACAAGCGGAGCTGATCTGACCCGACCAAGTTGATGTGACAAGTCCAGCTGGATAACGAAACTAGCTAAGAATTCAACCAAGCCGATGCAACCATCACTGAACAGAAAAAATCAGTTGAGTATTCAACCCAACTGATACAAACGAAGACCTACTGAGTCAAACTTGTTGAAATATAATACCAGTTCAGTGTTCAACTCAACTGGACAGAAGCATTCCAACATAGACGTCAACAACTGAGTTGCAGAAAGACAACGACTGCAATAAGACTATTGAAACGACATATAGAGTATAAGGATGTCAGAGAAAGTTCAAGATATTTTCAACAGACATATTTCTGTATTTGACGAGCAAATAGAGTCGAAGGCTATTTAAACACACTTAAAGAAGATCAGCGGAGAGATACCAGAGAGCAAAAGAATAAAGGGTGCAGTAAGATAGATTCGATTCAGAGAAGACCAACGATATAGGAATGGTAAATCCTAGTGATATCATACTGACTCGGGTAGTTTAGCTGGTCTATTGAAGAAAAATGCATTGGAGTTGTCGATTCTACGCTAAAAAAAACATATCAGCTGAGTTAGCAGCATAATATAACGAACAGAGCAGTTTTATGAACAACCAACTGAATAGAGCAATCAATACACCCGATAGAGCATACTAGTTGGGCAATCGGCACAACTGAACAAGAACATTCAGCTGTTCGACCAACAGAGCTTTTCAAGACTAGACCAGTCGATTGACAAGCGGAACTGAACAGACCCACCAAGCTAATGTAACCAACCCATCTAGATAACAAACCAACTGAAGATTAAACCAAGCTAATACAACCATCACACTGAACATAAGAAATCATTTGAGTTGAATACTCAATTGATATAGATGTAGACCAGCTTGAGCAAACCTCGCTGAATATATCACACTTGTTGAGTGCTCAACTCAATTGAACATAAAATTTATAAGACCTTTTCAACAGATATGTTTCTGCGTCTAACAGACAAATCGAGTCAAAAACTATTTAAACACAATTGAAGAAAAAGATCATATGATAGTGTTGGGTTTTGGAAACCCAAATAATCTTGATTTTGATGTTAACAAAACTTGTCATTATGTTGCTAACATATGTCATCAAGTGTGCAGTGAATAAATCATGATTAGGAGCTTGATGATTAGCAAATAAATTGGTTGAAGTAGACTACCAAGTAGACACTACCAAGTAGACACTACCAAATAGACACTACCAAGTAGACATTATAGTAGACTCCACAAGTTGACACTACCAATAGACACTATCAATAGACATTACCAGTAGACTATCAAGTAGACACTACCAATAAACACTACCAATAGACACTACCAGTAGACAATATCAAGTAGACACTACCAAGTAGACACTACAAGTAGACGTCGACCAGTGGACTCGACCAGTAGACTACCCTGTTGATTTTCTGTACCCTGACGTCAGATCCAAACGCAGCGAAAATAATACAATAAACAGATCTGACCCAAGGACGGTCGATCGCGCCTGATTCATATACTAGAACATGCAAGAATATCAAATATAAATGCACGAAAAGAGATTACCGTTCACCGACGTGAATCTGATAGCGGTAGTCCCTCGAGTCAAATCAACCTGACCAGATCTACAAGCCAACACCAATGCTAGTTTGGCGTTAGCGATTCTATGAGAGTGTACTGAATGAATGGAGTCTCTTTCTTTTCTCAGAAACTAGAATGACATTTTTATAGGGTCATTAAGTAACTAATGAGCTTTGGGTGCATAAAACCCAATAGGCCAACTTTTGGCTTGCAGGGCATATATGCTAACAATCTCCCACTTGCCCAAAAGCCAACACATGAGCACTAAACTCATAATCCAAGTAGGTCAATCCAATTGAATAACTTGATGTACAAATGACGTACATAATTATGAGATAAATATATCATACTTTTTAATTTTAGAACTTTCTATAGATGGAACCTTTCCAAACATAGAAACTCCACTTAAGTGAGGAACTTTCAAAAATTAAACTCACATTTTGAATATCAATCACACAATCTTGAGCACTTAACATTTAAGTCTCAATTCTCATCGATAGATCGACGGCCGGTTGATTATGACCCAGGATCACAACCTTTGTGATTTTAGAAGTCAACCAACTTCTTTGGGCTTACCCTTAATGCCCAATTGTCAATTAAACTCCTTTAATAAACAATTACCGAAATATAATTCCAGCAACAACCTACCGATCGTGGGTAGCGCCTAGCATCTGCGCTTCACGAAGACCTAGATACAAATGACTAGCAACGTACGAGAATCTGTCAGTCATAGTTAGCGTGCAATACATTCCTTTCACTCAATATGTCCCGATTGAATCTAGGGCATTGGTCGGCCGAGGCCCCTTTTGATTTCAATAACTATGTATTTGTTTCACGTTATATGATTCATTGTGTGCGTATATGAAAAACTCATTTTTCACAAGCACTACTCACTCTGGCCAGAGATTCCTCGAATCATATATAGAAAAACACATAGGACATCCTGGTTCATCAAGACTAGTGGTGAATCCCCAACGACAATCATAGGCCTCTGACAGCATCACTGAATACCCAAAATAATGACTTTATGACCCACATGTGATCAGTCATTAAATCAAAGTACACAGCTATCTATCAAGACCTCAATGACGCCTCGGGTCATGAGGAGTAATGGTGCACAACTATGACTAGAAATTCTATACTCGACAAATGGTAACCACTTATAGAATTCCGAGTAGGGTCGTTCAGTGAACTCATTCCTAATGAGCACCTATTCATGTGTGCTGACTTCTCCAAGCCAATGCCGATGAAACGCGGCGCACTACACTAGACATATCATGAATCCCAGTCTCTAACGAACATATATCGATATCCCATTCTCGAAGGCTCATCGACCAGGAACATTTAGAAATCGCAGTCGAGAATGAATTTCATGGTCACCATCATATGCGTAACCACATTCTATGGACTATAGCAACTTCAAGGACTTCATCAATACATCAAGATGCATGGGTAAACAGATGAAGAAGTGCCATATATATTAATATTCAAACAAAGATTTGTCATAATAAGATTATAAGTACAATCAATCAACTATTGATTTACTTAATCATGTATGACAACAATATCTTTCACTTTCCCAAAGTCAATTACTCATGTGTCTTAAGACCATCTTCCCAAGATGTCTAACAGACACCAATCATTGTAAATGATTTGTCAGTGGATTCACTATATATTTCTGTTGAAGCGATTCTCTTGATAATAATGTCGTGTCTACCATCTCTCTCATTAGATAGTATTTTCTCAATATATGTTTGGATCCTGATGAGATCTTGGCTATTCATAATAGCTCAAATGTTGTCACAGTACACAGAGACTGTGTCAACTGCACTAGAAATTACACCCAACTCTTGGATGAAATTTCTTATCCAAACTGCCTCTTTGCTGCATCGTATGCTGCAATGTATTCAGCTTCAGTGGTGGAATCCAATGTGGTGTCTTGCTTGGAACGTTTCCAAGAGACATCACCATCACTGAGCTTAAATACAAATCCGAACATCGATATGCTATCATCTACATTTAAAAAACAGCATCAGCTTAGCCTTCAACTTTTATTTCTCCACTTACAGATCCAAAAACCATGAACATATCATAAGTTCTTCATAAGAACTTGATGATTATTTTCACAGTTTTCCAGTGACCTTCACCGGGATCTGTCTGATGTCTGCCCATTACTCTAAGAACATACATCAGGCCAAGTACATACCATGGCATAGAATATGCTATTAAAAGTAGAAATATAAGGTACCAATGTCATCTTTTCTCTCTCCTCATCAATCTTAAGACACATTGACTCGAGAGATGAATACTATGACATATTATGAAGTAACTCATTTTTCGACTATTATATGCTAAACCCTTTTAGCACAGTGTTTATGTACGTAGATTGAGAGATCACAAGCATCCTTTAGATCTACCCTATAGATCCTTATGCTAAGCACATATGACGCTTCTCCCAATCTTGCATGGAGAAATTAGTAGATAATCATGCTTTAATTGATTAATCCAATACCATTCACAATGATCATGATATAATCGACTTAAAGCATCACAAATGTAACCATGCTCCCACTAACCCTTTTGCACACACATGTCACTTCCGGATTTTTAACAAAACCAAACACTTTGATGATGCTATCAAAACGGGAGTTCAAACTTCGGGATGCATTCTTAGGCCTATAAATGGACCTCTGGAGTTTCAAAACATTTTTCTCTCTCCAAGAAGTTGTAAACACATTTGACTGCTACATTTCTACATCAATGCCACCATTGAGAAATGTTGCGTTCACATCCATTAGTCATATCTCATATTCATAATATAAAGATATAACTAATAAAATCCAAATAAACTATAGCATCAAAACCGATGAAAATTTTCTCATGAACAACTCTTTGCCTATGAGAATAACCGTTTCTCACCAGTCAAGCTTTGAAGGTCACTACCTTCCCATCCACTCCAAGCTTTCACTTGTAAATCCATTTGCAGCCAATGAGAACAATTCCCAAAGATGATCTACTAAGGTCCATACCTTATTAGAGTACATGGAGTCTATTTCAAATTTCATAGCATCTCGCTAATATCCCGAAACGATGTCCAACATCGTCTCCTTGAAAGTCCTAGGATCACATACATGGTCAAAATCATTATGACTACTTTCTAGGAGTAAATTCAATTTATCAGGAGTTCTTGAAACATTTTCAGATCTCCTTGGTATGTGTAGTTCAAAAGTTATGATTGACTCAATTAATTTCACCGTTTTCACTTTTCTAGTGGTTTGTGGTTCTTGAACCATTTCAAGTTATATTATATTGTTATTCCTTTCTAATAGAAACATTTTCTCTAGAAAGACTGCACTTGCGAAACAAACACTTTGTCTTCAAATGATAATATAAATCTCCATAACATAAGATGGATCAACTATCCAACTTACCTCCCACTGGTTGCTTCATATAAGCAGAACAATCTCAAATCTATATTTGGATTATTTTTCAGTCCATATCGTATATGGAGTTTTGGTCACTGTATTGGTATGAATTATGTTCAACAAATATGTAACTTTAGAAAGTTACTCAAAGAGAATCACATTCTCTTTAAGATAACTCAACATCCCCTTGCACTAACATTTAGTGCTCAACATATGTCCATATGAATCAAATTCAATGGACATTTAGCACAAGCTAAATATATGTGGGATTTAAGTTATCATTCTTTTATATTCTTTGAACATAATCATACTAATCATTCATAAGTTCACCAGATTCAATAAAACATGCATTCTTAAAAATACTGCAAATCACATTCGCATTTAAAAGAATATCATTCTCTATCAAAATAGGAACAATGTTCATGATTAAATCTAGAACAAATAAATAATTGCTCAAACCAGTTCCTAACCAGTTCAAGATTTTATATTAAATAAATGTTTCAAACAGCCTTTGCAACAACTCTTGCTACAATGCTTAGCCTCAGGTAGGTTTCACCTTCCTAGGACTCTATACTCTTCTCAACATATGCAACTCTTCGCAAAGATGTGAGCACAACTGGTATCATATACCAACGAAGTAGAATCTATAGAAACATTTAAACCAAGTCTTCTAATGTATCCTTCCATAAGATGGAAGAATGGGAGACGTAGAATGATTACACCACCTTCGAACTTTCATAAAAAAAATAAATATAAAATAAAATAGAAGACAATTGTAGGATCAAGCGCTTGCCTCTTTACCAAAAACTATAGCTGATGGTA
Organism: Haberlea rhodopensis; assembly: GCA_907163345.1. Lineage (NCBI taxonomy): Eukaryota > Viridiplantae > Streptophyta > Magnoliopsida > Lamiales > Gesneriaceae > Haberlea > Haberlea rhodopensis. Next base: position 3,516,972 of record CAJQUN010000022.1, on the reverse strand, counting down.
ACGGTGCAACTCAAATCTTTTAAACCGTACAACAGTACAAGCACCGCGTTTTGATCGAACACACAAAAAGGGCAATTGTTGTACCCCAACAATCCCCTTCCCAATAATTGCACTCCTTGCAACTCATGGGAATCGAACACATGATCTTGGCTCTGATACCAATTGTAGGATCAAGCACTTGCCGTTTTACCAAAAGCTATATATGATGGTAAGGGTGCAACTCAAATCTTTACCGTACAGCAGTACAAGCACCACGTTTCGATCGATCACACAACAAGGGCAATTGTTGTACCCCAACAGAAAGATCCCACAGCACGAAAAATAAATTAATAGATGCAATCCAGCACAGAGAGGACAATCTCATAACTCCTTGTAGACATGTGATATCCCCGAAATGATTAATTGCAATTTGGTGCATTAATTGTGATTATATGATTAATTATGGTGGTAATTAATTATGTGTTGGAATTAATATGTTGAAATGTTTAGTCACATGGTAGATGTGACCCGGGATAGCATTTCAGGGTGCATGTTGGGTATGTTGGGAATTATGGTTGGAAGCATGATTTATTTGCCTTGGTTAACAATTAATTAGAAATCATGTGTTTAATTGATATTTTGGTGCATTTGGTTTAATGCTTTGGAAAATATCATGTTGGGGTGTTTTATACACCATGGGATATTTTGGTATGCATTTTAATAAACTCACCTTTTATTATCCCCAACCCCACCTTACCATCCATCACTTTTTAACTTTACCAAAATCAAATCCACAAACCCTTCTTCCTTCCATTTTCGAGCTCAAGCTTTGGGGTGAAGAAAAACCTTTCAAAAATCTTGATTTGTGGAGATTGTTGGGTGATTTGAGGTCCCAAGAGGTATGGATACCTCATGGTTAATTTTGTAAGGTTTTGTTTGAGTTTGGTATGATTTTGAATGGTTTTAAAATGGGTTTTTGTTGGGTTGTTGTGGGTTTGGTTAATGGTTGGATTTATACTTGTTTTGGAGTATATTTTGATGGTTTATGTTGTTTAGATGTTGTTGGTTTGTTTGGTTAAGTGTTGGAATGGGTTGGAAGGTTTTTGGGAGCAAAAATGGTGAAAAATCGCATGTCTGTGCGAGGCGATCGATCGCCTGAAAAGAGGCGACCGATCGCCAAGGGACAGTGGCATTTTTGCGGGTTAGGCGATCGATCGCCTAAAATGAGGCGACCGATCGCCGAGAGGCAGTAGCCAAATCAAAGGAATGGCGATCGATCGCCATGTTTGGGGCGACCGATCGCCGCAGTGAAAATTTTGAGGCGACCGATCGCCTGGGTGAAGCGAACGATCGCCGCCAGTGGATTTTTGAGAAATGGTTTCTTTTGTCAAATTTTTGGTATTTGGCTATTATTTGGCTTCTAATATGGGGTTGTGTGATTGTGTAGAACCATCCCAGGTAGCAACGCAACCGAGGAACTGAAGCCAGATCAATTCCACTTTTGGAAAGGTACGTAGTGGACGTACGGGCACCCAACGGTACATGTATCTTATATACTTATTGTTTATGCATTGTGGATGCAAGTATATATGTGGTATTGCATTGTGGATGCAAATACATGTTATGCATGATGTTTATAGATGCATATGATTATTGGTGCATATCCCATGAGTCGTGGTCATCCCATGATGATTTTAATGCTTGCCGCTATTTGTTTGGTTCCGCTAAATGTGAAGCGAGGGGTGGGAGCGCCGCATGTCACATTTGAGCGTGGTTATCATATAGGGCGAGGAAAGGGTATTTGCCGCTCAATGAGAGGCGAGGGGTGGGAGTCCCGCAGTCCATTGAAGCGAGGTTATCCTATGCCGCCTATATGTAAATAAGCGAGGGGCATTAAAATACATTGTGATGGACAGACTAGGGATTGGTGATCAGTATTTGGTATTGATGAGCTGGTATATGTCATGACATGTTTTGACCATTAAAAATAATCTGTTGATTATACTCATGAGTTATGGTACAGGGACAACCAAACGGGAAGCGTTTGAAATGCATGGGGAAAACAGGAAGTGTTTTATTATGATTATGCATTTACGCTTTATCTTCATATTGTGTTGAATATGAATGATTATTATTGCTCATGTTTGGGGGTTGTCCTTGTAGGTACACGTTTGGCATGATAGGAGGGCTAGACGGGTTGAGACAGTGAGCTTGAAGAGCATCTTTGGTAGATGAAGGACAGGATTATTTTGCCTAGTGTCTACTCTAGGAGTAGTGTAAAACTAGATGATAGCATTCATTTGATGGGGAATGTAATTAATCCATTTTTTTGGTAGTCCTTATTTTTGGCATGTAATGCTTAAGCTCATAAACTCAACACGTTATTTCTCACTCTGATCATTTATATTAGCTCTATTATGCATTGATTCCGCACTTAAGGATTAGAGTCCTTACATTAGTGGTATCAGAGCCAGGTTAGAGAACCCGGGAACGAGTGAAGGGTAGCCTTAGCATGTTTGGCTAGGTGCTTACATTTGAAGCATGTTTATGCATGTGGTGCATATTAATGTATATTCTGTTATACTAACGTGCTTATTCTCATTCCTGTTATCTAACGGCATAACATATATATTGCTTTGGAATTGTTGTTAACATTTGTGTTACAGCATGGCTGCTAATGAGGAGGTTGGAGATGTTGGTAGTGTGAATGCAAGTATCGGACAGGCAAACCCTCTACCTCCACCGGCTGTAGGCATGGAACCAGTGGTTCAGTTATTGCTACCGGGTGAGATCAGTCTGACACAATTTCTGTCGTATCATCCGCCCCGGTTTGAGGGGACAGAGTCCGGAGAAGAGGCTGAAGAGTGGCTGGAAAGACTTGAACAGATCTTTGTATCGGCTCCTTGTGCTGTTACAGCTTGGCTGAGGCTGGCGGAGTTTCAATTAGCCAAGAAACCTCTGATGTGGTGGAGGAGCACGGTGATGGAGCTAAGAGCAATAGGTGTTGTGATTGATTGGACACTCTTCAGGACTAGGTTTCTGAACCGGTATTTCTCCGTAGCGGCGAGACAGACAAAGGAGGATGAATTTACAAGTTTGAAGCAGGGGAACATGACAGTGGCAGACAATGCCACACGGTACTCTTCGTTGCTGAGGTACGTTCCCCACATTGCCACCAATGGGCACGCTAAGATGAGGAATTTTATGAAAGGGTTGCGACCGGAGCTCTATGACCGGGTTATCACCAATAACCCAACTTCTTTTGATGATGCTCTCACAAGGGCGGAGCTTGCCGAGCTTGGGGTGGGAGCTTATTCTAGTGCTATGCCACCACCGGTACCGCAACAGAGGCAGACTAATGACAGCTTGAGGCCTCGGGGAGAGCCATTTAAACCCCGTGGTGCCTCTTCATCTTCACGGTATGGTGGAAAGAAGTACTTTGGTCAGAAACAGGATGGCAAGAAGGGCAATTGGTCGGCCAATCGAGGATCTTCACAAGGGGATAGGCCGGGAGAGCCGAGGTGCAACAATTGTGGAGGGCCACATTCTTCAAACAAGTGTCCTGCTTGTTATATCTGTGGCAAGATGGGCCACATCGCTCGGTATTGCCCCACTCGGGGAGGACAGTCTGAGTTTCAGGGCAACCGGCCGAGGTTTGAGGATAGGACAGTGCAGCAGAGGCAACAGTTTGGGCCTCGACCATCGGGAGGTCAGACAGTAGGACCGCCCTAGGGACAGGTGTATGCGCTGACCAGAGAGCAGGCCCAGGCAGCCCCAGAGGAGGTGATTGCCGGTACGTGTCATTTATTTACGTACCCTGCTTTTATTTTGATCGATACAGGTGCCTCCGACTCTTTTGTATCGGTGGGTTTTGTGGAAAGACACCATATGCGCACGTCTTCTTTACCCACGCCTCTCCTTGTCTCGACACCCACTGGAAGAAATGTCGTTGCTGATCAGTTTATGACAGACTGCCTCATTTATTTTGAGGGCAACGAATTGAGGTCAGACTTGATTGTGTTGGGCATGTCCGACTTCGACTGCATCTTGGGTATTGATATTCTGAACAGATATCAGGCAGTGGTAGATTGCCGACAGAGGACAGTAAAGTTCAGACCTGAGTTGGGCAGTCAGTGGACCTTCTATGGTAACGGTTCTCGTGCGAAGATTCCATTGATTTCAGCGATCAAGATGACTCAGTTGTTGGAACGTGGACACACGGGTTATCTCATTTATGCCGTGGACACGTCTGGGAAGAGTAAAGAACTAAGAGTTGAGGATGTGCCAGTAGTGGCAGAGTTTGCTGATGTATTCCCAGAAGAGAATCCCAGGATTCCCACCGGCTAGGGAAGTTGAGTTTGGGATCGAGTTGCTGCCAGGGACATCCGCTATCTCTCGTGCACCTTATAGGATGGCACCGGCTGAGTTGAGAGAATTGAAAGAGCAGTTGCAGGATCTCCTGGACAAGGGATATATACGCCCGAGCGTGTCGCCATGGGGCGCACCAGTCCTCTTTGTGAAGAAGAAGGACGGCTCGATGCGGTTGTGCATCGATTACCGGCAACTGAATAAGGCTACAGTGAAGAACAAGTATCCTCTCCCAAGGATAGATGACTTGTTTGATCAGTTGCAAGGTACCAGGGTGTATAGCAAGATTGATTTGAGATCCGGGTATCATCAGATTCGAGTCAGAGAGGAAGATGTGCAGAAGACAGCATTCCGGACCCGATATGGACACTATGAGTTCCTAGTGATGCCGTTCGGCGTGACGAATGCTCCAGCGGTCTTTATGAGTCTGATGAACAGAGTGTTTCAGCCGTATCTTGATCAGTTCGTCATTGTGTTTATTGACGATATTCTTATCTACTCCCGGAGTGAAGAAGAGCATGTGAAACACTTGAGGACAGTGCTTCAGATTCTCAGAGAGCATCAGTTGTATGCTAAGCTCAGTAAGTGTGAATTTTGGCTGAGCAGTGTAGTGTTTCGGGCATGTCATATCGAGCAGTGGGATATCTGTAGATCCCAAGAAGATTGAGGCTGTGATGGAGTGGGCTGCCCCCACTTCTGTGCCGGAGATACGGAGTTTTCTGGGTTTGGCCGGCTATTATCGACGCTTTGTCGAGGGCTTTTCGAAGATTTCCAAGCCGTTGACACAGTTGACTCAGAAGGGTGTACCTTTCCTTTGGTCAGAAGCTTGTGAGGAGAGCTTCCAGGAGTTGAAGCACCGATTGACGACTGCGCCAGTGTTAGTGATCCCTACGGAGAACTCCAGATTTGTCCTGTATACTGACGCATCACTTCAGGGCCTTGGGTGTGTTCTGATGCAAGATAAGCATGTGGTAGCTTATGCATCGAGGCAGTTGAAGCCGCATGAGACCAGATATCCAGTTCATGACTTGGAATTGGCGGCTATCATCTTCGTCCTGAAGATTTGGAGGCATTATTTGTATGGTACTTCGTTTACCATTTACACGGATCACAAGAGCCTCAAATTTTTATTCACTCAGGCGGAGTTGAACATGAGGCAGATGAGATGGATGGACCTACTCAAGGACTATGATTGCGAGATAGAGTACCATCCCGGGAAAGCCAATTTGACAGCAGATGCTTTGAGCCGGAAAGTGAGGAGTTCTGCTGAGGACGTCATTCATTTGTCGGCTATGATGACCTCCTATTGCCATCTGGGCTATGATTTTGACATTGATGCATCACCTGTGTATGTATCGACCTTGTTAGCTGAGCCAGATATCTATGAGAACATCAGGAGAGCTCAGAGATCAGATGATGAGGTTCAGAGGTGGTTATCCTTAGTACATCTTGGTCAGCCAACGAAGTTCAGAGTGGCCGATGACGGATCTTTGAGGTTGGGTGACCGTTGGGTGGTTCCGAGTACGCCGGAGTTGCGTAAAGGGATCTTGGAGCGAGCTCATAGTAGCAGACTTAGCATCCACCCAGGCGGGAAAAAGATGTACAGAGATCTGCGTGGGCAGTTTTGGTGGAAGAGAATGAAATCTGATGTCGTCGCTTTTGTGAAGAGGTGTTTGATCTGCCAGCAAGTTAAGGCAGAGAGACAGAGACCTGGCGGCGAGTTGAGAAGCTTGGAAATACCGAAGTGGAAGTGGGAGCACATCTCCATGGACTTCGTGACTCATTTGCCGAGGAGTGCTTCAGACTTCGATGCTATTTGGGTGATTGTGGATCGATTGACTAAGGTAGCTCATTTTATCCCCTATAGCATGACTTTCACCTTTTTGAGGATGACGCAGTTGTATATTAGAGATGTGGTGAGATTGCATGGGATCCCCGTTTCCATAGTGTCAGATCGAGATCCGCGATTCACATCTCATTTCTGGGAAGGTCTTCAGTCAGCCTTGGGAACTGAAGTCAGATTGAGCACTGCTTATCATCCTCAGACGGATGGCCAGACTGAGCGCACTATTCAGACGCTCGAGGACATGTTGAGAGCTTGTGTTTTGGAGTTCGATGCCTCTTGGCAGGATTCAGTGCCTTTGGTAGAGTTTTCTTATAACAATAGCTACCAGGCGAGTATTCAGATGGCTCCGTTTGAAGCTCTTTATGGCAGACGGTGTAGATCACCCTTGTGTTGGGATGATTTGGACCGCAGATCGGTCGGAGGACCGGAGTTAATTCGGGAGATGGAAGAAAAGATAAAGACGATAAGGCAGAAAATGAAAGCGGCCCAGGACAGACAGGCAGCTTATGCAAATAAACGGCGGAGACCGTTGGAATTTCAGTTGGGAGATAAGGTCTTTTTGAAGATCTCGCCTTTCAGAGGCGTTGTGCGATTTGGGATGCGCGGGAAACTGTCTCCGAGGTATGTTGGACCGTACGAGATTTTGCAGTGCATTGGCACCTTAGCCTACCGACTGGCTTTGCCGCCTTCTTTATCTGGTATACATGATGTGTTTCATGTATCTATGCTGCGGAAGTATGAGCCGGATCCATCGCATGTTTTACAGCCTTCCGAAGTTCAGTTAGAGTCCGATGTGTCTTATGTGGAACGGCCTGTCAGAATTCTGGATCGAGCAGACCGCAGACTTCGGAATAAAGTGATACCTATGATCAAGGTTCAGTGGGATGGCAGGGGTGTCGAGGAGGCTACGTGGGAGACGGAGCGGCATATGGTGCAGCACTACCCGGAACTATTCTCTGGTATGTGTTTATGTTTAGTTTCCTTTTGGGGTAAGTGCATGTGATTTCGAGGACGAAATCTTATAAATAGGGGAGTATTGTGATATCCCCGAAATGATTAATTGCAATTTGGTGCATTAATTGTGATTATATGATTAATTATGGTGGTAATTAATTATGTGTTGGAATTAATATGTTGAAATGTTTAGTCACATGGTAGATGTGACCCGGGATAGCATTTCAGGGTGCATGTTGGGTATGTTGGGAATTATGGTTGGAAGCATGATTTATTTGCCTTGGTTAGCAATTAATTAGAAATCATGTGTTTAATTGATATTTTGGTGCATTTGGTTTAATGCTTTGGAAAATATCATGTTGGGGTGTTTTATACACCATGGGATATTTTGGTATGCATTTTAATAAACTCACCTTTTATTATCCCCAACCCCACCTTACCATCCATCACTTTTTTAACTTTACCAAAATCAAATCCACAAACCCTTCTTCCTTCCATTTTCGAGCTCAAGCTTTGGGGTGAAGAAAAACCTTTCAAAAATCTTGATTTGTGGAGATTGTTGGGTGATTTGAGGTCCCCAAGAGGTATGGATACCTCATGGTTAATTTTGTAAGGTTTTGTTTGAGTTTGGTATGATTTTGAATGGTTTTAAAATGGGTTTTTGTTGGGTTGTTGTGGGTTTGGTTAATGGTTGGATTTATACTTGTTTTGGAGTATATTTTGATGGTTTATGTTGTTTAGATGTTGTTGGTTTGTTTGGTTAAGTGTTGGAAGGTTTTTGGGAGCAAAAATGGTGAAAAATCGCATGTCTGTGCGAGGCGATCGATCGCCTGAAAAGAGGCGACCGATCGCCAAGGGACAGTGGCATTTTTGCGGGTTAGGCGATCGATCGCCTAAAATGAGGCGACCGATCGCCGAGAGGCAGTAGCCAAATCAAAGGAATGGCGATCGATCGCCATGTTTGGGGCGACCGATCGCCGCAGTGAAAATTTTGAGGCGACCGATCGCCTGGGTGAAGCGATCGATCGCCGCCAGTGGATTTTTGAGAAATGGTTTCTTTTGTCAAATTTTTGGTATTGGCTATTATTTGGCTTCTAATATGGGGTTGTGTGATTGTGTAGAACCATCCCAGGTAGCAACGCAACCGAGGAACTGAAGCCAGATCAATTCCACTTTTGGAAAGGTACGTAGTGGACGTACGGGCACCCAACCGTACATGTATCTTATATACTTATTGTTTATGCATTGTGGATGCAAGTATATATGTGGTATTGCATTGTGGATGCAAATACATGTTATGCATGATGTTTATAGATGCATATGATTATTGGTGCATATCTCATGAGTCGTGGCCATCCCTTGATGATTTTAATGCTTGCCGCTATTTGTTTGGTTCCGCTAAATGTGAAGCGAGGGGTGGGAGCGCCGCATGTCACATTTGAGCGTGGTTATCATATAGGGCGAGGAAAGGGTATTTGCCGCTCAATGAGAGGCGAGGGGTGGGAGTCCCGCAGTCCATTGAAGCGAGGTTATCCTATGCCGCCTATATGTAAATAAGCGAGGGGCATTAAAATACATTGTGATGGACAGACTAGGGATTGGTGATCAGTATTTGGTATTGATGAGCTGGTATATGTCATGACATGTTTTGACCATTAAAAATAATCTGTTGATTATACTCATGAGTTATGGTAAAGGGACAACCAAACGGGAAGCGTTTGAAATGCATGGGGAAAACAGGAAGTGTTTTATAATGATTATGCATTTACGCTTTATCTTCATATTGTGTTGAATATGAATGATTATTATTGCTCATGTTTGGGGGTTGTCCTTGTAGGTACACGTTTGGCATGATAGGAGGGCTAGACGGGTTGAGACAGTGAGCTTGAAGAGCATCTTTGGTAGATGAAGGACAGGATTATTTTGCCTAGTGTCTACTCTAGGAGTAGTGTAAAACTAGATGATAGCATTCATTTGATGGGGAATGTAATTAATCCATTTTTTGGTAGTCCTTATTTTTGGTATGTAATGCTTAAGCTCATAAACTCAACACGTTATTTCTCACTCTGATCATTTATATTAGCTCTATTATGCCTTGATTCCGCACTTAAGGATTAGGGTCCTTACAAGACACATCAGAAAACAAATCTATGTGCATTTATTTTCTATCTTATTTTACTTTTTTGGTTTAATATTTTATTTTACTTAACAAGTTTCAGAGCTAGTTAGTTAGGTTGTCTGTTTTTTTTTAAAAAACCAAATTTAATCTAATCTCTCGATGCAGTTACTTTAATAATCAGAGCTATTGCAGTTTATTTGATTGCACTTAGCTAGGTGGACTGATCACCCAAATCTGATCCCAACAACGTAAAAGTATTTGGATGTACAAAAGTTTATTAAAGTATTTGTAAAATACAAGATATATTATTGTTTGAGAAGAAAAAATATTTTTTTCTGTTACTTTGTATTAAATTTTAACTAATATATTATCTATGGATTAGCTTCATAATATTTATAATTCGTTTTTTGTAGTTGCACACTACATGTTATTTCTGTTTATTTTTTTTTCATTTTAAAGAATGTTTATGCACAAATATATTAAATTTGATTTTGATGAATACTATTTTTCTTTAAAATAACAATTTTGTTGGTATCCATATTTCTTTTATATGCTATTGTGAGTAATTAAAAAAAATATATTTTTAAGTTGCAATAAAAGAGTGAAAAGACATGATTAAATAAAATATTAAAATATAAGAATGAAACATCACTTGATATGCAAAACCAGGAGTAAATTAAATTAAGATGAAATAAATTTTTACTTTTATTTTTGCTTTGTTTATTTTGATATTTTTCTATATGATGGAGATTGACAAATTTAATTATAATCTTTTGAGTAATTAGAGCTTAGATAACATATTTTAGGAATTGGGACCATTAATAAATTTACTAAATAAGAACGATAAAAAAAATGATGCCATTTTCAATTTATACTACAAAAAATAAAATGAAGTGCATTCAATAAAAAAAAAAGATACAAATAAACCTTGCGTGATATTAGTCTTTACAATAATTTTATAGTGTGACAATAAAAGTTGTATAGCTATATCAATGTAAAGCAAACTAAATATTCATATATCTTACTATTTAATAAAATAGAGGACCTTATAAAAATCGAATTTGATATATTTAAGTGATATTTTAAAACCAATCCTCGAAATAAAATCAATAAAAAAATATAAAATAAGTTATATTGTAATTTTTTTATTCTACCATATTTTTAAACTTCTCACAGCTCCATATAACTTCCATCGAATCTTTCGATAGTTCAATATGTTGGAATGCTTACTGAATTACAATTAAGCATCAGAGATCAAACGAAACAAATCCGTACATCGGAGTCTACTGGAAACCGCTATCGATTGTCGTATGTTGGCCGATCGGTCCCAACTAGAATGAAAAATATGTTGAAAAGTTCTGCATGGTTCGACCGATCGCGGCCAATGGCTCGATCGATCGAGCCACAGAAAATTGAGATATAAAGGGCACGATATATCGCACCCTTTGGCACTATCGATCACGCCATGTGTCGGTTCATCAGATTGATGTGTCTCCTCATGTTTCAATGTGTTTTTTCATGATTTGGTATATCCAAATAGTGTCCTTTGGAGGCACAATTTGGTCTTGTATAAATAGAACAACCCTTTTATTGGATTAAATACACAATTTTCGAGTTTATCATACAAAAGAGATGTCAAAATCTGAAGCATTTTGTTCATCTTTTTTCTTCTCATAGAGTGCTTTGGTTTGAGGTTTTGTGATTTGGAGTGCTCCTATCACAAATCATAAATCATTGTATATTGGGAGATAAAATGTCAGTTGAACCGTTAGCACCGTAGCGGAGCAATATTGTCTTAAGGACGGAGATTCCAATCTCACCTCGATATTTCTACTACATATTCATTTATTATTTTTGCTTGTTACCTTCCTAAGATACACATCCAGTAAATTTTGTACAACACAATATTCCATTTTTTCACAACTCGTTAAATTTTAAAATAAATTTTATAATTAAATTAAATAAACAAATTTGTCCCAGCATGGGCTTGTCTGTAATAGAGTGTTGTCTGTTGGGCCATTTAAGACGGACAAATCAAATGGTCAGATGGGCTGTAAGTATGTTCGATAAGAGATTTGGCTTCAATTGAAAATATTCATGTTACTATACTTTTCAGTTTTATAAGGTAGTGTAATTATTAGAAAAATAATTGTTGCGATGTAATAATTGCGGGTGATCAAAATGTGGTGCTTGAGTAATTGTATAATTTAAAAAATTTGAGTCACAACAATTGATGCTACACATTTCAATTACCACTATTTTTTGTATTATGTGATCGCCACCCATTTCTAACATATAAAATGTATTTCAAAATGTTTTTTTAAATTTTTTTTTTATTATGAGAATTTGATTTTGTTACATACAAGATTTAAATTTGAGTCAATCTCACTTTTAGGATGATGACAACTATTAGGTTAAGCTCGTTATTTTTTTAATATTTGGCTGTCATGGCAAGGGAAAATATATCTACATACACTACATGCATGCTGCCACCTCAAATCACAAGTTCCAAGGAGACCACCAGAATTTGATTAACAAGGTGGAAGACAACGAAGGATGAGGGCAGCTTCCAAAAACAGAATGGGTTCATAAGATACCTCTCGGTTCTTCTTGGCTACTTTAGCGTTTTAAAATGAGTTTGTAAAAATAAAATATTTTGCGCTTGCGGAAGCCTTTAGTCAATCGATAAATGCAAAGAATAAAATAAATAAATGCGTATAGGAAATAAAGCAATAAATAACAAAAGGATTTGTTATAGAAGTTCGGCGATGAATCGCCTACGTCTCCTCTTCCCGGTTAGATAACCTCCAACCGAGGTTCCACTAGAACAATAGATCTTGGCCTTGAGGGCTCCAAGTTAGCCACACAACAACTCTTCCCGAGTTTACAACGCTCTTCCCGAGCACACTACTCTTCCCGAGTACACAACGCTCTTCCCGAGCACAATACCCTTCACGAGTATACAAAGCTCTTCCCGAGCTACCAACACTCTTCACGAGTCTTCTTGGCCTTAAGGGCTCCAAGGATAGCCACACACTTGCACCAACTAGACTTGTTGATGACTTTACAATTTTCCAACTTGCTTTGGTGTTGGAGGACCTTTACAAGATATCAAACCAAAAGCACCTTCACGGTGTACTCACACGAAGAAAGCAAGACTCGACAAAGTAAAGAATTACAAGCTCCAATACAACAACAATGTATGGAGATTGCAATGCAATTACAAATAATAATGATCAAGACTTTTGTATAAGTTGTAGGCTTGTTCCTTAGCTTCAAAATGCTCCAAAGCATCCATATTTATAGTGTAGAAGGCCTCCAAGGCTCCTACTAGCCGTTGCTTCAAATAAGGCTTGAATCACTCCTCGATCGCCTCGGACATCGCCTCGGGCGATCACATATCGCCGCGTTCCAACGGTCAAGAAAACCTCAGATCGCCTCAGGCGATCGGTGGATCGCCTCAGGCGATCAAGAGCAAAAATTAAGGTCGTAGCTTCAGCATGTCCAAATTTTGCATCGCCTCAAACGAACTCCACATCGCCTCAGGCGTTCCAGCCCATCGCCTCAGGAGTTCGTGACATCGCCTCGGGCGAACTCCCCGCGCGCATGCCCGCGCATTGCCTCGGCGTCGCTTCAGTCGATGTGCGGGGGCGAAGTCCCTGTGGCTGACATCGCCTCAGGCGATGGTCATCATCGCCTGGGGCGATCATCCTCGCATGCTCGCCTGGCCATCACCTCTATCGATGGGCGTGGCGATCCTCGCCTGGCACCCATCGCCTGGGGCGATGGCACTCATCGCCTGGGGCGATCCGTGTCTTCCAAAAGACAAATTTTCTTTGGCATTTTAATACTATTACAATCTTCAAATTTGATCATAATTTATGCTGCATACTCAATAAAAACCATTAGTACAAAATGTATAGGTTTTGTAATCATCAAAACAAAAACGATAATTTTATTTAAAATAGAGGAATGAGAGTTGTAGCGTTTTAAGGCGCAACAATCTCCCCCTTTTTGATGATCACAAAACCCGGTAAACTTGAAAGAAAATATAACTTATAACAATGCAATGCATAGAGAGTTTAAACTCCCCCTTAATGAATGCAATGATAAACAATGTTTCAATGTGCATTTTTATCACCTTTACAAAATGTGTCACAAGTTGTAAAAAACAATTAGGTTGTAAATAGCACTTCATCAATTAAGTTTACACCAAGTTTACACATACATTCTCCCCCTTTTTGTGAGAATAAAAAAGGTAAAGGAGTTTTAAGAAAAAATGGACATAGTTCCTTTTAAAAAATGAATAAACCATAAATCCATCCAAGTAATACACAATCAACTCAAAATCCAATCAACAACTTAAAATCTATCAACATACATAATAAACTAATTCCAACATCAATTAAACCATTTAATCCTTACAAATAATTACAAAAGGATAAAATCTAAAAAAAACTCTAAAACAAAGACAACTCAATCCATGCCACCATCACCATCACCATCACCATCATTCCCGTGAGTAGTATCCTCATCCATGTGAGCACTGGAAAACTGAGAACGAAGAGCGTCCACTTCATGTCGTAAATACGACAAATCTTCTCTCGAGGAGTCTTGGTAAGCTCGAAGAGACGCAACATCATCTCGAAGGGAATGGAATTGAGAATTCATGTCGACTCTCAAGGATTGAAATTGAGAGTTCATATCCTCACGAAGGCTTTGGAATTGAGAGGTAAAGAAAGCAAAAGCATCTTGATTGAATTCAAAAGAAGAAGAAGGTTGATGACTATCAGGAGCTGGAATATCCGCCCCAATATTCATCATGTCATCAAAGGTAGATGGAGATTGATGCTGAATGGGTGGCTCATCGAGATTTGGTTCAATCAAGAAAGGAAAATGAAGCCTTTGGGCACTAGTCATCCTATCAATGGGTAATGAGGGGTGATCTTTAGGATTGAAGGCAGAAAGTAGGTTCCTCGGATCATTAACCCAACAGGAAGAGAAAGGATTCCAAGAGATTTTGTTAAACAGAAAACACCTAAGATTGAAGGTGTCCTTGGACTTAATAGGGAGTTTCTCATTGTCATCGAAAGGAAGGTTGAAATGAAGAAAAATCTTTGTTAGGACAAGGCCGAATGGGAGAATAACCTTTTTAGGATTATGGGCGGTGTTCCTAAAGATTTGGACAATGAATCTTGGTAGGTTGAAGGGGGTCATGGTGATGATGTAATACATCAAGTATACATCAGAGAATTTCAACCTAAGACGATCACCATCCCGAGGGATCATCGAGGTGATCACAATCTTGTGAAGGATTTGGTAGTTTGTAGGAATGGAATTCACAAGAAAAGATTGGTTTGGACATTGAGGGGTTCCGCCAAATATGAGATACAAGGCTTGGGCAGGATCACATACCCCATCATTGGGCCAAGTAGCTAGAGCAAATTTAGCTGGACCCTCCGAAGGAATGCGAAGAATATGTCCTAATTCAGTGCTATTGAATTCAATTGGGCGATTGCAAACGATGGTTTTGATAGTTAATTCACCATCACCCTCAAACAATTCAAGATTGGCATAGAAAGAATAAATCATGGATGGATACAAAAAATCGTTCTTTCTAGGGGGTTTGAAAAATTTTTCCCATTGTTGGAATTGAATCCAATCAAGAATAGGGAGCTGGGAAGTTCCAAGGAAATCGAAATTAAAGACATAACCCGGAATTAATTTGCGAGTAAGATAATCTTCCGAAATTGGCTTACCATCAAGAGGAGGACCCGTATAATTCCTAGAGGATCGATTAGAGCGTCTCCTTCGGCTTGATTATCCTTCTTCTCGGTTGCTTCGAGACATTTTGCAAGAAATTTGAGAGAATTGAGGTAAAGTTTCGATTTTTTTGAGAAATGGGGTTAGGGTTGCAAAATTTTGAATTGGAAGATTTGGTGTTTGGAAAGTGAAATTGATGGTTTGGAAAGGCTTAGGATTGATCGATTATAACAATGATGAAGAAGGCTCGAATTATGGGTGAAAAACACGAAATATTGCTGAAAAAATGAGCAAAAGCCGTAGCCTTCTGTCTTTAAAAACCGAGATCGCCTGAGGCGATCTGAGACCTGAGGCGATCGAGAACGCTTGAGGCGATGCTTGCGATCGTTTGAGGCGATGCGAGCCACGCCCGAGGCGATGCTTGCGATCGTTTGAGGCGATGCGAGCCACGGACGAGGCGCTGCGCACAGAATGCTGAGGCGATGGTTTGGCCATATTTTGAGTCAATTTTTGGACCAAAAATTTATTTTGATAAATCTATCTAACATTAAATCATCTAACAACAAAAATAAATCACATAATCTCAAAAACACAATAATTCACAATTTGTGACTTTTAAAGGCGATTACAAGATGCATTTTTGAAATTAAATGTGAGTAAACTTGATTCCCCCTTAACAATTGCATAGCACATACAAAATAATCAAGTAAAGCATAAAGTAAACAACCCTCCCTCTCAAACCATGCATACACAAGCTCTCCCCCTTATACTATGCATACACAAGCTCTCCCCCTTAAACTATGCAAGAAGTAAACTTCAAGATTATCACACAATTATCCCCCTTTTTGTGATAATCAAAAAGTACAAAAATTAAATAGACAAATCACAAATATATGTTGACACACAGCCATATTTTATACATGTTCCTCATCAAGCATATAATAGCCCAAAATAAGCATAAGATTAATTAATTTTGAGGAATACAAACATGCGTTTTAAGGCGATCAACAATGAATTCAAAATGTGCAAAATGTGCATATGTTCTACCAAAATTTCATGCATTTGTGCCCAATAAACATTAGAATTCTCAAATCATCATTTTGATAAATTTATTAAGATCATGATAGCATTATATCAAAGATATAGCATCTAAACACTTATAGCATGCTTAATTACATAATATCACATAGCATATTCAAATTTGAATTCAATGCACTTACTATAAAAGGATAAGCATACATCATGCAATAGAACAATTTATATGTGCATATGCTAAGGGGTTATCCATTTTACTACCAATGAATATTGAGCTTCATATTTATTGGTCACAATTAATTTGTGCCAATTAATTTTGAATTGCTCATTTAAAATGTATAAAATAAATTTTACCTTCGATGACAAGAGTGCGTTCTTGTCATTGGTCCTATGCCTCGTGCTTCTTCTATAGTGGTGAATGAGATGGTTTCCTCCCTTGAGGTGCTTGTGCCTTCATCCTTCATCCCATTGTTGACCCTACAAAACAAGTTGGCAATAGAAGGATCTTTGGTACCCATTTGATTTTTGGGTCCTAGAGGGTTAGCTTCCTTTGGCACCTTTGGAATCCATTTCCACCTTTTATTAGGTTGGTATTGGATTCTAGCAAACCTACACTTGTTTTTGGTATGACCACTTTTACAACAATAAGTGCAAGTAAGAGAGTTGTGCTTTGCTTTGGCCAACAAGCTTGAAAAAGATTTTGATTTGTTTGAAAAGCCTAACCCGGCTTTGTCAAAGCTACATCGTTGTAATCCAAGCAATTCACTCATCTTTTGACTACTTTCACTATATTTGCAAAAGGATATCTTTAAAGAATCTAATTCATTTTTCAATGAATTATTTTCTTCATCTTTCTTAGCAATCTCAAGTTTGAGTAGTTTATTACTCATCTTGGTTTTGCCAAGAGCATCAATAAGATCATTATAAGATTCTAAAAGTTCATCAAAAGAAGATACCTCATCATCGCTTTCATCTCCTTCATCTCCAAGAGCCATTAAACAAAGATTGGTGGCTTCTTCTTCCTCGGAGTCACTATCACTCCATGTAGCTATAAAAGCCTTCTTCTTGCCTTTGTCCTCATTCTTCTTCCTAGGACATTTGTTAGCATAGTGGCCTTTTTCTTGACAATTATAGCAAGTTACCTCATTTTTGGATTCATGTTTGGTTGCACCTGAGGTCTTTGACTTGCCATGTTTGTTGAAGAACTTCTTGAACTTTCTTGTGAACAATGCCATCTCCTCATCATCATCATCTTCTTCATCATCGGAGTGGTATTTCCTTCCAACCAATGCAATCCCATTTCTCTTGGATCTATCCTCCTCCTTTACTTCTCTCCTTGTGGCAACTTCAAGCTCATGAGTCACCAATGTGCCATGGAGCTCATCAAGATCATAGGAAGCACTTTCTCCTTTGTTGGACTCGATGATGGCCGTCCTCTTGGCATCCCATTCCTTTGGTAAGGCTCTTAGTGCTCTCCTCCATATTTGCTTTGGAGGATACTTCTCTCCAAGTTGGGCAAGCTCGTTTATGATTTGAGTGAGCCTCCTAAACATTGAATCCACATTTTCTCCGGAATCCATCTCAAATGTCTCATATTAGAGTTGCAATAGATCAATCTTGGTCTCCTTCACTTGATTAGTGCCTTCATGACAAATTTGTAATTTTTCCCATATCTCCTTTGCGGTTGAGCACATCGAGATCCGGTTGTACTCCTTCATATCTAAAGCACAATGTAAAATATTAATAGCTTTAGCATTTTGAGATATTAAAATCATATCCGCTCTAGTAAAATCGTCCATTTCTTTGGTAACACTTATTCCCCCAACTTCCTTTAAAGGAATATGTGGACCTTTCACTATGATCTTCCAAAGGTCATAATCCACGGATTGGATGTATAGAGAAATTCTATTTTCCAATAGCCGTAATTATCACCCGTGAAGAGCGGAGGTCTATTTGTCGATTGACCTTGAGCAAACTCATTTGCTAGATTAGCCATAAAAAGATTTTGATTTAAAAACAAAAATCAAATGGCTCTGATACCACTTGTTGGAATCGAAGAGGGGGGGTGAATGAGATTCCTTGGCTACTTTAGCGTTTTAAAATGAGTTAGTAAAAATAAAATATTTTGCGCTTGCGGAAGCCTTTAGTCAATCGATAAATGCAAAGAATAAAATAAATAAATGCGTAAAGGAAATAAAGCAATAAATAACAAAAGGATTTGTTATAGAAGTTCGGCGATGAATCGCCTACGTCTCCTCTTCCCGGTTAGATAACCTCCAACCGAGGTTCCACTAGAACAATAGATCTTGGCCTTGAGGGCTCCAAGTTAGCCACACAACAACTCTTCCCGAGTTTACAACGCTCTTCCCGAGCACACTACTCTTCCCGAGTACACAACGCTCTTCCCGAGCACAATACCCTTCACGAGTATACAAAGCTCTTCCCGAGCTACCAACACTCTTCACGAGTCTTCTTGGCCTTAAGGGCTCCAAGGATAGCCACACACTTGCACCAACTAGACTTGTTGATGACTTTACAATTTTCCAACTTGCTTTGGTGTTGGAGGACCTTTACAAGATATCAAACCAAAAGCACCTTCACGGTGTACTCACACAAAGAAAGCAAGACTCAACAAAGTAAAGAATTACAAGCTCCAATACAACAACAATGTATGGAGATTGCAATGCAATTACAAATAATAATGATCAAGACTTTTGTATAAGTTGTAGGCTTGTTCCTTAGCTTCAAAATGCTCCAAAGCATCCATATTTATAGTGTAGAAGGCCTCCAAGGCTCCTACTAGCCGTTGCTTCAAATAAGGCTTGAATCACTCCTCGATCGCCTCGGACATCGCCTCGGGCGATCACCTATCGCCGCGTTCCAACGGTCAAGAAAACCTCAGATCGCCTCAGGCGATCGGTGGATCGCCTCAGGCGATCAAGAGCAAAAATTAAGGCCGTAGCTTCAGCATGTCCAAATTTTGCATCGCCTCAAACGAACTCCACATCGCCTCAGGCGTTCCAGCCCATCGCCTCAGGCATTCGTGACATCGCCTCGGGCGAACTCCCCGCGCGCATGCCCGCGCATTGCCTCGGCGTCGCTTCAGTCGATGTGCGGGGGCGAAGTCCCTGTGGCTGACATCGCCTCAGGCGATGGTCATCATCGCCTGGGGCGATCATCCTCGCATGCTCGCCTGGCCATCGCCTCTGTCGATGGGCGTGGCGATCCTCGCCTGGCACCCATCGCCTGGGGCGATGGCACTCATCGCCTGGGGCGATCCGTGTCTTCCAAAAGACAAATTTTCTTTGGCATTTTAATACTATTACAATCTTCAAATTTGATCATAATTTATGCTGCATACTCAATAAAAACCATTAGTACAAAATGTATAGGTTTTGTAATCATCAAAACAAAAACGATAATTTTATTTAAAATAGAGGAATGAGAGTTGTAGCGTTTTAAGGCGCAACAGTTTCACCTTCCTAGGACTCTATACTCTTCTCAACATATGCAACTCTTTGCAAAGATGTGAGCACAACTGGTATCATATACCAACGAAGTAGAATCTATAGAAACATTTAAACCAAGTCTTCTAATGTATCCTTCCATAAGATGGAAGAAGGGGAGACGTAGAATGATTACACCACCTTCGAACTTTCATAAAAAAAATAAATATAAAATAAAATAGAAGACAATTGTAGGATCAAGCGCTTGCCTCTTTACCAAAAACTATAGCTGATGGTAACGGTGCAACTCAAATCTTTTAAACCGTACAACAGTACAAGCACCGCGTTTCGATCGAACACACAAAAAGGGCAATTGTTGTACCCCAACAATCCCCTTCCCAATAATTGCACTCCTTGCAACTCGTGGGAATCGAACACATGATCTTGACTCTGATACCAATTGTAGGATCAAGCACTTGCCGCTTTACCAAAAGCTATATATGATGGTAAGGGTGCAACTCAAATCTTTTAAACCGTACAGCAGCACAAGCACCACATTTCGATCGATCACACAACAAGGGCAATTGTTGTACCCCAACAGAAAGATCCCACAGCACGAAAAATAAATTAATGGATGCAATCCAGCACAGAGAGGACAATCTCATAACTCATTGTAGACACATCAGAAAACAAATCTATGTTCATTTATTTTCTATCTTATTTTACTTTTTTGGTTTAATATTTTATTTTACTTAACAAGTTTCAGAGCTAGTTAGTTAGGTTGTCTGTTTTTTTTTTTTTAAACCAAATTTAATCTAATCTCTCGATGCAGTTACTTTAATAATCAGAGCTATTACAGTGTACTTGATTGCACTCATCTAGGTGGACTGATCACCCAAATCTGATCCCAACAACGTAAAAGTATTTGGATGGAACAAAGTTTATTAAAGTCTTTGTAAAATACAAGATATATTATTGTTTGAGAAGAAAAAATATTTTTTTCTGTTACTTTGTATTAAATTTTAACTAATATATTATCTATAGATTAGCTTCATAATATTTATAATTCGTTTTTTGTAGTTGCACACTACATGTTATTTCTGTTTATTTTTTTTCATTTTGAAGAATGTTTATGCACAAATATATTAAATTTGATTTTGATGAATACTATTTTTCTTTAAAATAACAATTTTGTTGGTATCCATATTTCTTTTATATGCTATTGTGAGTAATTAAAAAAAAAAAAATTTAAGTTGCAATAAAAGAGTGAAAAGACATGATTAAATAAAATATTAAAATATAAGAATGAAACATCACTTGATATGCAAAACCAGGAGTAAATTAAATTAAGATGAAATAAATTTTTATTTTTATTTTTGCTTTGTTTATTTTGATATTTTCCTATATGATGGAGATTGACAAATTTAATTATAATCTTTTGAGTAATTAGAGCTTAGATAACATATTTTAGGAATTGGGACCATTAATAAATTTACTAAATAAGAACGATAAAAAAAAAATGATGCCATTTTCAATTTATACTACAAAAAATAAAATGAAGTGCATTCAATAAAAAAAAGATACAAATAAACCTTGCGTGATATTAGTCTTTACAATAATTTTATAGTGTGACAATAAAAGTTGTATAGCTATATCAATGTAAAGCAAACTAAATATTCATATATCTTACTATTTAATAAAATAGAGGACCTTATAAAAATCGAATTTGATATATTTAAGTGATATTTTAAAACCAATCCTCGAAATACAATCAATAAACAAATATAAAATAAGTTGTATTGTAATTTTTTTATTCTACCATATTTTTAAACTTCTCACAGCTCCATATAACTTCCATCGAATCTTTCGATAGTTCAATATGTTGGAATGCTTACTGAATTACAATTAAGCATCAGAGATCAAACGAAACAAATCCGTAAATCGAAGTCTACTGAAAACCGCCATCGATTGTCGTATGTTGGCCGAGCGGTCCCAACTAGAATGAAAAATATGTTGAAAAGTTCTGCATGGTTCGACCGATCGCGGCCAATGGCTCGATCGATCGAGCCACATAAAATTGAGATATAAAGGGCACGATATATCGCACCCTTTGGCACTATCGATCACGCCATGTGTCGGTTCATCAGATTGATGCGTCTCCTCATGTTTCAATGTGTTTTTTCATGATTTGGTACATCCAAATGGTGTCCTTTGGAGGCACAATTTGGTCTTGTATAAATAGAACAACCCTTTATTGGATTAAATACACAATTTTCGAGTTTATCATACAAAAGAGATGTCAAAATCTGAAGCATTTTGTTCATCTTTTTTCTTCTCATAGAGTGCTTTGGTTTGAGGTTTTGTGATTTGGAGTGCTCCTATCACAAATCATAAATCGTTGTATATTGGGAGATAAAATGTCAGTTGAACCGTTAGCACCGTAGCGGTGCAATATTGTCTTAAGGACGGGGATTCCAATCTCACCTCGATATTTCTACTACATATTCATTTATTATTTTTGCTTGTTACCTTCCTAAGATACACATCCAGTAAATTTTGTACAACACAATATTCCATTTTTTTCACAACTCGTTAAATTTAAAAATAAATTTTATAATTAAATTAAATAAACAAATTTGTCCCAGCATGGGCTTGTCTGTAATAGAGTGTTGTCTGTTGGGCCTTTTAAGACGGACAAATCAAATGGTCAGATGGGCTGTAAGTATGTTCGATAAGAGATTTTGCTTCAATTGAAAATATTCATGTTACTATACTTTTCAGTTTTATAAGGTAGCGTAATTATTAGAAAATTAATTGTTGCGATGTAATAATTGTGGGTGATCAAAATGTGGTGCTTGAGTAATTGTATAATTTAAAAAATTTGAGCCACAACAATTGATGCTACACATTTCAATTACAACTATTTTTTGTATTATGTGATCGCCACCCATTCGTAACATATAAAATGTATTTCAAAATGTTTTTAAATTTTTTATTATTATGATAATTTGATATTGTTACATACAAGACTTAAAATTAAGTCAATCCACTTTCAGGATGATGACAACCATTAGACTATGACATCGTTGTCGTCTTTTTTTTTTTAATATTTGGTTGTCACGGCAAGGGAAAATATATCTGCATACACTAGATGCATGCTGCCACCTCAAATCACAAGTTCCAAGGAAACCACCACAATTTGATTAACAAGGTGGAAGACCACGAAGGATGAGGGCAGCTTCCAACAAAAAGAATGGGTTCGTAAGATACCTCTCGGTTCTTCTTGGCATTGGAACGATGAAAATCTCATCTTTGTTCTTTTATTTATACAAAATATACCATAATTCGTTTACATTATAGTGAAATTTTCTAATGGACTATGTTTCATGATTTTCCGTCATTTTGAGAGGTTTTTTCACTTAAAAATTATGGTGCTTCATATATTTCCTAATATATATTGATGTCATATGACATATTGACTTCATCGGGTAAAATCCTCTCAAGCGCCGAACAAGTCATACACCGAACAGATAGCACCGAGCAGGGTTTTACCGAACATAAAGACACCGAACAGAACAGCTTCTAAACCCTTCTCGGTTTTCTGGTCAAAGATTAGCGGAAAACCCGGGAATAACCAACAAATCAACCGGCATGAATAAACGTGCAGTAATGGGGCGCGGATTTCTCGGACATGTTGGGCTCCAGTTAAGCCACGATCAGAGGACATCGTGTTCCGGATCCCCCGCGAGCCAATCACTGGGAACAGTCCTATAAATACCCGCGGATGTCATCATAGTAAGGGTTGGATTTTTCTGGGCAAAAAGACTCAGAAGAGAGCAAATTTATGTCTGTTCGGTCTTTTCTGTTATTTCTCCAAAAAATTCATGTAAGTCATTGAGCGATTGTTATTTGTGTCCAGAAAGTCTTGTAAATCATCAACGTTTATAGTAAAGTTTTATACTGGACTAGGTCCCGTGGTTTTTCTCTCAATTTGAGGGTTTTCCACGTAAAAAATCTTGGTGTGTTTATCGTTATTTTTCATTAACACTTTATTCTACCTTATATTTGAAAATCACGAATCACATCATTGGCGCCGTCTGTGGGAACAAAAAGAGTAAAGACGTTGAAGCAAGGATATTTCATTAAAAATCCAAGGCGAAATGGTTAGAAGCAAATGGCGAGGGCCAATGTCGGGGAGGGATAAATCAATGACCCCCCCACGTTCATGCCCAGAACCAGAAGGAGCAGGGGAGGCTGGATCATCGCAGAATGTTTCACGAGTATTACCCACCGGAGGAATACCCATGGAACATTTGACTGAGATGATTGCTAAAACTGTCGGAGAAGTTATGAAACAATTTATGACCCCCCCTGTCAGGAAGAAAATAAGGAAGAGGAGGAAGACTCAACCTCTATAAAGAAGTCGGAGGAGGAGGCTGAAGAATTGAAAGATTTTCCTAATCATTCAAATGATGTAATAGATAGGGCTTTGCACCATCAAATGGAGGATTTAAAGGAGGAGTTACAAAAAATGCGCAATAAAATGGAAGGTCGTATTAACTCGGCAAGAAGGAGCACCACATTCACTCCTCAAGTCATTGATGATCCTCTGCCTCTTAATTTCAGAACTTTAAGTGTGGGGAATTATGATGGTAGCACAGATCCAGAAGAATATTTGTCTCGATTTGAGAATGCTTCACTCCTTCATCAGCTGTCAGATGGGGTGAAATGTAGAGTGTTCTTGACTACTCTAGCCGGCGCTGCTCAGTCGTGGTTCAATCAATTACCATCAGGAATAGTGGATTCCTTTCCTAAATTCAGCTCGTTGTTCCTTCATCAATTCGCGAGCAGTAGAAGTTGCAAGAGAACAGCCTTGAGTTTGTTCGGTCTCAGGCAGATGGATAAAGAGTCCCTGCGGGATTTTCTGAAAAGATTCAATCAAGCATGCCTTGATGTTCCGCATGTGACGTCCGAAATACTAGCCAGCGCTTTCACCCAAGGGTTGAGGGAGGGGGATCTGTTCAGATTGTTGGCTAAGAAGCCACCATCGGATTATGATGAATTACTAGGGTGTGCCTCTAAATATATTAATTTGGAGGAAGCGCAGAGGATGAAACAGAAGAAGGAAATAAAAAATGGTGGTGAAGTCAATAGGAAGGAGAGGCCACTGGAACAGCCTAAGAGGAACTTTGATCAATACCTACCGATGAGATCTTATCGGGAGGTAGCCATGAATCAAATTATACCGAAGCGGGGTCGGGGGGGCCTTACGGACGAGGAGTATTCCGAGGAGGAAGCACCCGAGGAGGGAACGTTCATGAAGGAAGAATGGATATAAGGCGAGGAGCTGGCGATGACCTGAGGAACAGTGCTCCTTTCCCTCGAAATAATGTTAATCTAGGGAGAGGAGCACTTCAGCCAGTTCCTTGGGCAGTACGAGGGGAAAGAGTGGAGGGAGGAAATCAAGTTACCAGGGAAAGAACCATGAGCAATGTTCCTAACCGATGGACTATACATATGATTTCGGGAGGAACATCATGTGGAGATTCTAACCGAGCAAGAAAAAGTTATGCTCGAAGACTCGAAGTGTTATCCATTAATCCAAGTCATACTCAGGAGAGGCCTTCTATAGCTTTCGGACCTGCGGATTTACAAGGGACTTATTTTCCCCATGAGGATGCATTGGTTATTTCAGCCACAGTGGCCAACTACAATGTGCAAAGAATCTTCGTCGATACAGGCAGCTCGGCAGATGTGCTCTTCCTTAATACTTTGAAACATATGGAATTGGGAAGTATAGCTGTACAAAAAGTAAATACTTCTTTGCATGGGTTTACCAGAGAAGTCATAAGTCCTATAGGACAAGTGTCTTTACCCGTCACTTTAGGAGAGGAGTCCAAGACAAAGACGAAGGTGATCACCTTCCTCATAGTGGATGCACCCTCCTCCTACAATATAATATTGGGTCGGCCGGCATTAACGGCCTTCGAAGCGGTTGCTTCTACTTACCACTTGAAGATAAAATTTTCGGTAGGAGAGGAAGTGAGACAAGTAAGGGGAAGTCAGAGTTCATCAAGAAAATGCTATGTGCAAGAGTTGAAGCAAGACAAGGGAAATAATAGAGAAGATGGGGAGCGAGGAAATAATAAGAGGAAACATGGACAGCCTGAGGCGGAGGAGCGGATAGTCCCCGAGGAGGAATTTATGAGTATCGAGTTAGGTCACCCGGCAAAAACTACTCGCATCGGATCCAAGTTGGATCCAGAATTGAGGAAAAGGGTGATTGAGTGCTTAATAGATAACGTGGATATGTTCGCTTGGAATACCTCTGATTTAATTGGGGTAAAACCTGAGATTGCTGAGCATCATCTAAATGTGGACCCGAGTGCTCGGGCAATTAAGCAGAAGAGAAGGCATTTCGGACCCGAGAAGGATGCCGTCATAGCTAAACAAGTAGAGGAGTTGCTGAAGGCAGGTCATATACGGGAGATTAGTTTCCCTACATGGCTCTCAAATGTGGTTCTAGTACCTAAAGCAGGAGACAAGTGGAGGATGTGTGTAGATTTTCGGGACGTGAACAAAGCGTGTCCCAAAGATTGTTATCCATTGCCGAGGATTGATCAATTAGTGGACTCTACTGCGGGACATGAGTTGTTATGTCTTATGGATGCTTATCAGGGATATCATCAAATCCCCTTAGCCCACGAGGGTCAGTCCAAGGTTAGCTTTGTCACAGCGGGAGGAACTTTTTGCTATGTCGTAATGCCCTTCGGATTGAAAAATACGGGGGCCACTTATAAGAGACTGATGGATAAAATGTTCAGAGATCAAATAGGACGGAACGTGGAGGTTTATGTTGATGACGTCCTGATCAAAAGCAAGAAGGCCCAAAATCTGATCGAAGATATGGAGGAGGTCTTTGCCACTTTAAGAAGATTTGGCATGAAATTAAATCCAGCCAAATGTACCTTCGTAATTCATAGTGGAAAATTCTTGGGATACATGGTGACAGAGAGAGGTGTGGAAGCTAACCCTGAGAAAATCCGAGCAATCCGAGAGATGAGTCCTCCTCGGACCTTGAATGAAGTACAAAGGTTAGCAGGAAGAATAACAGCGCTTAGTCGATTCATATCTCGATCGGCTGATAGGAGTTTGCCTTTCTTCAAAGCATTAAGGCGAGGAATGCAGTTTGAGTGGGATGATCAGTGTCAGAAAGCTTTCGAAGACTTGAAGGAATATCTAGCTCAGTTACCATTTATGAATAAACCCGAGCACAATGAGACCCTCCTCGTCTACTTATCGGTAACCGAGGAAGTTGTCGGCTCGGTGTTAATTCAAGAGAAATTAGGGCAGCAGCAACCGGTATATTATGTCAGCCGAGCTTTGCAGGGAGCCGAAAAGAGATACCCTGAAATTGAAAAATTAGCTTTGGCTCTCGTGATCACGGCAAGAAGGCTTCGACCGTATTTTCTATCTCACCCTATCATGGTGGTAACGAGCACTCCCTTAGGAAGGCTCTTGTCAAAAGCTGAAATTTCAGGAAGGATGGTGAAATGGGCCACATAATTGAGTGAGTTCGATATTTCTTATCAGCCTCGGACTACCATCAAAGCTCAGGCCTTATCGGATTTCTTGGTTGAAGTGACTCATACTCGCGAAGAAAAAGATTGGAGCCTATTTGTAGATGGATCATCTACTCAAATAGGAAGCGGCGCAAGAATTATACTTATCAGCCCAGAAAGAGAGGAAATTGCCATAGCTATTCAGTTCGGTTTTCATTCTTCAAACAATGAAGCCGAATTCGAAGCTCTCCTCTCAGGTTTACGAATAGCATTAGACGCCGGAGCTCGGAAAGTGAAAGTGTTCATGGATTCAATGCTGGTTGTTCAGCAGGTAAATGGGGTGTACAAGGTGAAAGAAGAAAAGTTGAAAAAATATGTGGAGAAGGACTCAAGTATTAATGACTCAGTTCTAGGAAGTGGAATTGAAGCAAATGCCGCGAGAAGATAATAACCGAGCGGATGCACTCGCAAAATTAGCCAGTTCCATTCATGAGTGGAAGAACAGGAAAGTGCTGGTACAAGATCTTTTGGTCTCGCACATAGCTATCAACAATATAATGAATTTGGAGCCTTGTATCATATCCGATTGGCGAGAGCATATCGTTAAATTCTTGAAAAATAGGGTGTTGCCATTAGATCCGAAGGAAGCTTCTCGGGTGAAGAGAATGGAGAGGCATTTTGTGTTAGCAGAAGATAAGTTGTTCAAAAGGGGATTTTCAGTTCCCTTCTTGCAATGCACATCAGTACAAGAATGCGAACATTTGCTAAAGGAGATTCACGAAGGCTGTTGTGGGAATCATTCGGGAAGTAATATGTTATATCATAAAGCCCTTCGGGCATGATACTATTGGCCCAGTATGAGAGAAAGTGCCGAAGAAATTGTTAAAAAATGTAACAATTGCCAGAAACACGCAAATTTATCTCATTTACCCGCAGAGGTCCTAAATAGCAGTGTTACTTCCTGTCCCTTCGATCAATGGGGGATGGACATCGTCGGACCTTTTCCTCTTGCCACGGGGCAAAGAAAATTCCTTCTAGTAGCAGTTGAGTACTTTACTAAATGGGTGGAAGCTGAGCCTTTAGCAAAAATAACTGAGGAGGAAATTATCAGATTCTTATGGAGAAGCGTAGTATGTCGGTTCGGAATACCCAGGAGAATTATTTCGGATAATGGAAGACAATTTCAGGGAAAGAAACTACAGGGGTGGTGCGAGAATATGAAAATCAAGCAAGTATTCACGTCAGTGGCCTATCCACAGTCAAATGGGCAAGTCGAAGTTATTAACCGTATTCTATTACATGGGATTAAGACGAAGTTGAAAGGGGCCCGAGGAGAATGGGTAAATGAACTACCTGGAGTCTTGTGGGCTTACCGAACAACGCCTCGGGTATCTACAGGGGAAACTTCGTATAGTCTGGTATACGGTTCAGAGGCCCTCATTCCAGCGGAAATTGGGGTTGAATCTCTTCGCGTACAATGTTATGATCCAGAGCAGAACGGGGGTAAGAGAATGCAAGAGTTAGATGAGATTGATCAGCTAAGAGAACAAGCTGTAGCAAGAACAGAGCTATACAAAGTAAGGATTACCAATGCCTATAACCGAAGGGTTCGACCAAGAACATTTCAAGTCGGGGATTTAGTGTTACGGAGAACAAATCCTGCTGGTGAGGTAAAAAAGTTGGCACCCAAATGGGAAGGCCCTTACAAAATCAAGGAAGTGGTCGGAAGAGGAGCCTACAGGCTGGAGGATCATGAAGGTCGGAAGTTGGTAAGACCTTGGAACATTCATAACTTGAAGAAATATTTTATGTAATCTTTCTTTTTTTAATTTATGAATTCAGCAGTAATAAAATGAAAGTATTTTATTCATCGAGCTTGTTCGGAATTATCATCGGTTTATTCGTGGGATCGGGATGTTTGGTCCACGTTTAAACATTAAATTATCATCGGTTTATTCGTGGGATCGGGATGTTTGGTCCACGTTTAAACATTAAATTATCATCGGTTTTTGCTCGGGGTAGCGAGCTTTGTTCGGAATTTTAGTTGTTTACTCGTGGGATCGGGATGTTTGGTCCACGTTTTAAACCTAAAATTGCCTAAGTGTTTGTGCTCGGGTAGCGAGCTTTGTTCGGAATTTTAGTTGTTTACTCGTGGAATCGGGTTGTTTGGTCCACGTTTTAAACCTAAAATTGCCTAAGTGTTTGTGCCCAGGGTAGCGAGCTTTGTTCGGAATTTTAGTTGTTTACTCGTGGGATCAGGATGTTTGGTCCACGTTTTAAACCTAAAATTGCCTAAGTGTTTGTGCTCGGGGTAGCGAGCTTTGTTCGGAATTTTAGTTGTTTACTCGTGGGATCGGGATGTTTGGTCCACGTTTTAAATCTAAAATTGCCTAAGTGTTTGTGCTCGGGGTAGCGAGCTTTGTTCGGAATTTTAGTTGTTTACTCGTGGGATCGGGATGTTTGGTCCACGTTTTAAACCTAAAATTGCCTAAGTGTTTGTGCTCGGGGTAGCGAGCTTTGTTCGGAATTTTAGTTGTTTATTCGTGGGATCGGGATGTTTGGTCCACGTTTTAAACCTAAAATTGCTTAAGTGTTTGTGCTCAGGGTAGCGAGCTTTGTTCGGAATTTTAGTTGTTTACTCGTGGGATCGGGATGTTTTGTGGGACCCGACTCGGGCACATATTGCTTTAACCCTTATCCGGTACGACATTCTCTAAGAACATTACGTACGATGGTTTCAAAACCTTTTCAGAAATAGCGGAAGCGTTTAGTCAAACATTCATTTTTAGTAGCGGAAACGTTTATACATTCTAATTAGTAACAAAATACATCCCAGTACAAACTCCTTATAATAGTCCGATACTTAATAAAAGAGAAAATACTATAACAGTCCCGGTAAGCCAACATTTCCATTTTCCTAATTTTCCTCTGGTTCTGACTCTGGTACTCCTGTATCTGGAACTCACAATAAATTACAAGGAAAACAGAGGTTAAGTCTTTGAGGACTTAGTGAGGGAATAACAATGGCTTTATATCTGTAATTATCAAATAATGCAATTTCTCAATATGATATGTCATGTAACAAAGATCTTGCAGTCAAGTAATTGTCAATAATGAACAGTGATGATTTAGGATTTCAGAGTGAATATCGTGGGCTAAAGAGGTGGCTCCCACCAGACAGTTCGGTGTAGCACTTTTCCCCACATATTCAGATAGGATCTGTACATTCAGTCATTTACGAGCCAAGTGAACCATTCTCCGGACCATAAAACGGTGCGCGTTGTTCAGATGAACCATATACCCGGACTGTCATCCGTTGTTCATTGGACTCACTTTCCGGGCCGAAGCCGCGTTGTCCAGTGGAAATATCCAGGGCTCCATTCATTCAGTCATTCAGTCAATTCGTTCAATCAAAGGAATCGATTAGTAATCGATAACATTCAAGATAAATAAACATGCAGATCAAGATGACCAATGGAACGAGATAATGTACAATATGATGACAATATATAAAAGGTGAGATAATGAATAACAAGATATTGTAAATTCCAGGCCAAATGCCAAAAGGGCTATATAACAAGAATTCGGTAGTACACCTCACCTCACTATTTGATGTCTTACTGGATTGGCTCGATTTTGAACCCAGATGTCAAATAAAGTCCTATAAACATAATATAAGTAATTTTGGTGTTTAGCAACCCAGATATGTTGTTGAATCTTCTGCAAATCATTTTTTGTACAAAACTTGTCCGGGTAATTTTGAATAAGATTTTAAAAATTCATGATAATTCAACCATAAGTCGAAAAATCACGAAACTTCCAAAAATGCCTAAAATCAGTCCATAAATGTTCGGCCATCGGAAAACGCAATATCGGGGAGGCGCGTGAAGTGAACGCGCCACCGTGACGGCGCGTGGACGAGCTCCGGCCACCACGCGCGGCTGATATTTTACCGGTGTTTCCGCCGCGACGAGATCTACCATGTTTGTTTAGAAATCATTCTGAAATTCCAAACCGATTTTGCCCAGAATTCTATTTTTCGAAATGATTAACGAGGTGCGCCGGACATCAGTTCGTACGGCGGCCTTTTGGGCCATCGGCCGACATACCCATAAGATGTAACACATTTTGAACAACTTTCATTTAGACTCCAAGTTTAAAATCGTTTGAGAAAGGCACGAAATCGTAGCTTGAAACCAATACCTTGAAATATGTTTTCTGGGCTTTGGACAGCTCAATGTTCTTCGCGATTTTGATTTTCTGGACGAATTTGGATACTTATTTTTAAACACCTCCTATGCTAAATGTTTTCTGGGTGTATAAGGATGATTTTATGAAATTTTCGCATTTTTTGGAGGAGATTTGGTATTTTCCTCATAATTTTCCCTATTTCCTACATTTTCTACACCATAATCTCTCTTAATTTTTGCCAAGAATTCTCTTGAAGGTGTGTGTTAATCTGAAGAAATGAGGGGTATTTATAGGGGTTGTGTGCATGTGTTAGGGTGTTGAAGGGTGGACAAGTGTTGGGGTAAGTTGCCACATATTAAGTTTTTAAATTAATTCAAAATGATTAGTTTTTTTTTATTATTATTATTTAGAATTATATTATTGTTATTATTATTATTATTATTATTTTTTTGTTTAGGATGATTATTTTAGTAGCATTGAAGATAGCTTCAAATTATTTTTGTCCAATTTTGTAATTAATATTTTTGGGTTGTTACATGTTTGGTCCACGTTTTAAACCTAAAAGTGCCTAAGTATGTGTGCTCGGGGTAGCGAGCTTGTTCGGAATTTTAGTTGTTTACTCGTGGGATCGGGATGTTTGGTTCACGTTTTAAACCTAAAATTGCCTAAGTGTTGGTGCTCGGGGTAGCAAGCTTGTTTCGAATAGCAAGTAAACAATTTTATTAATGAACGAAAAAGAAATACAAAAAATGGTAAAAGCTCTACGGGTTAAAAAGCTCCTCGGGAGGTTTTCCCGAGCAGCACTTACATCAATGAAATCTTTTGAAGCTCCTTCAGGAGGGTAGCCTTGAGATCCAAATTGGCTCACGCATGCTTCAAAGCCATGATCAAAAAACTTGTAAGCACGGTCAGCCACCATGTTGCTGTACTCCGGAGACTTCAAAAATTCAGCTTTCCTCGAGAGCCAGAGTTCTTCCACACGAGCAGTAATGGAAGATTTCTCTTGAGCAAGTTGCTCAGCCAGGGATTTATACTGCTCTGACAAAGTAGAGTTAGCACCTTCCAGATCGGCGGATTTTGTCCGCTCCTCTGCCAGGGCTTGCTCCGCCTTATCCCGAGCTGATACCAGGGCCAAGTGCCGCTCCTCCAAGAGGCTCACTGTTTTCTTCAGCTCCTCACCCATACCCTCTAACTGCCTGATGCGCTTCTGGTTCTGCCCATCAGCCAATCGAACTGAATGAAAACGAGTGAGAAGTTCAACCGCCATCATGTGGGCCTGCGTCAGAGCATATATAAAGTTAAAGTAGCAAAATAAAGGTATTGTAAAAAGACAAGCGAAACAGATTAATGGGTAAAAGCATTTACCTGAGTAAAGGAGAAGGAGAAATCGTTCACCAAGTTACTGAAAGCCAGTTCCCCGAGGTACTTTCGATCAGCTGAGTTGGGGGTGTAGCACAAAATGGAGTGGGAGGCTTTGGGATCGGGTTTTTTCAGTAGGGGAACAGTGGGGGAGTACGTCCACGAAGGGATATGGTATCTCGAGGTAGGCCGAGAAACACCGAGAGCGGGTTGAGAGGAGGCTCGAGGTTCGGAAGGGATAAGGGAAGAAAAAGTTTTCTTATTGGGAGGTGCTTGGGGCGAAGAACTTGGACCTTCGGGAGTAGCCCTCTTCCGACGATGAAGGGCTTGATCCCCTCAGGAGAATCCCTCTCCTCGGGAGGGGTCAAAATCTCGACGGACGGGGGAGGGGCAGAAGTAGTAGCAGCCTTAGAAGTTTGACCTTTCTGGCTCTTCTCCTTCAGCTTCTCGGCCATCCTAGCCTTCATCATTTTTGCTTCTGAAAAGAGCAGAGAAATATTAGTCCGAACATGATAAGTCAAAAGTAAAACGAAGAAGATTGCTTGAAAAACACTCACCGAAGGGCATTTTCAAGGATACACCGTTGGGGCTCAACTGGAACAAGTATAGCAGTCCGTCGTCAATCAGCTCCATCAAGTTAAAACACTGATCGCCAAGTGCACGACGAACCGACAAATACAGTTCCTCCTCAAGATGACCCTTGATTGACTTACCCCTCGGGAGATTTTCCCTCCACTCCATAGGGCAATCCCAAGGTTGGAGCGGACGAACAAAAAAGTAAGAGTTTTTCCAGTTTTTTATGGACGATGGGTATTTTTTAAGGAAGCCAACCCCTGTCCGGGAGGAAAAGTAAAAGAGCCCGATCTCTTTCTTGTTCAGTTGAAAAAAACAATGAAAAAGTTCAGGAGTAGGGGTAAAACCCAGATAAGAAAGTACTATGAAAAAGCCTGCTAATAGTCGATAACTATTGGGAAATAATTGACTAAGGGAAACACAGAAGTAAGAGGCTACTTCAATAAAGAAATGAGGGATAGGAAAACGAAGGCCTCCTCGGAGCTGGTCTACATAAAAAGGAAAATATCCCTTAGGGGGTAAGTGATGATGAGATCCAGAAGGGGGAGCAATAATAGAAGTCCCCTCGGAAATCCCCCATTTAGTTCGGAGATTGATGAGGTGCTGAGTCAATTTGACCTCAGACTCGAAGATCTCGAACCAGAGAACACGGGCTTTAACCAAATCTCGCTCTGTAGCAAGTCTCTGCTCCTGTATACGAGCAGCAGACGCGGCAGAGGAGCTTAGAGTTCTGTCACTATCAGAAGAAGAGGAAGAGGGTTGAGGAGAGGGGCTAAGAGCGTCCCCCTCGTTGAACATATCTATCGCCTGCAATGAAGAGTCGACGGAGGAAGAAACCATACTTGGTGATTAAAAAAGAAGGACTGCTGGGGAAAGTTATTCGATCGTCTGGTGCTAGCTCGGAAGCAAAATGCAGCAAAGTAAGGACAAATGAAGAAAAAGGATGGGTATTTATAGCGGGGACCATATGAACAGTCATTTAATCTTCACCGTCCAAAAATAAGGGAATGAACGGTCATAAAGGTGCCTCGGGAAACGAAACGTCGCGCGGCATTTGAAATTTTTGGGCGGGAAAATAAAAAGGCGGCAAAAATGTCCCGAGCAGGTTAAGTTTAGGATTTTACCCGAAGACAATAAAACAAGACTTCAAAAGGCTCGTCTTGCTTTACTTTAGTGGGGTGAGGTGATGTCATATGACATATTGACTTCCTCGGGTAAAATCCTCTCAAGCGCCGAACAAGTCATACACCGAACAGATAGCACCGAGCAGGTTTTACCGAACATAAAGACACCGAACAGAACAACTGCTAAACCCTCCTCGGTTTTCTGGTCAAAGATTAGCGGAAAACCCGGGAATAACCAACAAATCAACCGGCGTGACTAAACGTGCAGTAATGGGGCACGGATTTCTCGGACATGTTGGGCTCCAGTTAAGCCTTGATCAGAGGACATCGTGTTCCGGATCCCCCACGAGCCAATCACTGGGAACAGTCCTATAAATACCCGCGGATGTCATCATAGTAAGGGTTGGATTTTTCTGGGCAAAAAGACTCCGAAGAGAGCAAATTTATGTCTGTTCGGTCTTTTCTGTTATTTCTCTAAAAAATTCATGTAAGTCATTGAGCGATTGTTATTTGTGTCCAGAAAGTCTTGTAAATCATCAACGTTTATAGTAAAGTTTTATACTGGACTAGGTCCCGTGGTTTTTCTCTCAATTTGAGGGTTTTTCACGTAAAAATCTTGGTGTGTTTATCGTTATTTTTCATTAACACTTTATTCTACCTTATATTTGAAAATCACGAATCACAATATATATATATATATATAAATTTTTGTTGACACCGTGCAATACGCTGTGTCAGGCACCAGAATATTAATTTCAGATTGGATAATATGCAACTGCGCGGTGCCATGCACCAGAATATTAAATTTAGATTGAATAATATGTAACTAACCTGTTAAAAGTAGTGATTTGTCACAAGTTTCTAGATCTAGACCTGTGAGACAAAGGAAAAAAATTGTGAACCTCAAATATGCAAAGCTACATGTATTTTTTTCTAAAAAGAATCGATCGTAAAGAAATCAAATATGACAAGATTCGTATAAAGCATTTAGATTCCATGGAAAAGATCAATTTCTGCTACGAAAACAGAGCATAAGTTAATCAAACCAAAGATTGGTTCGTCATAAAATAAACACCCAAAGATTAAATTCATGAGAATGTAAACAAGAAAACATATTATATATTCAGCATATGACCATGATCAAAAGAAAGGATGGTCCATACACATAATTATTATTTAGAAAAGAAAAAAAAAGTCAAATTCATGACAACAGTGTATGCTTCATATGTGATTGCAACGGCTGTTGAAGAGTAGCTAATCGTTTTTTTTTTGTCTCAACCACTCTTCTCATTTTGGATAACTTCACTGTTGTCGCCTTCTTAGCAATACCTATAATATATAATCAAAAAAGTTCTTTACAATTTAGTAAAACAACAAGATAAAGAGAAATTTCATAAATCATAGATCTGATGAAAATTGGATAACATGACATTTAATATATATTTTTTAAAATATGTGACATATAATACTTCTTACACATATTTCTCAAATAGGGTTGGTATATACGTACATCCTATAATGTATTTTATATAAATATTAATTTTATCAATTTATCTCGTTTATCATTGTCTGTGCTATTTACTTTTAGTTAGCTTATTTAGTTTAATGTTCCTAATAGCATATCACAATTACTTTCTTAACTGTAACTTTATTCTTGCAAACAATATAAAAGATCCGAGATTGCTGTTAAAAAACAAAAAATGAATTTTCAATATACAGGCAAGTTTTAACATGTAATAAAAAAAATTTCTTCCTCGAGTTACGCTATCATTTCATACATTTTGTTTTGTTATATATATTAAAAACTTTTTCTTAAAACCAAGTAAAATTTTGTTTTATATTTAAAGCTTGTTTAAACTATTTTTTACCTTAAAGATCCAAATTATTTTGAATACTAAAAGCCTGATTTACCAAAAAATGGTACTTTGTTTTTCCACTTCTTTAAAACGCAATTCAATAAAAAAAATTTCCCTCTTTATTGTATTAAAAATCCAATCGTGCTAAATAGTAGTAGGAAGAAATGTTTTTTTTAAAATATAAAGTCTGCAATTTGGGCATCTTATTATTCTCCCATTTGACATAAAATAACAAGTGTAATTTTGGGATCACGAAAACAGAGTCTTAAAGATTAATATTCAATTTTGGTTGAAAGGAAATTTCTTAGGCCCATATTTATCTCACTCCCTTAAATCAAGCACTGAATGTCTGTATGTATAGATAACTTTAACAATTTTATCCAGATTTTGGAGAATTTAACACATTAAAACAGTATCCATGAACTACCAAGCAAATCCAAGTCGATGCATCCAGAAGCCATTGGTTATCCAACCTTTCTTTTGATTCAAATGATAAAAAATAGAGGTATGGATCTGTATGCAACGATATGAAGAGCGAGCCCACTATATTCATAGATTCAATTGAGCTATATCAACGAAATGCACCTTTTTTAGCAAACACAAAAGACGAAACACATAGGCCAACCTGTGTGGGGTATGGCGTGACTTGTAATGAGGAGGCGTTATCGAAGGAAACACACCAGACACAGACGTATCGCAGTGCTCGATGGCGAAATCACCATTGAAGCACAGACGTATCGCAGTGCTCGATGGCGAAATCACCATTGAAGAATGAAGAACGTCCAAACTTAAATAAATGGGGAGGAATTAAGCACCTGTGCTAGCCATCCTTCAAGGAAACTATAAAGTGTCATGCTAAGAACATGGACAACGGACCCACAATTCTGATTTAGTTGGGTTCAATTCATATAGGGTTGATGCTTGATTAAGAAAAAAATTATACACAAATTTTGAATATTCTTTTTCTTAGTTTGTGTTCATCAAACTTAAACTTATCTGAGTGGAATAAAAAAAAAAATAACACCACATGAGACAGATAAAACAAACAAATAATCTAGCACGTTATCTTCAATCAAGAACATGAAACTTTACAGCAAAACATGAATTTACAGCCTTAATTCAGTAGCAATGTTGTGTATAAATCATCAGTGAACTACAAATATCATTCTTCAACTCTCATCCTACATAAAATAAAATCCTGAAAATCATCAACTCGAAAGTTTTCCTCTTTACTCCTTAAAATGCATAGAAGGCCACACGGTTATACAAATTAATTTATTTAACAAAAACCAATTAAAATTTTCATTATTCTCGAACGAGTAGAAATTTTTAGGAAATAATTTACGTATAGTTAGCAGCTCCAGCTCGAAACATTAATAAACACCAATTACCCAAAAATCAAAAAGCATTCAACCATTAGTACGCAATTCTTCACTGAAAACAGTTCATCTTGTTGAACCCAATGGCAAAGAAAGAAAAACACAGATTGAGATAGATCTTTCACCTTCTTCTTGGCTCTTGTTCCTAGAGTACCTGGCGCAATCGAGAGAAGATATGCAAAGAAAAGGCTCAAAAGACGCTAACCCAATTTAACGAAAATGACCAACGAAACTGAAAAAAAAAAAAGAATAAAGTACGATGGCAACCAATAGCACCACCAACCGCCGAACGAAAAACATCTGGGCTCTGGCTCGTTAACTTAAACTCATCGCAGACTCCCTCCCACGACGAGGCATAATCTAAGAATTTGAAAATCCGAGTCCCAAATCGATGAACCAAAGCAAAATCAAATCAAACAATCCTAAGATACAAGAGATGCGAAAAGAACTAAAAAAAATAACAGGAATTAAAATAACACTAAAAATTATAAAAATTGTGTATCCGTATCCCAGAAGTATCCGATACTTGACCGTGAAATTTTTTGGAGTATCGCTGCAACATAGATTACAACAAAAAATAGAGTTGATGCTTGTACAGGTCTCTGAATGAGTATCGTGTGAAGAATTTGGAACTATAGAAACAAGATATTTATTGGGAATAATACATTGCCTAACTTGCTTGATCATATTAAAATCAGATTATGAAATTCGTTGATTGTGTTAATTCATACTTGACACAATATTCAGCTTCGAGAACCATGCATGTTCTTGGGGTTGAATTTGTAAGAACGTTTTAGGGTTTGTGGCTTACCAATAACATATCGACTTAAATTTGTTTTTTTTTCCTTCTTGTTGTAGCATGTTAATTTTTGTTTGGTATTGTGTAATGCGGTGAGTACCACTTCTATGCTCAATATTAATAAAAGTTTTGCCTTACCAAAAAAATTTAATATGCCATTTACCAAGATAAAAAATAAACAGTTAATGAAAATTAATATTTTAAATTGTTTATTTTAATAGAATTTAAAAGTAATCTCAAGAATTGAATGTAATTTATTTATTCACCAACACTTTCAAAGTTCCAGTTGATAAAAAATAAACAGTTAATGAAAAAACATGCACCTTTTATATCACACAAAAGACGAAACACATAGGCCAACATGTGTGGGGTATGACGTGACTTGTAATGAGGAGGCGTTGTCGAAGGAAACACACCACATACAGACAGTGATACGTTGCTACCTTGAGAGACACTGCAAGATGGGTCAGCATGACGATCACACATGGCAGTGCTCGATGACGAAACCACCATTGAAATTAAGCACTATCCATTAATGTTCATTAGAACAGTACCACAACAGTACCACTGTTAGAGGCTTTAGCCTCTTATTATATTTTATTATTATAGTGTTATAATTAAAAATAACTTACTGATAATCTGAGTAGCTTGGCATCCTTCGTCGACGCATTTCTCAGGGTTCGGATCATCCTTCTTGCACTTCAAGAAAGCACTCTTGCTTCAGCACGTTGTTCCAATGTGCTTCGAGGCCATCAAAGCGAATAAAGTAGGGGTTTCATTTCCTGCACACTTGTGCTAGCCATCCTTCAAGGAAAACTATAAAGTGTCATGCTAAGAACATGGACGATGGACCCACAATTCTGATTTAGTGGGGTTCAATTCATATAGGGTTGATGCTTGATTAAGAAAAAAATTATACACAAATTTTGAATATTGTTTTTCTTAGTTTGTGTTCATCAAACTTAAATTTATCTGAGTGGAATAAAAAAAAAATTAACACCACATGGGACAGATAAAACAAACAAATAATCTAGCACGTTATCTTCAATCAAGAACATGAAACTTTACAGCAAAACATGAATTTACAGCCTTAATTCAGTAGCAATGTGTATAAATCATCAGTGAACTACAAAATATCATTCTTCAACTCTCATCCTAGATAAAAATAAAATCCTGCAAATCATCAACTCGAAATTTTT
Source organism: Haberlea rhodopensis (assembly GCA_907163345.1). Lineage (NCBI taxonomy): Eukaryota > Viridiplantae > Streptophyta > Magnoliopsida > Lamiales > Gesneriaceae > Haberlea > Haberlea rhodopensis. The sequence continues at coordinate 3,477,420 of CAJQUN010000022.1, read as the reverse complement.
TCCTCTTTACTCCTTAAAATGCATAGAAGGCCACACGATTTGCGTTTTTTCTTATTAATGGCACTTTTGTCATTAATAAGAAAAAACGCAAATCTCGGAAATTTTCAATCTTCTTCCTTTCATCACTTTCGTGCTCTTCCCTTCACCACTGCGATTCAAATATCATCGTAAATCTCACTTACCAGTTACGATTTCTTACAGTTGGTTTTTCTCTCAATCTCTTCGATTTTTCGTTCCATCACTTCGTTCCAGATTTTTTTCAATTCTGGTATGTGTGTGTGTTTTTTGTGTGTGTGTAAGTGTATATATATATATTGTTTATTGCATTTTGAGGTTTTTTAGTTATGATTCATTGATGTACGTGTTTCTTTGCTCATTCTCAGAATTTACAACTTGAAACTTGCAACGAAAAAGATGACACAGAGAAAAATTAATTGGTGCACAAAATTATAAAAAGTAACTGGTGCACGAAAATTATAAAAAATATCTGGTGCATGAAAATTATCAACAGTAACTGGTGCACGAAAGATTGAAAATCATTAACTGCTGCACGAAAAATGAAAATCAGTAACTGATGCACGAAAATTAAAATCAGTAACTGATGCACGAAAATTGAAAATCTGTAATTGATGCAAGAAAATTAAAATCAGTAACTGATGCACGAAACATATAAAATATATGTGATGCACGAACCATAATTGCAAGTGGATGATGCACGAACCATTTAATTTCGTGCACCAGTTATTTTATATCGTGCACTCGTTTGTTTCTTGCAAATTTTGTGCATCAGTTAATTAACACAAAGTTCGTGTATCAGTGTTGTTTTTCGTGCATCAGTGTTATATTTTCGTGCACCAGTTACTTTTATAATTTTTCGTGCACCAAGGTCATATTTTCGTGTACCAGTTACTTTTTATGATTTTCGTACACCAAGGTTATATTTCGTGCACCAGTTACTTTTTTTATAATTTTCGTGCACTTGTTACTTTTTATGATTTTCGTGCACCAAGATTATATTTTCGTGCATCGGTTACTTTTTATAACTTTCGTGCATCGGTTACTTTTTATAACTTTCGTGCACCAGTTACTTTTTATAACTTTCGTGCACCAGTTACTTTTACTATGGGTCATCTTCTTCGTTGCAATATCTTGCTGTCAGGCTGTAAATTTTGGAAATGAACAAACAAGCACAGACACCGATGCATACCTTACTTCTTCATCCATATGCAGGCGTAACTAGAAATTTTTAATTTGGTGGGCAATATTTGTCGGAACACATACATATATAAATATAAAAAAGCAATAGTGCGTATATCAATCTCATCATTTACATCATTTAAATTCCTAAGCTAAAAAACTGAATCATCGTATCAAATATATACTTTGTATCAAATATATGATTCAAATAAAATATCAAAACCATTCAATTCTACAAAAAAACAAGAAAACAAAATCACTAATAAATAAAATTATAGTAAATTTTAATAAAAATAAACTAATATAGAAAAATAGTGCATTTGAAATAGGAAAAAAAAAAACATATACTATGCAAACTAAATAGGTAAATTCATACCTGAAAGATTTATTCATGATGATAAAATTGTGGTTCTAATGACAAATATCTAATACACAAATTTAAGTCGAGTTTAACTCTAAAATCTAAATCACAATAAGAAAAATATTTTTATAACAACCACCATATAATTAGAAAACACCAATATTGTCGAATAATAAATTTTTATTTTAAGAAAAAGGCACAAATTTTATGTTTTTACCCAAATCAATAAAATCATTTAAATAAAATATACCGGGGAATTAACGTATATTTCGATGAAGTGTTCTTTGCATCAAGATTTAGCAAAATTGCAAATTGTTTGTTTAAAATTGTTTTTTTCTATTTGTAATAAATATATATTTTTATACTACAATGATTGGACCGCTTAAAAAAATTACATTTATTGGGTTTGGTTGACATGTACTATGTTGGCATTCTACCGATAATAATGCACTTAAATTGAATGGTTAGTCTGAATACTAAATTGAAGGGCTGAATTTCTGCTGGGCTGTTGTCCAGCTTTGCCTCCTTAATAGTTACGTTCTTGTATATATATCAGTCAAAATTATCAGTCAAAATTATGAGAGATTTTTTTTTAAAAAAATACCAACATATTTTTGTTATTTATAATTTAGTATATGTATTCAAATTTATAATCCACATACACACACATTATACACACACGATGAAATGTGCAGAGCAGATCCGAAAATTATATGTGCAGAGTAGTCTGAGATCTTCTTCGATTCAAAAAGATTCCAAATGTTACGAAAATTTAAATGCTTCGATTCAAACAAATTTCATGTACATAATATTTTAGCAAATAATTTTTAGGAATGAGGTGACGAGATGATGAAGAAAATAATGATCTGAGAATCGCCGAAAAATTTTAGCAGAAAATTTAAGGTGTGGGGCGACGGGATGAGAAATAAAAGAAAGATCTGAAATTAGGTTTATGGTGTTTTCAACTGAAGTGTATTTTGGTAACTAAAAAATATATTTTGAAACCAATAGTTAAAAAATTGGACTTATGTGAATATAATTTTCTTCTAAATGCATTTTTGGTAAGAAGTTTTTTTTACAGATTTATTTGTAATAAGTTTCTGGAAATAACACATATTTACAATTTCCAAAAAAAAAAATGTAGCCCAACAAAATTAAAATTGTTGGTTCTCTTTCTTTTTGTTCAAGTAGACGAAAAAACTCATAAGATGACAAACACTGTCTTATAAATAAAAATGCTTGAAAAACAGTAGAAACTTACAACAACAGTTTAAATATACTGTGCAGAAACTTTGTTGTGTAGTATCTGAAATGGACGAGGCCACAGTAAACCGTGTGCCCGTAAACTCTAAATTGCCCGCCTACAACTTCTGGCCTCCTGGACAAGGGAGTTCCAAGGTACAACGCCCGAACACCTCTATTTGGATTGAAGCAGAAACCCAGACAGACTCATTCGAACACTGAACAGTGTATCATAATCTCAATGTGGGATTTCTTTAGCCTAATTGACTATTCATAATTAACTTACCATAATTTTGTTCTCATTAACAAAATTAACAATAAATTGGGCTTTCAATAATTAAACCCATTTAGTTTATTAATCCTTTATTAATCCCAACAAAAATTAATCCAAAAAAACAGCCTGTTATTGTTCAAATGTCATGACACTTAATATATATATATATACAAATTATCAAACGAAATTGTTAGGGAGAGGGATAAGCTTAGTGGAAGGATCTGAGTAAGTGGGCGTTGGGGTGTGGGTGGCTTAAGACCGGGTTAATGAATAGAGTGGGGAATGACAGAAAGTGCAGGTTTTGGTTGGGTGCGAGAGAGTCACTTGAGATCCTTGTTCCCAAGGTTTTATAACATTGCCTTGGACAAGGATTGTGTAGTGGCGGACAAATGGCATTGAGAGGGGGGTGTTTGGGTTTGGGAATGGAAGTGGAAAAGAGGCTTGTTTGTGTAGGAAGATGATATATTGTTAAATTTATCATCTTTGCTTGACAGGTTCTATCTGGGCATAACTTGGAGAACCCATGATTTGGAGACGAGACAAATGGATTATTCTCAAGAAGGTAGCTTACAACATTATTTGTAAAGCTGAAATACAGATTGATAGTACGAGAGGCTCTTAAAACAGTTTGGGGTAAAGCGACCCCAAATAAGTTGGCGGCATTTGCTTGGAAGTTGATTTAAGATCGGATCCCATCAAAGCTTAATCTCCATAGAAGATGAATTTTGACAAATGAATATCTCCTTTGCATGTTTTGTAGTGAAGCATAGGAAAATACAACACATTTTTCTTACATGTCGATTTTCACATTTATTTGGGCATGTTGTTATGGTTGGTTTGGACTCATGTACGTAGGCCATAATGTACCGATGGATTACCTGATGTATCATTTAGGGTTAATTAGAACAAAAAGTAGGGTTGATGCTTGGAAAGATCTCTGGATGAGTATCATGTGAGGAATTTGGAACTATAGGGACAAGATATTTTTTTGGGAATAATACGTTGTCTAACTTGCTTGATCATATTAAAATCAGATTATGAAATTTGTTGATTGTGTTAATTCATACTTGACACAATATTCAACTTCGAGAACCAGGTATGTGCTTGGGGTTAAATTTGTACAAATGTTATAGGATTTGTGGCTTACCAATAACATATCGACTTAAATTTGTTTTTTTTTTCTTCTTGTTGCAGCATGTTAATTTTTGTTTGGTATTGTGTAATACGGTGAGCACCACTTTTATGCTCAATATTAATAAAAGTTTTGCCTTATCAAAAAAAATTTAATATGCCATTTACCAAGATTAAAAATAAACAGTTAATGAAAATTAATATTTTATTTTTTTTTTATTTTAATAGAATTTAAAAGTAATCTCAAGAATTGAATGTGATTTATTTATTCACCAACACTTTCAGAGTTCCAGTTGGAGTCATAAATTTTCATTTAATTCTTGCTATATAATTCATTACTCCCATATATTATTTATGAATACAATGTCACGTGTGAGTTCCTATAATTCACGTGCGTGGGACACACTTACCTATCAATCAACAAGTCAAACTCATTGCACATATTTTCATGCATTTTCTATACAAAAGTCATCACAATCAACTTCATACCAAACACATAATTTAATTTATTTAGAGTAATTTAAAATTTGACGATGTTTATAGTAATTATATTTTCAGAGTTTTCATGTTCGAATCTCCATTAACGTCTTTTCTAATTAAAAAAATTAAAAATTACATGTTTTAATAATTGAATTTTAATATCTATTTGTATAACTCAAATTTTTTCAATAATGTATAGCTAAAATATAATATTTCCAAATCAAGTATAAAAAAATTAAAATATTTTGATATAACCAATATAGCCGGGCTTAATGATTTGTTGTGTGTCATCTTAAAATCAATTTGGATATTTAAATTAATTTTTTAATTTTTTTGAATTTCTTTAACAACTTTTTAATTTTTTTTATAAAACGTTTCACAAAGCCAATCTCCAAAGTATATCCCTGAAAAATAATTTGAACATAGTAGAAAGAAAACGAAGATGCTACTAGTCTTGCCAATATTTACTTCTCTACTACTCTTGTCCCAGGCTTCAGCCCAAGCTCCGCCGCCGGCAGCGGCGGCAGCACCTACCACTCCTGCGGTGACCCCGCCCAACACCACCCAAGAGTATCTTGAAGCCCACAACCAAGTAAGGGCGGAAGTAGGTGTCGCCCCCCTCGTGTGGAGCGAGCCACTAGCCAAATCCGCCAGCCTTACGGCGAGGCTCCAAAGGGATAAACAAAACTGCAGCTTCGCAAACTTGGCCAACAGCAAATACGGCGGAAACCAGCTCTGGGCCGGTGGCTTCACCGTCACGCCGCGCATCGCGGTGGAGACATGGGTTGCGGAGAAGAAGTTCTACACTTATGCTAACAATTCTTGCGCACCGGACCACCACTGCGGGGTTTACACGCAGGTGGTGTGGAAGAACTCGCAGGAACTGGGGTGTGCGCAGGCTGTTTGTCCCAAAGAGCATTCTAGTTTAACCATTTGTTTCTATAATCCCCCTGGAAATGTAGTAGGAGAGAAACCGTACTAGAATCGAGTACTATGAATTTTATGCAGCAAATGTTGTCTTTTGGAGTCGTTTAATCATCATTTTTGCTATAAAGTTTGTGTCTGACTTTGGTCCTCGATGGTAGAATTTCCATTTCTAGCTAATTTTCTTGTTTAAAACTCAATTTCTCGAGCACTGCCTGCTTACCATTAATTTTCTTGCATGTGCTGTCAAGAGTTTTTTTTAATATAGTTATATACATATACATAAAATATGAGATTTGATTTATCTACAGTGCAAAACTAGATTTTGGAATGTGATAAATATAAAGAATGAACCTATGCCAATCTTCACTTCACCAGCTCTTTCAATATTAGATACCTGAAAGAAAAATTATGCGGAACCCACTCGATGTTTTTGCGCGAAGATTGTGCAAGCTTGGATTTCCTCTTAATGGTTTTCCTCAGAAACTCAGGTAAAGATTCTTGGATCATCTGTACTATCTCAGTAGTGCAGAGGCCTGACTCCTTGGCGAAGTACTCCACGATCTTCGGCAGGACGATTTTTTTATCCTTTCGTATACCAAATGTCGCTCGAATGTACTCTTCTTTTGCAGCTTCAAGTTCATGATATACCCTCTTCGGCGTGTATCTACGAACCTGATGATATACAAATACGAACCTGTAAGATCAAGAAAAGTTGAAACTATAAGGTTTAAGAATAAGGGCGTGGATGATTCATTACTGCTGGATCGGAGTGGCTCCCGGCTGAGAGAGCAAAGTGCAGAAGGGGCTCGGATTGTTCTATCGCGTATGCTTGCCGTGCATCACTTGCTTTAAATTTTGTTCTTGATGAAAATAGCAATCTAAGCCACTGAATTAAGAGCAAATTTCATCACCATAAACGAATGTTCTAACGTCAACTTATACAGAAAGAATGATGTGAACATGTAACAAGATTCAATGCAGGTAACGTACCAGTCCAGGATGAGACATTCGGCTTCCCAGGATAGAATTCTGTATCATATCCGCACTCACTATTTGACCTCCAATGTTGTAGGCAGCCTATGAAAATACAAATGTAAGATCAATTTTTCGAGCCGAGCCTTTTTCTGGGAGATGTAAATGATTGATTTCTTGTTTCTTACCTTCATTAGTAGAAACATCCGCTTCATCTTGTTTTCCGGGATGCCATACACCAAAAACGCCTGTAAAATGAAAAAAAAAAAAAAAAGGATATACATAACTTGTAATCTTTATAAGTTCGTCAGGGCGTAACGACATCATTTGTTCGAGTTTATACATGCATCACCAAAGCATTGTGTACATTGATCCAGAATGCCAGTTTCTCCTCATGTGTCATCTTTCCGGGATCTATCTCTTCCAGTCGAGAAATAAGTGACCTGCAAAGTATAAATTCAATTCATATCAGGCTTGATCGAGGTGAACCATATCTATGGAAAAAAACTTGGTACAATTCGAGTATCCTCACCTAAAATCCCGTAACAAGTATTCGATATCATTCATTTTCTCCCTATTTCTGTATATACAATTTACTTCAACCATTGTGCTGTAAGGTCCACTAAAATCTTTCAGCCCTTCCACATGAAATGGATTATCCATCCGAATATCGAAGGAAGAATCGTTTCTAAATCCAGGACTCCCCAAGCCAGTGGGAAATTTTGGAGAAAATGCACCCACAGAGGATAAAGATGAAGTGGGCGACGAGTAGCTGTGGTGTACCGATGGAGGATCAACAAGCTTGTAATATATATTGCACATGCACTTGACCATCTCTTCAGAAATCTTGTTTGGTGTCTCTGGTAAATGATCAGAAATACGGGTTCCAAGATGCTCTGCCAAACTAATTACATTTGAAGATGTATTCTGTGCATACTGTAAAAAGTTCAAAACTTAGCAAGTTAGTCTAAAAATTTACAATGATTAGAACCATATACCGTAAGCTCTTGAATATAATAAACCGAGCTTAAAATGAATACCTCCATCATGGACAATGGCTGAGAATGACATGTCCGAAGAGAAGTTTTGTTCGATGGTGCTGTACGTTGAGAGAGTGAAGAGTGGGAGCGTTGAACTACCGACTCGACAAGATTATCTTCACCGATTTGCTTAGACAATGAATGAGCATCGATTTCAGGTGCTAATTTCTCTTTTGCTGACGATGTATCTGTTCTTGAAAAATCTAGTCGCCTCCTTCTCGAGGTCGCTAATGGTGATTTTACTCCATATTTCTTGGATGGGGTTAAGGAAGCGACTTGTGGATCAAATGCTTTTCGATACAATGACAGAAGATGATGCTCTAAATGCTCAACTTCTAGCTCCAATACTGCAATTTCTTTAATGAGTTCTGCAGCTGACTAGAATTGGGTAGCAAATGTTTCTTTAATACACTTCAAATACTGATGAGATCAAAACCTGTAAGCGTGAGAGCAACATGTACCTTAGGAATAACGGTTTCATATACATCATGGGATGAAGCCTTGTAACCAAGTGCCTTTTCCATAGCACAACGAACAGATACTTGATCCTGAACTCTTTTTTGTAGCTGAAGTATCTGCATAGAAAATAAAAATTACAAATTTCTCAAGGATTTAACAGCACTACCTACTAACCCGCGAGCAGAAAAAAAGTTTTTTTGCATGCCTCTTGGCTCAAAGAATTTTGAATTTCAGATTTGGATAAATGACTTGTATTGCTGCTACAGCCATGTAAGTGCCCTGCATGTGCATCCTGTAATCCAAAAAATTCCTGATTGCAATTTAATACATACCTTTGAGATAACAGCGAATTATATCTACTAAACTGATAACAAATTATTTCTGTGGGGATTTGAAAAGTTCTTTGTATGAAAACGAATAAATAAACTTGAAACATAGATAATTTTGGAATAATCTGAATCCATACAGAATTGAGAATGGGGCATTGGAAAAGTTTCTCTTGAAAAATGTTCACTATAAGCATAACTTACCAGCTTCTGTTGATGAGATTGTCCAAAGTTATCTTCCTCAGGTTCTCTGCTGAGTGGGGAGCTGCCATTACAGTACAGTGGCATGAAACAAGTTTCAATTCAACATATATATCATCTATACGATGCAATCATCCAAAACCAAAATAAGCTTGCAGAAACTGAATTTGGAAATAAGAACACAACCAAAAATCCTCAAAACATGACCCAGGAATCAAGATTTTACATAGCTCCCACTGACTCCATTTTCTCCTCTAAAATGTAACAAATTCCTAATAGATTTCCAGAAATAACAGATAAAACTGAATGGAGATAAGAAATATGGCTCAGAAAGATAAACTTAATACTAGATAAAACTGCTTAGTACAATAAAGTAAGCGAGTAGAAAGGTACCTCTTGGAACGCCTGTGTCTAACCAGCACAGCCAACTTACTGCTGCGAAACCCTTCAAAACCCATAAAAATGAGAAGTTAAAGAACAAGGAAGAAGGGGCTAATTAGATCACAAGCTCTATTTGGTAAAAAAATGATTAGCTGGAAGGACTTTTAGGGTATAATGCAAGAATATCCAAAATGGTCCTGAAAGAATGCAGCTTGGAGTCAAAGCCCACAATTGTCTTGTTCTATATTTGTCTATCTTTCAGAGCTAATCCAGGCAATCACTTCATAAATACAAAGTCTGAACACAAATAGCCGAGAAGGAAGCCCTTTTGACCATTAGGTGCCTTCAATGTTAAAGAAAAGCAGCTCCCATTACCATTTTCTGTAATCTTTTGCTGTAAATAACTAGGCTTTTATGCAATGGAGGGACTTTAGTTTGGCGTCCAATAAAGAAGCAGATTTTGTTTGCTTTTGTCGAAGAAAGTTTACTGGCGATGTCAAAGTGTTGAGAGAGCTGTAGATCCTCTAAAAGTTGACTAATTTGGAGAGAGGATGAACGGTGTCTAATGTGCATCAAATGTAGACGTAAATTTTAGATTTTTGTCGAGATCAAAGATAAAAGAATAGAATATTTTACGTTGACTTATAGTTCATATTGCACTTATCATAATAACGACCAAAATGTCACATGTTTGAGTTTACGTCAACCACTCTAAATAATTTTAATAGTTACTCAGACAAGAAAAAAGATAAGGATATAATATTTAATGGGTGAGAAGTTAATTTAAAAAATTAAACGAGTAATATTTATAGGGAAATTACGATTGAATCACCTCTATAAAAAATTTATTATAATTTTCGATCTCTAATTTGAACAATAATTGATAGACTCCTTGTAAAATAGTTACATTACAAAATCACTCCCTCTAGTGTGAAATAAATATATGAAAAATTACAACAGCATGCCATATGATTTGGCATAAAATACATAGCATGGATGGTATACATTATTGTTTAAACTAGAGTCGTGAAATTCATTATCGTTTTAACCAGAAATGATCTATAGGTAATTCACCCTTATTTATATTATATTTTTATATTTATTTTATGTATAAAAATTATATATAAAATGGAGTGTGATTAACATTTTGCCAATAAAGAATATCTGTATTATATGAAAATATTAGAGATATCACAAATATAAAATTTGGATATGCACTATACATTTCTCATTAATGGGATTTTCTTAGTTATAAATCTATATACATAATATCGTTTTCTACCATTTTTGAGGTTTTATTTAGTCTATTTGATGTATAATTGATTAATTTATCAAAATAATTTCATCTTTTTAATTACCTAGACAAAATTAAAATTTAGATATTTTTTTTATAAATTCATTGTTCAAACATAAAAACAAAAGCAAGTCTATTTAAATATTATATACACAAAAGCAAGCCTACTCAAAAGAAGTTAGAAATTATGAGGTCAACAAAAAGTTTAGAGGTGTATGTAAAAAGTATTGGAAATTCGAGGGGTAAATGGGCTAAGGAATTAGATTTATTTTATTAAATAGTTAAACGTACTTAGTTAAGAAATGCACCATAGAATACAAGGGTCAAGAATGAAGTTATATGGGTTTTTTTAAAAAAAAAACCCATATAATCACATTTTCATTTACCAAAATAACGGCTAAATCCTTTAGAAATCTCTACATAATGGCCTTTAGATCTAGATCACATAAGTCCGATGAACAAGCGGATGCAGATGAGGTTGCACCAATTTTCAAAAATTTGAGTGCGGGTGCGCCTTAATGCACCTATTAAAAATAAATAAATATATACATACATATACACTGATGAAATGGAGTTAAATATACATAATATACATCATATGTAACAAACTTATATCATTATTATATTATTTACAAATTTACAATATGAAGTTCTTAACAACTTTGGTGTTTACAGCTTTCATTCTCAAAAAGCATTAAAATTAGATTTTAATGGAGGATCTAACATTTGAAACTTTGTAAAATATTATAGTCAGTGATACAATGTAATTTGAATCTTGTATTTTATCGTTCTTCTAGTAAGGATTCTATGAAACATATATTTTAGAAAATGAAAAATAAAAATGAAGTATTAATTTTTTTTATTTTAAGATATAAAATAACGAATTTGAAAAATGAAACCAAACTGTACATATATATTTCAACATGTTTGGTAATATTTCAACATGTTTGGTAATAGTATAAATTTATTAAGAATGACTCATATTATTTTCGAAAACCTATATTATTACCTTATGAAATGACTAATATAAATATTTAAATTAACTCAATAAAAATAAAAAATTTATTTATAAAGTTCATCTTTTAATTTTCATGCAAAAAACTAAGATAACAACATTATTATTATATACTCCGCAAAAATGTTACAAAATCAAAGATTTTTCCTACTTTCTTTTATCACATATTTTAATCTTTCATATGTTATTATGTCTTTTCATGATTCATTGCATAATAGTGAATATTATATATCTATTACCATATAATATAATTTTCTTACCAACCCAAAGTACCTAGAATCATGAAAATTCATCTAAACCCAAAATCGGAGAATTTTTTTATAATTACAAAAAAAATAGAGAATTAAGGAGGACTAACAAGACTTAGTAACTTAATACGCGACTTAGTAAATCTTAGTTCGCGAATTATGAATTCTTAGTGCGCTAATTATAAAATATTAGTGCACGAATTAGAAATTCTTAAAGCAAACTAGAAATTCTTAAAGCGCGAACTAGAAATTCTTAATTCACCTTAATGCGGCGCACGCGCACCTAGTTCGCCAGTTCCTGACCAGAATACCAGTGTGTGAAGGAGGTAGGAGGATTATATGACTTAGCTTTAGATTAAAACAATTATAAATTCTTATCAACTTTAAATAAGGCAAATGTCTATTACATAGGCCCACCCAAAAACATAAACAAATATAAATACATACAATAGATACGCACGTGTGTGTGGATGCATGTGCTGGGGCTCACACCCTGGTGTATCCAAGAATTTTTCTATTACATATAAATATATATATTCTTCTATATAAAACATCAAGATTTTTAACCGTTTAAATTGTAAGTTTTTTTTTTTTTTTGGTTTTAGCATCTCCCTCATTTATTATATTTGCCACTTTGCAAACATTGCTATCAAGGTTCCAAGAGAAACAAATTGAGTGCAAAAATCGTTGTGGATTTACTGACTTAGGTATAAACTTGGATTTGGAACACTTGATCAGAACTATTTTAAAAAAGATCATAATCTATGTATAATTTTTGTTAAAAACAATTGTATGTACCATTTGAATTTACATATTGAGTGGCGAAATTTTAAAGCGGCAAACGCTTGATAGAGCCAAATGTTATTTGTTTGATTCTCATTGATTTCAAAGAGTGAAATTTTAGCAGGGAGATTGTTGAAAAATAATAATTAGCCATGTTGAAAGATCGATCAACACTTAGTGATTAAGTTGTTGTACACTTTAAAAAATATAAGTTACATTATTACTATCAATTATAGTACATTTGGTAAAATGACAAAAATGTTTAATCCTACAGAAAATAGAAATAAATAAAGTGTGTCACCTCAAAAGGGATGAAAGTTAATTGGCTCAAAAAAGTGAACATCGGATGCTTTGAAAGGAAATGGATTTCCTTTGTCTAATCTTTACTTGAAAATTAAGGGGAAAAAAGGTAAGATACCCACGTTGTCTTTGGTACAAAAAAGAGTTTCGTTTGTCAAAGAATCAGTAAATTAATTAATATGTTGATGTGTACGTGGGTTGACCCTTTCTAAGATACATACAAAAGAAAAGGATGATTCCAGTGCTAGGGTCTTAGGAACTAGGCCTCCTTTTTTTATGGTTCAAGTGGAACAAGACTGCTTAATTCATCTAGTATTGGTTGTAATTACGATCCGAAAATCTTGTGTTTGAATCTTTGTCCCACATCTCAGTAGCTGTAATAGTTGCTCAAAAAATAAAAGGAACACAAGATTGTATTATGTATAAATTAAAGAAAAAGGCTTTATTTTGTGTATCACTTTCACAAGTTTTATTGCTATTCCACATAATTTCCGATTCAAGTTTCGTTTAGGTGCTAAAAAACATTTTTCTTCACGGGTCAAGCTTGACTAGGTAACTACCTAAATTATGAGATTAATTTATGTAAGATATTTATTTTTATCCAACAAAATAGACAAACGGTTATTAATTAAAAAAGATCCAAATAGAGTTATTAGTGAGATTGCCTACAAATAATATTAAAAAGAGGATAATTAACAATTAATGCCCACCATTTATCTAATTTTAAACAATATTTAGAAACAATTGCAAACATTATTCTTTGAATTGGTTATTTTTGACTTTGGTCACATAAGTTTGGTTTAGTCCAATAAGTTGTTTTTTTTTAAAAAAAATCTAGTCATTTTTTGGAGTGCTGACATATCATTGGATATGTAACAATATCTGACGTCTGATCAACAATATCTAATGTCATACGAGCACTTCGGCGACAAAGGATTGACATTAAAAACAAACTAACTTATTGCAGACACTAAATAAAGCACGAAAACAAGGTAAAACATGAAATGTTTCTAAATTTGTTTTAAAAAGTCCAATTTTGATTAATGTCAAATTTGTGTAGCATCTCATATTCTAAATTAATTTTGTGACCTATCTTCATCCAAGATTGCCAAATGTAATACCATCTAAATTCTGCAATGGGTAGTGTAATTTCTTAGGCCCCAACCATGTGATGGATCCCTTAAACCCGAGTGCTCCATGCAATCACACATACATTCGTGGTTTATAGTGTAACTAAAAAGTGGTTGAGTGACGCAAACTGATAATCCAATCAGGTTTGGAGATGTTTCTTTTTTCGAACACATTATGGTGTGCCTGATTGATGGAGTCTGATTCAGATCTGGCAATCCTTACACTCATGACACCAAGTTCTTGCGCTTCTGCTGTGTTGCATAGTGTCACTTTTCAATCTGTTTGTAACCCTTTTACTGGGTGTATGTCTAGGCATTGCCATACATTCCGTCTGTTTGGTTTTGGGTAAACATTGGAAAAATTATATATTCCGTCTGTTCGGTTTTGGGAACCTCAACTAAACCAAGTTTTGATGTTAACAAAACTTGTTATTGTGTTGCTAACATATTTCATCTAAGTGTGTAGTAAAATAGATTATGTTTAGATGCTTGATGAAAGCAAAGAAATGACTTAAAGTCATCTTGCTAAAATAGCAAGATGAACCAAACCGGACTCCGAGCGTTGCTAATTCAATCGATAAGATCACTCGGAGATCGAAACGATTTTCTTCCAAAAAGATTGGGCATCCAACTCAAAATGCAAAAAGTCATATTTCATAGCAGCAAGAATAATTCGATTGATTATCAAGGCGAAAATATGTTTGCTAGATCCAGGAGATGCAAATCGAATCAACAACAAGCTGGGACTAGCAAAGTCGGAGCAGTTATGGTATATTGACCATATCTCCCAGCTTGCTCATCAAAATGGATTGATGCAGCATGCGTTGGAAAGATAAGACGACGATCAACAAATGATCTTCAGAAGTAAAAGTATGAATTTAATCCTAAGATAGTGAAAAATCGCGATGAAGTCACGAGTTCTGCACTGATTTTAGAAAACTTGCAGCAGACATAGAGTCTAGCATGTAGAGCATATCTCTCTCATACGAAATCGAAATTGACTGATTCTTGATTCTTCGGAAAGAAAAAACAAAGGATTACAACTTTGTAGTCGAAAGATAATGTGGAAAGTAACTACGCATATTTATTCTGAAAATTTGAAGGTTGTGTAACTCTTTTACGTCTCTTCTTCTCCTATGAGGTAGAATGATACATTATAAGACTTTGATTTATATAATTCCCTTTGTACAAAACAAACTCTAGCCGATGTACACTTATGACTGAAACTCTTAGCATCTCAAATATCATATTGTTTAATATCTCAAATACTCTGTGTAGACAATATATCTCACAATTATAACAAACAGTCATTTGAATTAAGCTCAACAACATAATATGTAGAGTATATTGTGATGACATTGATCCAAGAAAGGATATAATATAAGATTGGTAACATATGCCTTTTGCACAGCTCACCATCATTCGACATTCTGGATCTGTTGTATAATCCAAAACAACCATTGCCTTTTATAACTCCACTAGCCAATTTGTTTTCTTTATTTGCTTATAATTCTATCGAACCCCCAATTTATTAAGAAATTATACATCACTGAGAGTTAAAAATTCTTTAAAAAAAAAAAAAAGCATCATCAATCATTTCAAAGTACGACAAAATAGAGAAAAGGTGTAAAAATGGGTATGGGCTTTGTATATTTATTAATTTCACAAGATAAACATGAGAGTCAGTGTGGTTGCGCATAGTTATGCGGTGCAGAGAGGGAGGATGACGACGACGAGTCTAAACTGGAAGCCATGTGTGGTGTGCAGTATGTTGGGACACGCGTCCCCAGTTGCTTCCAGCGGCGCATCGTCGCCGCTTTTGGCCACCTTTCTATTTTGTTTACAAAGTTAAACAAAATTAATGATAAAATATAAAAATGGTGCAACTTTTGCGATCATAGTCCCAAAATTTAAATAATATAGTCTCGTTGAAATTATCTTAAAATGATTCGATAGAAATTGTTAAAACATCCCACAAAATTGTTATTTTTATAAAAAATGATCTCAAGAGAACGAAAATGTAACGTTGATATTTTCGTTTACGAACAAATCTTCCTGTGTGCGCGATATATGTACATTCTGATAATAATTTTTCATTTCATCAAAGTTTAAATACACCAATCAGCAATGAAGAACCTTTAACCATGTTGAATAGTTTTAATCTCCACTACAAAAATCACCTATCAATATTTGTTTATTTACTAACCTTCATTATATTATTACCTATAATCCTAAATTTGCTCCATATTGAATAGTTTTAATTTCCAACAAACTCACTTATAAATATTTCACTATTTAACCGGAAGAAACTATATAATCTGATTCTCAGTTATTCATTTAAGTTATAAAGAAAACATTATAAAAAATTACACTAAAAAAATATTTTTGGGAAATCAAACCCCGCCGATTGAACTTATTTGGATGGATAATCAAAAACCGAGCAAATCTTTTTTTTTTTTGATGATGGAAATCCACTGTCGCTATTTTTTTGGACGTGCACTTAGTAAACCTACTCAATAGCTGCAAACTGTCAGCTAGGTAAGTCACATTAGGCAAGCTCGGTGCAACATGCTCGACATAAAAAATGTTGGTAGGAGAATTAGACTTGTGACCAAAGACTTTTTTTCGTGTTTTTCTACTCTACCAATTCGATCACCCCACGATGGCGACATTATAACTTATTTTATGTACCCTCTGCTATTATCTAAACGTCGATTGAATAATTCCTTTATAATACATGCAGAGCTGGTGCATTTTGTAAAATATATGATAATAACAATAATAAATTACATCGTCTAGTGAGTAGATCACGTCTTTTTGAAAACAACATTTACGTTTTAGTAAAAAGAAAATAAATTATCTACATAGCTAAATAATTTCTCATTACAATATATAAAAGATCATAAAATGAATAGACTCCACGTACAACACACAAGTGTCTACTCCTGGGGGATCACTCACAGTACTTAATGGAGCTCTGTGCTTCACCATCTTCACATTAACTCGTTACCGCCATTTTCACACCAACAAATACGAAAGATGAAGAATTTGCTGCGAAATTCAGCGTCGAATTATTGCGTAAAAGAGCAAAAGACATGCATTTATTGGGTGGAAAGGTACCTCAAAGATTGTCTATGCAACGTAAAAGACGAAGTCTCGTTCGGTTTTGGGCTGTTAAGCCTCGTGTGTTGGGGAGTTGCAGAAATCCCACAAATCATCACTAATTTCCGCTCCAAATCTGGCCATGGAGTTTCTCTTTTGTTTCTTCTCACTTGGATTGTTGGGTTAGTTTCATTTTCTTGAAACATATATTTGTATATTATAATCACGAGCTCCCAGAGTATTATCTGGGTTCGTCTTGTTCATGGTTCTAGTTTGATATTTTTGTTTTTTGTATGATTTGTTTGAATTTTTTTGGCAGTGACGTATTCAACTTAGTGGGTTGTCTTCTTGAACCAGCAACGGTGAGTTCTACTTATGGCTCTCTTTGAATCTGATTTATGCAAGGTTTTACGCGTATGTTTGGATTGTAATTTTTTTAATGTTGTATATTTGGATGATGCAGTTGCCAACTCAGTTCTACACAGCAGTGGTAAGAAAATTGATTCTTTCGGTGTATGTTTTTCTAAATAGAGACCATTTTTTTTTTAAATAATATAGACCAATTTTAATAGTGCAGGTTAGGAATTTAATAGAACATATGATTGAAAACATATATTACAACATGTCACAAGAAAATTAAATAACAATGATCACATACTTGATTCTATTGATTTATGGATGTTCCAAGAGATCTACACTTTTTTTCTTTCATGAAATGAGAGCATGAGAACAATATAGAAAATGTGTTATGTATTGTATTTCGCTGTGCCTTGAGGACCATAACTAGGGCTGCTTATCGAATCAAGCATGACCGGAACCAGCCGAATTCAGATGTGGTAATTTCGGAACCGGTCCAATCCGGTAAGGAACCAGATCGGATTCGGTTCCGGGTTGGACCGGTTCCTACCCGGAACCGGCTTTTTTTTATTTTTTTCTTCAAAAAATCGAGGAAATTGTTGTTTGGAGAATTCGAACACACGGTCATCACCTTCTATTCTGCAACTATAACCAATTGAGCTAATCTGTCTTTGTGTTTTTAAACTAAACTCGAAATATTTATCTAAATAAAAAAATTAATTTAAAAATAACGGATCCTGTTTCGGTTCAGCCCGGATCCATTTGGTAGGTAGAATCGATCCGTCCCAATATCTTACCGGTTCCGATTCCGAACGGCTCGTTAAGCAACCCTAACCATAACCATATATTTAACCTTCGAGGATCATAACAATATATATAACCTAAGCGGTCTTCCACCCATCATAAAAGACTTAATTGTGCTAAGTTTCTACTCATAAGGTGGATCATACAATTAACTTAATATTTTGAAAAACCATGATATCATATCATCGTAATTGGGTTCTTTATTAGATAGCGCCATAGCGGGTCCATGTATAATTAAAAATAACTATCTGAGAAAATGTATTTCCAACCGTAACATTCATAATTTATATATATTTATTATTATTATTTTTTTTATTTTTTCCAATGAATGGAAACAGCTCTATACAGTAAGCACAGTGGTACTTGTGCTGCAAAGTATATACTATGATCACTACAAAAAATGGAAGAAACGATCCGTGAAGAAATCAAACCAAGAGGTATATATTTATACATATATTTATAAATTCATTCCACTGACTCCCTTATCTATTTTTTTTGCAGAAAATAATGTGTTGAATTTTCTACTTCTCGATCGTTTAAAGAACAAATACTGACTTTAACTCTGGTTTAGGTTGAAGACTTGAAAAAACCTTTGAAACCAACAAAATCCGATTCTGCGATCCCAATACCTGGTAGAAGCAAAGTTTCTTCCCCAAGAGAAGTCTACTATTATACGTGAGTTTGTTATTCGTCACTGTATCATAAGTTTATCCCAAGTTTAAATATTTTCTTGATCCCGAAAAACTAAATACTTTTGCAGGTCAGCAAGATCAATGGCAGGCAGCACGACTCCGCCTATCCGGTCTCATCTCGGTCTGGTGAGGAGTGGTCCTTCTGCTGTGGGACTTGAACATGACTCATCTTCAGATGATGAGGATACTCAAATTCCATCCAAGAAATATTCCAGCAAACCTAAGGGAATACCGAGATCTGTGAGTGTTCTTGAACTACATGTTGTTCATAGGGATGTTTCTTGTTCATTTTGAATGTGCTAATCTAACATTCTACCGTCTACATGGGATGGATTTGGATCTTATCATTATTATGCACTGTGCTATATCAGGCTGGATACGGGGCATTTTTAGCTACATCGATCAGCCTGCCACCGGGAACCAATGCTTTGATGCAAGTTTATGTGGGATTAACCAGGAGGAAATTGTTGCAGGTACGATACGGGAGATTGTTGATTTCATTTCTTTTGCTTCGGGTTAATAGCATGGATGTTTCTGTTGCAGGAAGGTGGATCAGAAACCGTATTAGGGCAGTGGTTGGGGTGGATGATGGCTGCTATTTACATGGGTGGTAGACTGCCTCAAATATGGCTAAATGTAAGTGTTATTATACAACTTCATCCCAAAATCATTGATCCCTCCGAAACTCGGCAACACGGATTTTTCTATCCATTGTCCTTGAGTTTTTTTTTTTTATCTAACCCAAGTATTTGCTTTCTGATTGAGCAGATTAAAAGAAGAAGTGTTGAGGTAACTAATTCTTACCTTTTTCCCAAGTTTTCTTGAGAAATGAATTGAAGAATAACTCGAGGGATCCAATATTACAGGGCTTGAATCCTTTCATGTTCGTCTTTGCACTTGCTGCCAACGCTACTTATGTCGCCAGGTACATCATCACCAAAAGGAGAACTTAGGAATCGATCTCGAACCTCCAGAATCCTCTCATATTGCTAATATTTGTACACTATGCAATGTCTTTAATGATATGTTTGGCCCATATGATGCAGCATCCTTGTGAGGTCAATAGCTTGGGAGAAAATCAAGGCAAATTTGCCATGGTTGCTGGATGCTATCGTATGCGTAGTACTCGACTTATTTGTATCCTTTAACATTCTAGTACTCCAAAATATTCTCTCAAACAAATGGGGGGAAAAAGAGAGGTTACTCCTTAACCACAGATAATAGATAATACTACAGTATGTTTATTACAGGTACTTTCGCACAGCAGAATATGAAGACTGCGATGAAGCAGACAAGAAATAAAGCTGAGTTATTGTAGTTTTCCGAGTTATTCAAGAGGATTTTTCATGATATAAATTCAAGAGAGATTATTTATGTAATTTTTTCCTTTACGCGTTAAACCAGTTGGTAGTTACTATATAGTTATGACTTATGAGTATGACCAAAGATGAATAAACCTCCTTGGCAGGGCAAGAATACGATAATCGACTCCATATCGAACGATATACAAGAGATACAGGAAAAAGTGACATATTTTCATCCAAAATGAAACCAGGTAACGTGTGCATGAAACTATAAAATTACCAGAAATCGAACCTGGCAGCAGGATATCACTCAACTGGAAAGACATGAGGAAATCCAGAGCAAAATTCCTTCACATTAACAAAAACGCAACGAGCACAAGAAGAGAACAATTAAAAGAATCCTCTTCAAATTCTTATAAAGCTGCCTGCGTGACTTCACTGGTTTCTTGATTCACTGGTTTCTTGATTCGGTCTCCCACCGCGGTCACTAAACGAAAAAGGATATCTATAATTATACCTGAAGGCATTCGAAAAGCAAAGAGGAGAAAGCACCCCTCGAAGATCAGAAGACATTCCAAAGTTACTACAAGTTACAGATGCAAATGGCATACATAAAGCACATTAGCCCCAGAATAATATTTGAAAAATTACTAGCCTCCGGAGGTGGTGGAGCTGTATCACGTCTCTGACCTGCAGGATGGTCAGCATTTCGAGACCGTGAACGGGTTTTAACCTAGGTTTGGTTAGAGCTCTCCCTCTGCCATATAAAGGAATCAACTTTTCTTCCAGTACAAGGGCTTTACAAAAGGGCAATTCCTACGATCGCGAGTGAATGCGTACCCATCTGTAAAGACATGGCCAGTATAGGGATGTCAACAAAGGCTGATGATGGGATCTTGAGCTAAAGTCAAAAGTCAAAACCAAAATCCTGTTCAAGAGTGAATCGCAATGAATCTGGAATAGTATCCTCAATTAGTAACAAAACCATAGCAATAAACCTGGTAACTAACAAACAAAAGATTCATGTGTGTGGAACAAGAAGAATAACTGAACCCCATGTTCAAAATAAATTGTTGAAGAAGCAATTACCATAATCCTAATTGACAAAATACTGCATAAAAATCCTTCTTGAACTACTAGCTTCATACCCATTTAACTAACTGGTCAAAACAAACGTAAATCATTTCCACCCAAACCCTAAATTCCAACCAATATTTCCTAAAATCACATCACACCTGAGTAAAATATGGAAACTTGACAATCAATCCGGACATTCGTAAATCATATCTTCATAACCCTAAATTTCAAAATTACAGGACTGCACAATCTATCAAATGATATATGCACACGGGAGGGAACTCACCGTTCTCAAAAATCACCGTGGAGATCAAAAGTGTGAAGATTTCGGGAGTTTTGCAAGAACAAAAGGGAAAGGAAGAAATACAAGAAGAGGGAGATGGAAAAAATTTCAAGGCTCAAGGGACAATAAGGAAGAAGACGAGGCTGGATCAACCAATAAAATGAGAATTTCTAGCAATTCTTATTCTAAACTGTGTGAAATATTATTAGATATTATAATTTGGTTGGATTCCTGGAATTCTTAATTCGTTTTCTATTATTTTAATATTTTTAAAGATTGATTGCTTTTGAATGATTTTATGTATAAGTAATTGAATTTGAGATATGAGACTTGATGTGATTTGATATTTTTCGTGTTTGGTAAGTTAAGTGCCGTAGAAAATAAATAAAAGACATCATAATTTTTACGTGGAAAACCTCCAAATCGTATGAAAAATCACGGGACCTAGTCCAATATAAATCTTCGCTATCACTTTATTTTGATTCACAGGACTTAGACATAAACAATAACTTTCAAAAAAATAGCATAAGAGTGAAAGACCGGACAGACTATGATGTGGTTTCTTCGGAGTCTTTTCTTGCCTACAATGTTCAAACCCTAAAATGAGTCCATCAGTGTGTATTTATAGTGTTGTTCCCAGTGGTTGGCACACCGAAAACCCAGAACATGGTCTCCTCTGATCGTGGCATTATTGGATCAAAACATGTTCGAGAAATTCGTGTTCCATTATTATACGTTTATTTACGTCGGTTGATTTGTCAGTTACTTTCGGGTCTACCGCTATCCTTTGACCAGTTTGCCGATCAGGTTTTGATCTTCTTCGGACAATCTGTGTTCGGGACTTTTTGCTCGGGATATCTCTTACTCGGTGCTTGCGTGAGATTTTACCGAAGAAAATGATTCATCCTATGACATCAATACTATACTGTGATTAAATATTATATGTCATGGATTTAGATGATTTAGAAAGATAAAATAATATATATATATATATATATATATATATATATATATATATATATATGATAGCTATAAATTATTTAATCGAAAGTAGTGCTTTTCTGTGTATTTGAATGCAGTATTAATTTGTCAAACAATTTAAAAAGATTTAATTGCAATAAATTAATATTAAGTTTAATATATCTCGAGATAATATATTAAAATTTAAAAAAACATTATTAAATAATTTAGGAAACTCGTGACTTCAGAAATATATAGAAATTCTGCCAAAAATAATAGAGGAATTATACAAGATTATAGTAGATGAAAACCGAAATAATGATAAAATTTCTCATTGAATTTTTACTCAGTTATTTTTATTTTAAATAATTTAGGAAACTCGTGACTTCAGAATTAGCGTTCTATCTATCATGTCTCAACATCTCAGTTTCCCATTAATATGATAGATATTTTCTTTTATCATATTCATAGTGTTGCGATATGCTTATCATATGTTTGATAGAATGTTTGTTTTGATAACATGCCCCAACGATACAGAAATGGTGACCACGTGCATCTTAAATAATAATTGTTAGCAACGTGGCAACTCTATATCAATACACGAAACCTAGGAGTTTCCGAATAACAACTTCCATTTCCGCAGATTTGATTGCCATTTCCTCTCAATAGAGCATCATTCCAAAAAAAATAAAAAATGGCGCTCACAGGACTGAACATTGTGACCCTTCTGCTGGCATTGTCCGCCATCGGATTCTCCATTTATTTCCATGTAAACTCGGAATTACCATGCCAAAAGGTTCTCAAAATTCCTCTACTTTTACTTGGAATAGCATTGTTCGTGGTTTCGTTATCAGGTTTGTTGGGTTCTTGTTGCCGCGTCTCCGCCTTCATGTAAGGCTCAAATCCGGCGTTTTCTTCGCCCCCTCCATTCGTTCCCTCCTCCCCCTGCTACCAGCTTGGTCCTCCGCCTGTTCCTTTTCCGCCGGCATTTCTGCTCCTCCGCCTGGTTTTTCACTCCTCAATCTGGTTTTTCCACTCTTCCACCCGGTTACTCCTTCGCCCTTTCTTTCTTTCTCTGCTGTCCATTTGGTCCCATTTTCTCAGCCTTCCATGGAGTCCGCGGGTCAATCAACAGCTCACCTGAACGCCACCATTTCTGCCATAGATCCAGAGCTTCATCCTCCACCTTCACAACTGTTCACGAAAAAACCACAAACTTTTTGTACTGGATTGCAAAAAATAATTCATGGTAAATTCCTCCTTCTCAAAAAAAGAATTGTAAATTTCTCTTTTTGCAAATTACTGAGTTAATTCATTGGCTATCTATCATGTCTCAACATCTTAGTTTCCCATTAATATGATAGATATTTTCTTTTATCATATTCATAGTGTTGCGATATTATGCTTATCACATGTTTGATAGAATGTTTGTTTTGATAACATGCCCCAACGATACAGAAATGGTGACCACGTGCATCTTAAATAATAACTGTTATGCAACGTGGCAACTCTATATCAATACACGAAACCTAGGACTTTCCGAATAACAACTTCCATTCCGCAGATTTGATTGCCATTTCCTCTCAATAGAGCATCATTCCAAAAAAAATAAAAAATGGCGCTCAGAGGACTGAACATTGTGACCCTTCTGCTGGCATTGGAACAGAAAGTACAATCCTTGAATCTCTGAAATTGTATAAGTGGAAATTCCTTTCTTATCATTCAATGCCATCGGATTCTCCATTTATTTCCATGTAAACTCGGAATTACTGTTAGGAGTACGTTCCGCTTTGGATCTCGATTGATAACCTGCAACCAATACAAGAAAACAATCACAGTATACAATCCACAAAGAACTATAAAACTGAAATTCTAAACAAGAGTAAGGGAATAGGGCTCAGGTCGAGCATAGTTTCCTTTCTACGTCGTCACCGGGGAACTAAGGTATCGTAGCCAAAGATGGAGACACACACACTGCCCGAAGCACTCCACCGCCGCTGCCAGAGAGCTTCAGTAGGCGAAGGCCGAACACAGCAAGGGGAACCACACTAGGGTTACACCAAGACACACACAGTGAGCTCCACCTTGAATCTGACCACAAAGATCAAGACTCACGGCAGACACAGCACCACACTCGAACCGCAAATGCACCAAGCTAAGCACACGGCCAACGTCTGGAACCACCCACACACCGGAGCACACAGCTCACGGCCAACCACCACAACAGAGACACGAAAGGAAAGGGGGGGAACGAAAATACACAAAGGATTTTCGGACTTCAGAGTATGCTCTATCAGGGAATAATTACCTTGATAAATAGCATTGAAGAAGATGAAGGGAAGAGAGCAAGTCCCAAGGAGACGCGGTCAAGCCATCCGAAGAGACACACGCAGATGAGCAGGGAAGATTCTGGAATGGGGGAGATGAAGAGTGAAGGGGCTGGTGTTGGTAAAGGGGCTCGGTTATGAAGAGGGGCCAAGGCCCAATAGGAATAAAGGTAATGGGCCAAACCCAACAAATCTCCACCTTGGCACAATACCGGCTCCACCTCGGCACAATACCGGCTCCACCTCGACGTAAGGAAAACCCTATAGATGACTCATCATCGCCCAAAGGGTCCCCACAACACACACAGTATTGTGTGGACCAGAAGCACAGACAAAGAATACAGACAATAACCAACACAAAGAGGTTAAAGTCAATAACCGGGGTAACAATTCTATAACACGCACACAACAGTTATATACTATCAATATAGTTAGCAACACTAATCAATCACCTGTATCAAAATTCAAAATTTTCAGACATGATTGTAATTTAGAAATAGGTAAACACTTAGTTCCCATATCAGCAGGATTATATTCAGAAGGAATCATTTCAAGATTAACTAATCCTTTAGCCACTACATCCCTAATGTAATGAAATCTAACATCAATATGCTTAGTGCGATCATGAAAAATAGGATTCTTACACAATTGAATGCCAGACTGAGAATCAGAAAATACCTATACCTTACCTTCGAGCAAGCAAAGTTCAGAGATCAAACCTTTCAGCCAGACAGCTTCCTTCAAAGCTTCTGTTACAGCAACGTATTCTGATTCCGTTGTCGACAAGGCAACGATATGCTGCAGCTGCGATTTCCAACTTATACATGCTCCAGACAAAGTAAAAACATAAGAAGTAGTAGATTTTCTATTGTCCTTATCATTAGCATAATTAGAATCCACATAACCTTTCAATATAACACCTTCATCATATTTAGAAAAACATAAGCCATAATGCATAGAGTTTTTCAAATTCGCAACAACCATTTAACAGCATTCCAATGTACCACACCAGGATTAGACATATATCTACTTAAGCAGCTAACAGCATAAGCAGTGTCAGGTCTAGTGCTAACCATCAAAAAGATTATAGAACCAATTGCATTTGAGTACGGTACATTTTTCATGGCATCAAAGTCAACATCAGTTTTGGGACTTTGATCTTTACTTAGCACAAAATGAGCAGCTAAGGGCACGTTAACAGGTTTTTCATCAAACATGGAAAATTTCTTTAAAATTTTCTCTACATAAGAAGTTTGCTTTAACCAGAGAGTAGATTCCTTTCTATCTCTAACAATGTCCATGCCTAGGATTCTACTAGCATCACCTAAGAACTTCATATCAAATTTATCACTTAAACAGTTCTTAATATGCTCAATGGATTTCAGACAAGGACTAGCAATCAACATGTCAGCCACATAAATCAACAAGAAAACAGGCACTGGCATTTTATCCTTAAAATACAAGCAATGATCAAAAGAGCTTCTTTTAAATTTTAAGGTAAGCATACATTCATCAAACTTCTTATTCCATTGCCTAGGTGACTGCTTTAGGTCATACAAAGATTTATTAAGCAAACAAACGTGATTAGGGTTCTTTGAGTCAACAAAACCATCAGGTTGTTTCATGTAAATCTTTTCATCTAAGTCACCATGCAAAAAGCGGTTTTAACATCCATCTGTTTAAGTTCCCAATTAAAGTGAGCAACAAGTGATAATAAAATTCTCACAGTAGTAAACTTAACAACAGGAGCAAAGATTTCAGTATAGTCAATACCCTCTCTTTGAGTAAAACCTTTTGCAACTAGCCTAACTTTATATCTAACAGAATCAACTTCATTCTTTACCTTAAATAACCATTTGCAATCTACCAAAGAGCAATTAACAGGTTTAGGTACAAGAATCCATGTATGATTCACAACTAAAGAATGCATTTCATCTTTCATGGCACTAAGCCAATGCACAGCATTTTTAGATTTCAAAGCTTCATTATAGGTCTTAGGCTCACAATTATCAATAGACTCAAACATATTGAAAACATGCGATGTGAGGTGAAAATCATTAAACCTAGCAGGATGTTTCACATTTCTTTTAACCCTATCCCTAGTCAACATTTAATCATGCAAATCTTCATGTTCATTAGCAACCAATTCATTATGCACATGTTCGTCAACATTTTCATGCAAATCAGGTTCATTAACAGGCAAGTTCTCATGATTCATATTAGGGAGCATATCGTTTTCAATAACAGGGGTAACAATAGGCAAAGACTCCACCTTGCTCGGTGTAGTCTCAGACTCACAGTCAGATTCAGGCAAAGATGGAAGCAAGCAAGGCATTTCAGATTCATTAAAAATGACATCCATACTTATAATAGTTTTGAAACCAGGTTCACATCTTAACCAAAGCCTATATCCTTTTACACCCTCAGGATAACCAAGAAAGACGCACTTAACTGACCTAGGTTCAAGTTTGTCTCCTTTCCTATGCACAAAAGCAGAATAACCAAACACTTTAAGGTTTGAAAAATCTAATTTCTTACCAGAAAAAACACTTTCGGGACACTTACCATTCAAAGGCGCGGAAGGGGATCTATTTATCAAATAAGAAGCTGTCACGACAGCTTCGCCCTAGAACTTCTTTGAGAGTCCAGAAGATGCAAGCATACTTCTAACTCTCTCGAGTAAAGTTCTGTTCATCCTCTCAGCAACACCATTTTGCTGGGGAGTATAGGGCACAGTCTTGTGTCTCAGAATCCCGATTCACTGCACAAGTCATCAAACAAGATATTGCAGAATTCCATTCCATTATCTGTCCTAAGCCGTTTAATCTTTTTTCCAGTTTGGTTTTCAATCAAAATCTTCCAGTTTTTAAATTTATCAAAAACATCAGATTTATTCTTCATTAGAAAAATCCACACTTTTCTAGAGTAATCATCAATGATAGACAAAAAATACCTATTACCACCTTGAGTTGGGACAGGTGAAGGTCCCCAAACATCAGCATGCAGGTATTCAAGTATATCAGAACATTTAGTCACATTGGGGGAAGGGGAGATAGGGAATTTAACTCTTTGCTGTTTGCCTAACACACATGAATCATAAAAAGTCATGCAAGACTATTATCCCTACCAAACCAACCATCTTTGTGTAAAATCTCTAATCCTTTAGAACTCATATGACCTAACATTTTATGCCATAAATCAGTTAAATCATCTGACACAGAATTAGCACAGATTTTATGACAGACTATTTTGCAAACATACAAATTCCTCATATTCTCAGCTTTAAAAGCTACCAAAGACCCCCGCATAATTTTCATGCAACCATTTCCCCATTTATCCTCATAACCATCAGACTCTAAAGCTGCACAAGACATCAAGTTATTGCACAGAGCAGGAACATGTCTAACATCTTTCAAAGTCACAGAATAACCAGATTCAAATTTCAGAAAAATATTACCAATACCAGAAACTTTACACAATTTCTCATTGGCCATAGAAACAGAAGCATGCTCAATTTCTCTGTAGCTAGAAAACAAATTTTTAAGTGGTGTCATGTGATAAGTGCAACCTGAATCAATAAGCCATTCATTTTCACACACATGTAATGAAAGCACAGAGTTCACAGAGTCACATAATTCAGTCACCATAAAAATATCCCCCATGTTTTCCCCAGAGGTAGAAGCATTGTTCGCTTGTTCATTTGTCTGATTTCCATTTTTATTCTGATTCTTCTTTTTAGGGCAATCTTTTATGAAATGATTTGGGTCCCCACAATTGTAACATTTCCTCTTACTAGGCCTAGATTTCGATCTAGCCTTACTCTTTCCTCTTTTATCACCTTTTTTTATATTGGTTATAGTTATTATGCCTATGTTGTGATCTACCACAAACGTGCATAACTTCACCAGAGGATTGTCTATTACCTTTGTTAACTTTTAAATCTAATTCCTTGCTTTTTAGGCCGTTCATTACAGTATCCAATGTAATAGAATCTCTACCGTACTTAATGACGGATTTTACATCACTATAATTTTCAGGAATAGCATTTAAAAGAACAATAGGTGAATAGTCGTCAATGTTCTTATCTCCTGTCAATTTAATATCTTGAATTAACTTAGTTAACACATCCAAATTTTCATCTACGTCTTTGTTCAAGTCTAGCTTGAATCTGAAAAAATTTTCTAACAAGAAAAGTTTACTCGACAAAGATTTTTCAGTAAACATTTCTTCTAATTTTTCCCAAAGATCTTTTGCAGATGATAGTTTACCACATTTCCTGAGCACAGAGTCAGATAAGTTCAAGATAATAGAAGAATAAGCATATTCGTCATCTTCAAGTTTCTTAGCAGATGTAATGTTTTCAGCCCAATTACCGTCAATAGCTTTAAATACGTTTTGTTGTATTAAGATTCCTTTCATCTTTTGTTGCCATATAGAAAAATCAGATTTTCCATTAAATGGTTCAAGGATATATCCAGAAATTGAAGCCATCACAAATAAGCAAGAAGGCACACACAATTTCAACAACCAATCAGCAGAAGCAAGGACCACAAGGCACAAACACAATATGAAAGAATCAATCAAGCTAAGGGGAGGAAAAATCGCTATCACCCACAAGATCACAATACACTCAACGGTGTACGAGCATGGGCTTCAGATAGAGATTTTCCTACGGGTAAGGGACACAAACACCTGTGGTAAAATGATTAAAGGTTAAAATAATCACTTACTACCCAGAGACAAAGCTCTGGGGTGACGAAACCACACTGCCTGAAGCACCGAAGTGCTCTGCCCGAAATCTGCCCGAGATTCCAACCGCTGCCCGAACACTCCAGCCGCTGCCCGAACTATCCTGCTGCTGCCCAAAGCCCACCGAGCACTGCCCGAGACCCACCGAGCACTCCAGCCGCTGCCCGAGGTCTGCCCGAGCACTCCACCAGGCACAGAACGCTCTGATACCACTGTTAGGAGTACGTTCCGCTTTGGATCTCGATTGATAACCTGCAACCAATACAAGAAAACAA
Source organism: Haberlea rhodopensis (assembly GCA_907163345.1). Lineage (NCBI taxonomy): Eukaryota > Viridiplantae > Streptophyta > Magnoliopsida > Lamiales > Gesneriaceae > Haberlea > Haberlea rhodopensis. The sequence continues at coordinate 3,447,729 of CAJQUN010000022.1, read as the reverse complement.
TCACAGTATACAATTCACAAAGAACTATAAAACTGAAATTCTAAACAAGAGTAAGGGAATAGGGCTCAGGTCGAGCAGGGTTTCCTTTCTACGTCGTCAACGGGGAACCAAGGTATCGTAGCCAAAAGATGGAGACACACACACTGCCCGAAGCACTCCACCGCCGCTGCCAGAGAGCTTCAGTAGGCGAAGGCCGAACACAGCAAGGGGAACCACACTAGGGTTACACCAAGACACACACAGTGAGCTCCACCTTGAATCTGACCACAAAGATCAAGACTCACGGCAGACACAACACCACACTCGAACCGCAAATGCACCAAGCTAAGCACACGACCAACGTCTGGAACCACCCACACACCGGAGCACACAGCTCACGGCCAACCACCACAACAGAGACACGAAAGGAAAGGGGGGGAACGAAAATACACAAAGGATTTTCGGACTTCAGAGTATGCTCTATCAGGGAATAATTACCTTGATAAATAGCATTGAAGAAGATGAAGGGAAGAGAACAAGTCCCAAGGAGACGCGGTCAAGCAAGCCGAAGAGACACACGCAGATGAGCAGGGAAGATTCTGGAATGGGGGAGATGAAGAGTGAAGGGGCTGGTGTTGGTAAATGGGCTCGGTTATGAAGAGGGGCCAAGGCCCAATAGGAATAAAGGTAATGGGCCAAACCCAACAATTACCATGCCAAAAGGTTCTCAAAATTCCTCTACTTTTACTTGGAATCGCATTGTTCGTGGTTTCGTTATCAGGTTTGTTGGGTTCATGTTGCCGCGTCTCTGCCTTCATGTAAGGCTCAAATCCGGCATTTTCTTCACCCCCTCCATTCGTTCCCTCCTCCCCCTGCTACCAGCTTGGTCCTCCGCATGTTCCTTTTCCGCAGGCATTTTTGCTTCTCCGCCTGGTTTTTCACTCCTCAATCTGGTTTTTCCACTCTTCCACCCGGTTACTCCTTCGCCCTTTCTTTCTTTCTCTGATGTCCATTTGGTCCCATTTTCTCAGCCTTCCATGGAGTCCGCGGTTCAATCAACAGCTCACATGAACGCCACCATTTCTGCCATAGATCCAGAGCTTCATCCTCCACCTTCACAGCTGTTCACGAAAAAACCACAAACTTTTTGTACTGGATTGCAAAAAATATTTCATGGTAAATTCCTCCCTCTCAAAAAAATAATTGTAAATTTCTCCTTTTGCAAATTACCGAGTTAATTCATTGGCTCTCTATCATGTCTCAACATCTTAGTTTCCCATTAATATGATAGATAGTTTCTTTTATCATATTCATAGTGTTGCGATATTATGCTTATCATATGTTTGATAGAATGTTTGTTTTGATAACATGCCCCAACGATACAGAAATAGTGACCACGTACATCTTAAATAATAATTGTTATGCAACGTGGCAACTCTATATCAATACACGAAACCTAGGAGTTTCCGAATAACAACTTCCATTTCCGCAGATTTGATTGCCATTTCCTCTCAATAGAGCATCATTCCAAAAAATTAAAAAATGGCGCTCACAGTACTGAACATTGTGACCCTTCTGCTGGCATTGTCTGCCATCGGATTCTCCATTTATTTCCATGTAAACTCGGAATTACCATGCCAAAAGGTTCTCAAAATTCCTCTACTTTTACTTGGAATCGCATTGTTCGTGGTTTCGTTATCAGGTTTGTTGGGTTCATGTTGCCGCGTCTCCGCCTTCATGTAAGGCTCAAATCCGGCGTTTTCTTCGCCCCCTCCATTCGTTCCCTCCTCCCCTGCTACCAGCTTGGTGCTCCGCCTGTTCCTTTTACGCCGTCATTTTGTTCCTCCGCCTGTTCCTTTTCCGCCGGCATTTTTGCTCCTCCGCCTGGTTTTTCACTCAACAATCTGGTTTTTCCACTCTTCCACCCGGTTACTCCTTCGCCCTTTCTTTCTTTCTCTGCTGTCCATTTTTTCCCATTTTCTCAGCCTTCCATGGAGTCCGCGGGTCAATCAACAGCTCACCTGAACGCCACCATTTCTGCCATAGATCCAGAGCTTCATCCTCCACCTTCACAATTGTTCACGAAAAAACCACAAACTTTTTGTACTGGATTGCAAAAAATAATTCATGGTAAATTCCTCCTTCTCAAAAAAAGAATTGTAAATTTCTCATTTTGCAAATTAATGAGTTAATTCATTGGCTATCTATCATGTCTCAACATCTTAGTTTCCCATTAATATGATAGATAATTTCTTTTATCATATTCATAGTGTTGCGACATTATGCTTATCATATGTTTGATAGAATGTTTGTTTTGATAACATGCCCCAACGATACAGAAATGGTGACCACGTGCATCTTAAATAATAACTGTTATACAACGTGGCAACTCTATATCAATACACGAAACCTAGGACTTTCTGAATAACAACTTCCATTCCGCAGATTTGATTGCCATTTCTTCTCAATAAAGCATCATTCCGAAAAAAAAATAAAAAATGGCGCTTAGAGGACTGAACATTGTGACCCTTCTTCTGGCATTGGAACAGAAAGTACAATCCTTGAATCTGTGAAATTGTATAAGTGGAAATTCCTTTCTTATCATTCAATGCCATCGGATTCTCCATTTATTTCCATGTAAACTCGGAATTACCATGCCAAAAGGTTCTCAAAATTCCTCTACTTTTACTTGGAATCGCATTGTTCGTGGTTTCGTTATCAGGTTTGTTGGGTTCATGTTGCCGCGTCTCCGCCTTCATGTAAGGCTCAAATCGGGCATTTTCTTTGCCCCCTCAATTCGTTCCCTCCCCCCCTGCTACCAGCTTGGTCCTCCGCCTGTTCCTTTTCCGCCGTCATTTTTTCTTCTCCGCCTGGTTTTTCACTCCTCAATCTGGTTTTTCCACTCTTCCACCCGGTTACTCCTTCTCCCTTTCTTTTTTTCTCTGCTGTCCATTTGGTCCCATTTTCTCAGCCTTCCATGGAGTCCGCGGTTCAATCAACAGCTCACATGAACGCCACCATTTCTGCCATAGATCCAGAGCTTCATCCTCCACCTTCACAACTGTTCACGAAAAAACCACAAACTTTTTGTACTAGATTGCAAAAAATAATTCATGGTAAATTCCTCCTTCTCAGAAAAATAATTGTAAATTTCTACTTTTACAAATTACTGAGTTAATTCATTGGCTATCTATCATGTCTCAACATCTCAGTTTCCCATTAATATGATAGATATTTTCTTTTATCATATTCATAGTGTTGCGATATTATGCTTATCATATGCTTGATAGAATGTTTGTTTTGATAACATGCCCCAACGATACAGAAATGGTGACCACGTGCATCTTAAATAATAACTGTTATGCAACGTGGCAACTATATATCAATACACGAAACCTAGGAGTTTCCGAATAACAACTTCTATTCCGCAGATTTGATTGACATTTCCTCTCAATAGAGCATCATTCCAAAAAAAAAAAAATGGCGCTCACTGTACTGAACATTGTGACCCTTCTGATGGCATTGTCCGCCATCGGATTCTCCATTTATTTCCATGTAAACTCGGAATTGACATGCCAAAAGGTTCTCAAAATTCCTCTACTTTTACTTGGAATCGCATTGTTCGTGGTTTCGTTATCAGGTTTGTTGGGTTCATGTTGTCGCGTCTCCGCCTTCATGTAAGGCTCAAATCCGCCGTTTTCTTCGCCCCCTCCATTCGTTTCCTCCTCCCCCTGCTACCAGTTTGGTCCTCCGCCTGTTCCTTTTCCGCCGGCATTTTTGCTCCTCCGCCTGGTTTTTCACTCCTCAATCAGGTTTTTCCACTATTCCACCCGGTTACTCCTTCGCCCTTTGTTTGTTTCTCTGCTGTCCATTTGGTCCCATTTTCTCAGCCTTCCTAGGAGTCCGCGGGTCAGTCAACAGCTCACCTGAACGCCATCATTTCTGCCATAGATCCAGAGCTTCATCCTCCACCTTCCCAACTGTTCACGAAAAAACCACAAACTTTTTGTACTGGATTGCAAAAAATAATTCATGGTAAATTCCTCCTTCTCAAAAAAATAATTGTAAATTTCTCCTTTTGCAAATTACTGAGTTAATTCATTGGCTATCTATCACGTCTCAACATCTTCGTTTCCCATTAATATGATAGATAGTTTCTTTTATCATATTCATAGTGTTGCGATATTATGCTTATCATATGTTTGATAGAATGTTTGTTTTGATAAAATGCCCCAACGATACAGAAATGGTGACCACGTGCATCTTAAATAATAATTGTTATGCAACGTGGCAACTCTATATCAATACACGAAACCTAGGAGTTTCCGAATAACAAATTCCATTTCCGCAGATTTGATTGCCATTTCCTCTCAATAGAGCATCATTCCAAAAAAAATTAAAAAATGGCGCTCACAGTACTGAACATTGTGACCCTTCTGCTGGCATTGTCTGCCATCGGATTCTCCATTTATTTCCATGTAAACTCGGAATTACCATGCCAAAAGGTTCTCAAAATTCCTCTACTTTTACTTGGAATCGCATTGTTCGTGGTTTCGTTATCAGGTTTGTTGGGTTCATGTTGCCGCATCTCCGCCTTTATGTAAGGTTCAAATCCGGCGTTTTCTTTGCCCCCTCCATTCGTTCCCTCCTCCCCTGCTACCAGCTTGGTCCTCCGCCTGTTCCTTTTCCGCCGGCATTTTTGCTCCTCCGCCTGTTCCTTTTCCGCCGGCAATTTTGCTCCTCCGCCTGGTTTTTCACTCCTCAATCAGGTTTTTCCACTATTCCACCCGGTTACTCCTTCGCCCTTTCTTTCTTTCTCTGCTGTCCATTTGGTCCAATTTTCTCAGCCTTCCATGGAGTCCGCGGTTCAATCAACAGCTCACCTGAACGCCATCATTTCTGCCATAGATCCATAGCTTCATCCTCCACCTTCGCAACTGTTCACGAAAAAACCACAAACTTTTTGTACTGGATTGCAAAAAATAATTCATGGTAAATTCCTCCTTCTCAAAAAAATAATTGTAAATTTCTCCTTTTGCAAATTACTGAGTTAATTCATTGGCTATCTATCATGTCTCAACATCTTAGTTTCCCATTAATATGATAGATAGTTTCTTTTATCATATTCATAGTGTTTCGATATTATGCTTATCATATGTTTGATAGAATGTTTGTTTTGATAACATGCCCCAACGATACAGAAATTGTGACCACGTGCATCTTAAATAATAAGTGTTATGCAACGTGGCAACTCTATATCAATACACGAAACCTAGGAGTTTCCGAATAACAACTTCCATTTCCGCAGATTTGATTGCCATTTCCTCTCAATAGAGCATCATTCCAAAAAAAAATTAAAAAATGGCGCTCACAGTACTGAACATTGTGACCTTTCTGCTGGCATTGTCTGCCATCGGATTCTCCATTTATTTCCATGTAAACTCGGAATTACCATGCCAAAAGGTTCTCAAAATTCCTCTACTTTTACTTGGAATCGCATTGTTCGTGGTTTCGTTATCAGGTTTGTTGGGTTCATGTTGCCGCGTCTCCGCCTTCATGTAAGGCTCAAATCCGGCGTTTTCTTCGCCCCTCCATTCGTTCCCTCCTCCCCTGCTACCAGCTTGCTCCTCCGCCTGTTCCTTTTCCGCCGGCATTTTTGCTCCTCCGCCTGGTTTTTCACTCCTCAATCTGGTTTTTTCAACTCTTCCACCCGGTTACTCCTTCTCCCTTTCTTTTTTTCTCTGCTGTCCATTTGGTACCATTTTCTCAGCCTTCCATGGAGTCCGCGGTTCAATCAACAGCTCACATGACCGCCACCATTTCTGCCATAGATCCAGAGCTTCATCCTCCACCTTCACAACTGTTCACGAAAAATCCACAAACTTTTTGTACTGGATTGCAAAAAATAATTCATGGTAAATTCCTCCTTCTCAAAAAAATAATTGTAAATTTCTCCTTTTGCAAATTACTGAGTTAATTCATTGGCTATCTATCATGTCTCAACATCTCAGTTTCCCTTTAATATGATAGATATTTTCTTTTATCATATTCATAGTGTTGCGATATTATGCTTATCATATGTTTGATAGAATTTTGTTTTGATAACATGCCCCAACGATACAGAAATGGTGACCACGTGCATCTTAAATAATAACTGTTATGCAACGTGGAACGTCTATATCAATACACGAAACCTAGGAGTTTCGGAATAACAACTTTCATTCCACAGATTTGATTGCCATTTCCTCTCAATAGAGCATCATTCCAAAAAAAAAAAAAAATGGCGCTCACAGGACTGAAGATTGTGACCCTTCTGCTGGCATTGTCCGCCATCGGATTCTCCATTTATTTCCATGTAAACTCGGAATTACCATGCCAAAAGGTTCTCAAAATTCCTCTACTTTTACTTGGAATCGCATTGTTCGTGGTTTCGTTATCAGGTTTGTTGGGTTCATGTTGTCGCTTCTCCGCCTTCATGTAAGGCTCAAATCCGGCGTTTTCTTCGCCCCCTCCATTCGTTTCCTCCTCCCCCTGCTACCAGTTTGGACCTCCGCCTGTTCCTTTTCCGCCGGCATTTTTGCTCCTCCGCCTGGTTTTTCACTCCTCAGTCAGGTTTTTCCACTATTCCACCCTGTTACTCCTTCGCCCTTTCTTTCTTTCTCTGCTGTCCATTTGGTCCCATTTTCCCAGCCTTCCATGGAGTCCGCGGTTCAATCAACAGCTCACCTGAACGCCATCATTTCTGCCATAGATCCAGAGCTTCATCCTCCACCTTCGCAACTGTTCACGAAAAAACCACAAATTTTTTGTACTGGATTGCAAAAAATAATTCATGGTAAATTCCTCCTTCTCAAAAAAATAATTACAAATTTCTCCTTTTGCAAATTACTGAGTTAATTCATTGGCTATCTATCATGTCTCAACATCTTAGTTTCCCATTAATATGATAGATAGTTTCTTTTATCATATTCATAGTGTTGCGATATTATGCTTATCATATGTTTGATAGAATGTTTGTTTTGATAACATGCCCCAACGATACAGAAATGGTGACCACGTGCATCTTAAATAATAAGTGTTATGAAATGTGGCAACTCTATATCAATACACGAAACCTAGGAGTTTCCGAATAACAACTTCCATTTCCGCAGATTTGATTGCCATTTCCTCTCAATAGAGCATCATTCCAAAAAAAAATTAAAAAATGGCGCTCACAGTACTGAACATTGTGACCTTTCTGCTGGCATTGTCTGCCATCGGATTCTCCATTTATTTCCATGTAAACTCGGAATTACCATGCCAAAAGGTTCTCAAAATTCCTCTACTTTTACTTGGAATCGCATTGTTCGTGGTTTCGTTATCAGGTTTGTTGGGTTCATGTTGCCGCGTCTCCGCCTTCATGTAAGGCTCAAATCGGGCATTTTCTTTGCCCCCTCCATTCGTTCCCTCCCCCCTGCTACCAGCTTGGTCCTCCGCCTGTTCCTTTTCCGCCGTCATTTTTTCTTCTCCGCCTGGTTTTTCACTCCTCAATCTGGTTTTTCCACTCTTCCACCCGGTTACTCCTTCTCCCTTTCTTTTTTTCTCTGCTGTCCATTTGGTCCCATTTTCTCAGCCTTCCATGGAGTCCGCGGTTCAATCAACAGCTCACCTGAACGCCACCATTTCTGCCATAGATCCAGAGCTTCATCCTCCACCTTCACAACTGTTCACGAAAAAACCACAAAATTTTTGTACTGGATTGCAAAAAATTATTCATGGCAAATTCGTCCTTCTCAAAAAAATAATTGTAAATTTCTCCTTTTGCAAATTACTGAGTTAATTCATTGGCTATCTATCATGTCTCAACATCTTAGTTTCCCATTAATATGATAGATATTTTCTTTTATCATATTCATAGTGTTGCGATATTATGCTTATCATATGTTTGATAGAATGTTTGTTTTGATAACATGCCCCAACGATACAGAAATGGTGACCACGTGCATCTTAAATAATAATAGTTATGCAACGTGGCAACTCAATATCAATCCACGAAACCTAGGAGTTTCCGAATAACAATTTCCAATTCCGCAGATTTGATTGCCATTTCCTCTCAATAGAGCATCATTCCAAAAAAAATTTAAAAATGGCGCTCACAGTACTGAACATTGTGACCCTTCTGCTGGCATTGTCTGCCATCGGATTCTCCATTTATTTCCATGTAAACTCGGAATTACCATGCCAAAAGGTTCTCAAAATTCCACTACTTTAACTTGGAATCGAATTGTTCGTGGTTTCGTTATCAGGTTTGTTGGGTTCATGTTTCCGCGTCTCCGCCTTCATGTAAGGCTCAACTCCGACGTTTTCTTTGCCCCCTCCATTCGTTCCCTCCTCCCCTGCTACAAGCTTGGTCCTCCGCCTGTTCCTTTTCCGCCGGCATTTTTGCTCCTCCGCCTGTTCCTTTTCCGCCGGCATTTTTGCTCCTCCGCCTGGTTTTTCACTCCTCAATCTGGTTTTTCCACTCTTCCACCCGGTTACTCCTTCGCCCTCTCTTTCTTTCTCTGCTGTCCATTTGGTCTCATTTTCTCATCCTTCCATGGAGTCCGCGGGTCAATCAACAGCTCACCTGAACGCCACCATTTCTGCCATAGATCCAGAGCTTCATCCTCCACCTTCACAACTGTTCACGAAAAAACCACAAAATTTTTGTACTGGATTGCAAAAAATAATTCATGGCAAATTCGTCCTTCTAAAAAAAAAATCGTAAATTTCTCCTTTTGCAAATTACTGAGTTAATTCATTGGCTATCTATCATGTCTCAACATCTTAGTTTCCCATTAATATGATAGATATTTTCTTTTATCATATTCATAGTGTTGCGATATTATGCTTATCATATGTTTGATAGAATGTTTGTTTTGATAACATGCCCCAACGATACAGAAATGGTGACCACGTGCATCTTAAATAATAACTGTTATACAACGTGGCAACTCTATATCAATACACGAAACCTAGGACTTTCTGAATAACAACTTCCATTCCGCAGATTTGATTGCCATTTCTTCTCAATAAAGCATCATTCCGAAAAAAAAATAAAAAATGGCGCTCAGAGGACTGAAAATTGTGACCCTTCTTCTGGCATTGGAACAGAAAGTACAATCCTTGAATCTGTGAAATTGTATAAGTGGAAATTCCTTTCTTATCATTCAATGCCATCGGATTCTCCATTTATTTCCATGTAAACTCGGAATTACCATGCCAAAAGGTTCTCAAAATTCCTCTACTTTTACTTGGAATCGCATTGTTCGTGGTTTCGTTATCAGGTTTGTTGGGTTCATGTTGCCGCGTCTTCGCCTTCATGTAAGGCTCAAATCGGGCATTTTCTTTGCCCCCTCCATTCGTTCCCTCCTCCCCCTGCTACCAGCTTGGTCCTCCGCCTGTTCCTTTTCCGCCGGCATTTTGCTCCTCCGCCTGGTTTTTCACTCCTCAATCAGGTTTTTCCACTATTCCACCCTGTTACTCCTTCGCCCTTTCTTTCTTTCTCTGCTGTCCATTTGGTCCCATTTTCTCAGCCTTCCATAGAGTCCGCGGTTCAATCAACAGCTCACCTGAACGCCATCATTTCTGCCATAGATCCAGAGCTTCATCCTCCACCTTCGCAACTGTTCACGAAAAAACCACAAATTTTTTGTACTGGATTGCAAAAAATAATTCATGGTAAATTCCTCCTTCTCAAAAAAATAATTGTAAATTTCCCCTTTTGCAAATTACTGAGTTAATTCATTGGCTATCTATCATGTCTCAACATCTTAGTTTCCCATTAATATGATAGATAGTTTCTTTTATCATATTCATAGTGTTGCGATATTATGCTTATCATATGTTTGATAGAATGTTTGTTTTGATAACATGCCCCAACGATACAGAAATGGTGACCACGTGCATCTTGAATAATAAGTGTTATGCAACGTGGCAACTCTATATCAATACACGAAACCTAGGAGTTTCCGAATAACAACTTCCATTTCCACAGATTTGATTGCAATTTCCTCTCAATAGAGCATCATTCCAAAAAAAAAATTAAAAAATGGCGCTCACAGTACTGAACATTGTGACCTTTCTGCTGGCATTGTCTGCCATCGGATTCTCCATTTATTTCCATGTAAACTCGGAATTACCATGCCAAAAGGTTCTCAAAATTCCTCTACTTTTACTTGGAATAGCATTGTTCGTGGTTTCGTTATCCGGTTTGTTGGGTTCAGGTTGCCGCGTCTCCGCCTTCATGTAAGGCTCAAATCCGGCGTTTTCTTCGCCCCTCCATTCGTTCCCTCCTCCCCTGCTACCAGCTTGCTCCTCCGCCTGTTCCTTTTCCGCCGGTATTTTTGCTCCTCCGCCTGGTTTTTCACTCCTCAATCTGGTTTTTCCACTCTTCCACCCGGTTACTCCTTCGCCCTTTCTTTCTTTCTCTGTTGTCCATTTGGTCCCATTTTCTCAGCCTTCCATGGAGTCCGCGGGTCAATCAACAGCTCACCTGAACGCCACCATTTCTGCCATAATCCAGAGCTTCATCCTCCACCTTCACATCTGTTCACGAAAAAACCACAAACTTTTTGTACTGGATTGCCAAAAATAAATCATGGTAAATTCCTCCTTCTCAAAAAAATAATTGTAAATTTCTCCTTTTGCAAATTACTGAGTTAATTCATTGGCTATCTATCATGTCTCAACATCTGAGTTTCCCATTAATATGAGAGATAGTTTCTTTTATCATATTGATAATGTTGCCATATTATGCTTATCATATGTTTGATAGAATGTTTGTTTTGATAACATGCCCCAACGATACAGAAATGGTGACCACGTGCATCTTAAATAATAATAGTTATGCAACGTGGCAACTCAATATCAATACACGAAACCTAGGAGTTTCCGAATAACAATTTCCAATTCCGCAGATTTGATTGCCATTTCCTCTCAATAGAGCATCATTCCAAAAAAAATTTAAAAATGGCGCTCACAGTACTGAACATTTTGACCCTTCTGCTGGCATTGTCTGCCATCGGATTCTCCATTTATTTCCATGTAAACTCGGAATTACCATGCCAAAAGGTTCTCAAAATTCCTCTACTTTAACTTGGAATTGAATTGTTCGTGGTTTCGTTATCAGGTTTGTTGGGTTCATGTTTCCGCGTCTCCGCCTTCATGTAAGGCTCAACTCCGACGTTTTCTTTGCCCCCTCCATTCGTTCCCTCCTCCCCTGCTACCAGCTTGGTCCTCCGCCTGTTCCTTTTCCGTCGACATTTTTGCTCCTCCGCCAGTTCCTTTTCCGCCGGCATTTTTGCTCCTCCGCCTGTTCCTTTTCCGCCGGCATTTTTGCTCCTCCGCCTGGTTTTTCACTCCTCAATTTGGTTTTTCCACTCTTCCACCCGGTTACTCCTTCGCCCTCTCTTTCTTTCTCTGCTGTCCATTTGGTCTCATTTTCTCAGCCTTCCATGGAGTCCGCGGGTCAATCAACAGCTTACCTGAACGCCACCATTTCTGCCATAGATCCAGAGCTTCATCCTCCACCTTCACAACTGTTCACGAAAAAACCACAAAATTTTTGTACTGGATTGCAAAAAATAATTCATGGCAAATTCGTCCTTCTAAAAAAAAAATCGTAAATTTCTCCTTTTGCAAATTACCGAGTTAATTCATTGGCTATCTATCATGTCTCAACATCTTAGTTTCCCATTAATATGATAGATATTTTCTTTTATCATATTCATAGTGTTGCGATATTATGCTTATCATATGTTTGATAGAATGTTTGTTTTGATAACATGCCCCAACGATACAGAAATGGTGACCACGTGCATCTTAAATAATAACTGTTATACAACGTGGCAACTCTATATCAATACACGAAACCTAGGACTTTCTGAATAACAACTTCCATTCCGCAGATTTGATTGCCATTTCTTCTCAATAAAGCATCATTCCGAAAAAAAAATAAAAAATGGCGCTTAGAGGACTGAACATTGTGACCCTTCTTCTGGCATTGGAACAGAAAGTACAATCCTTGAATCTGTGAAATTGTATAAGTGGAAATTCCTTTCTTATCATTCAATGCCATCGGATTCTCCATTTATTTCCATGTAAACTCGGAATTACCATGCCAAAAGGTTCTCAAAATTCCTCTACTTTTACTTGGAATCGCATTGTTCGTGGTTTCGTTATCAGGTTTGTTGGGTTCATGTTGCCGCGTCTCCGCCTTCATGTAAGGCTCAAATCGGGCATTTTCTTTGCCCCCTCCATTCGTTCCCTCCCCCTGCTACCAGCTTGGTCCTCCGCCTGTTACTTTTCCGCCGTCATTTTTTCTTCTCCGCCTGGTTTTCCACTCCTCAATCTGGTTTTTCCACTCTTCCACCCGGTTACTCCTTCTCCCTTTCTTTTTTTCTCTGCTGTCCATTTGGTCCCATTTTCTCAGCCTTCCATGGAGTCCGCGGTTCAATCAACAGCTCACATGAACGCCACCATTTCTGCCATAGATCCAGAGCTTCATCCTCCACCTTCACAACTGTTCACGAAAAAACCACAAACTTTTTGTACTGGATTGCAAAAAATAATTCATGGTAAATTCCTCCTTCTCAAAAAAATAATTGTAAATTTCTCCTTTTGCAAATTACTGAGTTAATTCATTGGCTATCTATCATGTCTCAACATCTCAGTTTCCCTTTAATATGATAGATATTTTCTTTTATCATATTCATAGTGTTGCGATATTATGCTTATCATATGTTTGATAGAATTTTGTTTTTATAACATGCCCCAACGATACAGAAATGGTGACCACGTGCATCTTAAATAATAACTGTTATGCAACGTGGAACCTCTATATCAATACACGAAACCTAGGAGTTTCGGAATAACAACTTCCATTCCACAGATTTGATTGCCATTTCCTCTCAATAGAGCATCATTCCAAAAAAAAAAATAAAAAATGGCGCTCACAGGACTGAAGATTGTGACCCTTCTGCTGGCATTGTCCGCCATCGGATTCTCCATTTATTTCCATGTAAACTCGGAATTACCATGCCAAAAGGTTCTCAAAATTCCTCTACTTTTACTTGGAATCGCATTGTTCGTGGTTTCGTTCTTAGGTTTGTTGGGTTCATGTTGTCGCGTCTCCGCCTTCATGTAAGGCTCAAATCCGGCGTTTTCTTCCCCCCTCCATTCGTTTCCTCCTCCCCCTGCAACCAGTTTGGTCCTCCGCCTGTTCCATTTTCGCCGGCATTTTTGCTCCTCCGCCTGGTTTTTCACTCCTCAATCAGGTTTTTCCACTATTCCACCCGGTTACTCCTTCGCCCTGTCTTTCTTTCTCTGCTGTCCATTTGGTCCCATTTTCTCAGCCTTCCATGGAGTCCGCGGTTCAATCAACAGCTCACCTGAACGCCATCATTTTTGCCATAGATCCAGAGCTTCATCCTCCACCTTCGCAACTGTTCACGAAAAAACCACAAACTTTTTGTACTGGATTGCAAAAAATAATTCATGGTAAATTCCTCCTTGTCAAAAAAATAATTGTAAATTTCTCCTTTTGCAAATTACCGAGTTAACACATTGGCTATCTATCATGTCTCAACATCTTAGTTTCCCATTAATATGATAGATAGTTTCTTTTATCATATTCATAGTGTTGCGATATTATGCTTATCATATGTTTGATAGAATGTTTGTTTTGATAACATGCCCCAACGATACAGAAATGGTGACCACGTGCATCTTCAATAATAAGTGTTATGCAACGTGGCAACTCTATATCAATACACGAAACCTAGGAGTTTCCGAATAACAACTTCCATTTCCGCAGATTTGATTGCAATTTCCTCTCAATAGAGCTTCATTCCAAAAAAAAATTAAAAAATGGCGCTCACAGTACTGAACATTGTGACCTTTCTGCTGGCATTGTCTGCCATCGGATTCTCCATTTATTTCCATGTAAACTCGGAATTACCATGCCAAAAGGTTATCAAAATTCCTCTACTTTTACTTGGAATAGCATTGTTCGTGGTTTCGTTATCCGGTTTGTTGGGTTCATGTTGCCGCGTCTCCGCCTTCGTGTAAGGCTCAAATCCGGCGTTTTCTTCGCCCCTCCATTCGTTCCCTCCTCCCCTGCTACCAGCTTGCTCCTCCGCCTGTTCCTTTTCCGCCGGCATTTTTGCTCCTCCGCCTGGTTTTTCACTCCTCAATCTGGTTTTTCCACTCTTCCACCCGGTTACTCCTTCGCCCTTTCTTTCTTTCTCTGTTGTCCATTTGGTCCCATTTTCTCAGCCTTCCATGGAGTCCGCGGGTCAATCAACAACTCACCTGAACGCCACCATTTCTGCCATAGATCCAGAGCTTCATCCTCCACCTTCACAACTGTTCACGAAAAAACCACAAACTTTTTGTACTGGATTGCCAAAAATAATTCATGGTAAATTCCTCCTTCTCAAAAAAATAATTGTAAATTTCTCCTTTTGCAAATTACTGAGTTAATTCATTGGCTATCTATCATGTCTCAACATCTGAGTTTCCCATTAATGATAGATAGTTTCGTTTATCATATTGATAATGTTGCCATATTATGCTTATCATATGTTTGATAGAATGTTTGTTTTGATAACATGCCCCAACGATACAGAAATGGTGACCACGTGCATCTTAAATAATAATTGTTATGCAACGTGGCAACTCAATATCAATACACAAAACCTAGGAGTTTCCGAATAACAACTTCCAATTCCGCAGATTTGATTGTCATTTCCTCTCAATAGAGCATCATTCCAAAAAAAATTTAAAAATGGCGCTCACAGTACTGAACATTGTGACCCTTCTGCTGGCATTATCTGCCATGGGTTCTCCATTTATTTCCATGTAAACTCGGAATTACCATGCCAAAGGTTCTCAAAATTCCTCTACTTTTACTTGGAATCGCATTGTTCGTGGTTTCGTTATCAGGTTTGTTGGGTTCATGTTGCCGCGTCTCCGCCTTCATGTAAGGCTCAAATCCAGCGTTTTCTTTGCCCCCCTCCATTTGTTCCCTCCTCCCCTGCTACCAGCTTGGTCCTCCGCCTGTTCATTTTCCGCCGGCATTTTTGCTCCTCCGCCTGGTTTTTCACTCCTCAATCTGGTTTTTCCACTCTTCCACCCGGTTACTCCTTCGCCCTCTCTTTCTTTCTCTGCTGTCCATTTGGTCTCATTTTCTCAGCCTTCCATGGAGTCCGCGGGTCAATCAACAGCTCACCTGAACGCCACCATTTCTGCCATAGATCCAGAGCTTCATCCTCCACCTTCACAACTGTTCACGAAAAAACCACAAAATTTTTGTACTGGATTGCAAAAAATTATTCATGGCAAATTCGTCCTTCTCAAAAAAATAATTGTAAATTTCTCCTTTTGCAAATTACTGAGTTAATTCATTGGCTATCTATCATGTCTCAACATCTTAGTTTCCCATTAATATGATAGATATTTTCTTTTATCATATTCATAGTGTTGCGATATTATGCTTATCATATGTTTGATAGAATGTTTGTTTTGATAACATGCCCCAACGATACAGAAATGGTGACCACGTGCATCTTAAATAATAATTGTTCTGCAATGTGGCAACTCTATATCAATACACGAAACCTAGGACTTTCTGAATAACAACTTCCATTCCGCAGATTTGATTGCCATTTCCTCTCAATAGAGCATCATTCCAAAAAAAAAATAAAAAATGGCGCTCAGAGGACTGAACATTGTGACCCTTCTGCTGGCATTGGAACAGAAAGTACAATCCTTGAATCTCTGAAATTGTATAAGTGGAAATTCCTTTCTTATCATTCAATGCCATCGGATTCTCCATTTATTTCCATGTAAACTCGGAATTACCATGCCAAAAGGTTCTCAAAATTCCTCTTCTTTTACTTGGAATCGCATTGTTCGTGGTTTCGTTAGCAGGTTTGTTGGGTTCATGTTGCCGCGTCTCCGCCTTCATGTAAGGCTCAAATCCGGCATTTTCTTTGCCCCCTCCATTCGTTCACTCCTCCCCCTGCTACCAGCTTGGTCCTCCGCCTGTTCCTTTTCCGCCGGCATTTTTCCTTCTCCGCCTGGTTTTTCACTCCTCAATCTGGTTTTTCCACTCTTCCACCCGGTTACTCCTTCGCCCTTTCTTTCTTTCTCTGTTGTCCATTTGGTCCCATTTTCTCAGCCTTCCATGGAGTCCGCGGTTCATTCAACAGGTCACATGAACGCCACCATTTCTGCCATAGATCCAGAGCTTCATCCTCCACCTTCACAACTGTTCACGAAAAAACCACAAACGTTTTGTACTGGATTGCAAAAAATAATTCATGGTAAATTCCTCCTTCTCAAAAAAATAATTCTAAATTTCTCCTTTTTCAAATTACTGAGTTAATTCATTGGCTATCTATCATGTCTCAACATCTGAGTTTCCCATTAATATGATAGATATTTTCTTTTATCATATTCATAGTGTTGCGATATTATGCTTAACATATGTTTGATAGAATGTTTGTTTTGATAACATGCCCCAACGATACATAAATGGTGACCACGTGCATCTTAAATAATAACTGTTATGCAATGTGGCAACTCTATATCAATACACGAAACCTAGGAGTTTCGGAATAACAACTTCCATTCCGCAGATTTGATTGCCATTTCCTCTCAATAGAGCATCATTCCAAAAAAAATAAAAAATGGCGCTCACAGGACTGAAGATTGTGACCCTTCTGCTGGCATTGTCCGCCATCGGATTCTCCATTTATTTCCATCTAAACTCGGAATTACCATGCCAAAAGGTTCTCGAAATTCCTCTACTTTTACTTGGAATCGCATTGTTCGTGGTTTCGTTATCAGGTTTGTTGGGTTCATGTTGTCGCGTCTCTGCCTTCATGTAAGGCTCAAATCAGGCGTTTTCTTCGCCCCCTCCATTCGTTTCCTCCTCCCCTGCTACCAGTTTGGTCCTCCGCCTGTTGCTTTTCCGCCGGCATTTTTGCTCCTCCGCCTGGTTTTTCACTCCTCAATCAGGTTTTTCCACTATTCCACCCGGTTACTCCTTCGCCCTTTCTTTCTTTCTCTGCTGTCCATTTGGTCCCATTTTCTCAGCCTTCCATGGAGTCCGCGGGTCAATCAACAGCTCACCTGAACGCCATCATTTCTGCCATAGATCCAGAGCTTCATCCTCCACCTTCGCAACTGTTCACGAAAAAACCACAAACTTTTTGTACTGGATTGCAAAAAATAATTCATGGTAAATTCCTCCTTCTCAAAAAAATAATTGTAAATTTCTCCTTTTGCAAATTACTGAGTTAATTCATTGGCTATCTATCATGTCTCAACATCTTAGTTTCCCATTAATATGATAGATAGTTTCTTTTATCATATTCATAGTGTTGCGATATTATGCTTATCATATGTTTGATAGAATGTTTGTTTTGATAACATGCCCCAACGATACATAAATGGTGACCACGTGCATCTTAAATAATAATCGTTATGCAACGTGGCAACTCTATTTCAATACACGAAACCTAGGAGTTTCCGAATAACAACTTCCATTTCCGCAGATTTGATTGCCATTTCCTCTCAATAGAGCATCATTCCAAAAAATAAATAAAAAATGGCGCACACTGGACTGAACATTGTGACCCTTCTGCTGTCATTGTCCGCCATCGGATTCTCCATTTATTTCCATGTAAACTCGGAATTACCATGCCAAAAGGTTCTCAAAATTCCTCTACTTTTACTTGGAATCTCATTGTTCGTGGTTTCGTTATCAGGTTTGTTGGGTTCATGTTGCCTCTTCTCCGCCTTCATGTAAGGCTCAAATCCGGCGTTTTCTTCGCCCCCTCCATTCGTTCCCTCCTCCCCCTGCTACAAGCTTGGTCCTCCGCCTGTTCCTTTTCCGCCGACATTTTTTGCTCCTCCGCCTGGTTTTTCACTCCTCAATCTGGTTTTTCCACTCTTCCACCCGATTACTCCTTCGCCCTTTCTTTCTTTCTCTGCTGTCCATTTGGTCCCATTTTCTCAGCCTTCCATGGAGTCCGCGGGTCAATCAACAGCTCACCTGAATGCCACAATTTCTGCCATAGATCCAGAGCTTCATCCTCCACCTTCACAACTGTTCACGAAAAAACCACAAACTTTTTGTACTGGATTGCAAAAAATAATTCATGGTAAATTCCTCCTTCTCAAAAAAATAATTGTAAATTTCTCCTTTTGCAAATTAATGAGTTAATTCATTGGCTATCTATCATGTCTCCACATCTCAGTTTCCCATTAATATGATAGATATTTTCATTTATCATATTCATTGTGTTGCGATATTATGCTTATCATATGTTTGATAGAATGTTTATTTTGATAACATGCCCCAACGATACAGAAATAGTGACCACGTGCATCTTAAATAATAACTGTTATGCAACGTGGCAACTCTATATCAATGCACGAAACCTAGGAGTTTCCGAATAACAACTTCCATTTCCGCAGATTTGATTGCTATTTCCTCTCAATAGAGCATCATTCCATAAAAAATAAAAAATGGCGCTCATAGGACTGAACATTGTGACCCTTCTGCTGGCATTGTCCGCCATCGGATTCTCCATTTATTTCCATGTAAACTCGGAATTACCATGCCAAAAGGTTCTCAAAATTCTCTACTTTTACTTGGAATCGCATTGTTCGTGGTTTCGTTATCAGGTTTGTTGGGTTCATGTTGCCGCGTCTCCGCCTTCATGTAAGGCTCAAATCCGGCGTTTTTTTTCGCCCCCTCCATTCGTTCCCTCCTCCCCCTGCTACCAGCTTGGTCCTCCGCATGTTCCTTTTCCGCCGGCATTTTTGCTCCTTCGTCTAGTTTTTCACTCCTCAATCTGGTTTTTCCACTCTTCCACCCGGTTACTCCTTCGCCCTTTCTTTCTTCATTTGCTGTCCATTTGGTCCCATTTTCTCAGCCTTCCATGGAGTCCGTGGGTCAATCAACAGCTCACCTGAACGCCACTATTTCTGCCATAGATCCAGAGCTTCATCCTCCACCTTCACAACTGTTCACGAAAAACCACAAACTTTTTTTACTGGATTGCAAAAAATAATTCATGGTAAATTCCTCCTTCTCAAAAAAATAATTGTAAATTTCTCCTTTTGCAAATTACTGAGTTAATTCATTGGCTATCTATCATGTCTCAACATCTCAGTTTCCCATTAATATGATAGATATTTTCTTTTATCATATTCATAGTGTTGCAATATTATGCTTATCATATGTTTGATAGAATGTTTGTTTTGATAACATGCCCCAACGATACAGAAATGGTGACAACGTGCATCTTAAATAATAACTGTTATGCAACGTGGCAACTCTATATCAATACACGAAACCTAGGAGTTTCCGAATAACAACTTCCATTCCGCAGATTTGATTGCCATTTCCTCTCAATAGAGCATCATTCCAAAAAAAATTAAAAAATGGCGCTCACAGGACTGAACATTGTGACTCTTCTACTGGCATTGTCCGCCATCGGATTCTCCATTTATTTCCATGTAAACTCGGAATTACCATGTCAAAAGGTTCTCAAAATTCCTCTACTTTTACTTGGAATCGCATTGTTCGTGGTTTCGTTATCGGGTTTGTTGGGTTCATGTTGCCGCGTCTCCGCCTTCATGTAAGGCTCAAATCCGGCGTTTTCTTTGCCCCCTCCATTCGTTCCCTCCTCCCCCTGCTACCAGCTTGGTCCTCCGCCTGTTCCTTTTCCGCCGGCATTTTTGCTCCTCCGCCTGGTTTTTCACTCTTCAATCTGGTAATTACTAGAAAGCCCATTAGTAATTCTCATATACGTATATCAACATTATACGCACCAACAATCACATTTCATCAATAGCAAATCATATTGAATGGTCTAACACGAATATTCTTATTTCATGGTTATACGTCCATTAACATCATAATATTGTTCATTCCTCAAATTTATATCATAACCCGTCATTTATTCTTATCTACTTGGATAAGTTATCTTGTATTATCCCAGTTCTTTACAATCACTTGTATATAAACATTTTAAAACAATGCATCAACATCAACATCGAATAATTAATCCCATACCTTAATAGGTGAAATCGTCTATAATGTACAATAGCCTCATAGTATTATGCTCATCATAGTACTCACATGCTCTTAAGCATCAACATTTCCATATTAGCTATCATCTGGTATGGAACAAGAACTAGAAATAAACTCATTAGTATTTCTCGTACATGTATATCAACATTGTACGCACCAACATCCACTAATCACCAATATCAAAACATAATGGATGATCAAACATGAATATTCTTGCACATATGAGTACATTAACTTCTTTTTATTTCTCGTGTTGTGTCAACCTCATCGCTAGTCATCATATGATAATTGTCATCACCACTGTTATGCATCAAATAACAGAATCATAATCTTATAGAGTTCCTATATCATTGTATTATATGTTTTCTCATCATCGTATCATTATATTCACTCAATATACCATGAACTTATTGTATATTCCGTTAACTCAACAATATATAGACGCACAATGCTATTACAACATAAATATCACTTTGAGACAGTCGTCATCACCACTGCTGTTAAGAATGAAAATACCGTAACATATTCCATCACATGTTCTGTCACCAACCTCTTTTACATGCATAATCGATAAGCACAATAATATCTATAGATCAATAGAGAAAGTTCAAATTACTGAGTTAATTCATTGGCTATCTATCATGTCTCAACATCTCAGTTTTCCATGAATATGATAGATATTTTCTTTTATCATATTCATAGTGTTGCGATATTATGCTTTAGATAGAACGATAATTTTTTATCTTATCACTTTATTAGAACTTGACACAATATAGTTATTGTTAAATCGTGCTATCATATTTAATTGATATATTTATAAACTATGGTCGATAAAGATCTTTGACCTACTTTATTTAGAATTTTATAAATATTATTTTTGGTCGGTGAAGGTTTTATAAAAAGAAAATTTATAGTTTAATTTAATGAATTTTTTTATTTTAAGAGTGCAAAACATAAAAATCATATTTTCTAATTTTTTTATTTCCCCTAGATCTGACCACGGTTCATAGCCATCGGTTCGATTGTTCAAAAACCATCAACCTTCATATTATTCTTCATTGACAATTTCAATTACGGTTCATTAACCACCGAGAATGGTTATGATTAACTGTCAGATACAGTTTGATCATTATTGTTTTAAAAAGATTAAAAATATTATTAAACTTCGAAAAAAATGTAAAAAGTATTTGAATAAGTTTTCTTCCATGAATTAATTATAAAATAATGTGAAATAAATTCAAACTCAAATAATCAAAATGTGTAAGATATTTTTGTTTGATTAATATATATATAAATTATAACACTATATTTAGATCAGCAAGGTTCTTATAGCTTAGTGGTTAATTATTCAAGTTGAAGGTCATCAGTTCAAATGTATACCATAACATATTTATTAAAAAATTTAAAAAGAAAATTGAAATAAACCCTTGAAGCGCTGCTTAACCGCCACCGACGATTTACGGGTTAGAAAATTATGATCATTAACAGGCCACCTCCGCCTATAAACGCGCCGGCTAAGATACGACATATCTAACTGTTGATCCATTTAATCGATCTGTTGACCTGAGTAAGTTTAAGATAGTTTATGATCATTGATCAGGTCCCTCCCCTTCCCACCCTAAAAAAACAAAGCAAACACACGTTTTTAGCATAAATTTTTAAACAAACAATTTTCCTGTAGAACGTCTCTCTCGAGATTACTATATACACATGATAAATATTTAAGAAAAATAGCACATGTTTGAGGAAGGCTTTGATGCTGTGGCGTATGAAAATTTTGCTTGCTCTTGATCAATCATTACCGGTCCTCTCGGTTTTTTTTTATGCTGCTCCTTTTTTCTTTTTCTTTTTTTATAGAGGAGATGTTAAATATTTTTACGGTTGTAGGACTCGATTTGTTTTTTTTATTGAAGTCACCGTCTGAGATGGCGACTTCAGTATATTTTTTTTATATTGAAGTCGTCATCTCAGATGGCGACTTCAATATAAAAATAATTTTTTTTTTGAAATCGTCATCTGAGATGACGACTTCAATATAATTTTTATTTTTAATATGGAAGTCGTCATCTCAGATGACGACTTATATATATATATATATATATATATATATATATATATATATATATATAAGTTGACATATCAAATATGGTCTTCCATATATGACAGCTTCTATGTATGTTAAGTACTTACATTAATTATAGAATGCAAAATAAATCTATTTTTACTATAAGTGCATGTTTATATAATATGACATAAAAAATTAATTTACCGAGTATTAGATAATTTTACACTTTCTTATTTTCTTTTTCTTTTTGGATGCAATTTCGTTGTCTACTTATTCAATATTATACAAAGATTTAAAAAAAATTACTTCCAAAAAAATAACAATAGACATGGCCGAACCGATAGTATGGTGGGTAGTGGTGTCGAAATGGGTTGAGCCAAGATGCGGACCTAAATTGGTAAACCCATTTGGGTTTTGGGTTGGCATGCGATTTGTGTCAATTAATTAATATTACAATTGAATTCATTAGTTAAAATATGATTTATTAGTATTTATTTAATAATTTTAATCACTCAAAGTTAATAAAGTATATTTTTTATTATTTTTATTTTTTGGCAAGTTGGTCAGATAACCTGCAACCCACAGCGGGTTGGGTTGGTTTGGAGACATATTTTATTGCAACATTATAGCGTTTTTTCAAATTACGAATTTCGAATTATTATATTTCTTTTTTTTGATATTATATTATATTATGTATATTATTTTATTATATAGATTTCAGGATATAAAAATATCATCCAACAATAATTTGTTTAAAAGATAAATATATTACATAGTATAAAGTGAATCGGAGGAATGCCAACTACTTTATATTTTGAAAGCACGATATTTTTGTGAAAGTTGAAATGTGTATTTTTTTAAAATCTTTGTATAATATTGAATAAGTAGACAACGAAATTGCATCCAAAAAGAAAAAGAAAATAAGAAAGTAAAATTATCTAATACTCCGTAAATAATTTTTTTGTCTTACATATATTTATAGTAAAAATAGATTTTGTTTAGTAAAAATAAACACATATATATATATATATATATATATATATATATATATATATATATAAGTCACCATATCAGATGACGACTTCCATATTTAAAATAAAAAATTATATTGAAGTCGCCATCTGTTCAAAAAAAATTATTTTTATATGAAGTCGCCATCTGAGATGACGACTTCAATATAAAAATAAATTTATGCTGAAGTCGTCATCTGAGA
This sequence comes from Haberlea rhodopensis, assembly GCA_907163345.1. NCBI lineage: Eukaryota > Viridiplantae > Streptophyta > Magnoliopsida > Lamiales > Gesneriaceae > Haberlea > Haberlea rhodopensis. The sequence continues at coordinate 3,424,341 of CAJQUN010000022.1, read as the reverse complement.
TGACAACTTCGGTCATTCTGATATAAAAAAAAATTAAGTTATTTTATTAAATACATTTTTTTCGAGTTAAATAATTAAAAAACCCTATTATTAGGCGTGGAATTACAACTTTCTTTTGCGAGATTTTGATTAGATTTGTTGGGATTTGTGGGACATTTCCTTGTTCACTTAGATTCTATGATAGTGGGCATATCTTGAAATATTTGACCCTATTTGCTTGCGGATTTTTGGGTATTGGAGTGCATGTATCATGTCGAGCCAATCTTGACATCAGGTAGTCAGCTCAGCCATGTTCTCTGTTCAATACAATGTTAACTTGGAAAATCGAGCATTTAAAATGATGGAATTGTACTTTTCTTTATCCCATATCGGTTGGCAAGGAATTGGACCAATTCATTTATTTATAAAGGAATGCCAGATTCTTTCTGTTTTAAGTATATCACTCAATAGCTCTTGTTGTAGAATCTAATAGAATTCTTAGTAAACCATATGATTGCAGTTTTGTGTGAGCTTCAACATCAGAAAATAGTTATCAAATGTCTTTCTATAAATGAGAGATGTGAGTTATAAAATGTGGCTAGTGTGAAAGCTCCGTGGAAGTGTTTGGCATGAGGAGAAAAAATTATGTGATTGTAATAATTTTTCATATAATATATTTCTTTTCTTTGGTCATGGTGGTTTTTATCCTGATTTGGTAGTTTCCACGTTATATTCTTGTGTCATTATTTCTCATTTTGCTTTCTTTTCCCTAAAAAAAACGTAGATCATGTGAGGTGAATTTGGAGGGTCAAATTCCCAACAAGTGGTATCAGAGCCTGAGTTCTTTTGTTGCAGTTGAGCTTTGGTGTGGTAGGCGAATACGTATTGACTAAGGAGGTTCTATCTAGAAAAATCTATATTTTATGTGGCACCAGTGTGACTCCACCAATTTCCTAGGAATCTTGATGTTCTGTCTAGGAAAGAGAAGGAAAGATCGAGATTCTCTTTCCTGGGAGCTTACTTAGTGTATACTAGTCAGGTCTACAGTAAAATTCATCAAAGTATCACAAGACAATGTTGGGAATCAGATTTTCAAATACAGTCAGATTTGATGTTGAGAAATTTGATGGGAAAATCAACTTTGTCTTGTGGCAAGTGCAAGTCAAAGATGTGTTGATTCAATCTGGTTTACACAAGGCGTTGAAGGGCATGGTAATCCCTGAAAGCAGCAGTTATACTAGTTTGACTGGTGGAACGGCTAGTGCAACATGCAAAGCTGGAATGAGCAATGAAGATTGAGAGGATCTGGATTGAGAGCAGCAAGTGCAATTCGTCTGTCCTGGCCAGAAATGTTCTAGCAATTGTGCATGGAATGTCTACGGCAAAGGAACTCTAAGAAAAGCTAGAAGAATTGTATCAGACAAATGGCGTCTCAAATCGGATGTATCTCAAATAACAGTTTCATACATTGAAAATGAATGTATGTACTACTATTTCAGATCATTTAAGTGTTCTCAACAATATTGTTTCAGACCTTGAATCTATTGGAGTTAAAATTGATAATGAGGATCAAGCATAGAGACTCGTCTGGTCTCTACCACGTTCATATGACCACATGAAGCCGATCTTGATTCATAGGAATGAGAAAATCATTTTCTTAGATGTTACTAGTAAGCTTCTGTGGGACCCGACTCGGGACATATTAATTTATCCCTTATCTGGTACCACAGTCTATTCATAAATGTATAAATATAAATTTTTAGGATTTACTTTTGTTTAGCAAATACGTAATAATTACTTATTTATCAGTAGTGGAAGCGTTTATATAAATTTTTTTAACAAAGTACAACTCAAAACAACTCCTTAAAAAGGTTCGACACTACAACAAAATATAAAGTACTAAGTACTGGTAAGCCAACATGTTCATCATTTTTTTTTCTTTATAATTTTCTTCCGGTTCTCTTGTATCTGGAACTCACAATAAATAACAAGGAAAACAGATGTTAAGTCTTTAAGAACTTAGTGATGGAACAATAATGGTGCAATGTATCAATATGACATGTAATGTAATAAGAAATATCACTGCATTTAAGGAAATTATCAATGGAAAATAATGATTTAAGACATTGGGGTGAATATTGTGGGCTAAAGAGGTGGCTCCCACCCGACAGCTAGGTATAGCACTTTTCCCCACATATTCAGATATGATGTGTATATTCATTCATTTATGAGCAAATGTGAACCATTCTCCGGACCGTAAAACGGTGCGCGTTGTTCAGATGAACCATATACCCGGACTGTCATCCATTGTTCATTGGACTCACTTTTCAGGCCGAAGCCACGTTGTCCAGTGAACTCAATATGCAGACATATGTCTGTTGTCAGGGCTCCAATAGTCATTCAATCATTCGACGGAACAGAATAGTGATGAACATGGTTACAAGGTATGTAGACAATATGATCAATGAACTGTTGTGATGCACAATATGACAACATATATGAAAAGTATGGTAATGAATAAACATATAATGTAAGTTCCAGGCCAAATGCCAAAATTGCTATTTTGAAAGAAATCGGTAGTACACCTCACCTTACTAGCTTACGATATTTTACTGGATTGACTCAATTTTGAACCCGGTTGCCAAGGAAATTCCTATAAACATATAAGTAATTTATAGTGATTAGTGACCCAAATGCATGGTGAACATTCTTAAAGATCTTTTTTGTAATTGTCCGGGTAATTTTAAATAAGTCTAATAATTCATAAAAATTCGACCATTAGTTGAAAAATCATGAAACTTTCCAGAAATGTCTAAAATTAGCGCAGAAATGTTCGGCAACCGGAAACGTCGAAATCGTGGAGGCGCGTGAACAAAATGCGCCGCCTTGACGGTGCGTGACCGGCGCTCCGGCGTAATGCGCGGCTGAATTTTTCAGGGTATGATCGTCTCGCCGAGATCTACAACTTTTGTTCAGAAACCCGTTTTAAAATTTGCAGTCGATTTTGCCCAGATTCTGATTTTTCGTAATGATTAAGTAGGGTATTTTGGTCGCCGGAAACCTGTACGTACGACGACGTTTTGAGCAAACGGCCGACGTGAATATAGACTATAACATATTTTAAACAACTTTAAGTTTGCACCTAAGACTTAAACGGAAAATAACATATGGAACACGGGTCTGAACATACTACCTCAAAGTGATGTTTTCTGTGCAGATTTCCCGTGTGTTCTTCACGGTTCAGAAATATTTTAGCTATTTTGCCTAATGATTTTGCTACACCACCCACATACGTTTGTTTTTGGGTTGATAAGGATGGTTGGGTAAAATATTTAGAATTTTTGGAAAGGTTTTGGTAAATTTTATGGATTTTGACCTATTTTTTGCCTAAAATTCTAACATTTCTTTGGCATTCTTCTAACGGATTTTGGACGAATTTTATAGCTGAAAGTGACGGATTTGGAGTGTATTTATAGGCAAAATTTGATCAGATAAGTTACATACAAGATGACATTTGTCATGGTCAACCATTAAACACCAACTCCTAATAGTAATATTGACTTTATTATCATTATCATTTTTTTGTATGATTATTATTATTATTGTTGTTGTTGTTGTTGTCGTTGTTTTCTTAGCATTTTTATTACTATTATTATTATTTTCATTCTTATTTATATATAAAAAAAAACCAACGGTGTTACAGCTTCCTTCTGAATATTGGATTTGGTGGAAGTAACAGTTTACATGAAAATTTTGCAATGGTTACTCGTGATTGGAAGAAGAACTGTGTGAAGAAAACATGTTAGTGATGTGGACAACCTGGTCACATCAAGAAAAATTGTACAAAAGCTGGGTCAGTAAATGGAGATATTGATAATGAAGCTAATGATTTGTCTCTTTTAACGATGTCCCCTGAAAAAGGACATTACATCATTATGGCATGTCGTTGTCCCCAAGTTGCCATGATAGATGATGTGTAATGTTAGTGAATCCATAATTTTGTACACGAGCATTGGTTTGGTATTGATGAGGGTGTGTGGTGGAAGTTCATGTCGATGACTGATTAACTTCCAGGAGAGTTAAAACGTCGGAGTTGCACCATAACTTTGCAGCAATGTTATTTTTCGATATGAGGCGAATTGAAATATAGCTAATTTATGAGTGGTATGCTTATAATGGTGGAGCATGATAATTCTTTATATTGAGAGTTATGACTATATTGCAGTGTCGATAGCAAAAACTATAGAGAGCTCCATCAAGGTGGAGTGTTGTGGTACGACAAAGTCACAAGATGGAGTGTTGTGAAATTGAATTTTTCTTTATCCCACATTGGTTTATCTCGAATTTTTTATATGTTTTTATTTTCGAAATATTTTAGTAAGTAATTTTTATATTAAATTTTAAATCAATCTCTTAAAAATATTATAATAAAATAAGTATAATCGAAAAGTTAAAAAAACGTGAAAGAAACAAGAACAAATTGAGCTGAAAAACAAATAGTATTGTATATATGCTCAAAAAAAAAAAATAGTATTAATAAGATATGATAATTGCGAGATAATTAATTAAAAATTACGAGTCATCGTAAATGTGTTGAATTGAATTCAGTCCTTGCATAATGTGGTTGACTGGTTGTGCACAAATAAAATCACGTGCCTATATATTTTACATACTGTATATATGTGTATATATATATCCCTTCATCTAAATCTAAAATTAAAGAACACCTTCTTCTTCGCCCAACCAACAGAAAACTATTACAATCAACCAAGCATATCTCGTCGGTCAACACCATCGCTTCGTCTCCGCCGACGATGTTGTCGCACAGCCTGAGGTATTACCTCTCCGAACACCCATCAATCGTCGGATTCCGGTGGAGCCACACCCATTCCTGGGGATCCACCTGGTCGTTTCTCTTCTCTTCCATCGCCGCTTACATCGCTGCCGCCGTGTTCACCCACCTCCTCCTCCTCCTTATCTTCCGCCACCGCCGCCCACTTCCCCTCGGTCCCATCCCTGCCGCGCACTCCCTCTGTATGGCCCTTATCTCCGCCACCATCTTCTCCGGGATATTACTCTCCTCCGCCGCCGAAATCCGCGACACACGGTGGTTGTGGAGGCGGTCCCGCACAACCCCGTTCCAGTGGCTCCTATGCTTCCCCCTGGGGACGCGGCCCTCCGGGCGCGTGTTCTTCTGGTCGTACATCTTCTACCTTTCCCGATTCCTCCACGCGCTGCGGACTTTCATCGCCATAATCCGCGGGAGGAAGCTTTCTTTCTTCAAACTTTTCAACAATTCAATACTGATTTTCATGTCCTTTCTCTGGCTGGAATTCTCGCAATCGTTTCAAATACTCGCCATCCTTCTCACCACGCTGGTTTACTCCGTCGTTTACGGCTACAGATTCTGGACGGCGATTGGACTGCGAAGCGCGTGTTTCCCGTTCGTTGTGAATTGCCAGATGGTGTTGCTTAGCTGCAATGTGGTTTGCCATTTTGGAGTTCTTCTGTTGTACATAATCAAAGGTGGATGCAATGGGATTGGGGCCTGGATCTTCAATTCTGTCCTAAATGGAGCGATTTTGTTTCTTTTCTTGAATTTCCACGTTAAACTGTATTCTAGAGGAAGAAAGGTCTCTTGCGGAAATGGTGGCGACTGCCGGATCGCCGCCGTCGAGAAGGCTGAAAAGTTGTAGCTAATCAAAGACCGTGATATTTGATGTACGATATTTATCTTTTATTTAAGTATTGTATGTAGGCCAATTATTGTTAAGAAAAGCAATTCATATTTCATAATGTCATGTAAATTTAAGTGATGGGGGTAAAACCGTAATAGCATCCTTTTCAGCTTTTGATTCTTTGTGCACTTTGTACTAGCTACATTATGTTATATATATAGTACGATGAAATAAAGTTAAATATATCTAATATACATCATATCTGAAAAGCTTACATCTATATTATATTATTTAAAATTAATATGAAATTATTAACAATGTTTGCCACTTTACCATTCTTAATAAGTATAAAAATTAGATTTTATTGTATGAGCTAAAATTTGCAGCTTTGTAAAATAAAACTAAATATTACATCTGTATTTCAACACGTTTGGTGATAAGAATAAATTTATTAAGTCATTATTTACTGATAGTTATATTATTACCTTATGAAATGTCTAATATAAATATTTAAAGTAACTCAATAAATATATTAAGTTTATTCTATTAATTTCATACAAAAAACTCAGATATCAAAATTATTATTTTTTTCTTCTTAAAAATGTAACAAAATCACAGTTTGAGATACTTTCTTTTATCAAATAATTTAATCTTTCAAATATTATTCTGTCTTTTCAAGAAACCATTACAAAATTGTGAGTATTATTTATTTTGTTACCATATAATAGAATTTTCATTTCAAATTAGAAGCAGCTATAAATCATGAAAATTCATCTGAACCCAAAAACGGAGAATTTTTTTATTATAATTTAAAAAAAATGGAGCATTAAGAAGATTTAACAAGACTTAGTAAACCGTAATGTGTAACTTAGTAAATTTTAGGGCGTAACTTAGTAAAGCTTAGCGCACGAATTAGTAAATCTCGCGCGAATTAAAATTCTTAATTATACCAGATCGCGACAGAAGTGACAGTGCATGAAGAGAGTAAGAAGATTATGTGACTTCGTTCGTAACATTCCAAATTTTTGGAAATGATGGAATTAACGGTTAAACCATTGTATGTGATTTTACATAAAAAATGTAGATTTTGGATTTTTGACTTTTCTAAAATAACAGGTAAAAACGGAAATAAAGAAACAAGTATTAAGATGTTTTTGGTTGATTTAAGTTGAACGATAATAATTTTGTATTAAATTGAAATTTATTAAGCCATTTTTATTTTAATGTCACATTTTCATATTTATTCTTAATTTTATATGTTTATAATATTTATTAAATAAATAAGTATGACCTAAATTAATTATTTTTTGTTTAGTCGGTGTGATTATTTTAATTTTAAAATATCGATTAGTCCACTTTTGGAAAAAATCATTAACTAGTTCGGAACAAATTTCTTCTTAACATTAATGGCGTTCAACCTTGACTTCACAGTACGAATATTGGATTTGAAAACATTCTACAAGAAACTCTTCAGACGGCTTTATATTTTATTGTTAAAGTATTTAACGGTTGCGTTTTGAAAATCTGAATAATCTTGATTTCGATATTAAAAATACTTGTTATTGTGTTACTATCGTGTTTCATCAAGTGTGTAGTAAATATATCATAATTAGGAACTTGATGATTAGCAAATAAATGAGTTGAAGTAAACTGACTCAATAGACAAAAACAAATGTCTACTGGACCAGTAGATACATCATGTAGACCTCGATCGCTGTTGATTAAATTGATCATCTCCGGACTACCAGCAGATCTCGAAGCTCCAACCAGTAGACGTCGACCAATAGATCTTGAGCATTAGAAGTTGACAAGCGGACTTCGAGCAGTAGAGTCCGACCAACCAGTAGACCTTGAGCAGTAGATGACGACAAGCGGACTTCGCACCAGTAGAGTCCAGCGGACTTCGAAGTAGTAGAGGCCATCGTAACCCGAACCAGTAACCATCGTACTTCGAACTAGTAGAGGTCAACAACTCGACCAGTAGACTTGCAAGTAGACCTGCTCTAGTGGAACAAATCAGCATCCTTCCAAAATAGCTCAGAAGCAGAATATGACTGTTGCCAATGTTTGAAAGTACCCCGTTCCAGTGGCTCCTATGCTTCCCCCTGGGGACGCGGCCCTCTGGGCGCGTGTTCTTCTGGTCGTACATCTTCTACCTTTCCCGATTGCTCCACGCGCTGCTGACTTTCATCGGCTAATTTTATAAAATATTGTAATTTTTAAAAATTAAAAAAATTAAGTTTTTTTTACAAAACTATGGTAAAACGCGTTCTTGGTATGCGTTTTTAAAAACGCGTTCCAAGAATACGTTTTTAAAAACCCGTTCCTGGAATGCGTTTTTAAAAAAGCGTTCCTGGAACGGGTTTTTAAAATTAAAAACGCATTCCAGGAATGTGTTTTTAAAAAGCGTTATTTTTTATTTTTTAAAGTATGCAAGCTTTTAAATTTAGTTTCGATGTTAATTTTTTGTTTAAAAGATACATTGGGTCACAGTGATTATTTATGACCTAGAAGATAATTATATTCTATAGCCTAAAAAATCTTTTTGAGCGACTCTATATATATTTTATTTTTTTCAAAAACATTGATTTATCTACTAAAATATCTACCAAATTATACACAAAAGAATTATTAAAAAAACAAACTATACATCAATTTCACCAAATAACAATAATATTATCTAGGGGTGAGCATTCGGTTAATTCGTTTACCGACCGAACCAAATTAACCGAAATCGAAAAAACCAATTTTTTTTACAAAACCGAACCGACCGAATATTTTTAAAATGAAAACCGATAACCAATATTTTCAAAATAATAATAATAATAATAAAAACAGTTAAATCGGTTAAGTCGATTAATTTTAAAATCAAAACCGATAATCGATTTTATAAACAAAATAAATTGATTTGTTTTGAACAATAATAATGTGTAAAGTAATAAAATAAAAATAGAGAAATTTAACTTTGTAAAGTAATAAAATAAAATAAGAAAGGGTCAAGCAAGATTCAAACTTGTGCTGCTGGGTTAGGGGTGTAAAGTCCCCACCAGTAGAGCACATGACCACACTTGGCAAAGTTGTTACTAACAAATATATAATAACCGATTTAACTGATATAGGTTTTGATTTTAAAAATATCGGTTAACTGATTTAACTGAATTCCCCTAGATAATATTATTGTTATTTGGTTAAGTCGGTTAACCGATATTTTTAAAATCAAAACCTATATCGGTTAAATCGGTTATTATACATTTGTTAGTAACAATTGTAAGGACCCCCGTGCCCTTAACCCACTATTAGCGTATTAATCCATACCATTAATGCATACAATGATATTATCATGGGAAAAACCCATATGCAAGTATAACATCATATAATATCCCGAAAATTTCTTGCATTAGTACCACAAAATATCCAAATTCCCCAACCAAGATCACTTACATAGCATGCACCCCCCATAATACACTAACATGCTCTCAGTTCATTTCCCAACCAAGATCACTTACATAGCATGCACCCCCATAATACACTAACATGCTCTCAGTTCATTTAGTAATCCCGTGTTTAACTGCATGCAAACAATAAATGAAGAGAGAGAAGCCATTGCCCATTTATAATTTCCATAAACACGTAGAAAAGTAGTCACATGAGAGCACCCAATGAATAAACGTGTATCTAATGTATAAGAGGCTCTACCGAATGCCGTTATTGGTACTTCGATCCTGGAAGCACCTCCCATGCATAGTTCGATCTCAACTCTGGATGACTTACTTATTCAACCAGCTCTGGTATCTCAATCTTGAAAGTACCTCAAATCAATAGCCCGAGCTCAACTCCAAAGCTACTGCTGCACCTGTATCACCTGCCCCAACAGAGACAGCCCTCACACGGGGTGAGCATACCAATACTACCAATCACTATAATCATAATATTACAGTTCATAATTTACAAAATGTAAATGCCATGAATTTAAATGATACTCCCAGGATGGTATCATCCTCATCCGGATCCCCTGTATCGTCCATGTTCTCAAAATAACCAAACCATTAAATTCTCAAAAGCCAGTTGATCATCTCATTGATCAACTAAAACCATTCCTACTATACCAGTTCCATAATCAAATATGATTAAATCATCAAATAGAGTATCACAGATATCACATGTATCTAGCCAATGATTCCATATTTCTATTTCATAGCTCGCTCCACAATAGCGTCATTTTCACCCCACGCACACTCAACAATAGCGACGTTATAACCGATGGTCGCTCAACGGCGACAACATCCCAATCATTGCTCGCACAAAAGCGACACCATATTATTCCCAATGTATGTCCATTTATCACATTTACCATATACCATGCATTTCACTATCCATTTATTGTAAGTACCATATACCATGCATTTCAATATCAATTTATTATAATACCACATACCATGCATTTCCCTATCCATTTATTGCAAGTACCATATACCATGCATTTCAATATCCATTTATTGCAAATACCATATACCATGCATTTAGATATCCATTTATTGCAAATACCATATACCATGCATTTCAATAACCATTTATTGCAAATACCATATACCATGCATTTCACAGTTGCAACATTATAACAGGTTATGCTCGTACGTCATACGTACCTTATAATTTCGTGGTTCGAGTCCAACCTTGCCTGAGTCCCACGACCCGATGAATTATGTGCTAACACATAAATAACTCACAATTAAAACAAGCATGCAACCAAGTGCCCAAGCACGTTCATAACCTCCAAACTTATCGTCAATCCATGACGATTTACCATTTTAAAAGACCCCGGGCGAAGCATGCATAAAAAACTCAACACGAAATAATTCCCCAAAAACAGACACAGGCGATCGATCGCTCCATCCCAGGCGATCGATCGCTCCATCCCAGGCGATCGATCGCCTAGCAAAAATGGCATGGGCGATCGATCGCTCCATTCCAGGCGATCGGTCGCCTCTCAGTGTTTTTGGCTACTGCCTCATGGCGATCGATCGCTTCATTTGAGGCGGTCAATCGCCTCACTGTTCATCTTCCTCAAATTTTTTCCAACGTCACGGTGATCGATCGCCCCGCCCTAGGGATCGATCGCCTCTACCTGTAACAGCCAAAAATGGCGTTTTTCTTACAAAATCTTCCCCAACAACAAAGCTCACACCCCATACAACATAAATCCTTAACAAGGGGTTATAAATCAACCCCAAAATACAACAACCCAAAAATCTTTAAAAACCAATTTCAAACACCAAACTCAAATCCTTCCCAACAAGCACAATACCATAATCAAATCGAAGACAAATACGAGGGGATGGATAATACCTTATTATCTTCGAGAAATTTGGCTCCCAAGTCGAGCCTCCACCGATTTTTGCTGAAGGGAGAAAAGGGGGAAGAAGGGGGGTGGGGAATCGCTGGGGAGAGAGGGGAGAGAGAGAGGAGATTCCGTGCAATGACGGAATACAAAGTACGTGGTATATATAGTACCAAAACTCCAAAATACCAATCCCTCCACAAATACATCATGACTCATTAAAAATCATCTGTTTTCAATAATTACCCCCCAATCTCTATTTCCATTACCATCCCCAGTACAAAGTATTCCGGACCCCAGATTCCACCAAAAACCAAATTCCAAGGTTATCACCACGATGAGAATACAATCTCATCCATTGGATCCAACGACTCCAAAAACCGGATTTAAAATCTCCGGAAGTCCCAAAACCGTAATTAATTCATAATTGCCACAATTAAAATCCATTAAGGATTTATTATCGCACCGGGATTAACACCATTAATCCCCGGACATCACAATTATCCCCCACTAATAAAATTTCGTCCTCGAAATTTGCACGGCGTACTCCACGTATTGCCGAGAATACAAAATCCAAACGGATTCACATCGTCGAATCATGAACATAACATGAATGACACACCAACCACGAGGATACAGACCTCGCACCAGCACCCGGAATGGTGTAACCTCCCAAACCAACACAAATTCAAGAAAGACGCCAGCATTCCCCGATGCTAACCATCTCAAAAGCAGTCAGCCAACCATAACTGCAAACCAAACGAATCATTCGTGATTCCAAAATAGATATCGCCTCGATGATATCTCTACGATTTAGCTTACTAATCATGCATCGTTACCAAGGAAACCACCAGTACACTACAATGTACTTATACTAAATCCGGTTCCCGTTCTCCAATTCCACCTCCATCAAAGGAGCAGTTGCACCTCTTTGCAACACGGATCGGGCAACTCATCGCTACCGTTCAACACAAAACACATCTCTAAAGATGTCTACATCCATAAGTTCCAAGAATCATATCTTGGTCCAAATACCCCATCGAGACTCTACAAGGTCTCAAATTCCCGAAAGGACATGCAAGAACAATCAATCGCATTCCCGCCACACGTGTCGACCGCGACATCTAACAAATCCAAAACATGGCCATCCCTCGTTTACCCTAGGATTCAACAATCCTAACACAGGGATGTAATCAAATTACGCAGAAATGAAATACCATGGCCTAAGATACGACAATCCCTCCTCAAGGGAAGTCAACCAACCCGCACGATCATTCATCAGAATACATCGTGCCATCGAGATTACTAATCTCAAAGTGCCACAATCTCTCACCGAAGATTCATTCATCCAAGCATACTAACCCGATGCTCGACGAGGACTAAATAAAAGCTGGCATTCGTACTGTGATGTCCGGGGATTAATGGTGTTAATCCCGGTGTGGTAATAATCCTCGATGGATTTTTTAATTGTGGCAATTAAGAATTAATTGCGGTTTTGGGTCTCCCGAGGTTGTTAAATCGGGCATTTGGGATCGTTGGATCCAAAGGTTGAGATTGTATTCTCATTTTGGGGCATTTTTGCTATATATACCAGTTGGACTCGGGATTCCGTCATTCGGAATCCATCCTCTCCTATCCTCTCCCTCACGCCACTCTCTCACCCCCAAACCCTTCCCTTTCCCTTTGATGAGCAAAATCGATGGAGGCTCATCCTAGGAGCCGGATTTCTCGAAGATAAGTTGGTAAGTTTCTTCTCCTCACCTTTAGCTTCGATTTGATTATGGTTTTGTGCTAAATGGTTGAGTTTTTGGGTTGGATTGGTATTTGGGGGTTTTGGGGTTAAAAATCTAAAATGTTGATTTTAGTATTTTTATGGAGTTTAAATGGAATATTGGGGGTGTTGAGGAAGTTAGGGGTGTTAGTTTTGAGTTTGGGTGTGAAAAACACCATGGAAGCTCGTTTTTTTCGGAAACCCGCAGGTCGCAATCGATCGCGGCTAGGCGCCGATCGATCGCGACATGCTACTGATTTTGGGAAGACGATGTACAGTAGCGGCGATCGATCGCGAAAAGTGGGTGATCGATCGCGAGGGTCTCGGCGATCGATCGCGAGATGTGGCGATCGATCGCGGCTTGTTTATTTTCGGGCAGTAGGGTATGGCAATCGATCGCGGCTTAGCGCCGATCGATCGCGGCCCTGTTCCCTTTGTCTTTTTCAAAATTTTGGAAAATGTCGGGATTTTGGAACCGAGGTTTAAAGGGGCCGTTTCTGGGGCAATGTCTACATTCCAATGGGAATGCTTTGCCTTTAAAAATGGATTGGTTGGAGCCAAAGTTTTTTTGAAACAGAATTCTCGGTTGGTTTTTGGCTATCTTTTAAACTTGAAAAATGATATATTTTGGGTATTATGCATGCTTAGCCGGGGGGCTTTTATTTTGATAATCGTCATGGATAGACGATAGGTTTGGAAGTTTTGAACGTGCTTAGGCACGTGGTTGCATGCTTATATTTGATTGTGAGTTATTTATGTGTTAGCACATAATTCATCGGGTCGTGGGACTCAGGCAAGGTGGGACTCGAACTACGGAATTACAAGGTACGTATAACGTACGAGCATAACCTGTTATAATATTACAACTGTGAATTGCATAGTATATGGTTATTGCAATGAATGGATGTTGAGATGCATGGAATATGGTGTTTGTAATAAATGGACAGTGAAATGTATAGTGTTTGGTAATTATGATAAATGGAAATACGTTGGAAATTATATGGTGCCGCTATGAGCGAGCAACGATTGAGATGTTATCACCGTTGAGCGACCATCGGTTATAACGCCGCTATTGTTGAGCGTGCGTGGGATTTAAAATGCCGCTATTGTGGAGCGAGCAATGAATAGGAACATGAATTCGTTGGTTAGATATGTGTGATATCTACGGTCGTTTATATAATGATTTTACCATATTGATTATGGAACTAGCATAATCTATGTGGCGATTAACTGGCTTTGGGAATTTGATGAGTTTGGTTATTTTGAGAACAGGGACGATACAGAGGATCCCAGATGAGGATGATACCATCCAGGGAGTATCATTTAAATTAATGACATTTACATTCTGTAAATTATAAATTGTATTATTATGATTATTTGGATTGGTGGTACTGGTATGCTCACCCCGTGTGGGGGCTGTCTCTGTTGGGGCAGGTGATACAGGTATAGCAACAACTTTGAAGTTGAGCTCGGGCTGTTGATTGGAGGTACTTCCAGGATCGAGGTACCAGAGCTGGTTGAATAAGTACATGGATCCAGAGTTGAGATCGAGTTGTGCTTGGGAGGTGCTTCCAGGGTTGAAGTACCAGTGGCAATACCTGGTAGAGTGTTTTATACATTAGATACACGCTCATTCATTGGGTGCTCTCATGTGAGTACGTCTTTACGTGTATATGGAATGTATAAATGAGCATGACTTTCTCTCTTCATTTATGGTTGCATGCAATTAAATACGGAATTGCTAAATGAATTGAGATCATGTTAGTGTATTATAAGGGTGCATGCTATGTAAGTGATCTAGGTTGGGGAATTTGAATATTATGTGGATCAAATGCAAGAGAATTTTCAGGGACAGTATAAGATGCTATACTTGCTTATGGTTTTCCCCCTTGATAATATGATTGTATGCACTAATGACATGTATTAATACACTAATAAAGGGTTAAGGGCACGGGGGTCCTTACATTAGTGGTATCAGAGCAGTGGTTAGCTCTTTGGGACTGTTGAAGGCCTGGAACATGCTGATAGGGATGAGTAACACATATTTATGCATGATAGTAGCTAGTGTTGTGTGACACAACTATTTTGCTTATGTGCATTTGTGATATGTGATCATAGTGAAACAATTATATGTCACGACATCTATGGAATCATAATATAATCTGTTGATTATGATTGTGAGTTGTGACATAGGGACAACCAAAGTGAGCATTTTGAAATGCATTGGTATACAGGAAGTACTTCGTACTCATAGTTTATGCATTTACTCATTATAATCATATTGTGGTGAATATGGATTATCGTATGCTCATGGTATGGGATTGTTCCTGTAGGGGCACTATGACGCGAAAGGCTAAGTCCAGGGTTGAAAGACACGAAACGGTAACCTGCGTTTTATATATACATCATGGATTATGTATTGTGGTTACATGTGTACAATAGAGTGATGATTTTAATGCTCTGCCGCCAAATGTTGAAGCGAGGGGTGGGAGTGCCGCGTGTCGCATTTGAGCGATGTGCATTAAAATACACTCATGATGATGTATGTTGGGATATAGAATATGCTTTGTGTTGCAGGTATAGATGGAATACTTGGTGAATATCCCATGAGTCATTGTTATGGATGAGTGATGATTTAAATGCTTGCCGCTATTTGTTTGTTTTGTGCCGCTAAAATGTGAAGCAAGGGGTGGGAGCGCCGCATGTCACATTGAAGTGTGGTTATCATATGAGGCGAGGAAAGAATATTTGTCGCTAAAATGTGAAGCGAGGGGTGGGAGCGCCGCATGTCCATTGAAGCGAGGTTATTCTATGCCGCCTATATGTGAAGCGAGGGGTGGGAGTGCCGCATGTCGCATTTGAGCGAGGTGCATTAAAATACACTACCGTAACAATGACTAGGGATCAGCTATTTTATTGGCGATGGTTCATGCCGCCGGGTATTCATAGCGATGGTTCATTCAGCTATTTTATTGGCGATGGTTCATGCCGCCGGGTAATCATAGCAATGGTTCATTCCGCTATTTTATTGGCGATGGTTCATGCCGCCGGGTATTCATAGCGATGGTTCATTCCCCTATTCTATTGGCGATGGTTCATGCCGTCGGGTATTCTATGGCGATGGTACATTCCGCTACATCTATGGGCGATGATTCATACCGCCAGATATCTATAGCGATGTCTTATGCCGCTGACTTTATTTGCGAGGGATCATGCCGCTGATTCTATAGCAATGGATGCTGCTTGTGTACCGCGGGTGGACGATGGATACAGGTATTCCGCTATCTTGATAACGATGAGGTATGGCATATTACTTTTGTTATCATTATTGTGAATATTATGTGTTGTTTTTATACCGTCATGTGTTTGACGACGGGATTATGAGTGTCGTGTATCGACCGGTACCGTCATATGTTTGACGATGTTATTTGGGATGTCTATGTGGACGCGTGGCGTCGTCTTGGTGAACAATACATTCATGTTTATGAATTTGGTTGTATGGTTTGAGTGCCGATGGTGAGCACATGGTAGAGTCTGGGTCACTGGTTGACGAGACCTTTTTGCCAAGCAGGTTTGCTCGATGGAGCATTGGATGCATTGTACCGGTGAGTGTACCACATCATGTTGTAGAGGTAAATATTTATCGAGCAGTGATACCCTTGGGTATGCTCGCTGGGATGGCTAAGGCCAAGCGATTGGTGGTAAGAGTAGTCATTGAGGAAACCACTCGTTTGTTGTTGTGATGTAGTGTAGGCATGATCACACCCACCCCGAGGGTGTGGTATGTTGGGTGTTGACCCACAACTCTAATGGGTTGTACGGTATGATATACCGGGATGAGACGCGTATCACGTTGGTAGGTTGGTATGCCTATGGGGCCAGCGGATCGCTAGCCAGGTATGGTTGCAATGTTTAGTGTGCTTGTGATAGCCATTATATTGCTCGTTGGGTTTGAGCTGGGTGAATCGTGTAGTGATACGATGAGGGGTATGGTATACATTTGTAGCCTCCTTGTGGTATGATGTTTGAGGCAGGGAGTACCTCACGGAGACGTTTATACGTCAAATGTTTTGAGAGACTTGTTTTGGGGCAGCTCAATTTGGTTGGAAATACCAACGTGAGTGTCAACGAGTCGTGATTAGCTCTGATTGAGCATCTTTGCATATAGAATGCAACGGGGATCACAATTGGAATTGTGAGATATAGCTAGTGGGGTGACACTACTATATTGATTTTATCTCTTGGAGAGATTTGGATTATACTGTCATGGAGACAACCGGTATTGGTTGAGGGTTGATTGAGAATCAACCGGGGTAAGCCCTACTAGTGTTGGACTAGGTGATGGCTTCATACTTTCGGTGAGACGTTCGAGGAGACGTCTCCGGAGTAATGCTCGAGATCGTGTAGTACGATGGTATTAGTACAGGGCATTACTAGGCTGAGTATACATGGCGTATACGGGTTTTTGATTTGGTAATAGTGGCTTCGATGCACTATTCTGAACCAGTTGTATATTTTTGGTTCCGAGATATATTTTGGTATAAATATATCCAGTTTTCCGAACGGTGGTTCGAGGTTGGAGGATCATTGATTCATGACATTTTCCTTGAGAGGAAGGCGGTATTATTATACCTACCGGTTGAATCTTTTGGGGAGATTCGTTGTTTTGGTTCGTATGGTGTTGATATTGAAATCACACCCTTTGGTTTTGGTTTGTCAACCATCATTCTCCGTGGGGTGAGAATAATTGAGGTTTGACAATTGGTTTTGAGATTTGGGTATGATTGAAGATACCCGAGTCTATTGCATGGAGTATGCATGTTGTGTTGGTGTATGGACATGTATGCCGTGTGTGTATACGAATGCCAACTTTATTTTGTTCCTTGTTGAACGTCGAGTTTGCATGCTTGGTTTGGTGAATCTCCGGTGTGAGATTGTGGAACCTTGAGATCGGTAATCTCGATGGCACAATGCATTCTGATGAATGATCGTGAGGGTTGTTTGACTTCCCATGAGGAGGGGTCGTCGTGTTTTGGAACCAGGGTAGTTCTTGTTGGATAATTCGATAGCCTTCCTGTTTTAGGATTGTTGAATTCCAGGATAAACGAGGGATGGCCAAGATTCGAATTTGTTTAGTGTCGTGGTTGACACGTGTGGCAGGAATGCAATTGTTTGTCTTGCATGACCTCTGTGGAACTTGAGACTTTGTGGAGTCTTGATGGTGTGTCAGGACCAAGATATAATTTCTTGGAACACGCCGGTATAAACATCCTCGGAGACGTGCTTTGTGTGGATCGGTGACCGTGGGTTGCCCGATCCGTGTTGCAAGTGTTGTAACTACTCCTTTGGAGGAGATGGGGGTGGAAGCAGGAACCGGGTTTACTCTGAGTATACTGTGGTATGCTAGTAGTCCTCTTCATAACGATGAGTGTTAAGCGCCGTGGGCAAGTGATGGAGATATCATGAGAAGATATCTATGTCAGGACCAAGGAAGATTTGATTGATTTGCAGTCGTGGTGGACTGACTTCTGGGACGATTCACATCGAGGTATGTTGTTATCTTTCGGGTTGTATTGGTTCTGGCGTTTACTCTATTTTAGAGCTTGGTGCGAGATTGGTGTTCTCGCAGTTGATAATTCGATTCTATGTGGTCCAGAATCGGGGTTGTGACCTTGTTTTGTTTGTGTAGTCCTGGTGTTACGTAGAGTACACAGGTGCAAGTTTCGAGGATGAAATTTTATTAGTGGGGGATAATTGTGATGTCCGGGGAATAATGATGTTAATCCCGGTGTGGTAATAGTCCTCGATGGATTTTTTAATTGTGGCAATTAAGAATTAATTGCCGTTTTGGGTCTCCCGAGGTTGTTAAATCGGGCATTTGGGATCATTGGATCCAAAGGTTGAGATTGTATTCTCATTTTGGTGGAAAACCTATGAGTTGGGTTTTTAGTGGGACTTGGAGTCCGGGGTGCCTTATGTTGGGGCCAGTATGAGGATTTGATGTTGGAGAGAGAGTTTTTGAAAAACAGACGATTTTTAATGAATCATGATGTATTTGTGGAGGCATTGGTATTTTGGGGCATTTTTGCTATATATACCAGTTGGACTCGGGATTCCGTCATTCGGAATCCATCCTCTCCTCTCCTCTCCCTCACGCCACTCTCTCACCCCAAACCCTTCCCTTTCCCTTTGATGAGCAAAATCGATGGAGGCTCATCCTAGGAGCCGGATTTCTCGAAGATAAGTTGGTAAGTTTCTTCTCCTCACCTTTAGCTTCGATTTGATTATGGTTTTGTGCTAAATGGTTGAGTTTTTGGGTTGGATTGGTATTTGGGTGGTTTTGGGTTAAAAATCTAAAATGTTGATTTTAGTGTTTTTATGGAGTTTAAATGGAATATTGGGGGTGTTGAGGAAGTTATGGGTGTTAGTTTGAGATTGGGTGTGAAAAACACCATGGAAGCTAGTTTTTTTCGGAAACCCGCAGGTCGCGATCGATCGCGGCTAGGCGCCGATCGATCGCGACATGCTACTGATTTTGGGAAGACGATGTACAGCAGCGGCGATCGATCGCGAAAAGTGGGTGATTGATCCCGAGGGTCTCGGCGATCGATCGCGAGATTGTTTATTTTCGGGCAGTAGGGTATGGCGATCGATCGCGGCTTTGCGCCGATCGATCGCGGCCCTGTTCCCTTTGTCTTTTTCAAAATTTTGGAAAATGTCGGGATTTTGGAACCGAGGTTTAAATGGGTCGTTTCTGGGGCAATGTCTACATTCCAATGGGAATGCTTTGCCTTTAAAAATGGATTGGTTGGAGCCAAAGTTTTTTTGAAACGGAATTCTCGGTTGGTTTTTGGCTATCTTTTAAACTTGAAAATTGATATATTTTGGGTATTATGCATGCTTAGCCAGGGGGCTTTTATTTTGGTAATCGTCATGGATAGACGATAGGTTTGGAAGTTTTGAACGTGCTTAGACACGTGGTTGCATGGTTATATTTGATTGTGAGTTATTTATGTGTTAGCACATAATTCATCGGGTCGTGGGACTCAGGCAAGGTGGTTCTCGAACTACGGAATTACAAGGTATGTATAACGTACGAGCATAACCTGTTATAATATTACAACTGTGAATTGCATAGTATATGGTTATTGCAATGAATGGATGTTGAGATGCATGGAATATGGTGTTTGTAATAAATGGACAGTGAAATGTATAGTGTTTGGTAATTATTATAAATGGAAATACGTTGGGAATTATATGGTGCCACTATGAGCGAGCAACGATTGAGATGTTATCGCCGTTGAGCGACCATCGGTTATAACGCCGCTATTGTTGAGCGTGCGTGGGATTTAAAATGCCGCTATTGTGGAGCGAGCAATGAATAGGAACATGAATTCGTTGGTTAGATATGTGTGATATCTATGGTCGTTTATATAATGATTTTACCATATTGATTATGGAACTGGCATAATCTATGTGGCGATTAACTGGCTTTGGGAATTTGATGAGTTTGGTTATTTTGAGAACAGGGACGATACAGAGGATCTCAGATGAGGATGATACCATCCAGGGAGTATCATTTAAATTAATGACATTTACATTCTGTAAATTATAAATTGTATTATTATGATTATTTGGATTGGTGGTACTGGTATGCTCACCCCGTGTGGGGGCTGTCTCTGTTGGGGCAGGTGATACAGGTATAGCAACAACTTTGAAGTTGAGCTCGGGCTGTTGATTGGAGGTACTTCCAGGATCGAGGTACCATATCTGGTTGAATAAGTACATGGATCCAGTGTTGAGATCGAGTTGTGCTTGGGAGGTGCTTCCAAGGTTGAAGTACCAGTGGCAGTACCTGGTAGAGTGTTTTATACATTAGATACACGCTCATTCATTGGGTGCTCTCATTTGAGTACGTCTTTACTTGTTTATGGAATGTATAAATGAGCATGGCTTTCTCTCTTCATTTATGGTTGCATGCAATTAAATACGGAATTGCTAAATGAATTGAGAGCATGTTAGTGTATTATAAGGATGCATGCTATGTAAGTGATCTAGGTTGGAGAATTTGAATATTATGTGGATCAAATGCAAGAGAATTTCCAGGGACAGTATAAGATGCTATACTTGCTTATGGTTTTTTCCCCTTGATAATATGATTGTATGCACTAATGGCATGTATTAATACACTAATAAAGGGTTAAGGGCACGAGGTTCTTACACGTACACACACACTGGTACACATGCCTAAGTACCAATACAACCTGTACTCAATGCGATCGACTCGGGTATCACCAATCATACCCAAAGCCCCAATAACAACTGTCAATCCCCAGTTATTCTCACATCGCGGAGAATGATGATTGATGAACAATGATCAAAGGTGTGATTCCAACATCAACACCGCACCAGTCGACTCATCGAGTCTACAAAGATTCCCAAAAGGTAGGTATATCAATGACGCCTTCCTCTCAAGGAAAATGTCATATAACATGACCTTCCAACCTCAAACCACCGTTCGGAAACTGGATATATTTATACCAAAATATATCCCGGAACCAACAAAATACATAACTGGTTCAGAATAGTGCCTCACTGCCACTATTACCAAATCGAAATCCATATATACAACGTATACACATCTAACGATGCTCTGTACTAATGCCATAGTACACCACACCTTGAGCATCTCCCCAGAGACGCCTCCTCGATTGTCTCGCCGGTAATATAAAGCCATCACCTAGTCCAACACTAGTAGTGCTTACCCTGGTTGATTCACAATCAACCCTCAACCAAAATTAGCTGTCTTCATGATAGTACAATCCAAATATCTCCAAGAGATAAAATCAATATAGTAGTGTAACCCCATTAACTATATCTCACAATCCAATTGTGTCCCTATTGCATTCCATATACAAGGATTCTCAACCAGAACCAACAATGACTTGTCGACACTCACGTTGGTACTCCCAACAAAACTGAGTTGTTCCAGTACAAGTTCCTCAAAATAATTGACGTAAAAACGTCTCCGCGAGGTATCTCCTGCCTCAATCATCATGCCACATAGTGACTACAAGAGTTGTAAGACCCCAACTCTTAAAGACAACATTTAAGCATTTATGACATCATTTGTGCATGTGAAAATTCATTCCTTAAAAATTCTCACTACATGCTTCACATATACCCTATGACTTTTATAAAAAATTGGGCAGAGTCTCCCCATAAACTTGACTCTCCAAAAAAACAGACATATATCATCACCATGACAATAATAAAATCCCAAACAACACCTCCTCATATAATTAAACTCCAACCTTCACCCAAAATAAATTCATCTGCTCAAATCATAAATCATAATCTCCTCAAATAAAGTGCATCTATGACACCCGAATGAAAGGAGAAATATTAAGACATATATACAGATCATATACAGGCATTATGATGCTCACAAATGAGCAATGAATAAACGAGTATAAATCTACTCGCATACAATCACATCACCCTTTACCAATACTGATATCATGCTCCAGGTAGTATTCCACTTCAATGGCTCGAACTCACCTCAGAACTGATGTCATACCTGTTTCACAGAAACAGCCACCAGACAGGGTGAGCACGCTCCAACTCAACAGTCATACTTTTATCAATATACAAAATTAAATGCAATTGAATAAGATTATTAAAATCTATAAAATGTACTCCCTGAAAATTTTGGCCAATGAAGGATTTCTTATACTGTTCCCGTCTCAATATGTCACAAATCCACAATCGTCAAGATCAATAACATAATTTAAACGATGATACTCAATATCAAAATAAATTGTTTCCTTAATGATACATTACTTAATTCACAATCGTAACCAACACAATTTAAAGGCACTCATGCCCATTTACTATGATCATTCTCAATGCTTCCTCATATCCAATCATGCCCTCGGCATCAAGACTCAACTCACACAACCGGATTATGTACACTTACATAACCGCAGTGCCACAAGTAATAAACAACATTCACATACTCGAATTTCGCATAGTTGCACATTAAAGTTCATCACATAATTGCATTATTTTAGCATTTCTACATGGCATACCTGCTCGTACGTCACTACGTACCTTATAGTCGACAACATGATGGGCTATCCCGACATCTTGAGAATCATGAAATCTAGATCGAAATTATCACTTAATATTAGTTCATTTACAATCCAATCGATATCATTCATATCGATTCAATATCTTAATTCAACAACTCAATATTATCATCATTAACTCATGAAAGTGATATAAATCACCAATTCATGCTATGTCACATAATCAAGCATATTCATAAGTATACAATTTAATACTTGCTTATAACACACATTGACATGTATCTAACTCTCATATGGACATAATGACACAGGCTCGAAGTCATTAGCATCTCAAATCATAGCTCAACACTCACCAAAACACTACAATATTCTAAGTCATAAAAGTAGACTTTCCTACTACACAACTTATAGGGCTTTTGAGCCAACACTTGAATATCACTTAAGTATATTAACAAACACCATACAGGCATGATTTTCAAGCCCAAACAACCCCAAAATTCAGCAGTTAAGTCACTTAAATTTCGGCCATGTATACCCCAAAATTCAACAAGAATTCGGCCCAAATACCAGGTTAATTCAATTCTCTACAGCAGTCTATTTTAACTCATTTCAGCAGCATAGATAGACTCATTCAGCAGGAAGGTTAAACCAAAATAACAAGATTGAATCAATTGCAGCAGATTTTCAAGCAATAGCAGCTTATTTACGAACTCAAAGCAGCTGAGATTTTGATCCAAAGTATCCTAATTCATTACAGCACCCCTCTTGGACAGACAATTTCGAAACTTCAACTTCCCCAAACACAACAACAATTTCGATTCATTCACCAATGGAAAGCAAGATGCACACACAACTCTCTAACTTAATATTTAATCAAGCCAATACATGAGTCAAACGATATAATAATCGATTACACAACAATCAAGACTCAAAACCTCAAGCCATAAAGAAATCGATCCCTAATTTTTCCCAAACAGAAAAAAAGGTTCGAACCAAAATCTTCAAAATTCCAAGCAAAACAAAGACCAAGGAACAAGGAAAGATTACACACACGAACCTGTATGAATTCGTTAAAAAATGTTAGTACACGCTGCGCTGATGATCGATTGAAGAGGAAAAAAATAAGGGAAGGGGAGAAAAGAGAGTGAGGCGTGAGCTGAGAGGCGTGAGATGTGAGGGAGATGAGGAGGAATTTATGCTTTTATGTATTATCCCAACCCTAGGTTAAATCTTAACCATTCAATTCCATCTCTCCCAAAATATTCAACTTGCATCTCAAATTTAGTAATTTATTATTTCCAAGAGTCCCTTTTTAATTCATTTGCACTACAAGTTCAAACCGAAATTATTTATTCCAACCGGTCCAAAATGACATTCCCAAAAATTTAAGACTCTCCTTGAATTTAATTAGCATTATAAATTCGATCACGGAATTATTTATCCCAACTCCGCTCCGAAATCCGATACCCAAGAATTAAATCTTGACATATCATATAAACACCATAATTACATCTAATGAATGATTATTAATTATTATGGACATCACAAGAGTCCACTATTAGCCTCATCGTATCATCATACGATTCACCAAACTCGGTTCCAGCGAGCAGTGTAATGGCTACAACAAGCACACTATATCACTGCAACAATACCTGGCTAGCAATTCGCTGCCCCCTATAGGCTTGTACCAAACCTGCCAACATGCCATACGTTCCATCCCGGTATGCCATACCGTACAAACCAATAGAGTAATGGGTCATCACCCAATATTTCTCTAAAACATCAAGGCATAATGGACATCCCGATGTCCTTGCTCAACCCCGATGCAATCTTAACCATTAGGATTTATCTCCTCACCCTCAGGGTGGGTGTGACCATGTTTACCACCAATCACAACGACCAACGAGTAGTTTCCTCATTGACTACTCTTACCACCAATCACTTGGCCTTAGCCATTCCAGCGAGTATACCCAAAGGTATCACTACTCGACAAATATTTACCTCTATTGCATGATGCGGTACACTCACCGGTACAATGCATCCAATAATCCATCGAGCAAACCTGCTCGGCATAACAGTCTCGTCAACCGGTGACGTATACACCACCTTGTGCTCACCATCGACACTCAAATCATATGATTAAATACATACACCCAGACGTATTATTCATCAAAATGACGCTTGGCGTCTACATAGAATATCCACTATGTCATCGTCATCCCGTGACGGTATATGCCAACATATGACATCCAAAATAACATCGTCAACTCGTGACGGTACATGTATATCAGCTGTTGGGGTTCAACAATTGCCTCTGCTTTGTGATCGGTCGAACACGTGGCACTTGTGCCAGTGTATGGTTGAAAAGATTGATGTTGCGCCATTACCCTTAACTATAGTTATTGGTAAAGCGGTAAGCGCTCGATCCTACAATTGGTATCAGAGCCAAGGTCGCGTGTTCGATTCCCATGAGTTGCAGAGAGTGCAATTATTGGGGGAGGGATTGTTGGGGTTCAACAATTGCCTCTGCTTTGTGATCGGTCGAACACGTGGCACTTGTGCCAGTGTATGGTTGAAAAGATTGATGTTGCGCCATTACCCTTAACTATAGTTATTGGTAAAGCGGTAAGCGCTCGATCCTACATCAGCGCATGACATCGACAATAATGCTAATAAAACAGTAATGTACCATACCTCATCGCTAACAAGATAGCGGCATACCCGTATCCATCGACTACCTGTGGTACGCAAGTGGCACCCATCGCTCGTAGGTGGCGTAATCCAGTGCTACGTACATAGCGGTATAACCCATCGCTATAGAATCAGCGGCAAGATCCCTCGCCATAGAGTCAGCGACATAAAACATTACTATAAATATCCGGTGGTATGAACCATCGCCTTAGATGTAGCGGAATGACCCATCGCTATATAATACATGGCGGCACAAACCATCACCAATAGATGTAGCGGAATGACCCGTCGCTATATAATACCCGGCGGCATGAACCATCGCCAAAAGATGTAGCGGAATGTACCATCGCTATGAATACCTGGCGGCATAAACCATCGCCAATAGAATAGCGGAATGAACCATCGCTATGAATACCCGGTGGCATAAACCATCGCCAATAGAATAGCGGAATGAACCATCGCTATGAATACCCAGCGGCATAAACTATCGCCAATAGAATAGGGGAATGAACCATCGTTATGAATACCCGACGGCATAAACCATCGCCAATAGAATAGCGGAATGAACCATCGCTATGAATACCCGGCGACATAAACCATCGCCAATAGAATAGCGGAATGAACCATCGCTATGAATACCCGGCGGCATAAACCATCGCTAATAGAATAGCGGAATGAACCATCGCTATGAATACCCGGTGGCATAAACCATCGCCAATAGAATAGCGGAATGAACCATCGCTATGAATACCCGGCGGCATAAACCATCGCCAATAGAATAGCGTCATGATATCCCTCGCTATACACCAGCAAATATCCCTCTTCGCTACTTCGCTTCGACATACCAGCGGCATAATATCCCTCGCTTAAGCGGCAAATATCCTCCATCGCTATCATATGACAGCGAAAAGCTCATCGCTACGCCATATTAGCGGTATAATATCCCTCGCTTAAGTGGCAAATATTCTTCATCGCGATGGTATGGCAGCGGCGCCACTACTCCTCGTTTTATCATGACAGCGAAAATACCCCTCGCTTCAATATATTAGCGGCATAATATCCCTCACAATAGTAATATGACAGCGGAATTATCCTTCGCTTCGACATATTTGCGGCAAATATTCTTCATCACTATAATATGACAGCGGCAAGTATTCACATCGCTACGCCATGTATGCAACCGCAATGCATAATCCATATCCTAATAAACATTGCCATGAGTGTATTTCAATGCACCTCGCTTCAAATGTGACATGCGGAATTTACCATCCCTTCAACATTTAGCGGCAAAGCATTAAAATCATCGCTCTAATATATATGCAACCGTAATGCATAATCCATGTCTCATATGACCCTGCAACCACCATGGTTAGCAATAACATATTCCAAATATGAACACATATCATAAACGCACATAAGCAATATAGTCGTGCCACACAACACTAACTACCATCATGCATAAGTATGTGCTTCCCATTTTTATCAACATATTCCTAGGCCCTCAACAGCCCCAAAGAGCAAACTACTTGTGGGGTCCTCGTTACTTAATCCATTATGTATTTCATTACGCATACATACGTGAGTCTGAATTAAGTAATAACATACACTGATTAAGAGTATTTTACTAGTTAAGTTGTTACAGATGTACCAAACCACTAGTACAAAAACCAACTAACTTTTCTATATATACATGACATAGAAAATGAACAACCTAAGCCAGTACAACTCCTATGCAGTGGTTCACCTCGCAGCGGAATAAGACTCACGATTCCCACGTCTATGCAATCCTACAGAAACATTCACAAAACGTGAGTATAGATAAACAACTATCTCAGTGCGATATCAAAACACAATATCAATAACAATGATAAAGCACAATAAATCATCTAATGTGAATGTTCTGTCTCATGCATCCACAAATGCACCATGTCATGACATGTCTCAACACATACCCTATTATCACGGGACTAAAATGATATGCCTATTCAGCTCAATATGTCAGTGGAACCACCTCACATCTTCATATTAGCAGCACATATCATAGTACCGTCCTCAAATGATAATAGCCATAGCATATACCCAAAAACCGGCGTATATCGCTATATAGCATAACCGAGCATATACCCAAACCAGGCGTATATCTCTCTGTCACATAACCGAGCATATATCCAAACCAGGCATATACCTCTATGTCACATAACCGAGCATATATCCAAACCAGGCATATATCTCAAATACATAACCGAGCATATACCCAAACCAGGCGTATATCTCACATACATATGATATCCATGAATGTACAGGCATATGATACTATCAATCATATGATAACAACATAACACAATTCATATGATATCAATCTCATAACATCATCACACAATATCTATACTCCGTACGTCAACACGTACCTGTACTGCGACACAAACGAGATAAATTAGGCGTCACTGGCTAAGTGCCTCGTTGTCCTGTCCCCTGAGATGATGCTACAACAATGCCAACAATATATCATGTTATCATAGGCATTAAAATCAAATTCTACAAAAATATAACATTTTTCAACATTTTGGCACTGGCGATCGATCGCTACTTCTCACCGATCGATCGCTATACTGTTCTGCCCCCTCGCGATCGATCGCTATATCTCGCGATCGATCGCCAAAGTGTTTTGTTTGCTCGCGATCGATCGCCACATTTTCACCGATCGATCGCTACATGTATAAACCGCCTTAAAATTTACTCTGCCTCGGCGATCGATCGCCACAAAGCTCGCGATCGATCGCCGATGTCCAGAAAGTTTAGAACATGGCGATTTTCAAGCTTATCTCCATGGTTCTTCTCCTATACCTCATCTTGAACCATTTCAACATGTTTCTTGTAATCCCTAGGAACATATTAACATGTTTCTAACATCATAGATTCCAATTCAAAGCATAGAAACATGATATGATTCTTCACATGAACACTTGATAGTTTACTTCACATATGCAACACCAATGTCATAATTCAAATGTAAAACTATGAATTCCTTACCAAGATGTGAAGAAATCACTTCACCTAACTTCCTAGCTCAAATCACAAGTGAAAAACCAAGCTTCAACTACTAAAATCTCTAAGGGTTTGGAGAGGAGCTTTGTAGAGATTTTGAGGTGAAAGTGGTGTAGTATGTGATTCCACTTCCCTAATCCACTTGATATAGATCCTTAGTTCCCTAATTCACTTGCTATCATGTCATTTAGAGGTAATTACATGTTAAGTAACATGTACATGAAATGAACTCCAAATTCAAATGCAATTCCAATTGCAAATAAATTCACATGCATAATCAAATGCCTACTAGTTCATAACTTGATATGTTATTAAATCATTATACACCATGTTTCATTCCTTGCCCTTGCCATATATCATTTCATACATGTATTATTTCATTCTTGGTTCCACCCGAACCCCCAATATCATACCGCTAATTGATATAATTACACCATAATCATATCATACGTGTATACAACAAATCGAGGCATTACAATTCTCCCCCACTCGTTGAATTTCGTCCTTGAAATTGCATATACAGACAGAATACATGCATATGAGATATACAACTCAACAATCCTACGATATGAAAATAGGAAACATGATCATGTATGCAACAGTATAATAAAACTGTAAAATCATACCAGTAAACAAATCCGGATACCGTTGCATCATGTGCTGCTCCGTCTCCCACGTTGCCTCTTCGACACCCCTTTTGTCCCACTGTACTTTCACCATAGGAATCACTTTATTACGTAACCTGCGTTCAGCTCGATCCAAAATCATAACCGGTCGTTCCTCATACGACACATCTGTATCCAACTGTACATCAGGTAACTGTAATACATGACTCGGATCTGGTTCATATTTCCTCAACAGTGAAACATGAAAAACATCATGAATACTACTCAATGCCGGCGGTAGTGCCAAGCGATATGCTAACGTACCAATACGTTGCAATACCTCATACGGACCAACATACCGTGGAGACAATTTTCCACGCTTACCAAACCGTACTACACCTTTAAAAGGTGAGATTTTTAAGAACACACAGTCACCAACTTGAAATTCAAGTGGTCTACGTCGCTTATTGGCATAAGCAGCCTGTCTATCCTGAGCAGCTTTAAGTTTCAATCTAATTACTTTCACTTTCTCCTTCATTTCATGAATCATATCCGGTCCATGTAAAGTAGACTGATCTACATCATCCCAATACAATGGCGATCTACATCGTCGCCCATACAAAGCCTCAAATGGTGCCATCTGTATACTAGACTGATAACTGTTGTTATATGAAAATTCTACTAATGGCAACGACTCTTGCCAAGAGGTATCAAACTCTAATACACAGGCACGCAACATATCCTCAAGCGTCTGTATCGTACGCTCTGTTTGTCCATCTGTCTGAGGATGATAAGCTGTACTCAACCGCACTTCAGTTCCAATGCTGTCTGTAACCCTTCCCAGAAATGAGAAGTAAATCTCGGATCCCTATCCGATACAATGGAAACTGGAATACCATGTAATCTCACTACATGTTGAATGTACAACTGTGCCATTCTCAGATATGTAAACGTCATACAATATGGCACAAAATGGGATACTTTGGTGAGTCGATCAACAATCACCCAAATAGCATCGCAACCAGAAGACGTCCGTGGCAAATGAGTCACAAAATCCATCGTGATATGTTCCCATTTCCACTGAGGAATTTCCAAACTATGTAATTCACCTCCTGGTCTCTGTCTTTCCGCTTTCACTTGTTGACAGATCAAACATCGTTTCACAAAGCTCAATACATCCTGTTTCATACGTTTCCACCAAAATTGTGTACGTAAATCATGATACATTTTCTTCCCTATAGGATGTATACTGTATCTACTACAATGAGCACGTTGTAGTAGTTCTTGGCGTAGTCCCAATGAAGCAGGTACTACCCAACAATTTCTGTACTTCAAAGTTCCATCACTTGTAAGTACAAATTGAGATGTTTGTCCTTGACTTATCCTTTCCTTCCATTGTTGTACTTCATCATCAGTTTGTTGTGCCGTTCTGATTTTCTCAAAAACGTCGGGTTCAACCAACAATGTTGTTACCCGTACTGGCACTATTTCCACATCAAAACTATAACCCAAAGTACAACAAGAAGTCATCAATGCGGATAAATGAATCATCTCATCAGCCGTATGATGTACCTTTCGACTCAAGGCATCTGCTGTAAGATTAGCCTTTCCTGGATGATATTCAATCTCACAATCATAATCTTTCAACAGATCCATCCATCTTCTTTGTCTCATATTCAACTCCGCTTGAGTGAATAGAAATTTTAGACTCTTATGATCCGTGTATATGGTAAATGACGTACCATATAAATAATGTCGCCATATCTTCAATGCAAAGACAATGGCAGCCAATTCTAGATCATGTACTGGATATCGCATTTCATGTGGCTTCAACTGTCGTGATGCATAAGCCACTACATGTTTGTCCTGCATCAACACACAACCCAAACCAAGTAAAGATGCATCAGTATATAATGCAAACCTGTCATGCTCCGATGGAATGATCAAGACTGGAGCTGTAGTCAATCGTTGTTTCAATTCCTGAAAACTACGCTCACAAGCCTCTGACCATTGAAATGATACTCCCTTCTGTGTCAAATGTGTCAATGGTTTGGCAATCGTTGAAAATCCTTCAACAAACCGTCTATAATATCCCGCCAAACCTAAGAAACTACGAATCTCTGGCACAGAAGTAGGTGCTGACCAATTCAACACTGCTTCCACTTTCTTTGGATCAACTGATATACCTTCCTCTGATATTACATGTCCCAAAAAGCCGACACTAGTCAACCAAAACTCACACTTACTGAGTTTGGCATATAACTGATGTGTCCTCAACAATTGCAATACCATATGCAAATGTTGAACATATTCGGCATCACTCCGTGAATAGATCAGTATATCATCGATAAAGACAATGACAAATCGATCAAGGTATTCCTGGAAAACCCGATTCATTAAACTCATAAAGACAGCAGGAGCATTTGTCACTCCAAATGGCATCACCAGAAACTCATAATGTCCATAACGAGTTCTGAATGCTGTCTTCTGTACATCACCCTCTCTCACACGTATTTGATGATATCCTGACCTCAAATCAATCTTAGAATAAATCCTTGATCCCTGCAACTGATCAAACAAATCATCAATACGAGGAAGAGGATATTTATTCTTTATCGTGACCTTGTTCAATTGTCGATAGTCAATACACAATCTCATTGTCCCATCATTCTTCTTAACAAGTAAAACCGGAGCACCCCAAGGCGATACACTAGGACGTATGTACCCCTTGTCCAATAAATCTTGCAATTGAGTTTTCAATTCTTTCAATTCAGTTGGTGGCATCCGATAAGGAGCCCGTGAAATTGCAGAAGTACCCGGTATCAAATCAATACCAAATTCCACTTCTCGACTCGGCGGGAATCCAGGTATCTCATCTGGAAACACATCCGCATATTCAGCAACCACTGGTATCTCTTCCACTTCCCTTTCTCTTTTCTGTTCAGTTATATCCAGGGCATAAATCAAATAACCCGCATGTCCACGTTCTAACAAACGCGACATTCGAATTACTGATATCAAAGGAATCCTTGCCCTCGATCCTTGGCCATAGAAGAACCATTGATTTCCAGTATCAAACTGAAATCTCACTATCTTCTGACTACAATCCACAACAGATTGATATTTACTCAACACATCAATTCCGAGGATGCAATCAAAATCTGACATATCTAATACAATCAAATCAGCCTGTAGCCCATACTCAGTCTCAAACTGAATAGCACAATCAGACACACTCTGACAAGTCATCACAGTAGTTCCCATGGGTGTCGAAACATAAAGAGGCATCAACAGTGGAGATGAGCATATATGATACCGATCAATAAATGTTTGTGCAATAAAAGAATGTGATGCACCAGTATCAATCAACAGTAAAGCAGGATAAGTAAACAAAGTACACTTACCCGCTATCACATCATCAGGAGCTGCCTCTGCTTCCTCCCTGTTCAGTGCATACACCTGAGCCTGAGGTGTTCCTGTCCTCTGTCCTCCACCAGACTGTGGTACACCCTGTGGTATCTGTTGTACTGTAGTCTCTGAATGGGTCCTCTCCTCTGTTGTCCACCCACTTGAGTACAATCACGGATCACATGTCCTGGCCTCCCACAACGGAAACAAACTACTGGATTCAATTGAGGACAATCTCGTTTCAAATGTGGTCCACCACATTTAAAACATTGCACACCACTGCCACTACTACTGCCTTGGAACTGTCCCTTAGATTTCCGATCACCCCCTTTTTGTGATCCAAAACGTTTCCCACTAAACCTAGATGAAGATGCACCACCTCGTGATGATTTAAATGGTTCTCCTCTAGGTCTCATACTGTCCGATGTAGGTGGTTGGGCTTGTCCAACATCTTTATACACTCCTACAGCAATCTCAGCCATCTCGGCTCTAGTCAACGCTTCTTCATATGATGTAGGGTTATTGGACATTACCCTATCAAATAATTCAGGCCTCAATCCTTTCACAAACTGTCTGATCTTTGCCTTTGTGTTGACAGCAATATGTGGCACATACCGGAGCAAAGAAGAATAATGCACAGAATAGTCAGATACTGTCATTGCTCCCTGTCTCATATTTGTAAATTCATCCTCTTTCCTCTGCCTTGCAGCAACAGAGAAATAATGCTCCAGGAACTTCGTTCTAAACACATCCCAGTTAACTGTCTGTCCTTGAGCTCTCAGCTCAAGCACTGTGGATTTCCACCACATCATAGCTTTCTTAGCTAACTGGAATTCAGCTAAGCGTAACCAAGCTGTCTTGGCACACGGTGCTAACACAAATATCTGTTCCACGCGTTCTAGCCACTCCTCTGCCAGTTCCCCTGATTCAGTCCCCTCAAACCTGGGTGGCTGATAACTCAGAAACTGCGTCAATGTCAATTCTCCAGGCAACAGTACATGTTCCACTGGCCCTTGCTCAATCGGTGGTGGTGGCACAGGCACCATCCTCACACTAGCATTGCCACTCAGGCATCCCCAACATCCTCATGATACCCTCTGTCTGTCATAACTGTATAACAAGGGTTAACAAGAACATTCACAAGTATATAACATGTTAGAATAATATCATATTCCAAAAACTAACATGCTATTACCATTCTCAAAGTGTTTAGGTAACTCCCTAATACACCTCCTCCACCCATGGTCACCCCGTTCTCGAACCACTGCTCTGATACCACTAATGTGGGGTCCTCGTTACTTAATCCATTATGTATTTCATTACGCATACATATGTGAGTCTGAATTAAGTAATAACATACACTGATTAAGAGTATTTTACTAGTTAAGTTGTTACAGATGTACCAAACCACTAGTACAAAAACCAACTAACTTTTCTATATATACATGACATAGAAAATGAACAACCTAAGCCAGTACAACTCCTATGCAGTGGTTCACCTCGCAGCGGAATAAGACTCACGATTCCCACGTCTATGCAATCCTACAGAAACATTCACAAAACGTGAGTATAGATAAACAACTATCTCAGTGCGATATCAAAACACAATATCAATAACAATGATAAAGCACAATAAATCATCTAATGTGAATGTTCTGTCTCATGCATCCACAAATGCACCATGTCATGACATGTCTCAACACATACCCTATTATCACGGGACTAAAATGATATGCCTATTCAGCTCAATATGTCAGTGGAACCACCTCACATCTTCATATTAGCAGCACATATCATAGTACCGTCCTCAAATGATAATAGCCATAGCATATACCCAAAAACCGGCGTATATCGCTATATAGCATAACCGAGCATATACCCAAACCAGGCGTATATCTCTCTGTCACATAACCGAGCATATATCCAAACCAGGCATATATCTCTATGTCACATAACCGAGCATATATCCAAACCAGGCATATATCTCAAATACATAACCGAGCATATACCCAAACCAGGCGTATATCTCACATACATATGATATCCATGAATGTACAGGCATATGATACTACCAATCATATGATAACAACATAACACAATTCATATGATATCAATCTCATAACATCATCACACAATATCTATACTCCGTACGTCAACACGTACCTGTACTGCGACACAAACGAGATAAATTAGGCATCACTGGCTAAGTGCCTCGTTGTCCTGTCCCCTGAGATGATGCTACAACAATGCCAACAATATATCATGTTATCATAGGCATTAAAATCAAATTCTACAAAAATATAACATTTTTCAACATTTTGGCACTGGCGATCGATCGCTACTTCTCACCGATCGATCGCTATACTGTTCTGCCCCCTCGCGATCGATCACTATCTCTCGCGATCGATCGCCAAAGTGTTCTGTTTGCTCGCGATCGATCGCCACATTTTCACCGATCGATCGCTACATGTATAAACCGCCTTAAAATTTACTCTGCCTCGGCGATCGATCGCCACAAAGCTCGCGATCGATCGCCGATGTCCAGAAAGTTTAGAACATGGCGATTTTCAAGCTTATCTCCATGGTTCTTCTCCTATACCTCATCTTGAACCATTTCAACATGTTTCTTGTAATCCCTAGGAACATATTAACATGTTTCTAACATCATAGATTCCAATTCAAAGCATAGAAGCATGATATGATTCTTCACATGAACACTTGATAGTTTACTTCACATATGCAACACCAATGTCATAATTCAAATGTAAAACTATGAATTCCTTACCAAGATGTGAAGAAATCACTTCCCCTAACTTCCTAGCTCAAATCACAAGTGAAAAACCAAGCTTCAACTACTAAAATCTCTAAGGGTTTGGAGAGGAGCTTTGTAGAGATTTTGAGGTGAAAGTGGTGTAGTATGTGATTCCACTTCCCTAATCCACTTGATATAGATCCTTAGTTCCCTAATTCACTTGCTATCATGTCATTTAGAGGTAATTACATGTTAAGTAACATGTACATGAAATGAACTCCAAATTCAAATGCAATTCTAATTGCAAATAAATTCACATGCATAATCAAATGCCTACTAGTTCATAACTTGATATGTTATTAAATCATTATACACCATGTTTCATTCCTTGCCCTTGCCATATATCATTTCATACATGTATTATTTCATTCTTGGTTCCACCCGAACCCCCAATATCATACCGTTAATTGATATAATTACACCATAATCATATCATACGTGTATACAACAAATTGAGGCATTACACTACTGCTCTGATACCACTAATGTAAGGACCCCCGTGCCCTTAACCCACTATTAGCGTATTAATCCATACAATTAGTGCATACAATGATATTATCATGGGGGAAAAACCATATGCAAGTATAACATCATATACTATCCAGAAAATTTCTTGCATTAGTACCACAAAATATCCAAATTCCCCAACCAAGATCACTTACATAGCATGCACCCCCATAATACACTAACATGCTCTCAGTTCATTTAGCAATCCCGTGTTTAATTGCATGCAAACAATAAATGAAGAGAGAGAAGCCATTGCCCATTTATACATAGTAACGAGTGCTCGCGCTCCGCTTATCTTCCCTTTGCCCGCTATTCACTTGCTCTGGTATTTGAGACTTCGTCTCCCCTTGACGCTTCCGCTGCTGCGCTTTTCCTTCAACTGCATACCTACTTAGAGGTTTAAGTCCTATAAAGTATAAAATTCAAGCTTATACAGGGCCTATACAGGAAGAGTTCAATGATCGGATTCTTTTGTCGGCACAGCTTCTTTGATAGGATAAAGCTTTGGAGGAACAAGATTGAGGTTAGGAAGATGGGGTCAAAGTGAATGAGGCTCGTAGAGAAAGCGCTTTATATACAAAAATTCAATTATGACCTGGACGAAAGAAGGTTAGCGACCTTACCTCATCTTTGGATTATATCGTCGAGCCAGGGCTCGCAGATCGAGATCTTCCAATCCTTGATCTAGTACAAAATTTAGGGGTTGATGAGATGGACTCGTAATGTACAACCGATACTGGAGAATGAAGTTCGTAACGGAATCAAAGCAAAAGTGGTACAACTTGATTCGATGACCCCCTAACCGTTTCAAGATTTCATATACACGTAGAAACGTACTCACATGAGAGCACCCAATGAATAAACGTGTATATAATGTATAAGATACTCTACCGAATGCCGTTATTGGTACTTCGATCCTGGAAGCACCTCCCATGCATAGTTTGATCTCAACTATGGATCTACGTACTCATTCAACCGGCTCTGGTACCTCAATCCTGGAAGTACCTCAAATCAATAGTGATCGCTTTAATTTTAAACAGTTATTTCTCAGTGTAGCGATTCTATACCGCAAGTGCACGGTGTCAAGTTTTAGTATAATGATAATATAAGTACGGATTGTCGATCCCACGAGGACTAGTAAATAATTACCAAACTCCACTAGTTTAACTATATTTAGTCTACGATAAATGGTTATAACTAATTAACTAAAATAACTACTTAACTCGATAATAAAATCCAAACAAACAATAGAGAAAGAGAATAAAATCAATAGAGACTATTATCAAGACTTTCGGTTCACCTATGCAATCCCTCGCAATTCCCCTATTAGTTAAGAATTAATTCAAACAATCTAAGGTGACGAGTTTTCCTAATTCACTTGTTATACCTTGGTCCGGCTATAACAAATCTAATACTAACGTAACAATAAGCCACTCTCGTACCCTTATTGAACAATTAATATTGTAAATCGATCTATGAAAACTACTAGCCTTCGATTACTAGATATCTATAGCTATCACACGTGTATTTGACTTCATCTCTCGATCTCAGTCTGAAATCCATGGCATAAATCACTATATCGAATTCCAATTTTATCTCTCGATCTCAATTGTAATTTAATATCATTCAAGGATGGCCAAACCCTTAAAAGCATGAAGAACAATGATCTATGCACTTAGATAAATAAGAATCAATCAAAACATTAAAATTAAATCATGGGTTCATAACATAGGATCCCCTAAGTCTTGATAACAAACTTAGCCTAGCAACATATTCAATATCAAATGCAATATCATGTATTTCAACATCAAAAGCATAAGAAAATAAAATAGAATCAAACTAAGTTTAGAAATACGTATAAACTAGCAATGTTGAATCGCGTCGTCGACCGTAGCTCCGTCTCTCAATGTTGTGCTCTGTTTTGTACGTGATCTTCACACCAATTCCCTGCTGTGTTCTCGTTCGTGGAGGTTATCCACTGAAGCACGTACGTGAATCTGTCTCTTCCTTTGCCGTGCTTCTTCTTCCTCTGCACATGAGTTCTTTGCTTCCTATCTGCTGTGAATACGTCTCCTATCCCTCACTCTGAACTCACGTAACTCTCCCTTCTTCTCTCTTTCTCTTCCAACTCCTCTCTGTATTTTTCTTCCTGGTTCAATCTCTTCCTCCTGATCTCTCCTCCCTGTTCTGGAGCACGTTCGCTTCTTCCCTGATATCGTTTGCTGTTCACTTCTCCTCGGACTCCCCTTCTCGTCTATCTGTTTATTTCCTTTCCCTTCGTCCGTGCGTCACTCTCTTCTGTGAAGTCGTTGCTCTTCTCTGTATCTCTCTTTTCACGTTCCTTATCTGTAATTGCTCTCGTGTATTGCTCTCGTCCCTTTCTCTTTTCTATTCTCCAATATCTCCAGAATCCAATCTGCTCTTATCTTTCAATCTCCTTCCAGAATTTTCCTCTCGCCTACTCTCATAAAGATGTTCTTTATCAGTCTCCGTAAATCTCCTCTCACTCCCCACGTAAATCTCTTCTTTTTCTACGTTTTATCAGCTTCCTCCGTGAATGAAAGTCTTTTCCCTTCAATCTCTTCACGTCTATCTTATATCATATATTATAATATAATATCATATATTATAATATAATATTTCATCCATGTTCCATAATATCCGGTTGTGCTCGGTTTGGTCCTTTTTCATTAATTAAAGCTCATTTTCTCGACATTTATGCATTTGGACCTGGATTCCTGAAATATACAAATATATACCAAAACACGTAATATTTCCCGGGTATCACTATAAAAACGTCCCTAATCATGTATCAAATTAAGTGTAAAAATCATACTTATCAACTCCCCCAAACTTAAACTTGATCGTCTCGAGCAAGAAATAAGATCACAAAGTAGAGTTCAATATTGAAGATTCAAATAAACAAATTCGCAGTCAATCAAGTAACTCAGACATCTCACTTACAGACAAATAACAGTTAATCAGAAAGTTCAACACGCTGTGTTTTCTCCTAGATCAAGCAGCATATCTCTGAGTCAGAACATGCGTGTGTGCTATTGTCACTTTCAAGTTTCATGCAATTTCCATAGATCAAATCATGCTAGGTAATGAAAGTTAAGATTATCATTGAGCACCCTATAGTCCTATTCTCAAACAGCTTCTCCACTAATGTAGTCACTCTCTAGACTTGGATCAATAGGTCTTTTTAAGCTTGTAGCGTTAGGCTGTGACGGCCCGCCCAGACGGGTCGCCCGCCGTGTTCAATTTCTTGAACACAAGGCTACACTTAATTCAAAAACTTAATATCACTTTGAACTTATGTCTAGCGGAAACGTTTTTATTCTTATCGAACATTTGACTTAGTAATTTTTTACCCGTGACTTTTAACTTAGAAAAATTTGGGCAGAGTCTCCTCTTAAAAATTGTGCCCTGTGATCTACCAGATCACTACCACCACAATATCAAAATCATAAAAACAAAAACTAAACCAAAATAAACTTCAAATATCAAAATCCAACTAAAACATAAATAAATGTTTCATATCCTCAAAATAAAACTTAAACATGCCAACATACTCAAAACTTCATAATAAATCTAAATATCCTCCGCATCGTCTAAGTCTTCAACTCCATCTGTAATATGTCACATTACAGGTAAATGTAAGTTGCAGCATTTTTATAGTAAGCATAATAAAAATATCATCATTTTTCATAATGTGACGAAAAATAATACAATTTCATATCAAAATAACTTTCACACATATATGGTTTAATCCGAACAGTCAACGAAGCTAAATTTCACAAAACGGAATCATAACGGAAATAACTGCACAGATAACCAACTAAACGTAACGGAAACGAATAACAATATCATATAATGTCTTAACATTATAGAATTAACCAATAGACATAGCCATGCTGTAATGAAACAAATGCATACTCAAATACGGATGTGACACAATGATATCATTCCAGACTATACCCGCTGGAAGGGTATCGACAGATATTATACCCCCTCTGTCTTCGGGCAAAACGAAATGCGTTTTTTTATTCTCGTCGCCAACGAGCCGAAAGTATGCGCGTTTTTATCCTCGTCGCAATGCGAGCCACAACGAAACGAAAATATCCACAGTTCACAAACTTCAATCGTATTCACCGAATCAAGACAAACATGGCCTTTCAAAATAGTTTTTTAGACACAATAAAATATTATTCAAAATTCTATTTTCAACAAAATACATTTCTTATCAAAAATCATATTTCAAAATAATATTTCATGCTTACTATTCAAAACATTTCAAAATAAACAACAAAATATACTCAAAATAATTTGCGTAAAATTGCAACTTCCTTTACGTACCTCATCAAAGCTTCCTATCAACGATAAATCTACAAACCTCCAAAATCTCCAAGATAATCAAAGATTTCCTATTATCCATTTCAACAATATTAAAATCATATTCAATTAACTTAGTTCTAATACAATCTAACCAAATCCTAACTCTTATATTATTCAACACCATTTTCGACTATCATACAAAATTCCAGAATATTTTTCGAACCAGAATTCCATTTCCAGACAAATTTCAGTAAATATTCAAACTAAATTCCAGAACATTTTCGACCCTAATTCCAGAAATTTTCGAATTAATCTTCAAATAAAATAGCATCAAAACTTTCGAATTAAAATTCCAGTATCATCTTAAAAAAAACAGTACTATTTTCGAACTCAAATCTTACAAAAATGGTGTTCTAGGTCCAACTTATCCAACTTCCCTAACCTTACCATTATGAAAATCGAAACAGCAAATAAAATTGAAAACAGAAAATAATTTCGAAACTTAAAATAAAATCGAATTTCATACCAATTGTTGTCCAAATCCGAATTCCTCTTGATTGCTTGCTACTACTTGGATTTGGAAGTGATTTCCGAAGCTAAAATCGGAACCCACAAAAAGCTGGAATTTTTTTTCTGAGTTTGGGAAATAAAACAAACGGAAATGGTTTTAGAGTTTTGCTATGGTTTCTTGTTAGTAGAAATTGAGTAGAGGTATTGGCTCCTTTATAGGTTACAATCGTGGCATGTGGAGGGTTGATTGGGGAAGACGAAAGCGAAGGGAAACGGAATAAGCTGAAACAGAAACGACGAGAAGAAAACGAAACTGATTCTGAAATGAAATGAATAGTAGTGAAGAAACTGAAATGATAATTTGACTAAAATTTTCGGTTTCTTTTTTTTTATTATTATTAAATATTATTATTATTATTAATTATTAATTTTATTATTAATACTATTTTACTTGCAATAGCTGCATTTCATGATTATGAAATCTGACAGATGGATGTCAAAACAGCTTTCCTTAATGGAAATCTGCTCGAGGATGTGTACATGACACAGCCCGAGGGTTTTGTCGATCCAAAGGATGCTGGAAAGATATGCAAGCTACAACGATCCATTTATGGATTGAAGCAAGCTTCTCGGAGTTGGAATCTTCGTTTTGATGATGCAATCAAAGAGTTTGGTTTTATCAAAAACGAAGATGAGCCTTGTGTCTACAAGAAGGTCAGTGGGAGCGTAATCATTTTCCTAGTGTTATATGTAGATGACATACTTCTCATTGGGAATGATATCCCTGCCTTACAATCTGTAAAGATTTGGCTAGGGAATTGCTTTTCGATGAAAGACTTGGGAGAAGCCACCTATGTATTAGGAATCAAGATCTATAGAGATAGATCAAGAAGACTTCTCGGCCTAAGTCAAAGTACATACATAGACAAAGTGCTTAAAAGGTTTAGCATGCAAGAATCAAAGAAAGGATTCGTGCCTATGACGCATGGCATTTATCTCTCGAAGGAACAGTGTCCTTCAACACCAGATGAGAGACAACGCATGAGTAAGATTCCATATGCGTCAGCTATTGGATCTATCATGTATGCCATGATATGTACTCGTCCCGATGTATCGTATGCTTTGAGCATGACGAGCAGATATCAAGTTGATCCAGGTGAAGGTCACTGGATTGCTGTCAAGAACATCCTGAAGTACTTGAGAAGGACTAAGGATACATTCTTGATTTATGGAGGTGAGGAAGAGCTCAATGTAATGGGTTACACTGTTGCAAGCTTCCAAACCGACAAAGATGATTTCCGATCGCAATCTGGATATGTGTATTGCCTAAATGGAGGTGCTGTGAGCTGGAAGAGTTCAAAGCAAGAAACAGTAGCCGATTCTACAACGGAAGCTGAGTATATTGCTGCCTCGGATGCAGCAAAGGAAGCTGTTTGGATTAGGAAGTTCATTTCTGAACTTGGAGTGGTGCCTAGCATTAAAGATCCGATAGAACTCTATTGTGACAACAATGGAGCGATCGTATTAGCTAAGGAACCTAGATCTCACCAAAGATCCAAGCACATACTTCGGCGTTTTCATTTCATTCGAGAAATCGTTGAAAGGGGAGATGTTAAAATATGCAAAGTACCAACAGATGAT
This sequence comes from Haberlea rhodopensis, assembly GCA_907163345.1. Lineage (NCBI taxonomy): Eukaryota > Viridiplantae > Streptophyta > Magnoliopsida > Lamiales > Gesneriaceae > Haberlea > Haberlea rhodopensis. The sequence goes on along the minus strand of CAJQUN010000022.1, from coordinate 3,381,927 downwards.
AATGTATCTGACCCATTGACGAAGCCACTGTCACAGCAGAAGCATGATCGTCATACTAGATCTCTGGGCATTAGGTATATGTCTGAGTGGTCTTAGTGCAAGTGGGAGATTTGTTGGGATATGCCCTAAGACATATCATTAGATGATTGTTTATGACAAACAATGTAATATGATTTTATGAATGGGAATTCATTATTATATATTATTCTTTTAACTGTGCAATACGAATTAATATATATGTTAATGTCCTTAGAATAATAATGTATTATTCTTAAAGATGTCCCTAGTCTAGTATTATCATGAATAGGGATAATGATAATACGTAGAGACTAGTATGTGTTGATTGATGAATTGTTCATTGATATGAGATATCAAATCAACACATGGGTACATGTTAGATAACAATGTACTGGACAGACCCACCATGAGAATGCAACATGGATAGTTATATGATTGTCATATGCAATTCTCATAGTGATAATAATGTATGTAATCCTTACGACTTGTGATCATCAGAGATCCCAACATAAGGAGTTATGTATCTTCATATTGTCAAACGTTACCCGTAACAGGGTATACTATAAAGGCGACTATTGGATACACTACGAATTATGTAGAGGGATGTTGACTGATCGAGATAGGATTTGTCCCTCCTATATAACAGGAGATGTGTTTGGCCCTTGATCAAGTGAGAACTAAAATGCATGGCCATGCTCGAATGAGTCGATATGAGATATCGAGCTTATTCGTTTATTCTAGGTCTACTTGGGGATCAAGAAATAAAGATTGAATATACGAGTATGACTATTCCATGACTCGTGTTCAATCTAAACACATGGACAAAGGGATTAAGTTACAAGGTTAATATTATCACAAGTTCTAAAGGTTATGTCGAGTCATTGACATTCTTGTAATTTGGGTAGCATTGATGTGTTGCTAGATACCGCTCAATGCTTGCGACATAAAATGAGATTTTATGTCACTGCCAACATTACAAGATCCTATCGGGTCGCACAAAAGATTAAATCGAGAAGGGAAATTAAATTCATTGGATGAATTAATTAAATTAAGAAGAGTCTTAATTAAAATATTATAAGGATTTAATTAAATCATGGGTTTGGGCCCATGAGGCTTTAAGAAAGCCTTAAACTTTAATTAAATCTTATAATATAAATACAAGGTTATGATTAATTGTTAAAGACAATTCATATTATTCCAACCTACACACAAAGCAAGTTCGGCCGCCTCCTCTCCAATCTCTCTCGGCTTCTTCATAGCCGAAGTGAGTTGTGTTGAGTTTGTGCCATCTTTTCGATTTAGAATCGAGTGTGTTTCTTGTTCCGGTTTAAGAACTTGTCTAGCAACTTGTTCTTAAACTATCCCTTCACCCGATTTGATCGTGTGGATACCGTTGAGGCAAAAACTTGATAAGTTTTGCTAGTGACTCGAAGAAGGCGTTGGACGTGGTGCTGCTCCGTGGAATCTGCTCAAACACGCAACAAGGGTGAGACCTTCGTAAAACCTTTATCCGATATGAATCCCTATGTATAGATCCGCGGTTTAGTAATCCGAAATTTTATTCCGCTGCGTTGTATGCTTTAAGGATTACTTACATTATGTTGGTGCAAATTCACGATCCTCAACTTATTTTTTGTTCTATCTGTTGGTCTGTTGGTATGTTACTTTTATCTGGGGGGTTTTTATCTGGGGAGGGAGAGTAAGTGGTGAGTGTTTTGTTAAAACTCAGCAAGTGGGGCCCAATCGATGTGACAATATAATACTTTTTTCATAATTTTCCAAAACACATTTCATAATTAGATTAAAACTGATAAGAATACATCATAACATAATTTAATATAATTGCACCCATCAAGTCATATAATATAATATTGCCCACATTGGACCTTGTAATATAATTGCTCCCATCGAGTCATATAATATAATATTGTCCTCATTGGACCTTATAATATAATATTGTCCACATTGGACCTTATAATAATATTATTGTCCCCATTGGACCTTATAATATAATATTGTCCACATTGGACCTTATTATATAACATGCATAATTTTAACATAATTCATATCATCAATTGTGTTTTCAAAACATACATATGATTTTCAAAATTGAAACGAATATACTTAACAAAGCCCACTTACCGTGATGATTAGGAACGTGTTTGATCGAACTTAGAGCTCGAAAGCACAATGAATCCCACCCCTCATAGGCCTTGAAATTCTTGAAATTGTGTGTGTTGTTGTGTGAAGCTTTCGAAACTAAGTTTGGAATTTTCAAAAGTTAATTGCTGGAATTTCTTTGGAATAAAGGCTTGGAATTTTCAGAGATTTAACGGTTTAATTTTTCAGAAATTTAATGGCTGAATTTCTTGAATTTAAAGAGGCTGAATTTTTGGAAAACAAAGCTCAACACTCTTAATTAAATAGGCTGAAGGTGACATGCAGATTTGGTGGTGGAGCTTTTCGAAAAGCTACAGGTTGAATTTATTTCATAATTTGAAAGTGTATAAAATCATTATTTATAAAGATTTTGCTAACTACAAGCTTATCTATTAACTGTTTTGAAATTAAAAGATTATATATAAAATAGTTTGTAATTTAGATCATCATCTATAAAGTATTTTGGTATCTACAAGATTGAGATAATGTGACTCATTGTTATCTTTAACACAATTCAATATTATCCTTTAATTTATAATATTATCTTGATATCAAGTAGTTGTTTTTTTGACTAAATTCCAGGTAGCTGAGCAGACCAAAACATCGTGTAGTTGAGTTGACCAAAACTCTAGTTATTTGACTTGGTTGGAAAAATCGGGTTCTCACATATCACATATTTTGTTGCTTAAATTTTCTACTTTGATCCCTTGTCATCTCCAATGCATTTCTTGATCCTTATTCGCCTTTTTAGCTCAATTTCTTCGATTCCACCTACATTTACACAATTATACGATTAGGTAGCATATGTATTAAATTATCCATCAAAACATACAAAATCATAGATAATTAAGCGTAATAGATGTGTCTATTTCTAGTCACATCACTCTGAGTTTGATTTTCTCCTCCGTTACGCCACTTGACTTCATAGTGGTGCATACCACGTGAAATTCCATCAGATGCTTGTGAGTCTCAACTGCAAGACCTTGAAAAGACGGCAATAAATGAATTAATCCATGTTTAAGTTCAAAATTTACATTATTAGCAAGCGTAGGGAAAGTGAAGCAGTGAGGTTGTTGATCCAAGTTAGGATTCGCCAACTGTCTTAAGCTTTGATTCGCAGCCATTGTGTTCCTCTCTTCTTCTTCCTCAAGTATCCTTGCTTCTCTTCTTCTCAGATGTAGTGTCCTCTTGATCTCAAGATCGTATTGAAAATTATCTTCGTGGTCAGAGGGTTCACCTGTACATCAAAGTAGCAGTGCGTGATAGTAGAAAAATTAACACAAAAATAAACAATGCCTTCCCCGGCAACAACACCAAAATTTGGTGTGTGCTTATCGTGTACACCCAAATTAACCATTCTCAAGTTAATAGCAATAAATGTGTAGTAGCGTGAGTAGGGATCGATCCACAGGGAATGGTGTATTTTTTGTGTTAATTGTGCAAACAAATTGTAAAGGGAATTTTGGAATTAATTTACTACTATTAATAAAAATCTGTTAATTAAACTAATTAGCAAAAGTAAACTAAGTGTATTAACTTTATGTGAAAAGTGATTCTTGGTATCCAGTCAACTCTACCTTGGATTTATGCATTCAATCATCGATTATCACAAAAGATGTAATATTTACTTGAATATTCATCATTAGAGATTCAACTCTTATCTTACCTTATTCCTAGTTAAAATAGCTCAAGCGTTCTAAGTTAACCCGTATCGTTATATCGATCAAAACAAAAGCAGTTGAGATAAATATTAACAATAGCTTTCAAATCTAGTAAGAATGATGAAACTTAGACAACATAATCGAAGCGTCTATGTTTAATCTAGTCAAACATTTTTCCTAAGAATTTAACCACACCATTCGGATCTTACTTGCAATAGCTTCATTTCATGATTATGAAATCTGGTAGATGGATGTCAAAACAGCTTTCCTTAATGGAAATTTACTTGAGGATGTGTACATGACACAACCCGAGGGTTTTGTCCATCCAAAGGATGCTGGAAAGATATGCAAGCTACACCGATCCATTTATGGATTGAAGCAAGCTTCTTGGAGTTGGAATCTTTGTTTTGATGATGCAATCAAAGAGTTTGGTTTCATCAAGAACGTGGATGAACCTTGTGTCTACAAGAAGATCAGTGCGAGCATAATTATATTCCTAGTGTTGTATGTAGATGTAATGCCTCGATTTGTTTTATACACATATGATATGATTATGGTGTAATTATATCAAATGGCGGTATGATAATGGGGGTTCGGGTGGAACCAAGAATGAATTAATAAAATGATTTTTGGCAAGGAATGAAACATGGTGCAAAATGATTTGAATATGCATGTGAATTTAATTTGAATTGGAGTTGCATTTGAATTTGGATTTCATCTTCATGTACATGTTACTTACCATGTCATTAACTCCAAATAACATGATAGCAATTGAGTGAGGGAACTAATGATCTTATATCAAGTGATTTAGGGAGGAGAATCACATAGTTTCTCATCTTTCACCTACTAAAATCCTACACAAGCTCATCTCCATCTCTTTCAAGTTCTTGTTGGTTTGAGCTTGGGATTCACTTGTGAATTGAGCTAGGAAGTTGTGTGAAGTGAAATTGTAATATCTTGGTAAGGAATTCATGGTTTTACACTTGAATTATGTAATTGATGTTGATGTATGTGAAGTGGAATATCAAATGTTCCTGTGAAGAATCATAACATGTTTATATGCCAAGAATTTGATTCTAGGATGATAGAAACATGTTTATATGAACTTAGGGATTGCATAAATCATGGTTGCATGTGAAATTGTGGGTAGGAGAAGAAGTACCATGAAGATAAGCTCAAAATCGCCATTGTCTCGCTTTTTCTGATCGGGCCGATCGATCGAAAAATGGTCTCGATCGATCGCCGCGAGCAGTACAATTTTAAGGCGGTTTGAGCATGAGGCGATCGATCGGTGATTTTGAGGCGATCGATCGGTACATGTGGCGATCGATCGGTGCTTTTGTTCGATCGATCGGTGAAGAGTGAACAGTTCGGCGATCGATCGAGAATCTGGGGCGATCGATCGGTGATGGCAGATTGTTGAAAAATGTTAAATTTTTGTAGCATTTATTTTTGAAGCCTCTTATAACATGGTATATTGTTCATGTGTTTGTAGCATCATCACAGGGGACGGGGCAAAGAGGCAATTAGCCATCAACGCCTGATTTATCGCTTTTGTTGTCGTATACCAGGTACGTGTTGACGTACGGAGTGTAGATATTGTGTGATGATGTTATGAGATTGATATCATATGAATTGTGTTATGGTAGTATCATATGATTTGTAGTATCATATGCATGTACATTCATGGATATCATGTGTTTGAGATATACGCCTGGTTTGGGTATATGCTCGGTTATGTTACATAGAGATATACGTCTGGTTTGGGTATATGCTCGGTTATGTTACATAGAGATATACGTCTGGTTTGGGTATATGCTCGGTTATGTTACATAGAGATATACGCCTGGTTTGGGTATAAAATCGGTTATGCTATATAGAGATATACGCCGGTTTTTGGGTATATGCTCTGGCTATTATCATTTGAGGACGGTACTATGATATGTGCTGCTAATATGAAGATGTGAGGTGGTTCCACTGACATATTGAGCTGAATAGGCATATCATATTGGTCTCGTGATAATAGGGTAATTGTTGAGACATGTCATGACATGGTGCATTTGTTGATGCATGATACATAACATTCACATTAGATGATTTATTGTGCTTTATCATTGATATTGATATTGTGTTTTGATATCGCACTGAAATAGTTATTATCTATACTCATGTTGTGTGAATGTTTCTGTAGGGACTCATAGACGTGGGAGGACGGGATGTGAGTCATTTTCCGCTGCGAGCTGAACCACTGCCTAGGAGTTATCTTGTAGTAGGTTGTTGTTTGTACATATAATGTGTAGTTGATAGGTTTTTATAAACCCTGTAACAACTTAACTAGTAAGATACTCTTAATCAGTGCATGTTATTACTTAATTCAGACTCACATATGTATGTTAATATGATACATAATGGATTAAGTAACGAGGACCCCACATTAGTGGTATCAGAGCAGTGGTTCGAGAACGGGATGAACATGGGTAGAGGAAGTGTATTAGGAGTTACCTAAACACTTGAAAACATGTTGAATATGATGTTTTTCTAACATGTTTTATCATTTTGAATGTTATTGTTAACCCTTGATATACAGTTATGACAGACAGAGGGTATCATGAGGATGTTGGGGATGCCATGAGTGGCAATGCTAGTGTGAGAATGGTCCCTGTGCCACCACCACCAATTGAGCAAGGGCCAGTGGAACAGGTATTGTTGCCTGGGGAATTGACGTTGACGCAATTTCTGAGTTATCAGCCACCCAGATTTGAGGGGACTGAATCAGGGGAATTGGCGGAGGAATGGTTGGAACGTGTGGAACAGATATTTGTATCAGCACCGTGTGCCAAAACTGCTTGGTTACGCTTAGCTGAATTCCAGTTAGCTAAGAAATCTATGATGTGGTGGAAATCCACAGTGCTTGAGCTGAGGGCTCAAGGATAGACAATTAACTGGGATGTGTTTAGAACGAAGTTCCTTGAGCATTATTTCTCTGTTGCTGCAAGGCAGAGGAAAGAGGATGAATTTACAAACTTCAGACAGGGATCAATGACAGTATCGGACTATGTTGTACAATATTCTTCTTTGCTCTGGTATGTGCCACATATTGCGGTAAACACAAAGGCAAAGATCAGACAATTTGTGAAAGGTTTGAGACCTGAATTGTTTGATAGGGTCATGTCCAATAACCCTACATCATATGAAGAAGCATTGACTAGAGCTGAAATGGCTGAGATTGCTGTAGGGGTATACAAAGATGTTGGACAAGCCCAACCACCTACATCTGAAAGTATGAGACCTAGAGGAGAACCATTTAAATCACCACAAGGTGGTGCATCTTCATCTAGGTTTAGTGGGAAACGTTTTGGACCACGGAAAGGGGATGACCGAAGAGCTAAGGGACAATTCCAAGGTAGTAGTAGTGGTAGTGGTGTACAATGCTTTAAATGTGGCGGACCACATTTGAAACGAGATTGTCCTCAATTGACTCCAGTAGTTTGTTTCCGTTGTGGGAGACCAGGACATGTGATCCGTGATTGTCCTCAAGTGGGTGGACAACAGAGGAGAGGACCAATGTCAGAAAATACAGTGCAGCAGAGACCACAGGGTGTACCACAGTCTGGTGGAGGACAGAGGACAGGACCACCTCATGCTCAGGTGTATGCACTGAACAGAGAGGAAGCAGAGGCAGTTCCTGATGATGTAATAGCGGGTAAGTGTACTTTGTTTACTTATCCAGCTTTACTTTTGACTGATACTGGTGCATCACATTCTTTTATTGCACAAGCTTTTATTGATCAGTATCATATATGCTCGTCTCCACTGTTGATGCCTCTTTATGTTTCGACACCCATGGGAACTACGGTGATGACTTGTCAGAGTGTGTCTGATTGTGATATTCAGTTTGAGACTGAATATGGACTACAAGCTGATTTGATTGTGTTAGATATGACAGATTTTGATTGCATCCTTGGAATCGATGTGTTGAGTAAATATCAGTCTGTTGTGGATTGTTGTCAGAAGATAGTTAGATTTCAGTCAATGGTACTTCTATGGCCAGGGATCGAGGGCAAGGATTCCTTTGATATCAGCAATCCGAATGTCGCGTTTGTTAGAACGTGGACATGCGGGTTATTTGATTTATGCTCTTGATGTAACTGAACAGAGAAGAGAAAGGAAAGTGGAGGAGATACCAGTGGTTGCAGAATATGCGGATGTGTTTCCAGATGAGATACCTGGATTCCCACCGAGTCGAGAAGTGGAATTTGGTATTGATTTGATACCTGGTACTTCTGCAATTTCACAAGCTCCTTATCGGATGGCACCAACTGAATTGAAAGAATTGAAAACTCAATTGCAAGACTTATTGGACAAGGGGTACATACGTCCTAGTGTATCGCCTTGGGGTGCTCCGGTCTTATTTGTTAAGAAGAAGGATGAGACAATGCGACTGTGCATTGACTATCGACAATTGAACAAGGTAACAATAAAGAATAAATATCCTCTTCCTCGTATTGATGATTTGTTTGATCAGTTGCAAGGATCAAGGATTTATTCTAAGATTGATTTGAGGTCAGGATATCATCAAATACGTGTGAGGGAAGGAGATATACAGAAGACAGCATTCAGAACTCGTTATGGGCATTATGAGTTTTTAGTAATGCCATTTGGAGTAACAAATGCTCCAGCTGCCTTTATGAGTTTAATGAATTGTGTGTTCCAGGAATACCTTGATCGTTTTGTCATTGTCTTCATCGATGATATACTGATCTATTCGCAGAGTGATGCATCACATGTTCAACATTTGCATATGGTATTGCAATTGTTGAGGACACATCAGTTATATGCTAAACTCAGTAAGTGTGAGTTTTGGTTGACTAGTATCGGCTTTTTGGGGCATGTAATTTCAGAAGAAGGTATATCAGTTGATCTGAAGAAAATTGAAGCAGTGTTGAATTGGTCAGCACCTATTTCTGTACCAGAGATTCGTAGTTTCTTGGGTTTGGCTGGCTATTATAGACGATTTGTTGAAGGATTTTCATCAATTGCCAAACCATTGACACAATTGACACAGAAAGGAGTACCGCGTCGATGGTCGGAGGCATTTGAGCGTAGTTTTCAGGAATTGAAACATCGATTAACTACAGCTCCAGTTTTGATCATTCCATCGGAGCATGACAGGTTTGCCTTATATACTGATGCATCATTACTAGGTTTGGGTTGTGTATTGATGCAGGATAAACATGTTGTGACTTATGCATCACGACAATTTAAGCCACATGAAATGCGATATCCAGTGCATGATTTGGAATTGGCTGCCATTGTCTTTGCCTTGAAGATATGGCGACATTATTTATATGGTACGTCGTTTACCATATACACAGATCATAAAAGTTTAAAGTTTTTATTCACTCAAGCAGAGTTGAATATGAGACAAAGAAGATGGATGGATCTGTTGAAGGATTATGATTGTGAGATTGAATATCATCCAGGAAAGGCTAATCTTACAGCAGATGCCTTGAGTCGAAAAGTACATCATACGACTGAGGAGATGATTCATTTATCAGCGTTGATGACTTCTTGTTGTACTTTGGGTTATGATTTTGATGTGGAAACAGTACCAGTACGGGTATCAACATTATTGGTTGAACCTGACATTTTTGACAAAATCAGAAAGGCACAAATGACTGATGATGAGGTACAACATTGGAAAGAAATGATATGTCAAGGACAAACATCGCAGTTTGTACTTGCAAATGATGGAATTCTGAAATACAGGACTTGTTGGGTAGTACCTGCGATATTAGGACTACGCCAAGAACTACTACAACGTGCTCATTGTAGTAGATACAGTATACATCCTGGAGGAAAGAAAATGTATCATGATTTACGTACCCAATTTTGGTGGAAACGTATGAAACAGGATGTGTTGAGCTTTGTGAAACGATGTTTGATCTGTCAACAAGTGAAAGCGGAAAGACAGAAACCAGGAGGTGAATTACACAGTTTGGACATTCCTCAGTGGAAAAGGGAACATGTCACGATGGATTTTGTGACTCATTTGCCACGGACGTCTTCTGGTTGCGATGCTATTTGGGTGATCGTTGACCGACTCACCAAAGTATCTCATTTCGTGCCATATTGTATGACATTTACATATCTGAGAATGGCACAGTTGTACATTCAACATGTAGTGAGACTACATGGTATACCAGTTTCCATTGTATCGGATAGGGATCCAAGATTTACTTCTCATTTTTGGAAAGGGTTACAGACAGCGTTGGGAACTGAAGTGCGGTTGAGTACGGCATATCATCCTCAGACAGATGGACAAACAGAACGTACAATACAGACTCTTGAGGATATGTTGCGTGCCTGTGTATTAGAGTTTGATACCTCTTGGCAAGAGTCATTGCCATTAGTAGAATTTTCATATAACAACAGTTATCAGTCTAGTATACAGATGGCACCATATGATGCTCTATATGGGCGACGATGTAGATCGCCATTGTATTGGGATGATGTGGATCAGTCTTCCTTACATGGACCGTATATGATTCATGAAATGGAAGCGAAAGTAAAGTTAATTCGATTGAAACTTAAAGCTGCTCAGGACAGACAGACTGCGTATGCCAATAACCGACGTAGACCACTTGAATTCAAGTTGGTGACCGTGTGTTCTTGAAAATCTCACCTTTTAAAGGTGTAGTACGGTTTGGTAAGCGTGGAAAATTGTCTCCACGATACGTTGGTCCGTATGAGGTATTGCAACGTATTGGTACGTTGGCATATCGATTGGCACTACCACCGGCCTTGAGTAGTATTCATGATGTTTTTCATGTTTCACTGTTGAGGAAGTATGAACCAGATCCGAGTCATGTATTACAGTTACCTGAGGTACAGTTGGATATAGATGTGTCGTATGAGGAACGACCGGTTATGATCTTGTATCGAGCTGAATGCAGGTTGCGTAATAAAGTGATTCCTATGGTTAAGGTACAGTGGGACAGACGGGGTGTCGAAGAGGCAACGTGGGAGACGGAGCAGCATATGATGCAACGGTATCCGGATTTATTTTCTGGTATGTTGATATGTTATTTATACACGTTTCTTATGTTCCATATCTCATATATATTATTATGTGAAGCATGTATTATGTTTGTATATGCAATTTCGAGGACGAAATTCAATAAGTGGGGGAGAATTGTAATGCCTCGATTTGTTTTATACACATATGATATGATTATGGTGTAATTATATCAAATGACGGTATGATAATGGGGGTTCGGGTGGAACCAAGAATGAATTAATGAAATGATTTATGGCAAGGAATGAAACATGGTGCAAAATGATTTGAATATGCATGTGAATTTAATTTGAATTGGAGTTGCATTTGAATTTGGATTTCATCTTCATGTACATGTTACTTACCATGTCATTAACTCCAAATAACATGATAGCAATTGAGTGAGGGAACTAATGATCTTATATCAAGTGATTTAGGGAGGAGAATCACATAATTTCTCATCTTTCACCTACTAAAATCCTACACAAGCTCCTCTCCATCTCTTTCAAGTTCTTCTTGGTTTGAGCTTGGGATTCACTTGTGAATTGAGCTAGTATGTTGTGTGAAGTGAAATTGTAATATCTTGGTAAGGAATTCATGGTTTTACACTTGAATTATGTAATTGATGTTGATGTATGTGAAGTGAAATATCAAATGTTCATGTGAAGAATCATAACATGTTTATATGCCAAGAATTTGATTCTAGGATGATAGAAACATGTTTATATGAACTTAGGGATTGCATAAATCATGGTTGCATGTGAAATTGTGGGTAGGAGAAGAAGTACCATGAAGATAAGCTCAAAATCGCCATTGTCTCGCTTTTTCTGATCGGGCCGATCGATCGAAAAATGGTCTGGATCGATCGCCACGAAAAGTACAATTTTAAGGCGGTTTGAGCATGAGGCGATCGATCGGTGATTTTGAGGCGGTCGATCGGTACATGTGGCGATCGATCGGTGCTTTTGTTCGATCGATCGGTGAAGAGTGAACAGTTCGGCGATCGATCGAGAATCTGGGGCGATCGATCGGTGATGGCTGATTGTTGAAAAATGTTAAATTTTTGTAGCATTTATTTTTGAAGCCTCTTATAACATGGTATATTGTTCATGTGTTTGTAGCATCATCACAGGGGACGGGGCAAAGAGGCAATTAGCCATCAACGCCTGATTTATCGCTTTTGTTGTCGTATACCAGGTACGTGTTGACGTACGGAGTATAGATATTGTGTGATGGTATGAGATTGATATCATATGAATTGTGTTATGGTAGTATCATATGATTTGTAGTATCATATGCATGTACATTCATGGATATCATGTGTTTGAGATATACGCCTGGTTTGGGTATATGCTCGGTTATGTTACATAGAGATATACGTCTGGTTTGGGTATATGCTCGGTTATGTTACATAGAGATATACGTCTGGTTTGGGTATATGCTTGGTTATGTTACATAGAGATATACGCCTGGTTTGGGTATATGCTCGGTTATGCTATATAGAGATATACGCCGGTTTTTGGGTATATGCTCTGGCTATTATCATTTGAGGACGGTACTATGATATGTGCTGCTAATATGAAGATGTGAGGTGGTTCCACTGACATATTGAGCTGAATAGGCATATCATATTGGTCTCGTGATAATAGGGTAATTGTTGAGACATGTCATGACATGGTGCATTTGTTGATGCATGATACATAACATTCACATTAGATGATTTATTGTGCTTTATCATTGATATTGATATTGTGTTTTGATATTGCACTGAAATAGTTATTATCTATACTCATGTTGTGTGAATGTTTCTGTAGGGACTCATAGACGTGGGAGGACGGGATGTGAGTCATTTTCCGCTGCGAGCTGAACCACTGCCTAGGAGTTATCTTGTAGTAGGTTGTTGTTTGTACATATAATGTGTAGTTGATAGGTTTTTATAAACCCTGTAACAACTTAACTAGTAAGATACTCTTAATCAGTGCATGTTATTACTTAATTCAGACTCACATATGTATGTTAATATGATACATAATGGATTAAGTAACGAGGACCCCACAGTAGATGACATACTTCTCATTGTGAATGATATTCCTGTCTTGCAATCTGTAAAGATTTGGCTAGGGAATTGTTTTTCTATGAAAGACTTGGGTGAAGCCACCTACGTGTTAGGTATAAAGATCTATAGAGATAGATCAGGAAGATTACTTGGCCTAAGTCAAAGTACATACATAGATAAAGTGCTAAAACGGTTTGCATGCAAGAATCAAAGAAAGGATTCGTGCCTATGACACATGGGATACATCTCTCGAAGGATCAATGCCCTTCAACACAATATGAGAGACAACACATGAGTAAGATTCCATATGTGTCAGCTATTGGATCTATCATATGTACTCGTCCCGATGTCTCGTATACTTTGAGCTTGATAAGCAAATATCAAGTTGATCCAGGTGAATGTCACTGGATCGCTGTCAAGAATATCCTGAAGTACTCGAGAAGAACTAAGGATACATTCTTTATTTATGGAGGTGAGGAAGAGCTCAATGTAATAGGTTACACTGATGCAAGCTTCCAAACCGGCAAGGATGATTTTCGATCGCAATCAGGATATGTGTTTTGCCTAAATGGAGGTGTTGTCAGCTGGAAGAGTTCAAAGCAAGAAACAATAGCCGATTCTACAGTGAAAAGCTAAGTATATTGCTGCGTCGGATGCAGCAAAGGAAGCCGTTTGGATCAAGAAGTTCGTTTCTGAGCTTGGGGTTATGCCTAGCATACTAGGTCTGATTGAACTCTATTGTGACAACAATTGAGCCATCGGACTGGCTAAGGAACACATATCTCACCAGCGATCCAAACACATACTTCGGCGCTTTCATTTCATTCGAGAAATCGTTGAAAAAGGAGATGTGAAAATATGCAAAGTACCATCTGATGATAATGTATTTGACCCACTGACGAAACCTCTGTCACAGCAGAAGCATGATCATCATAATAGATCTTTAGGCATTAAGTACATGTTTGATTGGTCTTAGTGCAAGTGGGAGATTTGTTGGGATATGCCCTAAGACAACTCATTAGATGATTGATTTTGGCATACAATGTAATATGATTTTATTAAAGGCAATTCATTATTATATATTATTCTAGTATCTGTGTAATATGAATGTATATATATATATATATATATATATATATATATATATATATATATTAATGTCCTTAGAATAATATTGTATTATTCTTAAAGATTGTCCCTAGTCAAGCATTATCATAAGTAAGGATAATGATAATGCATTGAGACTAGTATGTATTGATTGATGAATTGTTCATGGATATGAGATATCGAATCAACACATGGGTACATGTTAAAGAACAATGTACTAGACAGACCCACCATGAGAATGCTACATGGATAGTTATATGAATGTCATAAGCAATTCTCATAGTGATAATAATGTATGTAATCCTTACGACTTGAGATCACCAGTGATCCCAACATAAGGAGTTGTGTATCTTGATATTGTCAAACGTTACCTGTAACCGGGTAAACTATAAAGACAATCATTGGATACACCATGAATTATGTAGAGGGATGTTTAGTGATCAAGATAGGATTTGTCCCTCCTATATAACAGGAGAAGTGTTTGGGCTCTTGAATAAGTTAGACTAAAATGCATGACCATGCTCGAATGAGTCGATATGTGATATCGAGTTTATTCGTTTATTCTAGTCTAATTGGGGATCAAGAAATAAAAGATTGAACTATACGAGTATGACTATTCCATGACTCGTGTTTAATCTAAACAAATAGGACAAAGGGATTAAGTTACATGGTGAATATTATCACAAGCCATAGGTAATGTCGAGTCAATGACATTCTTGTTACTTGGGTAGCCTTGATGTGTTGATAGATACGGCTCTTTGCTTGTGACATAAAATGAGATTTTATATCACTGTCAACGTTGCAAGATCCTAACGGGTTGCATAATAGATTAAATCGATATAGGGAGATATAATTCCTTGGATGAATTAAGTTGATTAGGAAGAATCCTAAATCATATAATAATAATATATGATATTATTTAATGGGCCGAACATATATATATATATATATATATATATATATATCATATAAGTTTGCTATATATAGATATATATAAATACGGGTAATACATGGTTATGGGCTTAAGTTTTTTTAAGAAAATACTTAGCCTGATTATGATAGCCGCCTATATATATGAGCATTAGGTTAATGCTGAAGGACAGACGTTAATCAGATTAACTCAAAAAGCAAAACCTAGCAAAAACAAAAGGTAGTCGTCGTCGCTTCGCTTGGTGGCTCGTTCCCTTTTCTGTTGAATATCAAGTCTAGCAACTTGATATCTTCAACATCCCTTCAAAAGCGATTCTTGGCCTAGCAACTTGATATCTTCAACATCCCTATTCCAGTTTGGAAATGGGAAACAATGTATTAACTTTGTGAGAACTGATTCTTGGTTTCCAGTCGACTCTACCTTGGATGTATGCATTCAATCATCGATTATCACAAAAGATGTAATTTTTATTTGAATATTCATCACTAGAGATTCAACTCTTATCTTACCTTATTTCTAGTTAAAATAGCTCAAGCGTTCTAAGTTAACCCGTATCGTTATATCGATAAAAAAAACAACAGTTAATATTACTATTAACAATAGCTTTCAAATCTAGTAAGAATGATGAAACTTAGACAATATAATCCAAGCGTCTATGTTTAATCTAGTCAAACATTTTTCCTAAGAATTTAACAACACCAACAGCAGGCAATTATCAATCTTAGTTGCTTCAAAGGTCAAGCATTAGATTGTATGTAAAAATCATTAGATGTCCAATATTATAATCAAAACACAGCAATCACGGCAATAATCATAGAAAAACACATGATACTGGATAAAAATTAATAAAAGAACATCAATATCATGAAAATCATAGAATCCAAGGTATTGTCTTCCTTTAACCAAGAATGAAACGTTAGCCAAGCATGACTAAATCGAAAACACTAAAAACTAATCTAGAAAACATCCAACTAAAAGTAAAAGAAAGAATTACTAAAGAGAAGCACGGATTCTGGAGCGTCACTTCTATTTTCGTTCTTCGTTCTTCGTTCTTCAAGTCGTTTCTCAAAATGTTGAGAGAAAAATCTATTCTATAGTCTAAAGTATGATGGTTTTCCTAAAATAATGGAGAATAGTCTGATTTAAGGTCCACAATTAGCGCAATAGGGTGAGGGTGAGAATCTGATATAGTAAAGAAAATCATGTATGTCTTCATCTCTCTGTCCTTCAACACAAATCACCTCAACAAGCCGTGCTTTCTTGCTTCCTTTTTTAAAACTCTCTCCTCATGTGTCATGTGTCATGTGTCATGTGTCATGCTACCAAATGATGTCTAAATCATACGATTGCTTTCCTGTTAATGCCTTTTATACTCTTCCTCGATTTCACCTATACGTCGTCTAAATCACGATTAAAAACTATAAATCTCAATTTAAACCATAAAAATTAATCAAAATATAATCCCATTTGAATCAAAGAAATATATCAAAATATGAACTTATAAATCATGGAATAATAGGTTAGTGAATTAAAATATTGAGAAAACAATTGATCGTAAACCAATCAATTCGTACGTTCGTAAGCAAAGCGATGCAAAGTTGCTACATTTTATAACAATTTCAAAGCATAAAATCTGATACAAAACAAAATGAATTAATGACATTTTTGTTAGAAATCTAAGGTCAGGGGGAAAAATGTTTTTTATTATCATTTTCTCATTTGTAACATTATAATACATATGTTAAACCAATTACGTGTACAAATTGTATTTTTCTAATTATAACTTTGTTGGACACTTCGTATAAATGTGTCTTGAACTCATTAAGATGAACACTTCTACTTAAGGATGGTAATGGGACGGGTCCAGACTCGAACCTGAAACTTGCCCTGTTGGGGTGGGTCTAGACCCGCTTAAATCGAGTTTGGAAGCGAAGCGAGTCCTGGGATTGACCGGACCCGCATCGCTATATGTTTTAAGTATTTTTAAGAATAAATTTAATATTGAATATACATTTTACTTTCTTTGATTGAACAATAAAGTGTCATTATTTAATTTTATATCAAAACTCATGTGGTCATATTAAAAAAGCTGTATATTTTAAAGGGAATGAGAGCAAATTAATAAATATTTGTTTTACAATGCTTATTATAAATATTTATTAGAGGAAAACATGAAATTCAATCATAAAACTCAATTTTTGTGTTTCAAAGTTGATTTCTAGCTAAGTTTGTTTTAAAAAAAAAAAACAATTTGGTTTTTAATTGTGCTTTTTCCCATTTTATTTCAAGGTTTTTTAAAAAAACATCAAATAATGCTTTTTTAGTTTCCAAATTCCAAACTAAATTCATTAAACTTTATTAAAGAATTACAACAGACCATTCATTTAAAAAATTTAAAGATTTACTGCCGTCTTCCACTCATTTTAACATAATAATCATCCAACTGTAAAATAAGCCATGGACGTGATATTAAAAAAACCTGATGGAAGAAATTCGGTGGAAATAGATGAGGGGTCATCACTGTTAAGTAGAAACTAAATCATCGTTCAAAATTACATCGAAGAACTTAAAACATTTAAACATGGACCTTTCCAACCACCAGCGACACTTAATTGAATGAAAGATGAGGATAGATCAGAGACTCAGAGCATCGTAAGCGACTGTGGCAGCATTCACTTCTGCCTGCTTTTTGGTAGTGGCTTCCTCCCCATGAAACGAATTATATCCTATCTTCACCGTGGATGCGAATACAGGATTGTTAGCTGGGCCATATGCAACTGTGTTATAGCATGGACAATGAAGACCCCTCTGCTGGGCCAGTTGCTGCAGTAGGTTTTTGTATAGCCCTGCATCTGATGTCACATTAGTTGCTAACAATGGAAAAGAAAGCTTTTGTATAACCATGCATCCACGAACCAAACACCTGATTCAACTACCAAAACTAACAATTACCGGGAGAAGGGAGTGGAAGAGATGATGGAGGCCGGGGAATTTGTGGCATCTCAGAAACGAGTTCGGGTACATGCCGAGGACGAGATGGTGGAGGCGGAGGAATTTCTGGCAGCTCCTGCATTTCTGGTACATTGGGAGGCGTGGGAATATTGAAGTAATCAAAGGCTATTTTAGCCACACAGTTTTGAGCGTCCTTAGCAGACATCCACTCAGTTGGAGACTCGAAATAGTGGCCATTAACAACAGCATTGGCTTTGAAATGGGGAACGTGATCTGGTCCATGTTTCATGGTCCCGTATTCAGGTAAGCTCCAGCTCTCCGTCTGGCAGAGTTCATGCAATCTTAGCTTATACATAAGTTTTAGTTTTTTGAGTTGTGTCTTCTGAAAAATAAACGAGAGTATGTGTTCTCATCCAGCTTCTACCTTAAAATTTATACTGAATGGCTTCCACCTATCAGTCAAAGCAAAACAAACATTGAATTTTTGTTTATAAAAGTTAATGCACTCGGGAGAAATAGCAGATGAGAACTTTCCTTTTTTGTTTTAGTTTTGCATTAAACTCCCAAAAAAATTGCAGCATGAGACACCTATAAGCGTTATGGTAGCATGCATGGGTTAACGTGAAATCATGATCTAGTCCCAACTCCCAAGCCAAAAAGAATCAACCCACTTGAAAAAAAAATGAATAAACCCGATCAAAAAATAAGAATAAACAGTATATATGATTTGGTCTAAATCTTCTGAAATGGTTCGCATGTATGATATGAGGGATGATTAAGAAAATATTAGTACTATGTTTCGAGAAAAATCAATAATATTATAAATAAATGTTTAAAAAATTATAAATGCAACTTTTGTTAGATTATATTCTTGTCAAAAATAAACCTGAAAATAGACAAAATTTATCAGTAGTCCACGAAATAGTATTATTTGATGGATTGTAATTTCTTGAATATGAGTCAAGGTTTTACTCTTTTTTTGTGAGAAAAATAACGTAACGGATTGTTGTAAAAAAATTTACTTTTTTTGTGTAGGAAAATAACTTTAAAATGGATTGTTGCATAAAAAATAAAAAATAAAAACTAGCAGACATTTTTGATAAGCTTTTGCTTTTTGACAACCAGTTAAAAGTTTTTTGGGAACCCAAAAAAATTGGACACCTATACACATTAATCTAGTCCCAACTCCGAAGCCAAAAAGAATCAACCCACTTCAAAAAAAAAAATGAATAAACCCGATCGAAAAAATAAGAATAAACAGTATATATGATTTGGTCGAAATGGTTCTGAAATGGTTCGCATGTATGATATGAGGGATGATTAAGAAAATATTATTACTATGTTTAGAGAAAAATCAATAATATTATAAATAAATGTTTAAAAAATTATAAATACAACTTTCCTCTCGATTTCATTTAAAGGTACCACATCTCGAAAAATCATTTTCTTTTTTCATTAATTCATTTTTCCAACAATTTGCAGAGAGTTTGTCTCCCTTTTAGCATCTAAGCCATAAATTTTGGGAAGACTTACTATTCAGTCCTCAAACCTAATTTCATTTAGGAATCAACCTCAGCCAAGAAAAAGTTAGAGTCGACTTCTCACTACATAATTAACTTTTCAGTTCACTCTCTTCCCACTTAATTTCCCCGCTCTTTTTTTCTTCATTTCCACTATCAATATTCCCAAATCACACCAACACATTATTTTAGATTTTGAATATCCATATTTAACAACATACAAATTATTAAATATGGGCTCTTGGACGCTGCATTTCCATAGCCCCAGCGTCTTCCTTTCTGTTTTGCCCAGGCAGAATTTTCTGGACAGTGTTTTGGCCTTCGGTTTTGTTCCTTTTTCTTTGTTTGTATTCTTTCGACTTTTACATGCTTAAAATATTATAGTGGATTGTAATAGGCCACTGGTTTGGTGGGATTTGACAGTAACTAAAACTTTTCCATGTTTAAATTTGGATATGATATTTGATACAATTACTATCACTCTATATGTATATTATTTGATAGATTTGCGAGGTGGCGAAATAAAATATTTTACCTATTGCTTAAGTAGTTACCCAAAAAATTTGAAAGCTAGTATTGACGAGATTCTTGGATGATAATAGAAGGTAATATAAAATATTTACTAGCTATGAAAATAGCCAACTCATTATACATCATCTACTATAATAGAGATGTCAATTATCGTCCAAATAATTTAAAATTTTTAGGATATAAATTGATAATGAAAGATAGTCGTCTCATAAATTTTATTAGCTTAGTTTTAAGGATATATGTCATTTCTTTTACAGAGTCTTTAAAAAAAAATATTATCTACATAAATTTTAATGGAAATAATCCAACGTCCAATAATTAACGAAGCTAGTTTGCGTTTATTCAATAATATTTTTTAAATAATATTATTGATATTTAATTTACTTTTTCGATAGAAGAAGAGAGAGAGTTTATGTGAGAGAAGATGAATAATGACTGTATTTGTGGGCAAATTTAAAAAATTATTATAAAAATTAAAAAATTTAACAAAATAAGGTCAAAAATGAAATGTTTACAATTCTATTGTGATTTGCGATCCTGGATTGCGAATTATACTATTGAGAATTCTCTAACTGTTGAGAATTTGCAACCCCGAATTGCAAATTCTCAGTAGTGAGAACTGTTGAGAATTTGCAATCCGGGTTTGCGACTTCTAAACAGTTGAATTTTTAGTTTTTTTTTTTTTTTGATAAAAATGGTAGAAAATTCTTGATTTGATATAATATATGAAATTTTTTTGTTGACCAAATGATTTGGTAAATATAAATTTTTTTGGATACATAAATTATTTTTAAAATTTACTTGTATTTAATTTTATATTGATATTTTATTGAGCTTTTTAAATTTAAAATATCAATTCAAAAATCAAAGGTAAGAAGTAATAAGGTTTTATGCTATTTTCTTAATAAATAATTATCAAATAGTATATTAAAAAATACAGTCCCTAATATTTTCAGTGACCATGTTTAGTCTCTAATGTTTTTAAACTTTTCTCGTTTCAGTCCCCGACGTTAGGTCAGTCCCGACGTTAGGTCAGTCATGAGAACAAACAAGATGGACTGATTCGGTAATCTTTTTAAAACATTAGCGACTGATTCGTGAATATTTTACATTACCCAATTTAATAACTAAAGTTTTAAAAATATTCATGTACCAATCCCTCTCTGTTCATGACCGATTAAACATTATGGAGTAAACTGAACGCAAACTAGATGGATCATTTGATGTATCATCCCATTTTTTAGTTGTAATATATCCAATATATATATATTTTTTAAATATGGTATGTGATAATTATTTATTAAGGAAATAAGAAGCATAAAATTTATCCTTCTTCAAAATGGCCGAATGGCTTCCACCTATCAGTCAAAGCAAAACAAACATTGAATTTTTGTTTATAAAAGTTAATGCACTCGGGAGAAATAGCAGATGAGAACTTTCCTTTTTTGTTTTAGTTTTGCATTAAACTCCCAAAACAATTGCAAGACACCTATAAGCGTTACGGTAGCATGCATGGGTTGACGTGAAATCATGATATAGTCCCAACTCCCAAGCCAGCATGGGTTGACGTGAAATCATGATCTAGTCCCAACTCCCAAGCCAAAAAGAATCAACCCACTTGAAAAAAAATATGAATAAACCCGATCAAAAAATAAGAATAAACAGTATATATGATTTGGTCTAAATCTTCGGAAATGGTTCGCATGTATGATATGAGGGATGATTAAGAAAATATTAGTACTATGTTTCGAGAAAAATCAATAATATTATAAATAAATGTTTAAAAAATTATAAATGCAACTTTTGTTAGATTATATTCTTGTCAAAAATAAACCTGAAAATATACAAAATTTATCAGTAGTCCACGAAATAGTATTATTTGATGGATTGTAATTTCTTGAATATGAGTAAAGTTTTACTCTTTTTTTGTGAGAAAAATAAAGTAACGGATTGTTGTAAAAAAAATTACTGTTTGTGTAGGAATATAACTTTAAAATTGATTGTTGCATAAAAAAAAAAACTAGCAGACATTTTGGGTAAGCTTTTGCTTTTTGACAACAAGTTAAAAGTTTTTTGGGAACCCAAAAAAATTGGACACCTATACACGTTAATCTAGTCCCAACTCCCAAGCCAAAAAGAATCAACCCACTTCAAAAAAAAAATGAATAAACCCAATCAAAAAAATAAGAATAAACAGTATATATGATTTGGTAGAAATGGTTCTGAAATGGTTCGCATGTATGATATAAGGGATGATTAAGAAAATATTATTACTATGTTTCGAGAAAAATCAATAATATTATAAATAAATGTTTAAAAAATTATAAATACAACTTTCTCTCGATTCCATTTAAAGGCACCGCATCCCGAAAAATCATTTATGATAATACTTGACTATGGACAATCTTTAAGAATAATACAATATTATTCTAAGGACATTAACTTATATATCAATTCATATTGCACAGATATTCGAATAATATATAATAATGATTTGTCATTTATAAAATCATAATACATTGTATGTCATAAACAATCATCTAATGACTTGTCTTAGGGCATATCCCAACAAATCTCCCACTTGCACTAAGACCAATCAGACATATACTTAATGCCTAGAGATCTAGTATGACGATCATGCTTCTGCTGTGACACTGGCTTCGTCAATGGGTCAGATACATTATCATCTGTTGGTACTTTGCATATCTTTACATCTCATCTTTCCACGATTTCTCGAATGAAATGAAAGCGCCGAAGTATGTGCTTGGATCTTTGGTGAGATATAGGTTCCTTAGCCAATGCGATGGCTTCATTGTTGTCACAATAGATTTCAATCAGATCTAGAATGCTAGGCATCACCCCAAGTTCAGAAATGAACTTCTTGATCCAAACAGCTTCCTTTGCTGCATCTGAGGCAGCAATATATTCAGCTTCAATTGTAGAATCGACTACTCTCTTACTTTGAACTCTTCCAGCTCACAGCACCTCCATTTAGGCAAAACACATTATCATGATTGCGATCGAAAATCATCTTTGTCGGTTTGGAAACTTGCATCAGTGTAACCTATTACATTGAGCTCTTTCTCACCTCCATAAATCAAGAATGTATCCTTAGTTCTTCTCAAGTACTTCAGGAAGTTCTTGACTGCAATGCAGTGACTTTCACCTGGATCAACTTGATATCTGCTCGTCATGCTCAAAGCATACGAGACATCGGGATGAGTACATATCATGGCATACATGATAGATCCAATAGCTGACGCATATGGAATCTTACTCATGCGTTGTCTCTCATCTGGTGTTGAAGGACACTAATCCTTCGAGAGATGTATCCCATGTGTCATAGGCACGAATCCTTTCTTTGATTCTTGCATGCTAAACCGTTTTAGCACTTCGTCTATGTATGTACTTTGACTTAGGCCAAGTAATCTTCTTGATCTATCTCTAGCGATCTTGATACCTAATACATAGGTGGCTTCACCCAAGTCTTTCATAGAAAAGCAATTCCCTAGCCAAATCTTTACAGATTGTAAGGCAGGGATATCATTCCCAATTAGAAGTATGTCATCTACATACAATATTAGGAAGATAATTATGCTCTCACTGACCTTCTTGTAGACACAAGGTTCATCTACGTTTTTGATGAAACCAAACTCTTTGACTGCATCATCAAAACGAAGATTCCATCTCCGAGAAGCTTGCTTCAATCCATAAATGGATCGTTGTAGCTTGCATATCTTTCCAGCATCCTTTGGATTGACAAAACCCTCGGGATGTGTCATGTACATATCCTCAAGCAGATTTCCATTAAGGAAAGCTGTTTTGACATACATCTGCCAGATTTCATAATCATGAAATGCAGCTATTGCAAGTAAGATCCTAATGGATTTAACCATGGCAACTGGTGAAAAAGTTTCATCATAGTCAATACCATCAATTTGTTTGAAACCTTTTGCTACCAGTCGACCTTTAAAGGTTTGTACATTACCATCCATGTCGGTCTTCTTCTTGAAAATCTATTTGCACCCTACGGGTCTCACCCCTTCAGGTGGGTCAACCAAAGTCCATACTTGGTTTGCATACATGGATTCCATCTCAGATTTCATGGCCTCTTGCCATTTCACAGAATCAGTGCCCATTATAGCTTCTTGATAAGATGACGGCTCATCCTCATCAATAAGTAGTAAATCACCTTGTTGAGTCACAAGAAATCCATATCTCTGTGGCTCCCGGTGTTCTCTTACAGACCTACGCTGGGCTTGTGTCTCATGACCAGGCACTTCATCCACAACAACTTGTGGTGACTGCTCTGTTTCCATCTCAATATCATGTTCAGTGTTTTCTTGTGGTTGAACTTCACTAAGTTCTATATGTCTCCCACTGGTTTTTCTAGAAATAAATTCTCTTTCAAGAAAGACACCAGTCCGAGCAACAACCACTTTGTTCTCGGTGGGATAATAGAAATAGTATCCTTTCGTTTCCTTAGGATACCCCACAAATAAACACTTATCAGATTTAGGTCCAAGTTTGTTAGAGGCATGACGTCTCACGAAAGCCTCACAACCCCAAATCTTCATAAAAGACATACTAGGATGTTTCCCTGTCCATATCTCATATGGTATCTTTTCCACTGATTTAGATGGAACACGGTTCAGTATGAATATTGATGTTTCTAAAGCATGTCCCCAAAAGGATATCAGAAGATCTGCATGACTCATCATTGATCTAACCATGTCCAACAAGGTTCGATTTCTCCTCTCGGATACACCATTCCATTGTGGAGTATACGGAGGAGTGAGTTGTGGGACTATCCCACACTCCTTTAGATAGTCATGAAACTCTTGGCTTAGGTATTCACCTCCTCGATCTGATCGAAGGATTTTGATACTTTTACCAAGTTGGTTTTATACTTCATTCTTGAAATCCTTGAACTTTTCAAAGGTTTCATGTTTATGTTTCATTAGGTACACATACCATATCTACTGAAGTCATCAGTAAATGTAACGAAGTATTGAAAACCACCTCTAGCATGTGTGCTTATTGGTCCACATACATCACTATGTATGAGACTCAATAAATCATTTGTCCTTTCAACATGTCCCTTGAAAGGAGCTTTAGTCATCTTGCCCATTAAACAAGATTCACATGTTTCATATGATTCAAAATCAAATGAATCCAATACTCCATCCTTATGAAGTTTTGATATGCGATTCTTTTTTATATGGCCCAAGCGACAATGCCAGAGATAAGTTGGATTAGAATCATTATTCTTAATCCTTTTAGTATTTATGTTATAGACAGGCATATCAAGATTTAATACATAAAGACCATTAATCATTTGTGCACTAGCATAAAACATATCATTTAAATAAATGGAGCAACAATTATCCTTTATAATAAATGAAAATCCAAACTTGTCCTAACAAGAAATAGAGATAATGTTTCTAGTAATTGAAGGCACAAAATAACAGTCTTTTAAATCTAAAGATAAACCGGAAGGCAAAGACAATGAATAATCTCATATAGCTAATGCAACAACTCTTGCTCCATTTCCTACTTGGAGATCTATTTCGCCTTTTGCCAATGTCCTACTCCTTTTAAGATCCTGCACACTAACACAAATGTGAGATCAACATCCAGTGTCTAATACACATGATAAAGAAGTAGATAAATTGACTTCTATAACAAAAATACCTGAAGTGGAAGTCACACTTCCCTTCGTCTTCTTAAGATCCTTCAGATAAACTTTGCAATTTCTTATCCAATGTCCGGTCTCACCGCAATGGAAACAGTTCCCCTCTTTTGTCACTCATCCCTTTGGCTTTAGTGCAGAAACATGTGGCTTAGACTTAACAAGGACCTTCGTGTTCTTATTGTAGTCTTTAGCTTTAGTCTTTCCTTTGCTCTTATTCACAATAAGAACATTTGTAGGCTTAAACTTCTTGCTATTTGCTTCAAAAGTTCTAAGCATGCCAAGCAACTGTGGTAGAGTCTTTTCAATTTCAATCATATTGTAATTCAAGACAAATTGACTGAAGCTTTCAGGCAACGATTGCAAGATCACGTCAGTGGCCAACTCTTGGTCCAATGAAAAACCCAGCTTCTCCAGATTCTCAATGTACCCAATCATCTTGAGTACATGAGCTCCAACTAGACTTCCTTCTATCATTCTACACTGGAACAACTCTTTAGAGACGTCATACCTCTCTTGCCTTGCTTGTTGTTGGTACAGTTGCTTAAGGTGCTCGATCATATCGAACGCCTCCATTTCCTCATGTTGCTTCTGAAGCTCAGAGTTCAT
This sequence comes from Haberlea rhodopensis, assembly GCA_907163345.1. Classification (NCBI taxonomy): domain Eukaryota; kingdom Viridiplantae; phylum Streptophyta; class Magnoliopsida; order Lamiales; family Gesneriaceae; genus Haberlea; species Haberlea rhodopensis. The sequence goes on along the minus strand of CAJQUN010000022.1, from coordinate 3,355,633 downwards.
GGTGGCAAGCATAAGGCACCCAACATCAAGTGCGTCATTTTGATGCTTCTTGTAAGCATCTTTATCGGCTTTACCGGCCGTCAAGGGAGGTTCCTCAGCAGGTAAGGGTTCCTCTAGGACATATTGCATCTTTTCTTGTTTGAGGACAATCCTCAAATTCCTATACCAGTCTAGGAAATTTGTCGCATTAAGTTTGTCCTTCTCAAGGACCGATCGCAATAATAGTGTGTTTGTAACGTTGTTGGTTGCCATGAATATCTACAATATAAATATGCAAAATAAGTTTATGATTTTAATAATTTAATATGGTCTTATATTAAATGACACTCCCACTATTTTGTTTAAAATTATCAACCCTCGAAAACTTTAGTGGGCCAAGATCCATATTTCACTTAATCTTGAGTTAGCTTTGGCTAATCGCCCAAGACTTGGTTATTTAGGTAGACAACTCTTTGACAATTACAATCATATGCAATTCTTGGATGGTTGGACGAACAACGCTTTGTTCAAATTCATCTAATGAATTATTTTCCAACCCCATGCCTCTAGGTTCCCAATCCTATTGAGATAACGCTAGTTAAGTCGAACCCAATTTTAAAATAACATGGATATCACTTTTATCCTTTCGCGCCTTACTAAGATTGTCACGACGCTTTGATTTGGCAAACCCACACATATTCAATCGAAGTCTCGACGAGTATTTTTAATTGGAAGGCATCTTGAAACTTAACTTAATATTATAAGACGGATTTATTGATCTCATGATTTTATTAATATTGAAAATATGTCTGGTACATATATGAATATATACATATCTACATATATATATATATCGAGCATCAACATTAAATAAAGTACATATATCAATATATACATATCGACATATATATATATCGAGCATCAATATTAAATAAAACAGTAAACATGCATCTCATACATTAACATAATGAAAACGTTGCATGGTTATAGCCCCAACTAATGATTTTCTCAAGCCAATGAGAAAATCTAAAAGGTCAACCTACGGGTAACTTCTCCAAGCACCTCTTTGGTCCTTTTGTGAATGGCCTCCTCGTCCCGACACCATTGTCCATCTTCATTGTTCTCCATCAATAAAACTCTAACTAAACTATATTACAATTACATGATTTAGAAAATTCCTCGAGTTACATTCGAGGGGAGCATATGGGAGGGAATACATAGAGAAGTCACGACTCGCAGGCCATATAAAATTACAATCATTCACAAAATTCCTATCTAATAGGCTATAATCATGCACCATGCTCAAACAACACATAAAACATGCTATAACAATTAATGAATTAAATTCTAAACATTTTAAAATATAATTCTATGTACATAAACTGTAAAATAAAATTTGGAAAACTTATCTTACGCGGCATCATATGCCTCGGACCCCGTGAACATCAAATGTCTCGGACCTCGCTCACGAATGGGGCACGAACGCTCGCCCACCTCTCAAGCATGAGCCATGATCTCGGTCGCCCGCCTCAAGCCATGCGCCATGAGCCCGGTCGCCCGCCTCAAGCCATGACCCAAGCATCGGTCGCCCATCATAACCCATGCGGTCGCCCTTCAAACGCCAAGCCATTCGCCCTTCACAAGAGGCACGGTCGCGCGCCATGGTGGCTCGGTCGCGCGCCATGATGAGCCCGGTCGCGCGCCTTGGTGAGGGAGGGGTGGCTCGGTCGCGCGCCCTTGCGGCTATGCGGTCGCCCGCCTCAAGCGCTCGGTCGCGCGCACGCATGTATGGTATACATATAATTGTTAATTATATCATATATAATTTTACTATAATTTTCGTAAACTTGATTATAACATATCATATATGTTGTTGTTACAGTTTTAAATAGCATGCAAAAATGACTCAAAACATGATTAAACAATTAATCACAAAGCCCCGATATGCGTGCTCTGATTAAAATAATTTTGGATTCCCAACCAGCGAACTATAAGGAGTTAATCATATCGGGGTGTAATATCGGGGTGTAAAGAGAATCATAACCTTGTAGCTTGTTTGAGCCTAATCCCACCACGTAGCACGTCCAAAGCGTCCTCTCCTTGAGTCAGTAGCAAAACTTTTCAACCTCGAGTCAGTAGCAAAACTTTTCAAGTTATTCCTTTACGGTATCCACACGATTATGTCGATGAAGGAATGTTGAATAACAAGTTGCTATTTGCTAGACTTGATCTTCAACCAGAAAGTGACGAACCACCCAAAAGATGACGGCGGCAGTGTCTACACTTTTTGTCTGCTAGGTTTAGGGTGCTAGTTAATTCACAATTAACGTCTGTCTTAACCTAATGACCAAGTATATATATACAGGAAGGTAGTGGCTAAGTGGCTAGTTAAACCTTAGGCTTTCCAAAAACCCAAAACCACTTTCTTAATTATATCTATCTATAGCCTATTATATATATATCATTATATATATATATATATATATATATATATATATATATATATATATATATATATTTATATGGCCCGATAGATTATATGTATGTATATATAATATTTTATGATTAAAACTCTTCTTAATCAAATTAATTCATCCAATGAATTTTATCTACCCTTTATCGATTTAATCTTTTGTGCGACCCGTTAGGATCTTGCAACGTCGGCAGTAACATAAAATCTAATTTTATGTCACAAGCAATGAGTGGTATCTAGCAACACATCAAGGCTATCCAAATTACAAGAATGTCATTGACTCGACATAACCTATGACATGTGATAATATTAACCATGTAACTTAATCCCTTTGTCCATGTGTTTAGATTGAACACGAGCCATGGAATAGTCATACTCGTATATTCAATCTCTATTTCTTGATCCCCAAGTAGAACTAGAATAAACGAATAAGCTCGATATCACATATCGACTCATTCGAGCACGGCCATGCATTTTAGTCTTACTTGATCAAGGGCCCAAACATTCTCCTCTTATATAGGAGGGACAAATCCTATCTTGATCAATCAACATCCCTCTACATAATTCGTAGTGTATCCAATAGTTGTGTGAGACCCCGATATCAAATCAAGATACTAAGGTGCAATTAAGAGAACTAATCATTCATGTGTATATATCAGAGTAATAAGTCGTGTTGATTAACCTGAGTTTAAGAGATTACAGTACCAAAAGTTTCAAAAGGAATTTCACATATTCCTACAAAGGTACTACATTATAGTCTTACTCTACTTCTTGTAGAAGCTATACAAAAATTCTCTAACATGCTAATCCTGTAGCACTCCTTACAGCTCAGCATATCAACCCCGACCCTGGTTCTCATCATCAAAAGCACCTACAAAGACAACCCCCAACACATGAGCATATCATAATTCATATTCAACATAATATAAATGTAAGACGTAAATGCATATCATAAATACAAAGTACTTCCTCTATTTCCAAGCATTTACAACGCCCATTGGTTGTCCCTGTACCATAACTCATAATAAACACATTATATGAAATTATGGATCCTTTAATAATGTCATGACATATCACCTCTTTCTTTTCACAGCTTTTGAGTCATATATCAACAGTTATTTTAATGCTTCTTGCTTCAACATCTCTGTTAGTTCCGGACCTTATCGATGAGATTTTAAAGATGACAAAACATATCAGACCGGATCGAGAGAAATCAGACTGACCAGATCGATCGCTCAAAACAGATCAAGCTGATGAGGCATATCACATATCAGACCGGATCGAGAGAAAATAGACTGACTAGATCGAAGCTTCAGATCGATCTCAACCTTTATCAGATCAGAGCAGTCAAGGATGTATAAAGATTGGTTCTTCAGTCCGAATCATTAACAGCTATTTATTGAAGCATTTAATGTTGCAATTAATGCTGAAAAAGACCTTAGACTAAAGATTACCATAAAAGGTAAGAAGACAAAGAAGAGCTTACCTGACAGTCGCCGAAAGCATGAACCAGAATGGCAAGTACCTTAAAGAAGAAGACTGTAGCTTACTCAGAGTATAAGCGGAGTCAAAAGTTGCACATTAAGGGAATAATGTCATTGGTACATGCAACTATAAAAGGATACATCAGAAGATCTCAAGCAGACTCTCGCTGATCAATCGAAAAACGCACAAGAAAGCAAAACAGCACAAGCTTACAAGCTCAGAAGCTCTCGAGCTGAAATTCTTCTTAAGCACGAATACATTGTAATATTTGATCATTTAGAATCACTGTGTGCATAGACAGAAGTCTATCTTGTGTATTCTGTATTGAAAGATAGAAGTGAGAAATTATTGTAACTGTCAGACAGAGTGTGTCTGAACAGATCGAGTGACTAGGAGTTTCAGTCTGGTAGTGAGGTAAATCCAGCTGAATCGGGTTTGTACAACAGGATTGTATAAATCAAAGTCTTCTAGTGGAAACCTTCCTTAATTGGAAGAAGGGGAGACGTAGAAGGATTACACCACCTTCGAACTTCCAGAAACATATTCTGTGTCTTATCATTCTGTACTCGTTCTGTTATTCAAAGCCATCGAGCCGTTCTTACTAATTTGAGAACAAACCGTTCCGCACTAAAACATTCAGTGGTCTGTTCTGCAAAAGAGTTGATTAAGAAACAGATTTCGTCTCACTAATCCGAACGAAATCACAAGGGATTAATTTTTAATAGGATTGTTCATTCACCCCCCTATAAACACTCCGGACCGATCCTAACAAGTGGTATCAGAGCAGGTCGTCTTAATCAGCACAAAGACACTTGAGCTGATGGCATCATTCGTATGTTCTCAAAAGAAGACTATGATGATTGGAGAATCAGAATGCAAGCTCATCTGGCAGCACAGGATGACGATATGTGGTTCGTCATCACTGATGGACCAATGAAGATTCTGAAAGTCAATACAGCAGCCTCCATTACTGGTGGTGAACCCCAAATGGTCGAGAAGGATAGATCCCTCTGGACAAATGAAGAAAGAAAGAAAGCAAACCTTGACAACGTTGCCAAAGACATCTTGTTCAAGACATTGGACAAGAACATGTTCAGTAAAATCAAAATGTGCTCTACTGCCAAAGAAATTTGGGAGAAGATAGCACAACTATGTGAAGGGAACGACCAGACTAAGGAAAACAAGCTGAATGTTGCTCTTCAAAGATTTGAGAGCATAAAAATGAAGATTGGAGAAACTCTAAATGAGTTTGATGAAAGAGTCACTGGTATAATCAATGAACTAAATGGTATGGGCAAGGAATACTCAAGCAGAGAGATCGCTCTGAAAGTTGTGAGAGTCATGCCAAAAGAATGGGATGTTAAGACCATTGCAATGAGGGAGTCCAAAGATCTGAATAAGGTTGAACTTCATGATCTGTTCGCAGATCTTAAAGCACATGAGTTCGAACTAATCAGCAGAGGTGAAGCAAAGCCATTCATCTCTCAACCAAACAAAGCACTGGCAGCCATTCCAGATCAGACCGCCCCCACAACAGATCGATCTATCGAACAGATAAGTAATGATGCTATGTCATTATTTATCAAGAAATTTGGTAAATTCATGTCTAAAAACAAGAGGAACTTTAAACCCTCTCATCATTATAAATCAAGAAAGGACGGTGCTGTTAATGACCATGCTTGCTACAATTGTGGTAAGACCGGACATTTTATTGCAGATTGCACCAGACCGAAGAAAGAAGAACGTAAAGAGAAGCATCGTGATGACAGGAAAAAGAAGCACTACAAAGACCGCAAAAATCATGGAAAGTCCCAAAAGGTCCTAGTAGCAGAAGAAGGAAACAACAAATGGGCTCAGACTGATTCAGACTCAGAAAGCTCTGAATATTATTCCAGCGAAAGCGAAGAAGATATTCAATGTCTAATGGCAGACGAAGAGATGAGTCAAACAGACGAGGTATTCGATCTTGACTCAAATGAATTTACACGAGAAGAGCTCATGTCCGCACTGCAAGACATGGCTAATGATTATAGACTCTTAGCTGAATCATTTGAGAGAAGTAAAGCTAAAGCCAACGATCAAATGGATGAGCACATCAAACCAAGCTGCTCTGAGCTGGGTGAGTGCAAAAATCTACAGATCGAGCTGAATAAGCTAAAAATCTCCTATGATCAGTCCATGAAGAAAATAAGAGAATTAGCACACAAAATGCTAAGCTTTCTCATATCTTCAAATCATGGACAAAATCCAGAACATCTTTGGAAGAATTGCAAGAGGTACAAAGAAATATCGGTGATGTTACAGGCATAGGCTTTGATATCAAAGACTGCACCAAAGATGAATCTGAACTGTTGCTGGTAAAGAACAAAATCAAACAAATGACATTTGTTAAATCCAGCACAGTATATGAAAATGAAGCACCTACAATTCAAACGGGAGTCTCTTTTATGAATCAAGATTTGAGAAAAGGGATTGGATATGTTAACCAAGCCAAGGAAAAGGCACCAGCAAGCTTTGCGTCTTTCAGACCAAATCCAAAGGTGCAAAATCTAAGGCAAGGGAGACCATCCAACTACTATAATTCAAAACCAGTTCAACGAAGATATAGACTACCCTATGAGAATAAAAGGTTTCCATATCGCACACATTATCACACACAACATCGAAACAGATCAGCTCACAGCACACCAGGCACACACAAGCCATTAAAGCTGATACATTTGTGGGTTCCCAAAGGGCTAATCCGTTCTGGACCCAAGTAGGATTGGGTACCAACAATAATCTTGTTTGATGACAGGTACCGCAGAATCTCGTATCAGACTGGTACTTAGACAGTGGGTGTTCTCGTCACATGACTGGAAACATCAAGCTGTTGTCTGAAATCACAGAATGTACTGGACCCAAAATCATATTCGGAGATAATTCAAAGGGTAAGACCGTGGGCAAGGGTAAGATTGTCCATGGTAACATTATTATCAATGACGTGCTGTTAGTTGAAAATCTTTGCTATAATCTGATTAGTATAAGTCAACTATGTGATAATGGTTATGATGTAGAATTTCACAAACACACTTGCACTGTTAAATCGTCAGACGATATGACCATGCTTGTAGGAATCAGGAATGGAAATACATATAAGATTAACTGGATTTTTGCTCAACCTGATAATCCTACTTGCTTCATCGCTAATAATGATAATAACCACTGGCTATGGCATAAACGCTTGAATCATCTCAATTTTAAGACTATATCTAGCCTGTGTAAACATGATTTAGTTGTCGGTCTGCCCAAGATCGACTTTGCTAAGGATAAGATCTGTGAAGCATGCCAAATGGGCAAACAGATCAGATCATCCTTAAAAAACAAGAATGCCAAATCCTCCTCCCGTTGTTTAGAACTATTGCATATGGACTTGTTTGGTCCTATACCAATAACAAGTTTAGGGGGAATGCGGTATACTCTTGTTGTTATTGATGATTACTCACGTTTTACATGGACTATATTTTTTAGCAGTAAATATCAGACCGGTCCGAAATTGATCAAGCTGCTGAAACGCACTCAGAATGAGAAATCATCCAGCATAGACAGGATTCGAAGTGACAAAGGCACTGAGTTTTCAAATCAGAATTTTGAATCCTTTCTAGAAGATCATGGAATTAAGCATGAATTTTCAGCTGCCCGAACTCCCCAACAAAATGGAGTTGCAGAACGAAGAAACAGAACGCTTAAAGAGGCAGCAAGGACAATGCTTGCTGATTCTGGAATTTCGCAAAAGTTCTGGGCAGAAGCTGTAAATACCTCATGTTACACACAAAATCGGTCTATGATTAACAAGAAGTTGAATCTCACTCCATATGAGATATGGACTGGTAACAGACCGTCTATCTCTCACCTTCATGTATTTGGCTGCAAATGCTTCGTTCATAACAATGGTAAGACTCATCTTACAGCATTTGAAGCTAAATCAGATAATGGGATATTCTTAGGATATTCATCTAATAGTAAAGCTTTTAGAGTTTTCAATAATCGCACTTTAACTGTAGAAGAATCTGTCCATGTAGTTTTTGATGAATCATTATGTATTGAGGGTAGCAAGGATTCAATTCAAAATCAGATGGAAAACATCCATCTTGAAGCTAACAGTGATGATAAGATTATAGATAACAGGTCAAGAGACAATCCACCGGAACCTGAAGTACCAGACAGATCGGATCAAGGCAATGAAGCTCCTTCAGATCGAGCCGATCCGGATGATTCAAACTCTCATATCAAAGAAGATGATGATCATGCCGCTACTACTCATCCGTCTGGACCAGACATTCCAGAATCAAGTTATCGATGGACAAAGAGGCATCCACCTGATCTAGTAATTGGAAGTCCTTCTGCACCAATTAGAACCAGAGGACAGATGATGGATGAATTCACTCATGCCGCTTTTATATCAAATCTGGAACCTAAAAAGATTGATGAAGCGCTGACTGATTTCAATTGGATTAAGGCCATGCAAGAAGAGCTTAATCAATTCGAACAAAATCAAGTTTGGAGTCTAACTCCCAGACCAAGCGATCTGTCTGTTATTGGAACCAGATGGGTTTTCAGAAACAAGCTGGACGCAGATGGAATTGTGGTTAGAAACAAGGCCAGACTGGTGGCACAAGGATTCCGACAAGAAGGAATTGACTTCGATGAATCCTTTGCACCAGTCGCCAGACTTGAAGCAATCCAAATATTTCTTGCTTATGATTCCTTTAAAGACTTCAAGGTATATCAAATGGACGTCAAGACTGTCTTTCTTAATGGTAAGCTTCAGGAGGAAGTCTACATTGAGCAACCTCCTGGATTTCAGAACCACTCATTTCCTAATCATGTATATCTACTGAATAAAGCAGTATATGGTCTGAAACAAGCTCCAAGAGCCTGGTATGCCACTCTATATCAATTTCTGCTGAACCATGATTTTCAGATCGGCTCAGTAGATAAAACTCTTTAAATTTATTAAGGGGGAACATACCCTGTTAGTTCAGATTTATGTTGATGATATAATTTTTGGGTCAACTAACCCCAAATTATGCGAGAAATTCTCTAAGTTAATGCAGGGACAGTTTGAGATGAGCATGATGGGAGAACTTTCATTCTTTTCGGGTCTTCAAGTCAAACAGCTCAGCAATGGTATTTTCATCAACCAAACCAAGTATACCAAATAGCTTCTTAAGAGATTCGGAATGGAAACATGCTCAACTGCATCAACTCCAATGAGTCCTACAATCAAGTTAGACACAGACGAATGGGGAACGGCAGTCGAAGTATCTATGTATCGCGGACTGATCGGATCGCTCTTGTATCTTACAGCGAGCCGGCCTGATATTATGTTCTCAGTCTGTATGTGCGCCAGATTTCAGTCAGAACCAAAGCAATCACATTTTATTGCTGCTAAGCGTATTCTAAAATACTTAAAAGGATCTCAGAACGTTGGTCTTTGGTACTCCAAAGATTCAAACTTCAGCTTGATCGGATATTGAGACGCAGACTACACTGGCTGTAAGATTGATCGTAAAAGCACCAGTGGAACATGTCAATTTCTAGGTGAAAGATTGATCTCTTGGTTCAGTAAGAAGCAAACATCTATTGCCACATCTACAGCTGAAGCAGAATATCTTGCCGCTGGAAGCTGTTGCGCTCAAATGCTCTGGATTCAACACCAGCTCAAAGACTATGGCATTCAAGCTGTTGAATCTCCAATTTTCTGTGACAACACAAGTGCAATCCCTATAACGTACAATCCAGTTTTGCACTCTCGAACAAAGCATATTGATATCAGACATCATTTTATTCGAGATCATGTTGGCAAAAAGGAAATTCGGATCGAGCGTATTTCAACAGAGCAGCAAGCAGCAGATATCTTCACCAAACCGCTTCCTGAGGCTAAGTTTAATTATTTTCGTCAAATTCTTGGTTTAATAGACTTATCTTTATAGTTTAGATGTTTTTCTTCTTTTCGCTTTTAAAGATTTCTGTTGGCCTAGATCGATAATACAATGTTCAGAAAGACACAGATCCGTCCGAACTTTCAGACCGATCTATGTCAATCTGATGTTATCCTATGATCTGTCTGGTCAACAAATCTTTTATTTAATATTTATTTAAAACAAAAACAGCCCGTACTGATCGTAATTTTAACCGCCTTATCACTCTTTTATCCTGACCGTTTTTTTGAATTATTTAATGATCAGTCATCGAGATAAAGACACGTGTATTCTCTCTCTAATTTAGCGGGCTGAACATTTCATTCTCATTCACTTTTTACCAATTACCGACGTCTGCTCTCTAACTCTTTATTTCCCTTAATCTCTTCATATTTCCATTACACTCAAATGACCACTATTACTCACAACTCTCTCTCCGTTGAGTTTGATGATATATACAGGGCTGAAGATTCAGAGATGGTCTCTATTTTTTGAGCTTTGGAATCGTCTGGATTAAGAAATTTTCTGGAATGTGGCACGGTGGTTTACGAGTCAGAGATTCGCGAACTATTCGCCAATGCTGTATCTCAGAAGTCTCTCATCTCCACCACCGTAAAGGGAAAATCATTTGAAATCTCTCCGTCGACGCTGGCAAAGACTTTTGGTCTTCCCAACTCCGGATTGACTGAGTTTGGCCAGATTCCTCAAGCTTCTCTCACAGCTCTTCAGGGGAAGGTATCTATATTTGGCCACCGCCTGCAGCCTTCATTCAAAAAGAAGGAAATGCTATTTCATTTCCAGGTGTTATGCGAGATCGTTGGCAAACCTTTATTGGGAAAAGCTGGAAGTTTTGACGCCGTCACTGCCGAGAAATTCAGGGCCATGGCTGATATTGTTTCTGGACAGAAGATTAACTGGTCCGTAATTCTATTTGGAGTCTTGTTGGAAACAGTGATTGCCTCCAAACAGGCCGTCTACTTTGCTGTTCCTCTCAGCAAGCTACTGGAGAATTTGGACATCGAGCAGGGGAAGCAGTCTGTTCTAAGTCCCTTCAAAATTCTCAACTCCAAAGGGCTAGCACTACTGAAGTCCAAGAGTGCTCCCCCCACTCCTACCGATCTGGTGGCCGTCAAGATTGAGAAGGAAGAAGAACAGGCTGTTGCTCGAAAACCTCGGGTCAAGCGCAAATTGACCATTCAGACTGACTCCAAGGAAACTCAGTCTGCTCCTACAACTCCAGCCAAGCCCCTTCCCAAAAAGCCGAGAACCCGGATTACCAAGCCAATCAAAACCTTACCTCTCAAAACCCTACCCATATTGCCTCCAACAAAAGCCACCCCTGCACCTCAACCTACAACCTAAATTTCAACCGCTTCAACCACTGCACCAAAAGTAACCATCCGAGTCCCCTCTGCCATCCCCATAGTCAAAGGGATTGTTATCACTGAGTTGGGAGACTATACCCAATCAGGGATCAAATCTCCATCTTCCACAAGCAAGGGCAAAGCCATTCTCACAGAACCCCTCTCTTCCAAACCCAAATCTGCAGCGCAAACAGCCATCAACATCGCTATGGAGGATGTTGATGAGAAGGTGAAGGCGCTTGTTGTAGTTTTTGATGAGTATGTCGAATACAGAACAATCAACCACATTGGGATGTTCTTCGACAAACTGAAACGCCTGCAGAAAATGGAAGAAGAAGTCCTCAAGAGAACATGATGTTCGCATTGCTGTGCAGCGCAAAGATCTCTTTAAGGCAAATCAGAGATTCAGACTGGCGAATTTGCTTTTGGATGCTAAGAAAGCAAACTTCGATCCGAATGCTCCAACTGCCAAAGATGATGGTGCTGTTATCGCTCAATTGGAAATGGATATCCATGCTCTTCACTTAGCTGTCCGATTTCAACGGCAGAAGCTCAGCATATCCACTCCAGTACCCAGCCCGGATCATCCATCTGCAAGCAAGAGTCTGACAGACCCTTTCATAGAGGTTGTTCCCTCTGGAGCACCAGACCAGACAGCAGACCAGACTGCAGAACACATAGCGGATCAGACAGCGGAGCAGCCAATGACTAATGCTCCGTCTGCTACAGAAGATGAACCATTGAATGTTTTGTTGGACTCTCCAACAAAGTCTATTCCTTTGGGATCATCAGTCTCCCATGTTCAAATCAGTCCAACCGCAGCACTTACAACAGTTGGCGCACCAGAGTTCATCGATCCGGATCTGGTGGTGTCCACCATTGTTGCAGCTCTCCAGATTGAGGAACCTTCCAGACCCAGCACTCATCCAGTTCAAACAGATGAAGATATAGCTTTCATAGAAGAATTCTCTTCGGATTTGGTCACCTTGATCCGGTCCGAAAGTCGCCAAGCTGCTATGTCTTCACTCATACCCATTGCTGCAGACGCTGATCAAGCCTTATCGTCATCAGATCACTCTCCAAGCCAACTATCTGATGCACCTCCATCCCTGGCAAGGACCCTTCAGCACCTCTCCGACAACTGTCTGTCTCTCTCTCTCAGCGTGCTATAGAGGTTCATCAAGGCCAGAGGGTTACATCCTTGGACTTTGATTCTTTTAAAGAGAAGATGACAGCCAGTATCAGCAGCCTTCAGCGAGGAATGAATGATCTGTTCTCTCAGCAAGCTACTTATAAGAACAGCCTGAGAAAAGAGCAGATCGAGCTGGCCATTGAAGTCAGAGCATCCGTCGCCAATTCCCTTCGCGCTCAAGACACTCGTCTTGACGCTATCAGCGCTCAGCTAGCACAAATTGTTGATTTTCTCCAAGAGATTGCTGCTGACAAAAAGGGGGAAAAGAGAAAATACTTCAAGCCGCATCCGCCTCAGTCTTCTAGAAAATAGAATTATCAGACTGTCTGTATATAGGATTTTTGAAAAATCCTTTTTCGTTAAGTCCTTGTTCATTTATTTTGAACTAAAATATATAAAAGGCTTAATCGATCCGAAATTCAACTTTATTATGTTCATTTATTTTGAACAAGAAGAAGTAATCGATCCGAAAGTATACGCTTCAGAGTTCTTAAAAGACTGGATAAAAAGATTTAGAAGCTAGGTTTTGTCATCATAAAAAAGGGGGAATTTGTTAGTTCCGGACCTTATCGATGAGATTTTAAAGATGACAAAACATATCAGACCGGATCGAGAGAAATCAGACTGACCAGATCGATCGCTCAAAACTGATCAAGCTGATGAGGCATATCGCATGTCAGACCGGATCGAGAGAAAACAGACTGACTAGATCAAAGCTTCAGATCGATCTCAACCTTTATCAGATCAGAGCAGTCAAGGATGTATAAAGATTGGTTCTTCAGTCCGAATCATTAACGGCTATTTATTGAAGCATTTAATGTCGTAATTAATGCTGAAAAAGACCTTAGACTGAAGATTACCATAAAAGGTAAGAAGACAAAGAAGAGCTTACGTGACAGTCGCCGAAAGCATGAACCAGAATGGCAAGTACCTTAAAGAAGAAGACTGTAGCTTACTCAGAGTATAAGCAGAGTCAAAAGTTGCACATTAAGGGAATAATGTCGTTGGTACATGCAACTATAAAAGGATACATCAGAAGATCTCAAGCAGACTCTCGCTGATCAATCGAAAAACGCACAAGAAAGCAAAACAGCACAAGCTTACAAGCTCAGAAGCTCTCGAGGTGAAATTCTTCTTAAGCACGAATACATTGTAATATTTGATCATTTAGGATCACTGTGTGCATAGACAGAAGTCTATCTTGTGTATTCTGTATTGAAAGATAGAAGTGAGAAATTATTGTAACTGTCAGACAGAGTGTGTCTGAACAGATCGAGTGACTAGGAGTTTCAGTCTGGTAGTGAGATAAATCCAGCTGAATCGGGTTTGTACAACAGGATTGTATAAATCAAAGTCTTCTAGTGGAAACCTTCCTTAATTGGAAGAAGGGGAAACGTAGAAGGATTACACCACCTTTGAACTTCCAGAAACATATTCTGTGTCTTATCATTCTGTACTCGTTCTGTTATTCAAAGCCATCGAGCCGTTCTTACTAATTTGAGAACAGACCGTTCCGCACTAAAACATTCAGTGGTCTGTTCTGCAAAAGAGTTGATTAAGAAACAGATTTCGTCTCACTAATCCGAACGAAATCACAAGGGATTAATTTTTAATAGGAGTGTTCATTCACCCCCCTCTAAACACTCCGGACCGATCCTAACAAGTGGTATCAGAGCAGGTCGTCTTAATCAGCACAAAGACACTTGAGCTGATGGCATCATTCGTATGTTCTCAAAAGAAGACTATGATGATTGGAGAATCAGAATGCAAGCTCATCTGGCAGCACAGGATGACGATATGTGGTTCGTCATCACTGATGGACCAATGAAGATTCTGAAAGTCAATACAGCAGCCTCCATTACTGGTGGTGAACCCCAAATGGTCGAGAATGATAGATCCCTCTGGACGAATGAAGAAAGAAAGAAAGCAAACCTTGACAACGTTGCCAAAGACATCTTGTTCAAGACATTGGACAAGAACATGTTCAGTAAAATCAAAATGTGCTCTACTGCCAAAGAAATTTGGGAGAAGATAGCACAGCTATGTGAAGGGACCAGACTAAGGAAAACAAGCTGACTGTTGCTCTTCTCATAGATTTGAGAGCATAAAAATGAAGATTGGAGAAACTCTAAATGAGTTTGATGAAAGAGTCACTGGTATAATCAATGAAATAAATGGTCTGGGCAAGGAATACTCAAACAGAGAGATCGCTCTGAAAGTTATGAGAGCCCTGCCAAAAGAATGGGATGTTAAGACCATTGCAATGAGGGAGTCCAAAGATCTGAATAAGGTTGAACTTCATGATCTGTTCGCAGATCTTAAAGCATATGAGTTCGAACTAATCAGCAGAGGTGAAGCAGAGCCATTCATCTCTCAACCAAACAAAGCACTGGCAGCCATTCCAGATCAGATCGCCCCCACAACAGATCGATCTATCGAACAGATAAGTAATGAAGCTATGTCATTATTTATCAAGAAATTTGGTAAATTCATGTCTAAAAACAAGAGGAACTTTAAACCCTCTCATCATTATAAATCAAGAAAGGACGATGCTGTTAATGATCAGGCTTGCTACAATCGTGGTAAGACCGGACATTTTATTGCAGATTGCACCAGACCGAAGAAACAAGAACGTAAAGAGAAGCATCGTGATGACAGGAAAAAGAAGCACTACAAAGACCGCAAAAATCATGGAAAGTCCCAAAAGCGGTCATGCTTCTTGCTTCAACATCTCATAATGAGCGGTACCATCTTCCCCGCTTCATTACTACACAATCTCATAATGAGCGGTACCATCCTCCCCGCTTCATTACTACATAATCTCATAATGAGCGGTACCATCCTCCCCGCTTCATTACTACATAATCTCATAATGAGCGGTACCATCCTCCCCGCTTCATTACTACATAACAAGCATAAGCATTAAAACCTACACTGTGATCTCTCTTGACTCGTGGAATACACCTCTTTATTCCACATCACAATATGCAACAACAATGCATAATAACATGTATCATACTCTTAATGCATCACATTGCATTCATCATGTGTCAAATAGACAAACATAAAGTACATGTTACCGTTGGGATGCCCGTACGTCGCTTACGTACCCTTCCAAAATGTAGTGTGTTGCGGGACTCTATCCCCTGCGCTGTGTAGCTGTCTGTGAAGGCTCTACACCAGTGTACAACACAATATTAGATGTCTCATTACAATCCAATATCAAAAATTAAACAAAATATAACAATTTATATTTTTCAACATTCTGGGTCCCTCGATCGACCGGCCCATCTTTTCGATCGATCGAGAAGACACCTTCAATCAATACCAAGGTTCTGCCTCGCTCGATCGATCGATATGGAATTCCGATCGATCGAGATGTCCTGTTCAAGAACACAAATTCCAGAATTCGCGAACACCCATTCTTACACCCTTCGATCTAGCATATAAGATACACCACATGTTTGAACAAATATGCTAAGGGCTACAATACACTACCCTGAGTGTATTCATATAAAAGTTATACCTCAAACGCAAACCCTCATGCATCAAAATCGTCCATTTTCCTCAGTACTCAACCAAACTTTCTGAAAAACAGGGCATAAATATTCAGCCCAGAATTCTCGAACATGCATCTTTATAGCAACGAAACTACCACATAACCCGTAGTTCATGCTCAAATAAATATGCTGGTAATTTCACCAAACTACCATGTATGTATTTACGTCAAAGGTTTACTCAAAACCTAAGCTAGCATGGTTCAAATCTTCATAATAAAGCCAAACGGTACGCCAAAGTACCAACACGCTGCAAGATCTCATACGGCCCTACATACCTTCGGGATAACTTTCCCCGCATCCCAAACCGTACCACACCTCTGAAAGGTGAGATCTTCAGAAAGACTCTGTCGCCCAACTGAAATTGCAACGGTCTTCGCCGCTGATTGGCATATGCTGTCTGTCTGTCCTGAGCTGCCTTCATCTTTCTCTTGATAACCTTTACCTTTTCTTTCATATCCTGGACCAACTCTGGTCATCCGACCGATTTATGGTAGCCTGGTAACTGTTACGCCTGCCATATAGGGCTTCAAATGGAGCCATCTGTATGCTAGCCTGGTAACTGTTATTATAAGAAAATTCCACCAAGGCTACTGAGTCCTGCCAAGAAGTGTCGAACTCCAGCACACAAGCCCTCAACATATCTTCGAGCGTCTGTATCGTACGCTCGGTCTGTCCGTCTGGGGATGATAGGTTGTGCTCAACCTCAACTCTGTACCTAGAGCTGACTGAAGACCCTCCCAGAAATGAGATGTAAACCGCGGATCTCGATCAGACACAATCGAAACAGGGATCCCGTGCAGTCTCACCACATCTCTGATATATAACTGAGCCATCCTCAGGTACGTGAATGTCATACAGTAGGGATGAAATGAGCACTATTAGTCAATCTGTCGACGACTATCCATATGGCATCAAAACCCAAAACAGTCCTCGGTAAATGGGTTACGAAATCCATAGACATGTGCTGCCACTTCCACTCGGGTATACTCCTTAGCTCACCTCCAGGCCTCTGCCTCTCAGCCTTCACCTGCTGACAGATCAAACATCTCTTGACGAATGAGGTGACATCTTGTTTCATACGCCTCCACCAGAACTGGCTGCGTAGATCTTTATACATCTTCTTCCTGCCCGGGTGGACACTCATCCTGCTGCAATGAGCTCGCTGTAATATACCCCGACGCAACTCAGGTACATCCGGGACTACCCATCGGTCGCCAATCCTCAAAGAACCGTCCTCAGCCGTTCTGAACTTCGACGACTGACCTGAACGAATTACTGACAACCATCTCTGAACCTCTGCGTCAATCCCCTGAGCCTTCCTGATGTGATCATAAATAACAGGCTCAGCTAACAAGGTTAAAACCTGTACCGGTGAAGAAGATACCTCGAAATCCAAACCAACTGACAGTAGGAGGCAAACATAGCTGATAAACTCATAACATCCTCCGCTGTACTCCTCACCTTCCGAATCAAAGCGTCGGCTGTGAGATTCGCTTTCCCGGGATGGTATTGGATTTCACAATCGTAATCCTTCAGCAGATCCATCCATCTCCTTTGCCTCATGTTCAGCTCAGCCTGTGTAAACAAGAACTTCAGGCTCTTGTGATCAGTGAAGATGATGAATGAGGTACCGTATAAGTAGTGTCGCCATATCTTCAAGGCAAACACTATAGCCGCTAACTCCAAATCATGGACTGGATACCTCGTCTCGTGTGGCTTCAACTGTCTAGAAGCATAAGCCACTACATGTCTGTTCTGCATCAGTACGCATCCTAGGCCCTGTAGTGATGCGTCAGTATAAAGAACAAATCCTTTGTTCTCCCTGGGAATCACCAAAACTGGTGCAGTAGTCAGTCTGTGCTTTAATTCCCGAAAACTCTGCTCACAAGCCTCTGACCAACAGAATGGGACTCCCTTCTGAGTCAGCTGTGTAAGTGGTTTGGCGATCTTTGAGAAACCCTCGACGAAACGTCGGTAGTAGCCAGCCAACCCAAGAAAACTCCGAATCTCACTGACTGAAGTAGGGGCAGACCAATCCATAACTGACTCTATCTTCCTCGGGTCTACTGATATCCCCTCTCGTGATATGATATGGTGGTAGCGCGCTTATCGTGTACGCCCAAATTAACCCCACTCAATCCTCAAGATTGATAACAATAATGTAGTAGCGTGAGTAGGGATCGATCCCACGAGGAGGTGTGAATCTTGTGTTAATGAAAATCAAAATCAAAACAATAAAAGATGGGGTTGTGAATGAATTATACTAATTAAAATTAAAACTAAAGATTAAACTAATGAAAGTGATTCTTGGTATCGGTCGACTCTACCTTGTATATTATCATCTATTTCATCGATTCACAAAAGACTCAATTTTACTTGAATATTCATCAATTGGAAATCTAATTCCTCCCTCACCTTATTCATAGTCAATTAGTCCAAGCGTTCTAATTTAACTTTAACCAATCAATCAATCTCTATATGCATATTCAAGATTAAAATCATGACATCATTCAAAACTAGTGAGCGATGAATCTAAACAACATAAACACAAACGGTTTATATAATTTAGTCAATGGTTTTCTCTAAGAATTTAATAATACCAACAGCAGGCAATTATCGATCTTAGTTGCTTCTTCAATTAGATTACTCAAACAATCTCTTATTTGATATCCAATTAGCAATAGATTATATGCAAGTTACTAGGTTGTCAATCCAATAAACAAACATCAATCATATCAACAAAATCATAAAAACAATGAATTCAATAAAATCGATAAACAAAAGCGTATGAATCTCCCCAAGATAAATAAATCAAAGGTTTTGTCTTCCTCAACCAAGAATTAAGACTAGCTACACATAATTAAAACAAAACTATAAATAAAAACAAGGGAAAGAAAACTAATCCGATCTCCGCTCGTCGAGGTGTCAATCCCGCCTTCGCTTCGATCTTCGTAGATGTTCTTCAACAAAATTGAAAAGAAAATATAAAACTAGTCTAAAATTATTCTACCCTAACTATCTAGATGTTTAAAAGGTCTGAATTTCGAGTATATATGTATTGGGAGGCTGATGGAGTAGGTTAGAATCCATGTGGGAAGGAAAGAAATCAAGAATTTTAACTTTCCAAAATCCTATTGGCGTAACGACGCCTAAAATGGCGTAACGACGCCTAAATTCCCGTAGCACTGGCGTAGGTACGCCTGAAATGGCGTAATTACGCCTGTCATCAATGTTTCTGGCGAGTTTTGTATTTTGGCTGTAACTTTCTCGTCCGAACTCTGAATTCGATGAATCAGCTGTCCACGCGAAGATAACTCAAAGTTCTACAACTTTTCTATGGACCACATTTCCAAAACATGGCTCGAACATATAGAAATTTGAGGAGAAAGGAGCAACATGTGTCTTGGATTCTGGTTTTTTCCTCTTTTCTTCAACTTTATTGCTTCTTTCATCATTTTAGCTTGATTTCTTCACCTTTCCCTACATTTACACAAATATACGATTAGGTAGCATATGTATCAATTTATCCATCAAATTATACCAAATCGTAGATAATTAAGCGCAATAGATGTGTCTATTTCTAGTCACATCAAACACCCCCATACTTAATCTTTACTCGACCTCGAGTAAATCAGACAAAACTACATTATTTTTACTTTGGCTCATAGGTTCATAACAAAACAACTTGTCCTCACTTTAACGCCTCAACAATTATAAACATGCATAGTAATGAAAGGCGGTGAAAAGTTAACAGTGGAACAAGTTCAATCCCTAAACATCTCATACTCAACAAAGTAGTGAACGTGTGTGTGTGGTCATAAACAAGTGCTGTGTACAAATTATAGATCCAAAATATGCAAAGCCATAATAGTTCAAGTCATACACTAACACAAGTATAAGCTCACTTGCACACTCTTCTCCACTATCTTAGCCACTTTGCAAACACAAATCAAGTAGGTCTTTATTAGCTTGTAGCTTGGCCTAGGTATTGGCTTATGAAAGAAAGGGTAAGGATATTCAAACAAGTGAGTATGATGAAATGCACACTAAAACTTCTCTTCTTGCATGAATTTTTCAAACCTTGTTCATTTTTCAAGGCTTATTTCAACATTTTTTTTTTCTTCTTTTATGCTTGGCTCCCCTTGGAGTAATATTTTTATCAAATTTCTCAAGGCATCCATTTTCTTTCATGTATTTCATTCTTTTGATAATAAAGTTCACAAATATAATTCAATGAATTCCCAAGTGCATGTGAATGAAATACATCATACTCCCTTAAAAGGTATGGATTAAAATCATATTTTGGCTAAAAGGGTAGGATGATAAGCTAGTCAAGGAATGTTGAATGGGGGTCTTTAGTATGCTTAGCATACTACCATTCTTTTACATTAAAGCTCAAAAAGGGTACTAGAGATTGATTTTGTTTACATGGTAGGCTTGAAAGGCTCAAACACATCAAAGATTTCCTATCACGAACTGATCGAGGTACTCTTGAAATACTCTATTCATCAAACTCATAAAAACTGCAGGTGCATTTGTTACACCGAAAGGCATCACTAAGAACTCATAGTGTCCATACCGAGTTCTAAAAGTTGTCTTCTGGACATCATCAGCTCTAACCCGCACCTGGTGATAGCCTGACCTCAAATCTATCTTTGAGTAAACCTCTGTACCCTGAAGCTGATCGAACAGATCATCAATCCTCGGAAGTGGATACCTGTTCTTCACTGTGGCCTTTTTCAGTTGCCTGTAGTCAATGCACAGACGCATTGAACCATCCTTCTTCTTTACGAACAAAACTGGTGCACCCCAAGGCGATACACTAGGACGAATATATCCCTTGTCGAGGAGCTCCTATAACTGTACCTTCAGCTCCCTCAGTTCTGTCGGTGACATCCTGTATGGGACACGAGAAATGACGGATGTCCCCGGCAGTAGCTCAATGGCAAACTCCACATCTCTGATCGGCGGAAACCCTGGAATCTCATCCGGGAATACATCAATGAACTCCGCCACAATCGGAATGTCCTCGGCTCTCACTTCCTTCTCTTCTGAGTCATTCACGGCATAAATAAGGTATCCTGTGTGGCCGCGTTCCAATAACCGCGACATCTTAACCACTGAGATCACTGGAATCTTTGGACGAGAGCCGTCCCATAAAAAGTCCACTGGAACCCCTGATCAGACAGAAAATGTACCATCCTCTGTCGGCAATCTACCACGGCTCGATATCTTCTCAACACATCAATGCCGATAATGCAGTCAAAATCTGCCATCTCTAACTGAATCATATCGTCCCTCAGATCATTGCCCTCAAAATAAATGAGGCAATCAGATAACAGTCGGTCTGCAATCACATGCTTTCCCATGGGTGTCGAGACCATGAGAGGAGTGGGTAACAGAGACGAGCACAAGCGGTGTCTCTCCACAAAAGCAGCAGATACAAAAGAATGGGAAGCACCTATATCTATCATAAAAATGCAGGGTACGTAAATAAATGGCACGTACCAGCAATGACCTCCTCCGGGGCTGCCTCAGCCTGCTCCCGAGTCAGTGCATACACATGACCCTGCGGCGGTCCTGCCGCCTGACCTCCCTGTGGTCGAGGTGCAAACTGTTGTCTCTGAGGTGCCCTCCCAGCATCAAACCTTGGCCTATTCGGCCCAGAGTCTGCCTGTCTCTGTGGTGCTCTTCGATTGGGGCAACCTCAAGCCAAGTGGCCCACCTTGCCACAAATAACAACCCTGACAGTCACGTGACAAGTGCCATCCTCCACAATGGTCACACCTGCTTCCTCCTGCCTTGCTCCCCTGTGTGGGTCCCCGATTGTTTTGCTTTTGACCCTGAGACTTCTTCCCACCAAATCTGGAAGATGATGAGGCCCCACGAGCCTTGAACTGATCCCCTCGTGGCCTCAGACTATCAGCAACCGGCCTCTGTGGTGGTACAAAAGGGGGTACAACTTCCTTGTACGCGCCCACTGCAATCTCTGCCAGCTCTGCCCTAATCAGGGCATCATCAAATGAGCTGGGGTTGTTGGAGACAACCCGATCAAATAGCTCTGGTCTCAGTCCCTTCAGAAAATTTCTCATCTTGGCATGACTGCTGACAGCAATATGAGGTACATACATCAGCAATGAGGAATACTGCATAGCATAGTCTGACACTGACAGGCTGCCCTGCTTCAAATTATTGAACTCATCTTCCTTTAATTGTCTGGCAGCTGCAGAAAAGTATCGGTTAAGGAACCGGGCCCTGAATACAGTCCAATCAACCGTCATACCCTGAGCTCTCAGCTCCATGACTGTTGTCTTCCACCACATGGAAGACTTCTTCGCTAACTAAAACTCGCTCCATGACTGTTGTCTTCCACCACATGGAAGACTTCTTCGCTAACTGGAACTCTGCCAACCTCAGCCAGGCAGTCCGCGCACAGGGTGCCGATACGAATATCTGTTCCAGTCTCTCAAGCCATTCCTTGGTTGCTTCCCCAGTCTCAGTCCCTTCAAATAGCGGTGGATGATAGCTCAAGAACTAGGTCAGACTTATCTCCCCTGGTAGCAGTATCTGTGCAATAGGCTCCAAGCCTACAGCAGGTGGCGGTAATGGATTTGTCTGAGCAATACTAGGGTTCATACTGCCCATATCCCCTACATCTTCATTGAGGTTCTCCGGGTTAATAGCCGCCATGCTGCAACACAAGAGTTAACAACAATACCAAAAGCAGTTCATAATATAAGCCGTTAGATAACAAGAGTATCATATTCAAAAGCTTGTTAGTATAACACTTATACAAAAATATGCATCACATGCATAACATGCCCAACAATGAATACCTAGCCAACTTGTCTCTAAAGGCTACCCTTTACTCGTTCCCTGGTTATCTAACCACTGCTCTGATACCACTAAATGTGAGACCCCGATATCAAATCAAGATACTAAGGTGCAATTAAGAGAACTAATCATTCATGTGTATATATCAGAGTAATAAGTCGTGTTGATTAACCTGAGCTTAAGAGATTACAGTACCAAAAGTTTCAAAAGGAATTTCACATATTCCTACAAAAGGTACTACATTATAGTCTTACTCTACTTCTTGTAGAAGCTATACAAAAATTCTCTAACATGCTAATCCTGTAGCACTCCTTACAGCTCAGCATATCAACCTCGACCCTGGTTCTCATCATCAAAAGCACCTACAAAGACAACCCCCAACACATGAGCATATCATAATTCATATTCAACATAATATAAATGTAAGACGTAAATGCATATCATAAATACAAAGTACTTCTTGTATTTCCAAGCATTTACAACGCCCATTGGTTGTCCCTATACCATAACTCATAATAAACACATTATATGAAATTATGGATCCTTTAATAATGTCATGACATATCACCTCTTTCTTTTCACAGCTTTTGAGTCATATATCAACAGTTATTTTAATCTTCTTTGATAGGCTTAGTTTTTAAGTGTTTTAGCTGTAATTTCTTCCCATTTTTCATACTTTTTCCTAGATGATATTATGCTTTTTGGTGTTTATTTGTCTATTTCAGGAAAATTAGTTGGAAATGGAAGAAATGAGCTAAACTGAAGAAAAATGGCAAAATCGAGGCGAGAAAGAGTTGAAATTGAGGAAGTTGGATTTTCGAAGTCTCGATCGATCGAGAATATTTCTCGAGCTGCTAGCGAGCATCCCTCGCTTGTCACGAGCTGGATTCGAACCAGCACCTCTCGATCACGTGTGAGGGGTGCATTGGGCCTATCGAGTCTGAGCTTCTATCCAATCGAAAGAAGAAGCAACTGCAAACGAGACGGAAGATGTGATCGTTCTTTTTCGTTTTTAGTTTCCTAATATGTGTTTACCCTAATATATGAATTATTTCGGAATCCATAACCACCAGTTGTAGCGGAGGGCATTGGGATTAGGCCTAAGCGCAGCTATTTCAGCTGTTTCGAAGTCTCGATCGATCGAGAATATTTCTCGATCGATCGAGCCAGGCAGTGTGCTGAGAAGAAAATAATGAGAAGTCTCGATCGATCGAGATTATTTCTCGATCGATCGACCAAGGCAGAACCTTCAGAGCCAATTTTATCGAAGGCTCGATCGATCGGAAGGAAATCTCGATCGAGCGAGCGAGGCAGTGAGTTTCAAAGGCTGACGTGAACAGTGCACCGATCGATCGGACGCAATTCTCGATCGATCGATACGCAAATCCGGGAAAATCTTATCTTCCATTTTTGAATGGATTTTCGGGGGATAAAAGGGAGAATCATTTCCATACAAGAGATACATCATATCATAGGCCAATTCTCTCGAAAATAAGGAACCCTAGCCGCCGCCTAACGCCGTCGAAGGAGATTCAGTCTCCGTTCTTCGTCCAAAGTCGAGCCAATTCATTCCGGAGTGCAAGGAAGGAGCAAGAGAAGAGATTTCGGTGCTACGCATGGATTTATTCCGTCGTTTATCGTATTTCTAGACTCTAATCTATTTCATTTTGATTTCCAATTGATGTTTTTGAGGTCGAGAGACGATTAAACTCTTTTGTATTTGATTTGAAATATTTTTAGTTTATTATATCGAGTTTTAGTTTCGTTGTGGTTGATTATTGATTCAATTGTGTTTGAGTGCATTGATTACTATTGTTCATAAATTAATTGCTTGTGTAGATCAAAGCTAGCTAACTTTGGTTGAATCTGAGAGTTATAACCGAGATCGAGAGATAACGTTGTAACACGCTCTATTAATTTATGATGTATGTTACGATTGAGATCGAGAGATGATATCGCATACGTGAGAACTTTGAATCGAGAGATTTAGAGTAGCAAGGTTTTGATGATTTATGCAACATTGAATTAGTAAATAGGTGCAAGAGAGTGACTTATTCTAATTTAATGTTAGTTTCTTTACATCTCGAGAGAGTGTATCGAATAATAGCGAAAACCTTTCACCTTTAAAATCAATTGGTTGATAATTTGAGAATTCAGTTGAATCATTAAAGATAACATAGTTGAAGGAAGAGCTTGATAAATTTCTCGAGCAACTTACCTTTGCATATCCGGAATCATTCATTTTAGTGTTTCTTGTTTTCATTTTTCGGTCTTTAGTTTAATTTTAGCTTTAGTTAATCAACCCTCTTAAATCGTAGGCTAAATATAATTTTATTAATCTTATTTGGTACTTATACATTAGTCCATGTGGATTCGACAACCCCTACTTAAATTTCACTAAACTAAAACTTGACAACCGTGCACTTGCGGTAGAATCGCTTCACACTACATTTGAAATATTTTCTGTTTAAAAAAAAGCGGTCAAGTTTTTGGCGCCGTTGCCGAGGACTAATCTGTATAATATCATACGAGATTAGTTAATTGTAATTTAGCCAATTCTTTTATTATTGCGTTTTTGTTTTTCTTTTTCTTTTGTTGATCTTTGTTAATAATTTTGTATTTATTTTGTTATCTCCTTTTGTCTGTTTTGTACAGGAATCGTTTCTCTAGTGCATGCTCAGAAGAGAGGCCCATTCTCGAGCCTTTCGATCCGGAAATAGAAAGAACTCTACTTAGGCGATTACGAGAAGCTCGAGCGATGACAGATAATGATGAAGCACAGAACCCAAGGTCAATGATGGACTTTGCGCAACCGGCATTTCATGGATCTTTGTCCAGTATTACGAGGCCGACGATTCAAGCGAACAACTTTGAGATCAAGCCGGCTATTATACAAATGATACAGCACTCAGTCATGTTTGGGGGAGCGGCCACGGACGACCCGAATAATCACATCTCCAACTTTTTGGAGATTTGTGACACGTTCTGTTGGGATATGCCCTAAGACAAGTCATTAGATGATTGTTTAAGACATACAATGTTTATGGATTTATGAATGGCAATTCATTATTATATATTATTTTTTTTAACTGTGCATTGTGAATTAATATATATGTTAATGTCCTTAGAATAATATTGTATTATTCTTAAAGATGTTCCTAGTCAAGTATTATCATGAATGGGATAATGATAATACGTAGAGACTAGTATATGTTGATCGATGAATTGTTCATTGATATGAGATATCAAATCAACATATGGGTACATGTTAGAGAACGATGTACTGAACAGACCCACCATGAGAATGCAACATGGATAGTTATATGATCGTCATATGCAATTCTCATAGTGATAATAATGTATGTAATCCTTACGACTTGTGATCATCAGAGATCCCAACATAAGGAGTTATGTATCTTGATATCGTCAAACGTTACCCGTAACAGGGTATACTATAAAGGCGACTATTGGATACACTACGAATTATGTAGAGGGATGTTGACTGATCGAGATAGGATTTGTCCCTCCTATATAACAGGAGATGTGTTTGGCCCTTGATCAAGTGAGAACTAAAATGCATGGCCATGCTCGAATGAGTCGATATGAGATATCGAGCTTATTCGTTTATTCTAGTTCTACTTGGGGATCAAGAAATAGAGATTGAATATACGAGTATGACTATTCCATGACTCGTGTTCAATCTAAACACAAAGGACAAAGGGATTAAGTTACATGGTTAATATTATCACAAGTTCTAAAGGTTATGTCGAGTCATTGACATTCTCGTAATTTGGGTAGCATCGATGTGTTGCTAGATACCGCTCGATGCTTGCGACATAAAATGAGATTTTATGTCACTGCCAACATTACGAGATCCTATCGGGTCGCACAAAAGATTAAATCGAGAAGGGAAATTAAATTCATGGGATGAATTAAATAATTAAGAGGAGTCTTAATTAATAATCATAAGGATTAATTAAATCATGGGCTTAAGCCATGAAGCTTTAAGAAAGCCTTTAATTAATTATATTTAATATGATTGCAAGGTGATAAATTGTAAGACAACTTTCATATCACACTAACCTAAATCAAGAAGGAAGCACACGGCCTCCACAACCAAAAAGGCTCTCGGTTTTCTCATCATAGCCGAGGAAATTTTGAGTTTGGTGCGAGCCATTCGATTGAGAATCGAGTGTTCTTTCTTGTTCCGATTTAATAACTTGTCTAGCAACTTGTTATTAAATCATCCCTTCACTCGATTCGATCGTGTGGATACCGTTGAGGCAAAACCATTCGAGTTTTGCTATTGACTCGGAGAAGGCGTAAGACGTGGTGCAGCTCCGTGGATTCGGCTTCAAACGCGCTACAAGGGTAAGACACTTGTAATTCTCTAATCCGATATGAATCCCTATGTATAGATCACTGGTTTGTAATCCCAAAATTTTATTCCGCTGCGTTGTATGCTCATGGGGTTACTTACACGTTCAAACATAATGGCGTCTCCGACGACGCCATCAGGTTAAGACTTTTCCCTTTTTCATTACGAGACAAAGCTAAGTCATGGTTGAATTCACTACCTGCAGGTTCTATAACAACATGGGAGGGGATGACGAAAGCATTTTTATCAAAGTACTTTCCCCCTTCCAAGACGGCAAAGATGCGGAACGATATCATAACTTTTGGGCAGTTTGACCCCGAGACTTTATATGAAGCGTGGGATCGTTATAAAGAATTGTTGCGGAGATGCCCACACCACGGTCTACCCATTTGGTTGCAGGTACAAACTTTCTATAATGGTTTATTTTCTTCTAACCGTTCGATGATAGATGCAGCATCTGGGGGATCAATAATGAGGAAGACACCGGAAGAGGCATATAGCTTATTGGAAGAAATGGCAAGTAACAGCTACCAGTGGCAGTCAGAGAGGAACACGTGTGGGGTCTTCCCACCTTAACAGTGATTAATAGACATAAGAAGGACTAATCATGCATTAATAACGTCTTAAGGTTCTGGTTGTTACATGAGCTAACAGGATTACAGGTCAAAATAAAAGACTTCAAAAATAATTCATTACATTCCCAAAAGATTGTTAATATTTAGATTTATACTACTCCTAGAGTAGATACTAATCGTAACTTGAATCCTATACATTCCTGTGTTCTTCATAGCTCACTGCCTCAACCCGACCCTTAGTCCTTTAGCCCAAAAGCGTACCTATAGGGACAACACATCATAAGCATATACAATTTACTTAACATCATAAAAACATCACAGTAAATGCATGAAATATTGGTTAAGTAAATATATTGGTTATTCATTAACTTCTTATTGTTGTCCCTGATTCATAATCATGCATATGGGCATCTTACCCGGTGGCATCTTACCACATTATAAACATCGCATGGCCTCTTACCATGTGGGGCATCTTACCCCGTGGCATCTTACCACAAATAACATCGCATGGCCTCTTACCATGTGGGACATCTTACCCCGTGGCATCTTACCACAAATAACATCATAGACATCTTATAAACATCGTAAACATCTTATAAACATCATCATTTCATCATGTATACTCATGCAATAAAAGCATAGTCGTAGTGTAAAGATGTGTTTTACCGTCCGATGCCCGTACGTCTCTTACGTACCTTTTCAAAAGGAGGAGGAGTCAACAGACTTATCTCCTTGATTGTGCTGGTACCTGGGATGGCTCTACACAACCACATAATACAATATTAGGCACCGATACGAAAATCGAAATCAAATTACAAAAAGAACATAAAATTTTATCACACATGAACAGTGACTACCGATCGATCGGTCTCCCCCACCGATCGATCGCTAACTGTTCATCATTTTCATTATTTTGCTACGGCATTTGCCGATCGATCGGTGTTCATCACCGATCGATCGGTCGTTCCCACTCATGCGAGATTTTCCAGAAATCTTGAACACCTCAAATCACACCCTTCAAACTACTTCATAACATACATACAATGCCTAAACAAGCATATCAATAATTTCATCATACTTCCATGCATGTATTAAAATTAAAGGTTCACTCATAACCTAAACCGACATGCATTAAAACTACCTCTTTTTATCAATACTCGATCAACATTTCCGGAAACAGGGCAACATATTTATTTCCAGATTTTTGAGTACTTCATTTCATGCCATAAAAACTATAACATATCTCATAAAACATGCTTGGACAAAAACGTCCTGGGCTTTACAAAATTACCATTCGTGTACTCAAATCGAAGGTTCATCCAAAAACCCATCTAACATGCATAATATCACCTCCTCAATAACACTCTCAATCCATATTTTTCCAGAAAAACAGGGGAAATATCTACCCAGATTTTCGAACACCCTTTTTCACATGCTTTAATCCTTCACATAAAAACATGTAACATGCACAAGGAAAAATACTGAGAGCTTCATAATAACACCATGTAAGCATTTAAATCGAAGGTTTCAAGAAACCTAAGCTAACATGCCATTTTTACTACACTTAAAAGCAAGAACTTAATAAGCTTAAAAACAAAAACAGAGCATGGTTTCTCACCCTACTTTGCTCCGATTTTTGAGAGGCTTCCAAGGAATGAAAATGGCAAGGCTCCTCACGTTTTTGCTCAGCAGGTGCTGGTGTTTGTTTGGGAGAGAAGGGTCGAGATTGGGATGGAAGAATGAGGCTGAATGATTGAGCCAAGTGGGGTGGGCAATCAGCCTGTGAACAGTTTGATTGGCATGGGTTGGGGGGGGGGGGGGGGGGGGTGGTTGCATGTAGGGTGGTTTTGTGGTGTTTAATTGTGTCCCGGTATTTCATACGATGTATACAAATATCTTCCCTTGATATTTTATAATTTTACTACATCAATACAACAATTAAAAACACCTAACATGCCCCCTAAACCATATCATCATAACATAATTATAACCCCCAATTAAAGTATCACAACCCTCTTAAACACATCGTAAATCATCATCGTAGCACATAATCATATAACATTTTGGGTGTATTACATTACTCCCCTACTTATAAGATTTCGTCCTCGAAATCCACATGCATCATCATAACGGAACTAAACATAAAAAAAACATACCAGAGAATAGTTCCGGATAGTGCTGCACCATATGCCGTTCCGTCTCCCATGTAGCCTCCTCGACACCCCGACGATCCCACTGAACTTTGACCATCGGTATAACTTTGCTCCGTAGTCTGCGATCCTCTCGATCCAGAATTCTGATTGGTCGTTCTACGTAGGACACATCTGAGTCTAACTGAACTTCTGTAGGCTGTAAGACATGAGACGGGTCTGGCTCATACTTCCGTAACATAGAGACATGGAAAACATCGTGTATGCCAGACAAGGATGGCGGTAGAGCCAAACGATATGCCAATGTACCGATACGCTGTAAAACTTCATATGGCCCAACATACCTCGGAGATAACTTTCCCCGCATCCCAAAACGAACCAGACCACTGAAGGGCGAGATCTTTAAGAAGACCCTGTCTCCTAACTGGAATTCTAGCGGTCGTCGCCGCTTTTTGGCATAGGCCGCTTGCCTATCCTGGGCCGCTTTCATCTTCTGGCGTATCAACTTTATCTTACCTTCCATATCCTTGATCATATCCGGTCCTCCGACCGCTTTGCTAGTCAAGTCCTCCCAATACAGCGGTGATCTACATCGTCGTCCATACAGAGCTTCAAAAGGAGCCATTTGAATGCTCGCCTGATAACTGTTATTATAGGAGAACTCCACCAGCGGCACTGAATCCTGCCACGGAGTATCAAACTCCAAAATACATGCCCTCAACATGTCCTCGAGCGTCTGAATGGTACGCTCTGTTTGGCCGTCTGTCTGAGGGTGATAGGTCATACTCAGTCTCACCTCTGTGCCCAAAGCTGTCTGGAGACCCTCCCAGAAATGTGAAGTGAACCTCGGGTCCCTATCAGACACTATCGAGACTGGAATACCATGCAATCTCACCACATCCCGTATATACATCTGGGCCATCTTCAAGTATGTATATGACATACTGTAAGGGATGAAATGAGCCGTCTTCGTCAGCCTATCCACGATCACCCAGATCGCATCAAATCCTGAGGCCGTCCTCGGTAAGTGGGTCACGAAGTCCATAGATATATGCTCTCACTTCCATTCAGGCACCTCTAAGCTCTTCAGCTCACCGCCAGGCCTCTGCCTCTCTGCCTTTACCTGCTGGCAGATCAAACATCTTTTAACGAAAATGATCACCTCACGCTTCATGCGCATAGATCTTTGTACATCTTCTTTCCCCCTGGGTGGATACTGAACCGACTACTGTGAGCTCGCTCCAATATTCCTCTACGCAGTTCTGGTGTATCTGGAACTACCCAGCGGTTGCCCTCAAAGAATCATCCTCAGCCACTCTGGATTTGGATGGCTGACCCTGAAGTACCAATGATGTCCATCTCTGAACCTCACTATCCGACTTCTGGGCCTTCTTGATTGCCTCAAATATATCTGGCTCCGCCAATAAGGTCGACACTCGCACAGGCGACGTGTCTACATCGAAATCATAGCCCTGATGGCAATAAGAAGACATCAAGGCCGACAAACACATAACATCCTCTGCAGTACTCTTCACCTTCCGACTTAAGGCGTCTGCTATTAAGTTCGCTTTACCTGGATGGTACTCAATTTCACAATCATAGTCTTTGAGCAAATCCATCCACCTTCTTTGCCTCATATTCAACTCTGCCTGAGTGAATAAGAACTTCAGGCTCTTATGGTCCGTATATATAGTGAAAGACGTGCCATACAAGTAATGCCTCCAAATCTTCAAGGTAAATATGATGGCCGCCAGTTCCAAATCATGCACTGGATACCTAGCCTCGTGTGGCTTCAGCTGCCTCGATGCATAAGCCACCACGTGCTTATCTTGCATCAACACACAGCCCAAACCCTGCAGTGACGCATCCGTATACAAGGCAAACCTCTTATTCTCAGACGGAATTACCAATTCAGGCGCTGTAGTCAAGCGACGCTTCAGTTCTTGAAAACTTTCCTCACAAGCCTCAGACCAAAAGAAGGGGACTCCTTTCTGAGTCAGCTGTGTCAGGGGTTTGGCAATCTTCGAGAAACCTTCGACGAAACGTCGGTAATAACCTGCCAAACCGAGGAAACTCCGTATCTCCGGTACAGAAGTGGGTGCAGCCCACTCTAAGACAGCTTCAATCTTCCTGGGATCCACAGATATCCCATGGCTAAATATGACATGGCCCAAGAATACCACGCTGTCCAACCAGAACTCGCACTTACTAAGCTTCGCATATAACTGATGATCCCTAAGGATCTGAAGCACTGTCCTCAAGTGCCTTACATGCTCTTCTTCCGTCTGAGAGTAAATAAGTATGTCGTCAATGAAGACTATGACGAACTGATCCAAATACGGCTGGAACACCCTGTTCATCAAACTCATGAAGACAGCTGGGGCATTCGTCACCCCAAAAGGCATGACCAGGAATTCATAGTGCCCATATCTAGTCCTGAAAGCCGTCTTCTGAACATCATCAATGGTACCCCGACCTCAGATCGATCTTACTGTAGAGCCTCGTACCCTGCAACTGGTCGAACAAGTCATCGATCCTCGGAAGTGGATACATGTTCTTTACTGTAGCTTTGTTCATTTGTCTGTAGTCAATGCATAGACACATCGATCCATCTTTCTTCTTAACAAATAAGACAGGCGCACCCCAGGGCGATACGCTAGGGCGTATGTAGCCCTTGTCAAGGAGCTCTTGCAACTGAATCTTTAACTCCCTTAACTCTGCTGGTGCCATCCTATATGGGGCACGAGAAATTGCAGACGTCCCTGGTAGCAGCTCAATCCCAAACTCGACCTCTCTCGTCGGTGGGAATCAGGGAATTTTCTCCGGAAAGACATCAGCAAACTCTGCCACTACGGGCACATCCTCAACCTTTAACTCCTTCCTCTCTTCCGTCATATCAACAGCATATATAAGATATCCTGTATGACCTCGTTCCAATAACTGTGCCATCTTGACAGCAGATATCAACGGAATCTTTGGGCGAGAACCATCCCCAAAGAATGTCCATTGGACTCCCATATCAGACCTGAATCGGACAGTCCTCTGCCTGCAGTCTACCACTGCCTGATACTTGTTCAGAACATCGATGCCCACAATGCAATCGAAGTCTGTCATTCCCAGCACAATCAAATCTGATCTTAACTCATTATCCTCAAAATAAATGAGGCCATCATAGACAATCTGATCCGTAGTCAAACTTCTTCCCGCGGGGGTCGAGACCATAAGAGGCATGGGCGACGGAGAAGTGCATATGTGGTGCCTTTCAACAAAACCCGTCGACACAAAAGAGTGTGACGCACCTGTGTTTATCAATATAAGAGCAGGGTGCGTAAATAAAAGACACGTACCCGCTATCACCTCCTCCGGAGCTGTTGTAGCCTGTTCCCTCGTCAAAGCATACATCTGTCCCTGAGGTGGCCCCGTGGGCTGACCTCCATACTGCCTCGGTGCGAAAGGTGGTCTGTGCAGTGCCGCTCTGTCCGCAGGCCTCCCCGCAGAGTTCTGCTGTCTTCCCCTGTTGGGACACTGCCGAGCAAAGTGGCCTCTGTCGCCACAGACATAGCAGACCACGCAATTCTTTGCCAAATGTGGTAGTCCACATAGAGTGCACTGAACTCTTCTAGATCTGTCTCCCTGAGGCTGTCCTCTCCCAGATGGAGCATCATTCCTACGGTTCCCTTTCCATCGATTCTCGGGCCTCTTGCCACTGAATCTCGACGCTGAAGTGTTCCCCCTAGGCTTAAACTGATCACCCCTGGGCTTCAAATTGCCAGAAGTGGATTTCTGAGGGGGTGCGGGAGGTGGCACTGCATCAGGATATGCGCCAACTCCCAGTTCGGCTAGCTCGGCCCGTGAAAGTGCATCATCAAAACAGGCAGGGCCGTAGGTATACAGTTCCGGCCTCAAGCCCTTCATGAAGTTCCTCATCTTCGCTTGAGTGTTTGCAGCAATGTGTGGCACATATCGCAGTAAGGAACAGTAATGTAGAGCATAGTCAGATACATGCATGGTACCTTGCCTTAAATTGGTAAACTCATCCTCCTTGGCCTGTCTTGCAGCGGCTGAGAAGTAGCGGGTCAGAAACCGCGTTCGGAACATCTTCCAATTTACTTCCTGTCCCAGAGCCTCTTGCTCAATCACTGTGGTCTTCCACCACATCAGTGCCTTCTTGGCCAGCTGAAATTCTGCTAATCTGATCCAGGCCGTCTTTGCACAAGGCGCTGCCACCAATATCTGTTCAATCCTCTCCAACCATTCCTCAGCTTTTTCCCCTGATTCAGTTCCTTCGAACATTGGGGGTCGATACATCATAAATTGGGCCAAGCTCAACTCCCCAGGTAGCAACTGTTGTTCAGAGGGTTCTTCGCCCAAGGCTGGTGGTGGCAGTGGATTCGTACGCCCAGCACTTGCATTTACACTACTTGCGTCACCCACTTCTATATTTGCTGACATGCTGCAACACAAGGGTTAATAACAACACCAAAAGCAGTTCATAAAGCACATCGTTAGATAATTAAACATGTTAGCATAACATAGAAACTTCATATGCAACATACATATAAAACATGTTCAAAAGTAAGCACCTAGCCAACTTATTGCTAAGGCTACCCTTCACTCATTCCCGAGTTATCTAACCACTGCTCTGATACCACTAATGTGGGGTCTTCCCACCTTAACAGTGATTAATAGACATAAGAAGGACTAATCATGTATTAATAACGTCTTAAGGTTCTGGTTGTTACATGAGCTAACAGGATTACAGGCCAAAATAAAAGACTTCAAAAATAATTCATTACATTCCCAAAAGAATGTTAATATTTAGATTTATACTACTCCTAGAGTAAATACTAATCGTCCTGTGTTCCTCGTAGCTCGCTGCCTCAACCCGACCCTTAGTCCTTTAGCCCAAAAGCGTACCTACAGGGACAACACATCATTAGCATATACAATTTACTTAACATCATAAAAACATCACAGTAAATGCATGAAATATTGGTTAAGTAAATATACTGGTTATTCATTAACTTCTTATTATTGTC
Source organism: Haberlea rhodopensis (assembly GCA_907163345.1). NCBI lineage: Eukaryota > Viridiplantae > Streptophyta > Magnoliopsida > Lamiales > Gesneriaceae > Haberlea > Haberlea rhodopensis. The sequence goes on along the minus strand of CAJQUN010000022.1, from coordinate 3,320,641 downwards.
CCTGATTCATAATCATGCATATGGGCATCTTACCCGGTGGCATCTTACCACATTATAAACATTGCATGGCCTCTTACCATGTGGGGCATCTTACCACAAATAACATCGCATGGCCTCTTACCATGTGGGGCATCTTACCCCGTGGCATCTTACCACAAATAACATCGCATGGCCTCTTACCATGTGGGACATCTTACCCCGTGGCATCTTACCACAAATAACATCGCATGGCCTCTTACCATGTGGGGCATCTTACCCCGTGGCATCTTACCACAAATAACATCATAGACATCTTATAAACATCGTAAACATCTTATAAACATCATCATTTCATCATGTATACTCATGCAATAAAAGCGTAGTCGTAGTGTAAAGATGTGTTTTACCGTCCGATGCCCGTACGTCTCTTACGTACCTTTTCAAAAGGAGGAGGAGTCAACAGACTTGTCTCCTTGATTGTGCTGGTACCTGGGATGGCTCTACACAACCACATAATACAATATTAGGCACCGATACGAAAATCGAAATCAAATTACAAAAAGAACATAAAATTTTATCACACATGAACAGTGACTACCGATCGATCGGTCTCCCCCACCGATCGATCGCTAACTGTTCATCATTTTCATTATTTTGCTACGGCATTTGCCGATCGATCGGTGTTCATCACCGATCGATCGGTCGTTCCCACTCATGCGAGATTTTCCAGAAATCTCGAACACCTCAAATCACACCCTTCAAACTACTTCATAACATACATACAATGCCTAAACAAGCATATCAATAATTTCATCATACTTCCATGCATGTATTAAAATTAAAGGTTCACTCATAACCTAAACCGACATGCATTAAAACTATCCCTTTTTATCAATACTCGATCAACATTTCCGGAAACAGGGCAACATATTTTATTTCCAGATTTTTGAGTACTTCATTTCATGCCATAAAAACTATAACATATCTCATAAAACATGCTTGGACAAAAACGTCCTGGGCTTTACAAAATTACCATTCGTGTACTCAAATCGAAGGTTCATCCAAAAACCCATCTAACATGCATAATATCACCTCCTCAATAACACTCTCAATCCATATTTTCCAGAAAAACAGGGGAAATATCTACCCAGATTTTCGAACACCCTTTTTCACATGCTTTAATCCTTCACATAAAACATGTAACATGCACAAGGAAAAATACTGAGAGCTTCATAATAACACCATGTAAGCATTTAAATCGAAGGTTTCAAGAAACCTAAGCTAACATGCCATTTTTACTACACCTAAAAGCAAGAACTTAATAAGCTTAAAAACAAAAACAGAGCATGGTTTCTCACCCTACTTTGCTCCGATTTTTGAGAGGCTTCCAAGGAATGAAAATGGCAAGGCTCCTCACGTTTTTGCTCAGCAGGTGCTGGTGTTTGTTTGGGAGAGAAGGGTCGAGATTTGGGATGGAAGAATGAGGCTGAATGATTGAGCCAAGTGGGGTGGGCAATCAGCCTGTGAACAGTTTGATTGGCATGGGTTGGGGGGGTGGTTGCATGTAGGGTGGTTTTGTGGTGTTTAATTGTGTCCCGGTATTTCATACGATGTATAAAAATATCTTCCCTTGATATTTTATAATTTTACTACATCAACACAACAATTAAAAACACTTAACATGCCCCCTAAACCATATCATCATAACATAATTATAACCCCCCATTAAAGTATCACAACCCTCTTAAACACATCGTAAATCATCATCGTAGCACATAATCATATAACATTTCGGGGGTATTACAACACGCCACAGAAGCCAATAGGAGTTCATCAAGTGGATGACATCATTGCTATTTTGGCACAGCTTGGGGCTATGAACAGAAAGATAGATAGCATTGGAGCATCAGCAATGCAAGTTCAAGCTGTTTTCTGTGACTTGTGTGGAGGCGGTCATCCAAGCATCGAATGTCAGGCAGGTAACCAGTTTAACCAATCTATTGAGGCTGTGAATTTTGTAGGTAACAGGCCACCCAACAATCCGTATTCGAACTCCTACAATCCGGGGTGGAGGAACCACCCAAACCTGAGATGGTCGAACCAGGAGAATGTGTTGAACCCACAACCGCAGGCAAGGTTCACACAAAAGCCGAGTATGGAGGAACTTATGGCAAAGTTGATTTCGTCGACAGAGGTGGGGATGCAAAATCAAGATGCATCGATCAAAAATTTGGAGGTGCAAAGAGGGTAGTTGGCCACGTTGATATCTGGGAGGACGCAAGGTACGCTCCCGAGTGATTCTGTAAAGAATCCAAAGGAGCAATCGAATTGACAGACGAGGAGGTGACAGTCCAGCTTGGGACTATAAATTAAGAACTTCTCTTTCCTTTCTTGAGCTTTTGTTTTGGTTTGTTCTTTCTAGTTTGGTTGTTTTAATTTTGTTTTTAGATATTTCCGTGGATAAGTCCGTGTGTTGTCTATTGCAGGTGCGAAAACAAGAGCGATAAGGATGTAGGCGAGGCAACCCGAGAGAAAGTTGTTGAGAAAATATAAATTTTGTCTTCTGGTGTTGGCGATCGATCGAGACAAAATCTCGATCGATCGCCCAAAGCTTTTTAAATTGGGATTTGAGCACTGCCCTCGCTCGATCGATCGAAAATTTTTTCCGATCGATCGAGCGAGAGAAAATTTTGAAAAAAAAATAGGGCACCAAAGAGCATTCTGCACTTTAAAAAACACTTTATCTCCTCTCCACAACAGAACCCAAGTCGCCTCTTCCAATATTTTAATCTAATCTCATCCTTATTCCATCAAATTTCCAATTTACTTCAAATCTTGGAAGTAATATTTGTTCTAATGAGATTTTCATTGCAGATTTGAGGAATTACAAGTCAAATTGGGTAGAAGTGCATCCAAAAGGGAATTCCAAGCCAAGTGCCAAACTCTTCCAAGATCGGATTTTTAAGTGGTAATTGGTTTCGAATCTCAAAGCTTTTATCTTTTGGTGCAATTTCTTGGTGTAGTAGAATTGGGTTAGGAAGGATTTAAGTTTGGAGGAAGTTTTGTGGTGTTGAAGGGTGTTGGATTAGCAGTGTTGTGTGGTGTTAGTTGAAGTTAATTGAGATATTTGAGAATAATTTAGCAAGAAAATGTCTTCGAGAAAGAGGTCAAAGCAGGCGGAAGCTTCACAAAAGCAAAAGCAGGCGGAGGCCACCACTTCTGAACCAGGGTATGACGAACAGAAGTTTGTCAATGCCACAGTTGCTGAGTTATTGTGATATTCCCGAAATGATTATGTGATTTTAATCATTAATTAAATTGTGATGATTTAGGTGTTAATTCATGGGATTGAATTAATATTATTGAGGAGATACATTTCAGGGTGCATGTGATATATGTTGGGATTTTGGGGTCGTGGCATGTTTATTTAGGGTGTGTGTTATTTGTTTTGGTGAAGCATGTTTAAATGGGAATTGAAGTATTTTATTGAGAAAATACTATAAATATCATGTGAGGATATTTAATACATCGTGCTAAATACCGGGACCAAAACATAACACATCATACCACCCAACACCCAACCACCCCCCCCCCCCCCCCCCCCCCCCTCCAACCCATACCAATCAACTGTGCCTAAGCTGACTATCCACCCCACTTGGCACAATCATTTCACCCTCTTCCTCCATCCCAAATCTCGACCCTTCTCTCCCAAACAAACTCTAGCATCTGCTAAGCATAATCTTGAGGAGCCTTGCCATTTTCATTCCTTGGAAGCCTCTCAAAAATCGGAGCGAAGTAGGGTGAGAAACCATGCCCTGTTTTTGATTTAAACTTGTTTAATCCTTGCTTTTGAGTAGTGTAAAAATGGCATGTTAGCTTAGGTTTCTTAAAACCTTCGATTTAAATGCTTACATGGTGTTATTATGTAACTCTCAGTATTTTTCCTTGAGCATGTTACATGTTTTATGTGAAGGATTTAAACATGTAAAGTTTAGTGTTCGGAAATCTGGGTAAGTGTATGCCCTGTTTTTCTGGAAAATATGGGATGGGAGTGATATTGTGAAGGTATTATCATGCATGTTAGATAGGTTTTTGGTAAACCTTTGATTTGGGTACTTACAAGGTAGTTTTGTGAAGCCCTTGGAGTTTTGTTCGAGCAAATGCTATGACTTATGTGGTAGATTTAATTTCTTGAAAGTAGGTACTCAAAAATCTGGGCAGAATGATAATGCCCTGTTTTCAGAAAAGTTGGTTGAGTACTTATGTAAATGGACGGCATTGATGCATGTGAGTTTATGTTTGGGGTGTAAATTTGATTTGAATACACTCAGGGTAGTGTATTGTAACTGCTAGCATGTTTCTTTGGGCATGTTGTATGTCTTACATGTTAGATTGATGGGCTTAAATATCGGTGTTAAAGAATTCTGGAAAAACCTCGGTTGAAACAGAGCGACCGATCGATCGGTGAAGAACACCTATCGATCGGCAAAAGCCGTAGCCTTTTTAATAAATTCGAACAGTTCACCGATCGATCGGTGATAAGGTCCGATCGATCGGTAGTGCCTTTTTTTTTAAAATGTGGAATTTATTTAAATTTGGTTTTGGATTATTATGAGGTGCCTAATGTTGTGTTGTGTGGTTATGTAGAACCATCTCAGGTACCAGCACAGTCGAGGAGATAAAGTCTGTTGACTCCTCTACATTTTGAAAGGTACGTAAGCGACGTACGGGCATCCCAACGGTAACATGTACTTTATGTTTGTCTATTTGACACATGATGAATGCAATGTGATGCATTAAGAGTATGATACATGTTATTATGTTTGAGTATGTTTGAGATAACGGGGTCTCACATTTAGTGGTATCAGAGCCAGGTTAGATAACCAGGGAAGAGTGAAGGGTAGCCTTTAGAGACAAGTTGGCTAGGTGTTCATTGTTGGGCATGTTATGCATGTGATGCATATTATTGTATAAGTGTTATACTACATGCTTTTGAATAAGATACTCTTGTTCTCTAACGGCTTATATTATGAACTGCTTTTGGTATTGTTGTTAACTCTTGTGTTGCAGCATGGCGGCTATTAACCCGGAGAACCTCAATGAAGAGGTAGGGGATATGGCCAGTATGAACGCTAGTATTGCTCAGACGAATCCATTACCGCCACCTGCTGTAGGCTTGGAGCCTGTAGCACAGATACTGCTACGAGGGGAGATAAGTCTGACCCAGTTCTTGAGCTACCATCCACCGCTATTTGAAGGGACTGAGACTGGGGAGCAGCCGAGGAATGGGTTGAGAGACTGGAACAGATATTCGTATCGGCACCTTGTGCACGGACTACCTGGCTGAGGTTGGCAGAGTTCCAGTTAGCGAAGAAGTCTTCCATGTGGTGGAAGACAACAGTCATGGAGCTGAGAGCTCAGGGTATGACGGTTGATTGGACTGTATTCAGGACCCGGTTCCTTAACCGGTACTTTTCGGCAGCTGCCAGACAATTGAAAGAAGATGAGTTCAATAGTTTGAAGCAGGGCAGCCTGTCAGTATCAGACTACGCCATGCAGTATTCCTCACTGCTGAGGTATGTACCTCATATTGCCGTCAGCAGTCATGCTAAGATGAGAAATTTCCTGAAGGGACTGAGGCCAGAGCTGTTTGATCGGGTTGTCTCCAACAACCCTAGCTCTTTTGATGACGCACTGACACGGGCAGAGTTGGCAGAAATTGCAGTGGGCGCGTACAAGGACGTTGTACCCCCTTTTGTACCACCTCAGAGACCAGCTGTTGATAGCCTGAGGCCACGAGGGGACCAGTTCAAGCCTCGTGGGGCCTCTTCATCTTCTAGATTCAGTGGGAAGAAGTCTCAAAATCAGAAGCAAAGTAACCGAGGGCCATCCCAGGGAAGTAAGACATGAGGAAATCGATGTAACAACTGTGGAGGATGGCACTCGTCACGTGACTGCCAGGGTTGCTATGTTTGTGGCAAGGTGGGCCACTTGGCTTGAGGTTGCCCCGATCGGAGAGCACCATAGAGACAGGCGGACTCTGGGCCGAATAGGCCAAGGTTTGATGCTGGGAGGGCACCACAGAGACAGCAGTTCACACCTCGACCGCAGGGAGGTCAGACGGCAGGACCGCCGCAGGGTCAGGTGTATGCACTGACTAGGGAGCAGGCTGAGGCAGCCCCAGAGGAGGTCATTGCTGGTACGTGCCATTTATTTACGTACCCTGCACTTATATTGATAGATACAGGTGCTTCCCATTCTTTTGTATCTACTGCTTTTGTGGGGAGACATCGCTTGTGCTCGTCTCTTTTACCCACGCCTCTCATGGTCTCGACACCCACGGGGAAGCATGTGATTGCTGACCGATTGTTATCTGATTGCCTCATTTATTTTGAGGGCAACGATCCGTGGGTCGATCTGATTCAGTTATAGATGGCAGATTTTGACTGCATTATCGGCATTGACGTGTTGAGCAGATACCGAGCTGTGGTAGATTGCCAACAGAAGATTGTTCGTTTTCTATCTGATCAGGGGTTCCAGTGGACTTTTTATGGGACGGCTCTCGTCCAAAGATTCCAGTGATTTCAGCGGTTAAGATGTCGCGGTTATTGGAACGCGGCCACAAGGGCTACCTTATTTATGCCGTGGATGTATCAGAAGAGAAGGAAGTGAGAGCCGAGGACATTCCGATCGTGGCGGAGTTCATTGATGTGTTCCCAGATGAGATTCCGGGGTTTCCGCCTGTCAGGGATGTTGAGTTTGCCATTGAGCTACTGCCGGGGACTTCAGCCATTTCTCGTGCCCCTTACAGGATGGCACCGACAGAGCTGAGAGAGCTAAAGGTACAGTTACAGGAGCTCCTCGACAAGGGATACATTCGTCCTAGTGTATCGCCTTGAGGTGCACCAGTCTTGTTCGTGAAAAAGAAGGATGGATCAATGCGTCTGTGCATTGACTACAGGCAATTGAACAAGGCCACAGTGAAGAACAGGTATCCACTTCCGAGGATGATAATCTGTTCGACCAGCTTCAGGGTACAGAGGTGTACTCCAAGATAGACTTGAGGTCAGGCTATCACCAGGTACGGGTTAGAGCTGGTGATGTCCAAAAGACGGCTTTTAGAACTCGGTATGGACACTATGAGTTCTTGGTGATGCCTTTCGGTGTGACAAATGCACCTGCAGTTTTTATGAGCCTGATGAACAGAGTATTTCAGGAGTACCTCGACCAGTTTGTGATCGTATTCATTGATGACATCCTTGTCTATTCAAGGAGTGAGGAGGATCATGCCGATCATCTGAGGATAGTGCTCCAGATCCTCAGAGATCATCAGTTGTACGCCAAACTCAGTAAGTGTGAGTTCTGGCTGAGCAGTGTAGCATTCTTGGGCCATATCATATCACGAGAGGGGATATCAGTACACCCGAGGAAGGTAGAGGCAGTTATGGATTGGTCTGCCCCTACTTCAGTCAGTGAGATTCGGAGTTTTCTTGGGTTGGCTGGCTATTATCGACGTTTCGTCGAGGGTTTCTCTAAAATCGCCAAACCACTTACACAGCTGACTCAGAAGGGAGTCCCATTTTGTTGGACAGAGGCTTGTGAGCAGAGCTTTAGGGAATTAAAGCACAGACTGACTACGGCACCAGTACTAGTGATTCCCAAGGAGAACAAGGGGTTTATCCTTTATACTGACGCATCGCTATAGGGCCTAGGATGCGTACTGATGCAGGACAGACATGTAGTGGCTTATGCTTCGAGACAGTTGAAGCCACATGAGACGAGGTATCCAGTCCATGATCTGGAGCTAGCAGCTATAGTGTTCGCCTTGAAGATATGGCGACACTACTTATATGGTACCTCATTTACCATCTTCACGGATCATAAGAGCCTGAAGTTCTTGTTTACACAGGCTGAGCTGAACATGAGGCAGAGGAGATGGATGGATTTGCTGAAGGATTACGATTGTGAAATCGAATACCACCCGGGGAAAGCAAACTTGACAGCCGATGCTTTGAGTCGGAAGGTGAGGAGCACAGCAGAGGATGCCATGTGTCTATCTGCTATGTTGGGCTCCTACTGCCATTTGGGATTTGATTATGATGTGTCTGCTTCACGGGTGCAGGTTTTGACCTTGTTAGCCGAGCCTGTTATTTATGATCACATCCGGAAGGCTCAGGGGACCGACGCAGAGGTTCAGAGATGGATGTCAGTAGTTCATTCAGGTCAGCCATCGAGATTCAGAGTGGCTGAGGATGGTTCTCTGAGACTTGGTGACAGATGGGTGGTTCCAGATACACCCGAGTTGCGCCAGGGTATATTACAGCGAGCTCATTGCAGCAGGATGAGTGTCCACCCGGGCGGGAAGAAGATGTATAAGGATCTACGCAGCCAGTTCTGGTGGAGGCGTATGAAACAAGATGTCACCTCATTTGTCAAGAGATGTTTGATCTGTCAGCAGGTAAAGGCTGAGAGGCAGAGGCCTGGAGGTGAACTAAGGAGTTTGGAGATACCCGAGTGGAAGTGGCAGCACGTGTCTATGGATTTCGTGACCCACTTACCAAGGACTGTTTCGGGTTTTGATGCTATATGGGTAGTCGTCGACAGATTGACTAAGAGTGCTCATTTCATTTCCTACTGTATGACCTTCACGTACTTGATGATGGCACAGTTATATGTCAGAGATGTGGTGAGACTGCATGGGATCCCTGTTTCGATTGTGTCTTATCGATATCCGCGGTTTACATCTCACTTTTGGGAGGGTCTTCAGTAAGCTCTTGGTACAGAGTTGAGGTTGAGCACAGCCTATCATCCCCAGACGGACGGACAGACCAAGCGTACGATACAGACGCTCGAAGATATGTTGAGGGCTTGTGTGCTGGAGTTCGACACTTCTTGGCAGGACTCAATAGCCTTGGTGGAATTTTCTTATAATAACAGTTACCAGGCTAGCATACAGATGGCTCCATTTGAAGCCCTATATGGTAGGCGTTGCATGTCGCCTTTGTGTTGGGATGATGTGGACCGTAAATCGGCGGAGGACCAAAGTTGGTCCAGGATATGGAGGAAAAGGTAAAGGTTATCAGGAGAAAGATGAAGGCAGCTCAGGACAGACAGGCAGCGTATGCCAATCAGCGGCGAAGGCCGTTAGAGTTTTAGTTAGGCGACAGAGTTATCCTGAAGATCTCACCTTTCAGAGGCGTAGTACGGTTTGGTATGCGGGGGAAGTTGTCCCCGAGATATGTGGGGCCGTATGAGATCTTACAGCGTGTGGGTACTCTGGCGTACCGTTTGGATTTACCGCCCTCTCTGTCTGGTATACACGACGTATTTCATGTGTCTATGCTGAGGAAGTATGAGCCGGAGCCTTCACATGTGTTGCAGCCTTCAGAGGTTCAGATTGAGTCCGATGTTTCTTATGTGGAGCGGCCTATCAGGATTCTGGATAGGGCAGACCGCAGACTTCGGAACAAGGTTATTCCTATGGTCAAAGTACAGTGGGATCGTAGGGGTGTCGAGGAGGCCACGTGGGAGACAGAGCGACACATGGTGCAGCACTACCCAGAGCTGTTTTCTGGTATGCGTTTATGTATTGTTTTACTTCATGTTGGTAAGCATGTTTGATTTCGGGGACGAAATCTTATAAGTAGGGGAGTATTGTGATATCCCCGAAATGATTATGTGATTTTAATCATTAATTAAATTGTGATGATTTAGGTGTTAATTCATGGGATTGAATTAATATTATTGAGGAGATACATTTCAGGGTGCATGTGATATATGTTGGGATTTTGGGGTCGTGGCATGTTTATTTAGGGTGTGTGTTATTTGTTTTGGTGAAGCATGTTTAAATGGGAATTGAAGTATTTTATTGAGAAAATACTATAAATATCATGTGAGGATATTTTATTACAGCGTGCTAAATACCGGGACCAAAACATAACACATCATACCACCCAACACCCAACCACCCCCCCAACCCATACCAATCAACTGTGCCTAAGCTGACTATCCACCCCACTTGGCACAATCATTTCACCCTCTTCCTCCATCCCAAATCTCGACCCTTCTCTCCCAAACAAACTCCAGCATCTGCTAAGCATAATCTTGAGGAGCCTTGCCATTTTCATTCCTTGGAAGCCTCTCAAAAATCGGAGCAAAGTAGGGTGAGAAACCATGCCCTGTTTTTGATTTAAACTTGTTTAATCCTTGCTTTTGAGTAGTGTAAAAATGGCATGTTAGCTTAGGTTTCTTAAAACCTTCGATTTAAATGCTTACATGGTGTTATTATGTAACTCTCAGTATTTTTCCTTGAGCATGTTACATGTTTTATGTGAAGGATTTAAACATGTAAAGTTTAGTGTTCGGAAATCTGGGTAAGTGTATGCCCTGTTTTTCTGGAAAATATGGGATGTGAGTGATATTGCGAAGGTATTATCATGCATGTTAGATAGGTTTTTGGTAAACCTTTGATTTGGGTACTTACAAGGTAGTTTTGTGAAGCCCTTGGAGTTTTGTTCGAGCAAATGCTATGACTTATGTAGTAGATTTAATTTCTTGAAAGTAGGTACTCAAAAATCTGGGCAGAATGATAATGCCCTGTTTTCAGAAAAGTTGGTTGAGTACTTATGTAAATGGACGGCATTGATGCATGTGGGTTTATGTTTGGGGTGTAAATTTGATTTGAATACCCTCAGGGTAGTGTATTGTAACTGCTAGCATGTTTCTTTGGGCATGTTGTATGTCTTACATGTTAGATTGATGGGCTTAAATATCGGTGTTAAAGAATTCTGGAAAAACCTCGGTTGAAACAGAGCGACCGATCGATCGGTGAAGAACACCGATCGATCGGCAAAAGTCGTAGCCTTTTTAATAAATTCGAACAGTTCACCGATCGATCGGTGATAAGGTCCGATCGATCGGTAGTGCCTTTTTTTTAAATGTGGAATTTATTTAAATTTGGTTTTGGATTATTATGAGGTGCCTAATGTTGTGTCGTGTGGTTATGTAGAACCATCTCAGGTACCAGCACAGTCGAGGAGATAAAGTCTGTTGACTCCTCTACATTTTGAAAGGTACGTAAGCGATGTACGGGCATCCCAACGGTAACATGTACTTTATGTTTGTCTATTTGACACATGATGAATGCAATGTGATGCATTAAGAGTATGATACATGTTATTATGCATTGTTGTTGCATATTATGCATTGTTGTTGCATATTGTGATGTGGAATAAAGAGGTGTATTCCACGAGTCAAGAGAGAACACTGTGTATGTTTAATGCTTATGCTTGTTCTGTAGTAATGAAGCGGGGAAGATTGTACTGCTCATTATGAGATTTTGTAGTAATGAAGCGGGGAAGATTGTACCGCTCATTATGAGGTTTTGTAGTAATGAAGCGGGGAAGATTGTACCGCTCATTATGAGGTTTTGTAGTAATGAAGCGGGGAAGATTGTACCGCTCATTATGAGATTTTGTAGTAATGAAGCGGGGAAGATAGTACCGCTCATTATGAGATGATGAAGCAAGAAGTATTAAAATAACTGTTGATATATGACTCAAAAGCTATGTAAAGAAAGAGGTGATATGTCATGACATTATTAAAGGATCCATAATTTCATATAATGTGTTTATTATGAGTTATGGTACAGGGACAACCAATGGGCGTTGTAAATGCTTGGAAATACAGGAAGTACTTTGTATTTATGATTATGCATTTACGTCTTACATTCATATTATGTTGAATATGAATTATGTTATGCTCATGTGTTGGGGGTTGTCTTTGTAGGTGCTTTTGATAATGAGAACCAGGGTCTGGGTTGAAATGCTGAGCTGTAAGGAGTGCTACAGGATTAGCATGTTAGAGAATTTTTTGTATAGCTTCTACATGAAGTAGAGTAAGACTATAGTGTAGTACCTTTTGTAGGAATATGTGAAATTCCTTTTTGAAACTTTTGGTACTGTAATCTCTTAAGCTCAGGTTAATCAACACGACTTATTACTCTGATTTATTCATATGAATGTTTAGTTTTCTTAATCGCACCTATTAGTATGTTTGAGATAACGGGGTCTCACAGTTATATCCCACTTATCATAAGAAACCCCTTTGTCGTGAGAGGGGCATGAGCATGGAAAGAATTGAGTGCCCGGTCATTAGGACAGTACGGCGAAAAGGGTGGTTTCAATTTGTTCAGACACCGATTGATGCTGTGGTGCCACTGGTGAGGGAATTTTACACTAATCTTCGAGTTATTAAACCAGGGCACCAAGCAGTTGTTTATGTTCGAGGGAAGGATGTGTTGGTAGATCGAGCCTCAATTAATAATATTTACCGGATGCCTTTCATTCACAACTGTGCATACCAATCTTTCAAGAATAGCAAGATAGACTACGATGAGGTATTGGCAGTTATTGGCATGCCGGGAGTGGATTGGCAAAGGCACGATAAAGGTGAGCCACAGTTGGTTCTAAAAAAGCATTTGACGCCAGAGGCCCAAGCATGGTTCTCATTTGTCGCCTCGCGGGTCATGCCTTCGACCCACACTTCTGAGGTGACAAAAGACAGAGCGGTCCTGGTATATGCCATCCTCTCAGGGAAGGAAGTGGACTTCGGCGAGATCATCAGTGATCACATCCATGAGATCGGTAGCAGCCCACCGACCTCCGCACTACCGTTTCCATCCACGATCACTGCTTTATGTCAGCGATGCGGAGTGACATGGGGGGAAGACGAGGAGCTACTTCCGCCGAAGACCCCGATCATTGTGGACCGTCCACCACCACCTACAGGCCGAAGGAGGGCTGCCCCACGACCCTCGGACACTACACAGGTCGGAGCATCATCATCCTCTGCTGCAGAACGTACACGTGTTACATTGGACTCCCTTCACAGGGATCTCCAAGATATTCGCCTGGAGCAGCAGAGCATTCACAGCATGCAGTGGGACATTCATAGCATGCAGAGAGCATTGCAGATGGACCATGAGCAGGTAGCTCAGCGTCAGATGGAGTTCATGCACTATCAGAGTGCATGGAACACTGCAATGGCCCAGGGCTTTCCAGGTTTCCAGATCTCGCCGGAGCCACACTTTGCACCTTATGATCCGCATGCACCTCCACCTTCTGAGTACCCACCATTTCCGCCATATCAGGGCGAGGAGCACCACTACCCAGTTCCCCCTCCGGAGCATGATGAGGACGACAATCAGTGACGATCGTCGTCATGGTATGTGTTTTTGCCTTTGTATTTATTTATTTATTCTTGTTTATTGAGGGCAATTCACGTACTAAGTTTGGGGGGGTTTTGAGTATTTGTATATTTCTTGTTTTTGCACATTCTGCTACTTGTTTTGCTTCTCTACTTGCATGACTGCATGATTTTGTGACTGATTCATCCTTGAGCATTACCAACAAAAAAAATTTTTTGTGAGTTAGTCTTGAGAAATGAAGAATTAGATTTGCAATGGTAATACATGATGAAATTAATCCTCATCTAGATAGGAGTCATGAAAATGTTTAACTTGTTTGTATATATCCTTTGTTAACCATATGTCAAAACTGAGGAATAATTTGAGCACTTATTGAGTCATGATTGAGTGAAGTATGTATTGATTAAAGTGAAAATTTGTGTTAACTATGATGAGTCTTGAGTATCTTAGATAACGCTACAGTTTAGTTGAAATCACTTTGAGGCGAAATTTATAATTAGGAACTGGACTTGGAGATGATTTAGGCGATCTTTGGACCGTTTGTGCCTTTCAAGCCTACCTGTCATACATCATTCCTTAGTGTCCCCTTTTGAGCCTTATTGAAAAAGAATGGTATATGCATTGCATATGATTAGACCCCCATTCGACATTCTTGGCAACCTCATTATACCTACCTTGGATTGAGCCTAAAAGAAAATTTTTACCCACCCCTAAGGGAGTATAATGAATCTCATTCATTGCATTAAATTGTTATATGTTGATAAGTTCATTGTGAAAGAAATGAAATGAACAAAAGAATGAGCAAAGAAAAAGAAAAGATGTAGAGAAAAGCCTTGAAAAGAAAAATTTAAATAAGACCTAAAGTGGCCAAGGCTAGAAAAAGTTGAAGAGAAGCTCAAAATTGTTGAACTGATTTTATTATACTCTCTTCGTTGCATTCATCCTACCTTTTCTTTGGAGCCGACACCAAAAGGCCTAACGTGATAAGCTTTTAAAGTCCTGTTGATCCAAGTCTAGGGAATAATTACATTAGTGGAGAAGTGCTGGATAGTAAATTTGTAGAGTAGTTCAAAGTAATCTTGACTAGGAGTTGATATGGCACGTGTTGATCTTAAAGATATATATGTAACTCATGTTTGACAAAAGCACACACGCACGTTCCAATGTTGCGATGTATTGTTTAACTTAGGAGAAATTGCTTCCTGTTAAATGTTGAATGACTTTTATTGATGTGTAAGTAGGATTTCTGAGTTTTTACGTGAGTTGTAAAGATGATTCATGCATAGTAATAAGATTAACTTTTCTTTTTGAGCTTATTGCTTGCTCGAGGACGATCAAGTCTAAGTTTGGGGGAGTTGATAGGCTTAGTTTTTAAGTGTTTTAACCTGTAATTTCTTCCTATTTTTCATACTTTTTCCTGGATGATATTATGTTTTTTGGTGTTTATTTGTCTATTTCAGGAAAATTAGTTGGAAATGGAAGAAATGAGCTAAACTGAAGAAAAATAGCGAAATCGAGGCGAGAAAGAGTTGAAATTGAGGAAGTTGGATTTTCAAAGTCTCGATCGATCGAGAATATTTCTCGATCGATCGAGCCAGGCAGTGTGCTGAGAAGAAAATAATGAGAAGTCTCGATCGATCGAGATTATTTCTCGATCGATCGACCAACCTTCAGAGCCAATTTTATCGAAGTCTCGATCGATCGGAAGGAAATCTCGATCGATCGAGCGAGGCAGTGAGTTTCAAAGGCTGACGTGAACAGTGCACCGATCGATCGGACGCAATTCTCGATCGATCGATACGCAAATCCGGGAAAATCTTATCTTCCATTTTTGAATGGATTTTCGGGGGATAAAAGGGAGAATCATTTCCATACAAGAGATACATCATATCAGAGGCCAATTCTCTCGAAAATAAGGAACCCTAGCCGCCACCTAGCGCCGCCGAAGGAGATTCAGTCTCCGTTCTTCGTCCAAAGTCGAGCCAATTCATTCCGGAGTGCAAGGAAGGAGCAAGAGAAGAGATTTCGGTGCTACGCACGGATTTATTCCGCCGTTTATCGTATTTCTAGACTCTAATCTATTTCATTTTGATTTCCAATTGATGTTTTTGAGGTCGAGAGACGATTAAACTCTTTTGTATTTGATTTGAAATATTTTTAGTTTATTCTATCGAGTTTTAGTTTCGTTGTGGTTGATTATTGATTCAATTGTGTTTGAGTGCATTGATTACTATTGTTCATAAATTAATTGCTTGTGTAGATCAAAGCCTAGCTAACTTTGATTGAATCTGAGAGTTATAACCGAGATCGAGAGATAACGTTGTAACACGCTCTATTAATTTATGATGTATGTTACGATTGAGATCGAGAGATGATATCGCATACGTGAGAACTTTGAATCGAGATATTTAGAGTAGCAAGGTTTTGATGATTTATGCAACATTGAATTAGTAAATAGGTGCACGAGAGTGACTTATTCTAATTTAGTGTTAGTTTCTTTACAGCTCGAGAGAGCGTATCGAATAATAGCGAAAACCTTTCACCTTTAAAATCAATTGGTTGATAATTTGAGAATTCAATTGAATCAATAAAGATAACATAGTTGAACGAAGAGCTTGATAAATTTCTCGAGCAACTTACCTTTGCATATCCGGAATCATTCATTTTAGTGTTTCTTGTTTTCATTTTTCGGTCTTTAGTTTAATTTTAGCTTTAGTTAATCAACCCTCTTAAATCGTAGGCTAAATATAATTTTATTAATCTTATTTGGTACTTATACATTAGTCCATGTGGATTCGACAACCCCTACTTAAATTTCACTATACTAAAACTTGACAACCGTGCACTTGCGGTAGAATCGCTTCACACTACATTTGAAATATTTTCTGTTTAAAAATAAAGCGGTCATGCTTCTTGCTTCAACATCTCATAATGAGCGGTACCATCTTCCCCGCTTCATTACTACACAATCTCATAATGAGCGGTACCTTCCTCCCTGCTTCATTACTACATAATCTCATAATGAGCGGTATCATCCTCCCCGCTTAATTACTACATAATCTCATAATGAGCGGTACCATCCTCCCCGCTTCATTACTACATACCAAGCATAAGCATTAAAACCTACACTGTGATCTCTCTTGACTCGTGGAATACACCTCTTTATTCCACATCACAATATGTAACAACAATGCATAATATGCAACAACAATGCATAATAACATGTATCATACTCTTAATGCATCACATTGCATTCATCATGTGTCAAATAGACAAACATAAAGTACATGTTACCGTTGGGATGCCCGTACGTCGCTTACGTACCTTTCCAAAATATAGTGTGTTGCGGGACTCTATCCCCTGCGCTGTGTAGCTGTCTCTGAAGGCTCTACACCAGTGTACAACACAATATTAGATGTCTCATTACAATCCAATATCAAAAATTAAACAAAATATAACAATTTATATCTTTCAACATTCTGGGTCCCTCGATCGATCGGCCCATCTTTTCGATCGATCGAGAAGACACCTTCAATCAATACCAAGGTTCTGCCTCGCTCGATCGATCAATATGGAATTCCGGTCGATCGAGATGTCCTGTTCAAGAACACAAATTCCAGAATTCGCGAACACCCATTCTTACACCCTTCGATCTAGCATATAAGATACACCACATGTTTGAACAAATATGCTAAGGGCTACAATACACTACCCTGAGTGTATTCATATAAAAGTTATACCCCAAACGCGAACCCTCATGTAGCAAAATCGTCCATTTTCCTCAGTACTCAACCAAACTTTCTGAAAAACAGGGCATAAATACTCAGCCCAGAATTCTCGAACATGCATCTTTATAGCAACGGAACTACCACATAACCCGTAGTTCATGCTCAAATAAATATGCTGGTAATTTCACCAAACTACCATGTATGTATTTACGTCAAAGGTTTACTCAAAACCTAAGCTAGCATGCTTCAAATCTTCATAATAAAGCCAAACGGTACGCCAGAGTACCAACACGCTGCAAGATATCATACGGCCCTACATACCTTGGGGATAACTTTCCCCGCATCCCAAACCGTACCACACCTCTGAAAGGTGAGATCTTCAGAAAGACTCTGTCGCCCAACTGAAATTCCAACGGTCTTCGCAGCTGATTGGCATATGCTGCTTGTCTATCCTGAGCTGCCTTCATCTTGTAAGTAATCCTTAGAGCATACAACGCAGCGGAATAAAATTTTATATGGATTACTAGACACCGGATCTATACATAGGGGTTCATATCGGATAAAGGTTGACAAAAGTCTCACCCTTGTAGCGTGTTTGAGCAGATTCCACGGAGCAGCACCACGTCCAACGTCTCCTTCGAGTCACTAGCAAAACTTATCATGTTTTGCCTCAACGGTATCCACACGATCAAATCGGGTGAAGGGATAGTTTAAGAACAAAGTGCTAGATTTGTTCTTAAACCAACAAACGAAGCACACTCGATTCACAATCGAAAAGATGGCCGGAATCACTCAAGGAAGCCCTTCGACTATCAAGAAGCCGAGAGCAAAAGTTGAGAGGCGGCCGTGTGCAAGAAATTGTAGGTTGGAATGATATTAAAATTGTCTCCTACAATTAATTATACCATGTAATTAAAAGGGCTTAATTAAGTTCAAGACTTTCTTAAAGTCTTACGGGCCCAAACCCATGATTTAATTAAAACCTTTTAATCACTTAATTAAGACTCTTCTTAATTAATTAATTCATCCAATGAATTTAATTTCCCTTCTCGATTTAATCTTTTGTGCGACCCGATAGGATCTTGTAATGTTGGCAGTGACATAAAATCTCATTTTATGTCGCAAGCAATGAGCGGTATCTAGCAACACATCAATGCTACCCAAATTACAAGAATGTCAATGACTCGACATAACCTTTAGAACTTGTGATAATATTAACCATGTAACTTAATCCATTTGTCCTTTGTGTTTAGATTGAACACGAGTCATGGAATAGTCATACTCGTATATTCAATCTTTATTTCTTGATCCCCAAGTAGAACTAGAATAAACGAATAAGCTCGATATCTCATATTGACTCATTCGAGCATGGCCATGCATTTTAGTTCTCACTTGATCAAGGGCCAAACACATCTCCTGTTATATAGGAGGGACAAATCCTATCTCGATCAGTCAACATCCCTCTACATAATTCTTAGTGTATCCAATAGTCGCCTTTATAGATTACCCTGTTACGGGTAACGTTTGACGATATCAAGATACATAACTCCTTATGTTGGGATCTCTGATGATCACAAGTCGTAAGGATTACATACATTATTATCACTATGAGAATTGCATATGACGATCATATAACTATCCATGTTGCATTCTCATTGTGGGTCTGTCCAGTACATCGTTCTCTAACATGTACCCATGTGTTGATTTGATATCTCATATCAATGAACAATTCATCAATCAACACATACTAGTCTCTACGTATTATCATTATCCCGATTCATGATAATACTTGACTAGGGACAATGTTTAAGAATAATACAATATTATTCTAAGGACATTAACTTATATATCAATTCATATTGCACAGATATTCGAATAATATATACTAATGATTTGCCATTCATAAAATCATAAACATTGTATGTCCAAACAAACATCCAATGACTTGTCTTAGGGCATATCCCAACAAATCTCCCACTTGCACTAAGACCAATCAGACATATACCTAATGTCTAGAGATCTAGTATGACGATCATGCTTCTGCTGTGACAGTGGCTTCGTCAATGGGTCAGATACGTTATTAGCTGGTGGTACTTTGCATATTGTAACATCTTCATTTAGGCAATACACATATCCAGATTGCGATCGAAAATCATCTTTGTCGGTTTGGAAGCTTGCATCAGTGTAACCCATTACATTGAGCTCTTCCTCACCTCCATAAATCAAGAATGTATCCTTAGTTCTTCTCAAGTACTTCAGGATATTCTTGACAGCAATCCAGGACCTTCACCTGGATCAACTTGATATCTGCTCGTCATGCTCAAAGCATACGATACATCGGGACGAGTACATATCATGGCATACATGATAGATCCAATAGCTGACGCATATGGAATCTTACTCATGCGTTGTCTCTCATCTGGTGTTGAAGGACACTGTTCCTTCGAGAGATAAATACCATGTGTCATAGGCACGAATCCTTTCTTTGATTCTTGCATGCTAAACATTTTAAGCACTTTGTCTATGTATGTACTTTGACTTAGGCCAAGAAGCCTTCTCGATCTATCTCTATAGATCCTGATTCCTAATGCATAGGTGGCTTCTCCCAAGTCTTTCATCGAAAAGCAATTCCCTAGCCAAATCTTTACAGATTGTAAGGCAGGGATATCATTTCCAATGAGAAGTATGTCATCTACATACAACACTAGGAAAATGATTACGCTCCCACTGACCTTCTTGTAGACACAAGGTTCATCTTCATTTTTGATAAACCAAACTCTTTGATTGCATCATCAAAACGAAGATTCCAACTCCGAGAAGCTTGCTTCAATCCATAAATGGATCGTTGTAGCTTGCATATCTTTCCAGCATCCTTTGGATCGACAAAACCCTCGGGCTGTGTCATGTACACATCCTCGAGCAGATTTCCATTAAGGAAAGCTGTTTTGACATCCATCTGCCAGATTTCATAATCATGAAATGCAGCTATTGCAAGTAAGATCCTTATGGATTTAACCATGGCCACTGGTGAAAAGGTTTCATCATAGTCAATACCATGAATTTGTTTGAATCCTTTTGCAACCAGCCAACCTTTATAGGTTTGTACGTTACCATCCATATCGGTCTTTTTCTTGAAAATCCATTTGCACCCTATGGGTCGCACCCCTTCAGGTGGATCAACCAAAGTCCATACTTGGTTTGCATACATGGATTTCATCTCAGATTTCATGGCCTCTTGCCATTTCTCAGAATCAGTGCCCATTATAGCTTGTTGATAAGATGACGGCTCATCCTCATCAATAAGTAGTAAGTCACCTTGTTGAGTCACAAGAAATCCATATCTTTGTGGCTCCCGGTGTTCTCTTACAGACCTACGCTGGGCTTGTGTCTCTTGAGCAGGTACTTCTTCCACAACAGATTGCGGTGCCTGCTCTGTTTCCATCTCAATCTCAGGTTCAGCGTTTTCTTGTGGTTGAACTTCACTAAGTTCTATTTTTCTCCCACTGGTTTTTCTAGAAATAAATTCTCTTTCAAGAAATACACCAGTCCGAGCAACAACTACTTTGTTCTCGGTGGGATAATGGAAATAGTATCCTTTCGTTTCCTTAGGATACCCCACAAATAAACACTTATCAGATTTGGGTCCAAGTTTGTTAGTGGCGTGACGTCTAACGAAAGCCTCACAACCCCAAATCTTCATAAAAGACATACTATGACGCTTCCCAGTCCATATCTCATATGGTGTCTTTTCCACTGATTTAGATGGAACACGGTTCAGTAAGAAAATCGTTGCTTCTAGAGCGTGTCCCCAAAACGATATCGGAAGATCTGCATGACTCATCATTGATCTAACCATGTCTGACAAGGTTCGATTTCTCCTCTCGGATACACCATTCCATTGTGGAGTATACGGAGGAGTGAGTTGTGGGACTATCCCACATTCCTTTAGATAGTCATGAAACTCTTGGCTTAAGTATTCACCTCCTCGATCTGATCGAAGGATTTTGATACTTTTGCCAAGTTGGTTTTGTACTTCATTCTTGAAATCTTTGAACTTTTCAAAGGTTTCATGCTTATGCTTCATTAGGTACACATACCCATATCTACTGAGGTCATCAGTAAATGTAACGAAGTATTGAAAACCACATCTAGCTTGTGTACTTATTGGTCCACATACATCACTATGTATTAGTCCCAATAAAACATTTGCCCTTTCAACATGTTCCTTGAAAGGGGCTTTAGTCATCTTGCCCATTAAACAAGATTCGCATGTTTCATATGATTCAAAATCAAATGAATCTAATACTCCATCCTTATGAAGTTTAGATATGCGGTTCTCGTTTATGTGGCCCAAGCGACAATGCCAGAGATAAGTCGGATTACAATCATTATTTTTAATCCTTTTAGTATTTATGTTATAGATAGGCATATCAAGATTTAATAAATAAAGACCATTCACCATTTGTGCACTAGCATAAAACATATCATTTAAATAAATAGAACAACAGTTGTCCTTTATTATAAATGAAAAATCATACTTGTCTAAACAAGAAATAGAAATATGTTTTTAGTAATAGATGGCATAAAATAACAATCTTTTAAAATCAACGATAAACCAGAAGGTAAAGCTAAACAATAATCTCATATAGCTAATGCAGCAAATCTTGCTCCATTTCCAACTCGGAGATCAACTTCACCTTTCGCCAACGTCCTACTCCTTTTTAGATCCTGCACATTTACAAAAATGTGAGATCTACATCCAGTATCTAATACCCATGATGAAGAAGTAGATAAATTGACTTCTATAACAAAAATACCTGAAGTGGAAGTCACACTTCCTTTCTTTAGATCCTCCAGATATACTTTGCAGTTTCTTTTCCAATGGCCGGTCTCACCGCAATGGAAACAGTTCCCTTCCTTTGCTATCCCTCCTTTTGGTTTCAGTGCATAAGACTTTGGCTTAGATTTAACAAATACCTTCTTTGTTTTCTTATTGCCTTTAGCTTTGGCCTTTCCTTTGCCCTTATTCACAATAAGAACATTTGTGGCCTTAGTCTTCTTTGTATTTGCTTCATATGTTCTCAACATACCAAGCAATTGTAGTAGAGTCTTTTCCATGTCAGACATATTGTAATTTACTACGAATTGACTGAAGCTCTCCGGCAACGATTGCAAGATCACGTCGGTGGCCAACTCTTGGTCCAATGGAAAACCCAGATTGTCCAGATTCTCAATGTACCCAATCATCTTGAGCACATGAGTTCCAACTAGGCTTCCCTCTACCATCCTGCACTGAAATAACGCCTTAGAGACGTCATACCTCTCTTGTCTTGCTTGTTGTTGGTACAATTGCTTTAAGTGTTCGATCATATTGAACGCCTCTATTTCCTCATGTTGCTTCTGAAGCTCAGAGTTCATGGTTGCAAGCATAAGGCACCCAACATCAAGTGCGTCACTTTGATGCTTCTTATAAGCATCTTTTTCGGCTCTTGTAGCCGTTAGGGGAGGTTTCTTAGCGGGCAAGGGTTCCTCTAGGACATATTGTTTATTTTCTTGTTTGAGGACTATCCTCAAGTTCCTATGCCAGTCTAGGAAATTTGTCCCATTTAGTTTGTCCTTCTCAAGGACCGATCGCAGTGATAATGTGTTTGATACGTTGTTAGTTGCCATGGATATCTACAATATAAATATGCAAAATAAGTTTATGATTTAATCATTTAACATGGTCTTACATTAAATGATGCTCCCACTATTTTGTTTAAAAATATCAACCCTCAAAACCTTTAGTGGGCCAAGATCCATATTTCCCCTAATCTTGAGTTAGCTTTGGCTAATCGCCAAAGACTCGGTTATTTAGGTAGACAACACTTTGTCAATTATATCACATATAATTCTTGGATAGTTGGACGAACAACACTTTGTTCAATCATCAAATGAATTATAATCCAACCCATGCCTCTAAGTTCTCAATCCTATTGAGATAACTTAGTTAAGTCGTACCCAATTTTAAGTATAACGGATATCACATTTATCCTTTCGCGCCTTACTAAGATTGCCACGGTGCTTTGCTTTGGCAAACCCACACATGTACAATCGAAGTTTTTGACAAGTACTTTTAATTTTGGAAGCCATCTAAAACTTAATATTTTAGAGGGATTTATTGATCTCATGATTAGTTTGATAATTTAAAATATGTCCACTACATATAGTTGTATACATATCTACATATATGTGTAATACTATTATCAATCTAAAACATAAGATAAATCATGCATCAACATACATAATTAAACGTGACATGGTTATAGCCCCTACTAATGATTTTCTCAAGCCAATGAGAAAATCCTAAGAGTCAACCTAAGGTAACTTCACAAGCACCTTCCTTTGGCTCCAATTTGTGAATGGCCTCCTCATCCCGGCACGATGCTCCATCTTCATTGATCACCATCAATAAAAAAAACTACACTATTTACAAGATATAGAATTCCTCGATTCACATTCGAGGGGAACATAGGGGAGGGATTACATTTAGAATGAAATAGAGAAGGCACGACACGCAGGTCGTATTATAAATTACAAACATCCACAAATCCTATCTAATAGGTCAAAGGGCTATAACCACGCACCATGCTCAAACAACACATAAAGCATGCATTAACATTTAATTAATTAAATTCTAAACATTTTAAATTTAATTCTAATTAAAACTGTAAAATAGAATTTTGAAAAATTATCGTACGCTCGGGACATCACATGCCACGAACTAATTTTGACTTAGCTACGAACCACCATGGTTCGAACCAACCATGCTCCACGGCTGGACCATGGCATGGGCCTAGGGTTCAAAACCCTAGCCCATGGCCGAGCCTTGTGCTAGCGGCGGCGGCGCTAGGGTTCCAAACCCTAGCCGCCGTGCACCACTTCTAGGTCTTCATCGAGCCAACTTGATCGAAAACGCCGGAATTCTTGAGCCACGAATCATGGTCAGTTCATGCACGGTGGTGGTTCAACCATCTCGAGCCAAGGGTTCGAAAAAACCCTAGCTCTCATGTGGTGAAGCCACTTATCCATGCATGCTTGAACCATTATCGAGCCAAAGAGTTCAAAACCTTAGCAAAGAGGCGACGATAGCCGAGCCCATGCACTGCTACTAGGGTTCGAAACCCTAGCCGTCATGAGCTAGCCGTCACGACCCATTGGGTTCTAAACCCTAATCAAGTTTCGACACTTCCATGCACAATTATTAGCCACAACGACTAAGCCATCTCGAGCCAAGGGTTCGAAAACCCTAGCCCTCATGTGGTTAGCCGTGTGTCATTTGTGATGGTGATGGCCGAACATTTTTGATGTATGGTTCGATTTTTCGCCAATTTATATCAAATATAATTTTACGATGATTTTCACAAATTCGATATTAACATATCATATATGTTCATACAGTTTTAAATAGCATGCAATATAAATCTAAATATGATTAAACTATTTAACCACATAAATCCGATATGAGCCTTGTACACGGCTCTGATACCACTGTAAGTAATCCTTAAAGCATACAACACAGCGGAATAAAATTTTATATGGATTACTAGACACCGGATCTATACATAGGGGTTCATATCGGATAAAGGTTTACAAAAGTCTCACCCTTGTAGCGTGTTTGAGCAGATTCCACGGAGCAGCACCACGTCCAACGTCTCCTTCGAGTCACTAGCAAAACTTATCATGTTTTGCCTCAACGGTATCCACACGATCAAATCGGGTGAAGGGATAGTTTAAGAACAAAGTGCTAGATTTGTTCTTAAACCAACAAACGAAGCACACTCGATTCACAATCGAAAAGATGGCCGGAATCACTCAAGGATGCCCTTCGACTATCAAGAAGCCGAGAGAAAAGTTGAGAGGCGGCCGTGTGCAAGAAATTGTAGGTTGGAATGATATTAAAATTGTCTCATACCATGTAATTAAAAGGGCTTAATTAAGTTCAAGACTTTCTTAAAGTCTTATGGGCCCAAACCCATGATTTAATTAAAACCTTTTAATCACTTAATTAAGACTCTTCTTAATTGAATTTAATTTCCCTTCTCGATTTAATCTTTTGTGCGACCCGATAGGATCTTGTAATGTTGGCGGTGACATAAAATCTCATTTTATGTCGCAAGCAATGAGCGGTATCTAGCAACACATCAATGCTACCCAAATTACAGGAATGTCAATGACTCGACATAACCTTTAGAACTTGTGATAATATTAACCATGTAACTTAATCCCTTTGTCCTTTGTGTTTAGATTGAACACGAGTCATGGAATAGTCATACTCGTATATTCAATCTTTATTTCTTGATCCCCAAGTAGAACTAGAATAAACGAATAAGCTCGATATCTCATATTGACTCATTCGAGCATGGCCATGCATTTTAGTTCTCACTTGATCAAGGGCCAAACACATCTCCTGTTATATAGGAGGGACAAATCCTATCTCGATCAGTCAACATCCCTCTACATAATTCGTAGTGTATCCAATAGTCGCCTTTATAGATTACCCTGTTACGGGTAACGTTTGACGATATCAAGATACATAACTCCTTATGTTGGGATCTCTGATGATCACAAGTCGTAAGGATTACATACATTATTATCACTATGAGAATTGCATATGACGATCATATAACTATCCATGTTGCATTCTCATGGTAGGTCTGTCCAGTACATCGTTCTCTAACATGTACCCATGTGTTGATTTGATATCTCATATCAATGAACAATTCATCAATCAACACATACTAGTCTCTACGTATTATCATTATCCCGATTCATGATAATACTTGACTAGGGACAATGTTTAAGAATAATACAATATTATTCTAAGGACATTAACTTGTATATCAATTCATATTGCACAGATATTCGAATAATATATACTAATGATTTGCCATTCATAAAATCATAAACATTGTATGTCCAAACAAACATCCAATGACTTGTCTTAGGGCATATCCCAACACATCTTTCTCTTGATAACCTTTACCTTTTCTTTCATATCCTGGACCAACTCTGGTCATCCGACCGATTTATGGTCCACATCATCCCAACACAAAGGCGACCTGCAACGCCTGCCATATAGGGCTTCAAATGGAGCCATCTGTATACTAGCCTGGTAACTGTTATTATAAGAAAATTCCACCAAGGCTACTGAGTCCTGCCAAGAAGTGTCGAACTCCAGCACACAAGCCCTCAACATATCTTCGAGCGTCTGTATCGTACGCTCGGTCTGTCCGTCCGTCTGGGGATGATAGGTTGTGCTCAACCTCAACTCTGTACCTAGAGCTGACTGAAGACCCTCCCAGAAGTGAGATGTAAACCGCGGATCTCGATCAGACACAATCGAAACAGGGATCCCGTGCAGTCTCACCACATCTCTGATATATAACTGAGTCATCCTTAGGTACGTGAAGGTCATACAGTAGGGAATGAAATGAGCACTCTTAGTCATTGTGATATAATGATTGAAACACCGTGCTTAGGTTATTATATGATTTAAACAATAAGTTTAACCTTTACTATAATCTATAATTAGAGACGTTCTTAACCTATTTTCAACACCAAGTAATGAAGTAAATATATTAAAAAAGAATTCACAAAAAAAATTTAAATATTCATGTCATAGATTGCACAAAATCCAAAAACTTATCATATTTTTCAGTTCTAATAAAAAAAATAATAATTCAGTTTCCTAGTACAACACTAAGTAACCATTGGTTAGATACATGTGTAATAAGATGAAGATACACAAATTGCTCGCTTCTAGAGCTATATTGAACGCCAGTATGTTTCTTTACATGTGAAAAACATCAGGAGGTGTAATTCATAGCAAATAGTGGCACCAAAATTTGGACTAGTTTGGATCCTTCAGCCAGGTTCATTTTCGACTCGAGATGAAATGCAACCAACAGTATATAGTTTCAATGCTTACTATTTTTGTTCCTCAAGTTAATTAAAGATATTGCATATGAATTTTTTTTAATATTTATACATATACTTCAAAACAACAAATTAAAAGTTTGTAGTTACGTCCATGTACCTGTCACTCTCTTATTTACAACTTGATAGGAGAAGAAAACAGTAAAAAAGATGCGATGCAAATGCCAAAACACCTCAACAGAAATTTATATTAGAAAGTAAGCCGCCAAGAAAATACATCTCTAACCAGTTATAGGTTTAAAAAAAGCCAATTAGAAAAATAAAAAAAAAACAAAACAAAACGAGTTAAAGTCCATGTCGATTAGACAACATCTAAAATGTTATGTTCTGTGGGGATGACCAACAACTAATGAACCAAATGACGCATCCTTTCTCGGGATGCAGGCGAGTAACAAATCTTCTTCAACTCATTATACCTCTCCAAATCAAAATTCTGCAACTTCATCAAATGTCTTTGTTTTCTGTTAAATCGGATCTGGAAGACCCCTTTAAAAGAGGGTTTCTTTGATGTTATTAAGAAGAAGGTGAAACCGCACATGAGGTATATTGATAAAATGTAGTAGCATGTAGGTCTCATGACATCCCACGTACGTTCCCAGTAAGTTAGCTGCATGACTATTGTTGCTGTCTGGACTAATAAAAAGCCAAAGCCACACCAGAACTCGCGTTTAGCGAGGGACTCTGCTTTCTTGTCGATGGCTGCTTTTTGTTGCTCCATTTCATGAAATTCATGAAGCATCGTGGGATCATTGGGGCACTGTGGGATGATGGCAGATGAAATATGCCTTGGAGTGCTTTCATAACCTGTAATCAAATAAAATTAGGCATAACATTCTAAGTGTATGGCCTTTTTAAAGCATTTACAAGTTTTGAATCGCAGCTGTTTATATATTTAGACTCAAGATTATACATGAAACAAGAGCAATTTTACATGTCTTTCACTCCCACTCAGCTAATATTTTACAGAAAAATTAGCATAAAAGGGTTTGAGGAAAATAGTTTTAAATAGTTGAACTTCACAATATTTAATCCACCCAATCATGCCACAACCATCTCTGACACAAATTATCAAAAAAACAAATGTTATGAATAATTTTGTTGAAAGAAATAAATTTTACCCTAAAATTTACTAAAATAATTTCTCCTTGTTATCTATATGGGATCAAGTCCTCATCCTCCACTTGAAAAATAAAAAAAAAATTATGTCTCCAGTTTTCAATACTTTCCTATTCTATTGGGAAAATTTATAGACAATCTTAATATAACTTCATATTTTTTTTATAAAGTTTATCTTTTCTCAATGGACTATGAATTTATGGTTAAAGCCAAAGCATAAGGTGCGGATGCATAATTTCTGGGTGCGAAACATTGTTTCGTTTTATAGACAAACACAGCACACCCAATAAAAAAGCTCATCAGTTCTTTAAACAATCAAAAAAATGAAGGAAAAAATCTAATAATCAAGAACTAATTATTTTTAAACCCACCAATCATTGAAGATCAAGAAAATCCAACATTAAACAAAGATTGAAGAATAAAAAATAAGGAGAAACCAACCTGCTGAGGCCTCTCAGATTCTCTCGAATCCGCAGTACTCACATATACAGTAATTGGATCTCCATTTGCCACAGCCTTTGCATCAACCTATACATACATACACGCATATTCGATCCAAACGTTACTAAAACATATCATATGAAAAAAAAGGAAACTCTACGCCAGAAAAAAAATTTCAAGAAAATATATTTTTTTGCTCACGGGAAGATTGTACAATTCGAATTTTAGTCTTTGTGGTCGTGATGGAGGAGTGACGCTAGTGAGCTCCCCCACCGTCACCTTCTCCACTGGATCCTCCGGCACGGGTGGCCACATCTCATCGAGCTTGATCCTTTCTCTCACAACACCCATCCCGCGACATTTCTCCAAAAACTTCTCTCCGCTGTGGAAGAACCGTATTTGGGGCGGCGACGCAGACGCAAAGTGGGAGTAAAAGTATCGCCGGATAACTCCGTTATCTCGCTGATCATGGGCCAGATTGTTCGGCGTTTCATGAAGATTGAACGTGGCGGCTCTCACGGCCATGGGTGGTGTAGAAATCCGGCAATGTGCCATGGCTGGCTTGTTGATCCTTGATACGTTAAAAAGGAGTTGGATTAATGATTTCTTGAACGCCATTGACGATCGGTGAAGGGGTTTGCTTCTGTGTTTGAATAGCTTCAATAATGGCTTGCTGTTACTTGGAATAGTTCTATTGATAGAGATATATATAGGTATAGCTACCCAACAACGAAGTAAATAAAATTGATAAATAAATCATTTAAGAAAAATTTTATGAGAAAAATAAAATTAATAGTGTTTGTGAGGGTAAGCGTAATATTGATACTCTTTTATGGTGAAATTATGTGCAAGAAAAAAAAATAGAGAAATTAGTCGCGTAATTTTGGTAATATTGCCTGTTTTCCATATCGCCGAATATTAGCGTAATTTTAGTAAATATTCATGCGTTTCACATTATTGACTCTAGTCCATATCTTTACTATAAAATAGCATAATATTTTATATATTTTTTTTAAGCAATCATATTTATATCGTAGTCCAAAATAGTGCCTTATTTTCGGGGTTATTTATTTAAATAACCTTTAAAAAATAAGTAATTACAAAAATAACCCGAAAAATGAAAACATTTAAAAAGTAACATAAACCGCCAACTGGGTTGGCGTGTCCAGTTGGTCACGCCAACTCAGTTGGCGTCACCGAATAAAATATTGGTCACGCCAACTCAGTTGGCGTGACCAATTTAAAATATATAGTCACGCCATGGGTTCCATTTTTTCAAAGCTCCCATATAGAAAGGTAATTTGTTGACCGAGCTCTCCCAGGCTCCATACACGTTCCGTATTGCACGTTTCAAACTATGCCAACCTTTTGCATATGATATTTCAAAGCCATACTTATCTTTCACTGTTTGAATCACATACTTGATTTCATAAGCTGGATCACGACGAACGATTCCCAATAACAAGCTAGCAATCATATTCTTATCCAAGTTCGAATGATCAAGCGATAGCTCACTCAGCAGACAAGTGTGAGGACCACCATATTTGGTTATTTTGAATAACCCAACTTTTTTATCCAAACATGCACGCAGGTACCATCTGCAAGGTATATCCTCTGTACCGTGTTTGCATATTACTTTCCACAATGTTTTTGTACTCTTAACAACATGGTACTCACGTTTGCAACACGTACTGAATAATCCTTCACAGCTGCCTGCAGATGAAATTTATCTTTAAAGACCATGTTGCGATGGATTTCACCTTTGGAGTAATCATAAAAACTCCCCCAACGGCCTGTTGGATTGTCAATCGAATCTCCAAAAACTTCTGGATGTGTAATGGAAAAGAATGGGATTGTTGAATAAAGATTATGATCATTTGTCATGGTTGGTGCCCCCTCCTCTTGGTTTTCAACTGCTTCTGCCATCACACCAATATCAACTTCATCATCATCAGCATCAGTCTCATCATCAGATGGAATCCCCTCTGGTTCAGAATTAATTTGATCACCAAAATCAGCAAAACTGTCTGCTCGTGGCTCAGCGGCAACATTATCAACATCTACTGGATGATCATCTCGGTCTCTACCACTATATGAACCCTCAGCTTGATGTCGAGCAACAGACGTCTCTTGAATAACAGATGTCGTCAATCCTTCTGAAAAACTGCCACTCATTGGCATTTCTGGAATATAATCATAATTCCTTGGTTCTGCTTGTATATAAAATTCCAAGCAACTATGACCCTGTTCTGAATCAAGTAGCCATGCTAAATTGTAATCATCATCTATGGGTAAAATAGTCTGACGTAACCCCGAAAAATCTTTGAACATATGCCTAGCATATAATTTCAAAATAAACTGGTTGCAATCGAACCCAGTGATATCATATATTTTATCTAATAATTGTTGAAAATTAATTGTACGCCGTATAGTTGTACCTCTTGATGGACCACGATCATATCGGACGAACTCAGAATCTTGTATAATATTACCCCCCAATAAAATAAAACTTGAATAGACATATTTTGATAACTACAGAAAACTATTACTAGTAGCTAATAAAATCTTTTCTGATGTAGAAGATCAGCTAAAGCTGCAACTACAGAGCATAATCAGAATTTTATCATATAATAAAAATATTAAATGAAACTTGTGAATTGGTGAGAGAAATAAGAGGCGGAGGATTTTATTTATAGCACATTTAGTGCCGCCAACTGAGTTGGCGGCACTATTATAATAATGTCACGCCAACTCATTTGGCGTGACCCTATAAAACACAGGTCTCGCCAACTGAGTTGGCGTGACCACTATTCAACGTTGGTCTGAGTTGGCGTGACCAATATTTATTATGGTCACGCCAACTCAATTGGCGTCACCTATTGGACCCGCCAACTGAGTTGGCGGGTAATGTTACTTTTTAAATTAACAAATTTTTCAGGTTATTTTTGAAATTGTTTATTTTATTAAGGTTATTTAATTAAATAACCCGTGAATTTATGTTTACTGTATTAATAGTAGATTGTGATTGGTTATTTGATGGTGTCATGGAATTATTTGTGATCCATTGTAATTGATTTGTATTCTGTTGAACGATGATAAATGTAACCGCTCAAAAAAAAATTCAAACGGTTTAACAAGAAGCTAATTAATTACAACTATTATATAATATAATTATATAATATAAGTGTGGTAGAGTTACTATTCAGAGTTACTATTCAAAGTTACTATTTCCTAGTAACTCTACCACATTTATTTTTTTTCTTTCTTTTATCTATTATCTAAATTATTTTATATTTTGTATTTATTTATTTCTTATTTATTTATTATTATTACAACTATTATATAATTAACATTAACTCTACCACATTTATTTTTTTTTGCTTTTTTTATCTATTATCTAAATTATTTTGTATTTTGTATTTATTTCTTATTTATTTAATATTATAACTATTATATAAGTGTGGTAGAGTTACTATTCCTATGAATAGTAACTCTACCACATTTATTTTTTTCTTTTTTTTTATCTATTATCTAAATTATTTTGTATTTATTTATTATTATTACAACTATTATATAATGAACAGTAACTCTACCACATTTATTTTTTTCCTTTTTTTATCTATTATCTAAATTATTTTGTATTTTGTATTTATTTCTTATTTATTTATTATTATATAAGTGTAGTAGAGTTATTGCCCTCATTTATTTTTTCTCCTTTTTTTTATCTATTATCTATTTATTATTTATTATTTTGTATTTATTTATTATTTATCACCAATTTGATATTGGCCGACTTTTCAAGCTTCTTTCACATCTCATTTTCCCAAATTGGTGTCTGAACCTTAAGCTTTTTTTGCCTGTCACTTTTGAAGCTCATTTTCCCCTCTTCTTCTTGTTTACGCTTTTGTTTCTTTACACATCCGTGGTGTTAGTTTCTT
Source organism: Haberlea rhodopensis (assembly GCA_907163345.1). Classification (NCBI taxonomy): domain Eukaryota; kingdom Viridiplantae; phylum Streptophyta; class Magnoliopsida; order Lamiales; family Gesneriaceae; genus Haberlea; species Haberlea rhodopensis. The sequence continues at coordinate 3,288,254 of CAJQUN010000022.1, read as the reverse complement.
CGAATATCCAGAGAAAAGATCGAAGACTCTTGGAAAATTGATATCTTTCAAGCATGGATCGAAGGATACTTCGCATATTGAAGATGGAACGATTTATTTCACTACCAAGCCTAGAATTACAACTATTATATAAGTGTGCTATGAACAGTAACTCTACCACATTTATTTTTTTCCTTTTTTTTATCTATTATCTAAATTATTTTAACTTTTGTATTTATTTCTATTTATTATTATTACAACTATTATATAATGAACAATAACTCTACCACATTTAATTTTTTTCCTTTGTTCATCTATTATCTAAATTATTTTGTATTTTGTATTTATTTCTTATTTATTTATTATTATATAAGTGTGGTAGATCTATTGTCCTCATTTATTTTTTCTCCTTTTTTATCTATTATCTATTTATTATTTTGTATTTTGTATTTATTTATTATTTATTATATTACACACTGCCACCGATTTGACATTGGCCGACTTTTCAAGCTTTTTTCCCATCTCCTTTTCCCAAATTGGTGTCTGAACCTTAGGCTTTTTTTGCATGTCACTTTTGAAGCTCATTTTCCCTCTTCTTCTTGTTTACGCTTTTGTTTCTTTACACATCCGTGGTGTTAGTTTCTGCTCGAAGATCCAGAGAAAATATCGAAGACTCTTGGAAAATTGATATCCTTCAAGCATGGATCGAAGGATACTTCGCATATTGAAGATGGAACGATTTATTTCACTACCAAGCCTAGAAGGAGGAAGTTCTCTATTTCTTAGGTCTGGGAATGTTTTATTTTCTTATTTTTTTCACTTTATAGTTTTATGATATGGGTTGTGCTTGTGTGTTGAAATTATGTAAAGGGTTTGGTGTGTATGTTTGCTTGTGTGCATGAGACATCAATGTAAAATATTTTGGCTTTATCAAACTGGTCTTATGTTTGCTTTCTTGCTATCTTTTTGGGATTCTTGTTGTCGGCTTCCATGGCTTTGGCTGAGAGTTTCGATTAGTTGGTCGATTTTTATCTCGTTTGGTTTATTTTTTAGCTTAATTCATCTTGAGTCGAAATATTGTATCGATTTTCATTGCACTTGGTATTCCTATTGTGCGTGCATGACATTGATGCTGCTCGTGAGTTTTGATTCTTGTTAATCAATTTTTTTACTTGATGGGTTTGTGTTTTTGCTTGGTTAAATCGTGTGTTATATGATTGTATAGATTTTCATTTGCATTTCAATTTTCTTTCCTAACTGTGTTGATCGAAATGTGTTGCTATTTTGGGGAAGAAATGGTTGTCGACTTGTTGGACCCACCTTCCAACGCCTCGTGGTACTGCCAAGAACGCGACCGAGCTCCGTGAAAAGCTGTGAGTTCTTTTCTTAGTCAAACAAATTACATCTCGAATTGTTGTGTTTACTTTGAAGCATGAGGTTGTTAGGAATTTTAATATTTCTATGGGTCCTAATAATTGGACCTAGGCCCAAGAGTCCGAAGTAGAATTATCCATAAGTGGGGGAGAGGGATAAAAAATTGAAAAAGGAGAAGATATGCATTCATTCTGTTTTTTTTTTTTTTTTTTTGCTTTGGTAATGTAACTAGCTTAGGCTAGGGATTTACTAACACTAGGCTAGTGTTATAGAGTATTGCCTCTGGGATTATTTTTCTTATTTCAGCTATTTCAATTAATATTAGTACATACCTTCCTTTGTATTCTTGTTTGGTGTTTGTTCGATTGAATTCACTTGTTGATATTCTACATTGATTTGGCCAGAGAACCAATAGACTAACAGAGGTGGATTTTGTTGGGGTTTTTTCAACGTAATGTCATCATTTTAGTAGGATTCAGATTCTGGAATTTCTCATTGTTTCATGATATATAAATTTGAGAGTTGATTATCGTGTCTACCTGAGTTTTAGCCCATGGGGTTTTGCTTGTTTCCCCGATGATGCGTTATAAATAATTTGTACCATGTTCTTTTATCTGTTAACATTAATGAATAAGGTTTATCTTCGTATTAAATTTGTAATATTTTGGTTCTTTTATGTCTTTTTATCATTTTTATGTCTTTCTATCATTTTCATACCTCTATGATGCGCATATACTTTGGTGCTAACATTGGAAAGGGCACGCAAGCTGCTAAATCATGAGCAATCTATTTTGCATCTTAGATCCACCAACTTTATTTTCAGAGCTTGAAAAAAAAAGGAATAATGTATAGTTAGAGCATCCCAAACAAAAAATATTCAGTACTAACATAGGCCTTGCCATTATCTTCTTTTGCCATGTATTCTGTTTGGTTATTATATTGATCATTCTTAAGTCGTGAATTTCTCTATGATGTAAATGACTTTGGCTTTGTTTGGATTATGGGATTGAAGCCTCCTTGGTAGATTTTCTTTCCTTTTTATAATCCATCACCAAAATAACCTCTAAGTTTCTCATGAAGACATACTTGTTTTTTTGCCAGAGAATCTTTATTTTATTAAACATTCCTTTGTATACAGTGGTATTTGCTACTGTGATACTTCTGGACCGCCATGTCTTGTTGATATGGAGATTAAAAAAATAAAGCTTTCAGAAATGACATGTCAGCAATGCATTATTGACGTGACTAAGATGTGAGTTATATCTTTTAATTTTTTTTGGGAATTTACATATAATAATTTGCATGTCATTATATTATGGCTAATAATCTTGTTATACTTATGTTTTGTAGTGTAAATCATACATATATTCCTGTCAAATGGATTAAAATTAGGTGCACTATCAATCTTTGCGCTTCATGCATTGACATCATTTTTTGTATCACAAATCATAACTAAAAGCCAGAGCCAAGTTACTGGGCATTAGGTTCACTATCACAATCATTGCATGTTACAGACTCAAATATTATTGTTTCTTTTTTGTGTATGAATTCTAGAATCTTGAACTCATTTCTGTTGCATTTACGAACATCATTTTGAGGGATTTGTTAAAGACCACTTCAGTATTTTCATACCAATGGTGAGAAACTCAGTAATAAAAATATATGGAGAATAATATAATTTTGTCATTTGATTGCTAAGTTGGTGGAGCACATTCTATCTTTTACTCCAATGAATTCCACAGGTGATAAACAAGTTGCTCGTAAAGATTTTGTATAGGTAAAAATACAAAAAATACACCTCAATTATGTGCCACCCGAAACATAATTGAGGTGTATTTTCTATATAATAAGGGTGGAAGGATTTACTATTGTAATGAATGGTAAATTACTATTCATTAAAAAATTAAATTTATTTTTTTGAAACTTTTTTTTTGAAATATTTTTTGTTAAATAAAATTTTTTTTTGTTGATGTGCTCAACTTCAAATACTACTTTTTCAGTTTATATAGTAAGATGTGCATCATTTTTTGGGGAAAAAACAAGTTAGAGTCAGTCATTTGGTTAGTTTTTTTTTTTCATTCAATTACATTAGCATGTCGTTTTTTTAAATTTATTGTTAAAATCAGCCATTTTGAAATATTATTTTCGATCAAATTAGGAAAAAAACAAGACTTAACATGTTGGTACTTGGCACCGCGCCTTGTGCAGTGCCAATAAAAACTAGTTATAATAATAAAATAGAATACGATGAACAATAATATATAACAAACTAATTAAGAGAGTGCGATATCTCCGACGATAAACAAAATAGTTCCAAAAAATTTCAGAAATGCTAATAATTTTTTGAGGGTTCATTGTTTCAAGTTATCTACTTCCTCCATTCCCATGGCATTTCAGGCTTGTGATGCCCATAAACCAACACGTTTCGCCCAAGCCTCTCTCTTCTAGCTACCTTCACGCTTGTTCTTCCTCCATTCCCATGGCATTTCAGGTTTGTAAGATGCCCATAAACCAACACATTTCGCCGAGCCTCTCTCTCCCACTTCATACAAAGCAATACAAATAAGATGTGCAAAAATTGAAATCTAATATGTATTATGTATTAATTTCTATACTCAATCATAGAACAGGACCCATACATGGGCGATTTAGAATTTATGTTGAGATAGGCTGCAGCGAACTGGTGCAGAATGAAGCGGTCAGCTCATTTTAACATCTGCACTTGTATATGTTTATATAGTATATTTTTTAATGGGCAATATGGAATATGTACATAACAAGGATACAGACCCACAAAGGAAGCATATCCTTACAAAGTCATCCATAGCTCTTACATCGAAAACATCGTGATTCAGAGAAATTAGTCAAATTATTTTTTTACTCAATGTGACAACCTCATTATTACAATAATCATTCAAGAGCTTCCAAATTCGAGGTTCTTTTAAAATGTAAAATTTACTAAATATTGATGTTAAATTAAAATTATCTCACAATTGCTATTATAACCTCGATCACTTGATAATATTAAGTTTTACAATGTGAAATTCAACCATTTGAATTGAACTAGCTTATTCTCATAGTTAATGTCCTATATTTGAGTGACCTTCAATGTTTCAAGTCTAAGCTAATCGTGAGATCACAACTCTACGTTAATTTAAAGTCAAACTTATTTGCTCTTTTATGGATACACCCCGAGTCTTCCAATCAATTAATTAAATCTTTTTAGAAAACAACTAAGCATTAAGTAAACTGAACTACTATTATCTTGCATTTTTTCTTGGATATATTATCCTCGAATTGAAAGTGCCTTTAAAACGCTCTTTAAGCCTTAAAAGTGGACCAAGGCCTGGGTTTTTATCGTAAGAGGCACACTTCATCGAAGTGTTGCACCTTATAGCTTGTGTTGAATTACAAAGAATGATGCTCGTTGAGCCTTGAACATAGGCGCACGCCTTATGGGAGTTTGATAACTATGTACTCAACTAAATTTCTAAGTTTGCCAAAAATAAGGATAGAGAAGTTACCTTATCCAATTCAGGGCGTTGATCATAGGCTTTATAATGCCATGCTAGTCCCTTCCAAAGCATTGACTCCTACGCAGAAAGTAATTAAAAAGTTTGTATTTTTAATACTACAGAAAATAAATTAAGTGCTTTGCAAATCAGCATGCCATAATAGTATGGTCATGCACAAACATCAATTGTCAAAATTATAATGAAATTAGTAATTTGATTAAATAAAATGAAAAATTTCAAGAAAATGCATAACAAATTCAGTACCTGCACAAATATGTCATTACAATACACATCTGCTACACAGCGACCATAAGGATCCTCATAGAACACCATAACCCTTAGGCACTTATTTTGAACAATGCTAACTAATTCTTCCTTCGCCCTTTGTCCGTAATCCATTTCACCCTCTGGTGCATCAATTCCCCTGTCACATTGCATTCAAGATCATTCAATCTACGACCTAATATTTGTCAAGGATATCAGTTATATATAGTAATATTTGATTTGGTATGATATTACTTGATTTGTAATATAGATGGTAATTAACAGATTTGGCAGAATCTTAGGAATTCTTATGCTGATTCTTACACATTAAATCTATACATAATGGACTCAGTGTTATATTGAAATAGCACTGAGTTGGAAGATTGAAATTTCGATTTATTGGCATGGTATCAGAACTAAAATATTTTGAAGTTTCTTGCACCAGCTACCGCTACAAACCCTAGCGGCGACGTAGGGTTTCAACCCTAGCGACGAATGCTAGGGTTTGTCATCTTTGTGGTCTTTGTCTATTTTTTTGTTTATTTCATCTCTTCATAGACGGCTTTCTCCCTTTGCTGCAATTTTCTTTCTGGACTGGTTTCGTAATTTTTTTTGGTTTCACGATTTCTTTTCTCTGTACACCTTTGTTTCGCGATTTGCATTCGCACATCTGGGCTGCGAGATTTCACGATTTGCATTAGCCATATGAGCTGCACGATTTTGCGATTTGCAATCTCCGATCTGGGCTGCGCGAACTAGGGTTTCACAATCAAGGCTACGCAATCGGAGTTTCTATGCGACTTTTGGGTATTTTGCGGCGTCTTTTTGGGATTCGTGTATGCTTGTTGTGCGCGATTTGGGTTCCGCATACTATTTCATGCATATATGCGCTTTCTGGGTGTTTGTTGCGATCTTTTTTTTCCAATGACTTTGTGCGGGACTGTTTTGAGAAGATCTAGGGTTTTCGATTTTGGGACTTGCGATCTGGCTCTCACAATTTGTTCTTTATTCTTGTCGGTTGTGAGCTTGAATATGAGTTGGAGAGCATAGTCCACTCATACGTTTCCTACCCATTTGCTTCGAGTTGTTCTTGGATCATTCACATCTCGTGGGTTTCTGATTTGTGTGTGGTGATCGATACTTTTGCCGTGGAGTTTGCGGTGCCCTTGCATGGTAGTTGTGCTTTTGAGCCTTGCACGATAGATGTGAGTTTGAGCCTTGCACGGTTGTAGTGTGTTTGAGCCTTGCACGTTTGTTATGTGTTTATACTTTTGTCGCGGTGTGAGACGTATTTTACACAAGTGTTTGCGACGGATTTGTCCGACTAGGTGTTGAATTTTTGAAGCAGATTATTTGGATTGACAATTTGATGTTTTTTGATCGGCCATCATCAATTTGAGGGTGGATGTCAAAGGATATAAGATATATATAATAATATTAGATTTAATATGATATTATTTGATTTGTAATGTGAATGTTAATTATTCTGCAATGGGTAAAAGATTTAATATTGGAGGCTCAAAGAAGAAAAAAACCAAGACCTAGTTACACGTGAATAACAGGGGAGGGAATCAGTTAGTTTGTTAGGGATAGAGGTGTTGGGTTTCCGTACCCCGGCGCCAGATCCAAACGCAGCGGAAAATAAACAATGACAGATCTGACCCGGGGACGAACGATCGCGCCTGATTCATATATAGACATGCATAAATCGAATATTAATGCACGAAAAGAGATTACCGTTAACAGCGAAATCAATCTGATGGCGGTAATCCTCGAGTCCAATCAACCTGACCAAATCTACAAGCCCGACACCAGTGCTAGTGTGATGACGGCTATTCTGAGAGAGTGAGTGTATTGGAATGGAATTGTCTTTAACCCTAGACAAGGTTATATTTATAGTGGTTAGCTAATTGGGCTAGGGTCCATAAAGCCCATCGGGCCAACATTTGGCTTGCTGGGCATTTATGCTAACAATCTCCCACTTGCCCAAAAGCCAACACAAAACTACAAACTCATAATCCAAGTAACTCAATCTAATTGAACAACTTGATGTACTGCCAATGTACATAATTATGAGACATAAATATATCAAATGATTTAATTTTAGAACTTTCTATAAATGAAACAATTTCAAATATAGAACTCCACTAAATTGAGGAGCTTTCAAAAATTAAATTCATCTCTTCTAAATCACTCAGTTTGAGCACTTAACATTTAAGTCTCAATTCTCATCGATAGATCGGCGGCCGGTTGATTGTGACCCAGCGAGGCTCAAGTGTATCATAGCAGTAGGATCACAACCTTTGTGATTTTAGAAGTCAAACAACTTCTTTGGGCTTACCCTGAATGCCTCATTGTCAATTAAACTCCTTTAATAGACAATGGCCGAAATATAATTCCAGCAACAACCTACCGATCGTGGGTAGCGCCTAGCATCTGCGCTTCACGAAGACCTAGATACAAATGACTAGCAACGTACGAGAACCTGTCAGCCATAGTTAGCGTGCAGTACATTCCTTTCACTCAATATGTCCCGATTGAATCTAGGGCATTGGTTGATCGAGACCCATTATGATTTCAATAACTATGTATTTGTTTCACGTTATATGATTCATTGTGTGCGTATATGAAAAACTCATTTTTCACAAGCACTACCCACTCTGGCCAGAGATTCCTCGAATCATATATAGAAAAACACATAGGACATCCTGGTTCATCAAGACCAGTGGTGAATCCCCAACGACAATCATAGGCCTCTGACAGCATCACTGAATACCCAAAATAATGACTTTATGACTCACATGTAATCAGTCATTAAATCAAAGTACACAGCTATCTATCAAGACCTCAATGATGCCTCGGGTCATGAGGAGTAATGGTGCACAACTATGACTAGAAATTCTATACTCGACAAATGGTAACCACTTATAGAATTCCGAGTAGGGTCGTTCAGTGAACTCATTCCTAATGAGCACCTATTCATGTGTGCTGACTTCTCCAAGCCAACGCCGATGAAACGCGGCGCACTACACTAGACACATCATGAATACCAGTCTCTAACGAGCATATATCGATATCCCATTCTCGAAGGCTCATCGACCAGGAACATTTAGAAATCGCAATCGAGAATGTATTTCATGGCCACCATCATATGCGTAACCACATTCTATGGACTATAGCAATCTCAAGGACTTCATCAATGCATCAAGATGCATGGGTAAACAGATGAAGAAGTGCCATATATATTAATATTCAAACAAAGATTTGTCATAATAAGATTATAAGTACAATCAATCAACTATTGATTTACTTAATCATGTATGACAACAATATCTTTCACTTTCCCAAAGCCAACTACTCATGTGTCTTAAGACCATCTTCCCAAGATGTCTATCAGACACCAATCATTGTAAATGCTTTGTCAGTGGATTCACTATATTTTTCTGTTGAAGCGATTCTCTCGATAATAATGTCGCGTCTACCATCTGTCTCATTAGATAGTATTTTCTCAATATATGTTTGGATCCTGATGAGATCTTGGCTATTCATAATAGCTCAAATGTTGTCACAGTACACAGAGACTGTGTCAACTGCACTAGAAATTACACCCAACTCTTGGATGAAATTTCTTATCCAAACTGCCTCTTTGCTGCATCGTATGCTGCAATGTATTCAACTTCAGTGGTGGAATCCAATGTGGTGTCTTGCTTGGAACGTTTCCAAGAGACATCACCATCATTGAGCTTAAATACAAATCCGAACATCGATATGGTATCATCTACATCCAATTTAAAAACCAGCATCAGCTTAGCTTCAACTTTTATTTCTCCACTTACAGATCCAAAAACCATGAACATATCATAAGTTCTTCATAAGAACTTGAGGTTATTTTCACAGTTTTCCAGTGACCTTCACTGGGATCTGTCTGATGTCTGCCCATTACTCTAAGAACATACATCAGGCCAAGTACATACCATAGCATACAATATGCTATTAAAAGTAGAAATATAAGGTACCAATGTCATCTTTTCTCTCTCCTCATCAATCTTACGGCCCATTGACTCGAGAGATGAATACTATGACATAATATGAAGTAACTCATTTTTCGAATATTCTATGCTAAACCCTTTTAGCACAGTGTTTATGTACGTAGATTGAGAGATCTCAAGCATCCTTTAGATCTATCCCTATAGATCCTTATGCTAAGCACGTATGACGCTTCTCCCAATCTTACATGGAGAAATTAGTAGATAATCATGCTTTAATTGATTAATCCAATACCATTCACAATGAGCATGATATAATCGACTTAAAGCATCACAAATGTAACCATGCTCCCACTAACCCTTTTGCATACACATGTCACTTCCAGATTTTTAACAAAACCAAACACTTTGATGATGTTATCAAAACGGAAGTTCAAACTTCGAGATGCCTTCTTAGGCCCATAAATGGACCTCTGGAGTTTGAAAACATTTTTCTCACTCCAAGAAGTTGTAAACACGTTTGGCTGCTACATTTCTACCTCAATGCCACCACTGAGAAATGTTGTGTTCACATCCATTACTCATATCTCATATTCATAATATAAAGATATAACTAATAAAATTCAAATAGATTATAGCATCACAACTGATTAAAAGTTTCTCACAGACAACTCTTTGCCTATGAGAATAATCTCTTTACATCAGTTAAGCTTTGAAGGTCGCTACCTTCTCATCCACTCCAAGCTTTCACTTGTAAATCTATGCAGCCAATGGGAACAATTCCCAAAGAAGATCTACTAAGGCCCATACCTTATTGGAGTACATGGAGTCTATTTCAAATTTCACGGCATCTCGCCAATATCCCAAAACGATGTCCAACATCGTCTCCTTGGAAAGTTCTAGGATCACATCCATGGTCAAAATCATTTTGACTACTTTCTAGGAGTAAATTCAATTTATCAGGAGTTCTTGAAACATTTTCAAATCTCCTTCGTGCGTGTAAATCAAAGGTTATGATTGACTCAATTAATTTCACTGTTTTCACTTTTCTAGTGGTTTGTGGTTCTTGAACCCTTTCAAGTTATATTATGTTGTCATCCTTTCTAATAGAAACATTTTCTCTAGAAAGATTGCACTTGCGAAACAAACTCTTTGCCTGCAATTGATAATATAAATTTCCACAACATAACATAAGATGGATCAACTATCCAACTCATCTCCCACTGGCTGCTTCACATAAGCAGAACAATCTCAAAATATAAATTTGGATTATTTTTCAATCCATATCGTATATGGAGTTTTGATCACTGCATTGGTATGAATTATATTCAACAAATATGTAACTTTAGAGAGTTACTCAGAGAGAATCACATTCTCTTTAAGATAACTCAACATCATCTTGCACTAACATTTAGTGCTCCACATACGTCCATATGAATCAAATTCAATGGACATTCAGCACATGCTAAATATATGTTGGATTTAAGTTATCATTCTTTTATATTCTTTGAATATAATCATACTAATCATTCATAAGTTTACCAGATTCAATAAAACATGCATTCTTAAAAATAATGCAAATCACATTCGCATATTTAAAAGAATATCATTCTCTATCAAAATAGGAACAATGTTCATGATTAAATCTAGAACAAATAAATAATTGCTCAAACCAGTTCCTAACCAGTTCAAGATTTTATATTAAATAAATGTTTCAAACAGCCATTGCTACAATGCTTAGCCTCAGGCAGGTTCACCTCCCTAGGGCTCTCTACTTCTTCACATCACATGCAACTCTTTGCAAAAAAGTAGAAGTAGAACTGGCATCATATACCAAAGAAGTAGAACCAATAGAAACATTTAATTTTAATATATAACATACCATTTCTAGAACGCTTCTAGTATATGTATTCCTTACAATTTTGCGCTAGTGACCAGCAGTGAAAACATAGATGCCTCTCCTTTCTTAGTTGCTACTATATCCTTTTTCGTCTTTCAAGGTTGGGAACCATTTCCCTTCCTCTTCTTTATCCTTGAAATACCATTGGTAGAAGATTCAATAAGAAGAACACGTTTCTCCTTTGAATCAAGGATACATGAGTTTCCAACATTTTGACTATAAGATCAAATCTACAGCCAATTAATGAGGATTTGTCACATTCAGATTTTCCAATTTCTCAACAAGAGATATTTTTCTTACACTATGCTCATAGACCGAAGCCCCATCTCACATGTGAAATGAAAATAGCTCTTTTGAAGTCACGAGTCTCAGTAATCGCGTCTATTCACCAAACAACATTTGTAGGTGTTGGAAAATATCAGCAATGTGAACGAATTTCTCATATCTGTGTTGAAACTCATTGGTGACATTGATACTATCATATAGCACCTAGTCTAGAGACCATCGTCCCATCACTTCTCAAGTGTGGGAATCTCTTCATGAGACGAACCGGGAGACACTTCAACAGGAGGCTCCCACCAAGGGTATATAGCAATCTTTTAGAAGCAAGCACTATTTTAAAATTATTAATCAATCAGAATAATTTGGTGCGGTTACTTTGTTTGTATCGAGAATTGATGCAATCGGATTCTCGGCAATCACAATACTGAGAATAAACAGAAAATATATGCAAACTGTTTGATTATTAATTTATTCAAAAACTATGGGCTTTAGTTATTGAATGCTCCCACTAAATTTTTCAAATTCGTCACCCTCATGACAAATGAACGGAAAATCGTATTTTCTTAGTGGGCTTGGAGTCCAACTAGCTCATGATAGCCCCGGGCGAGGGTCCAGCCGACCTCATGATACTAAAGGTAGCTCACAATTGCATCATATGCAACCCCCAAGATATTCGTCTCGTGATTGACATAACCCTACGGAGGCAGGCCAATTATGCCTTCTCACATCAAACTAACCCATCCCACGGATGGTAATGTTCGCCAATAAGACCCCACGAGGGTGAGTAATCTTAAAGGTTAACAGAACCCTATCCATAATTAAGTGGCAGTTAAACACACAGCTTTCCCATGCCAGATGCCCCCCACGAGGGTGAGACAAGACACCTGACACAAGTAGCGTCTCATGGCTTAACTGTTGATGGAAGACAGGAAGCAACACACTCCTTTGAGCTCCCTTTACAGTTTGATATTAAAATATTTTGAATCATATTCAAAAGAGGGATTTAATAATTTTCAAATCTCATCAAGTACTTGTTTGTTTGATTGCCGGATTCATGCAACTATGTTTTATTCATGCAGTCATATGTACTAATAAAACATACAAACAAACATTTATCATACATCACATGCATAATAAAAATAAATATGGACGATTACGGCCTTTTCCTAATTGATCCACGTGAGCCATACGTGGATCACAAGTCTGTCTAAGGTGATGCAGGTATGCAATGCAATCCTATTATATTTTTGCTTCCATTATATATGTCTTGATTCTTGGTGCTCCATCTTCAATCTCGATCTCCCACTAATTCTAATGATTTTACATTTAAATCGTGCAAACAAGAGAATAGGGATACAAATCCGGGGTGGGATACATCAGAAAATAGAGAGAGCAGGCTCGCAGGCCCGATAACCAAAATCACAATAATAATGAAACAATAAAAACCTAAACATTCACCTAAACACATTGGTCAAGGCCCGTAATCATCCACCATGCAATAACATTATATGTAATTAAACATTAAACTAAACAATTACATCATATGTAATTGTACTAATCACATCACATGTAATTAGAACACAATAATTAATTTATTCTATTGTTTCCCACCAATCGCATCATTAATTGAAAATAAAATTAATAAATTAAATAAAACAATTTTATTTAATTTCTAATTAATCAATTTCAATTAATTGGTAAAATCTATATTTTACCTTTAATCATCATATTAATCTAAAAATAAAATTAACAAATTAAATGAAACATTTTCATTTAATTTCCAATTAATTAAATTTTCAAGCACTTGGTAAAATCACTATTTTACCTCAGATCATAATATTAGCCAAAAATAATATTAACAAATTAAATGAAACTTTTTCATTCAATTTTCAATTAATTAAATTTTCAACTAATTGTAAAATCTCCATTTTACACTTAATAAATTAAAAATCACATTTTTAATAAATTAAGTATTATGATTTATTATTTCAAAAATAATATCCGGATAAAACATCTAAAATGACCCAAATAATTTATGGACTCCAAACAATTTGGATCCAAAATTAGAAATGCAATTTCAACCCCAAAAGTTATCCTTAATTTTCGGATTTACAATTTTTTTTTTTTTTTTTTTTAATCTGAAAATCGCATTTTCACTATTCATCATCTTTCCCCACAATTTCGAAAATTAGGGTTAGGTTACTGTTGAAATCCGCCGCCAGCCTTGCCCATGAAAACCCTAGTGCTCCAGTGCCGCCGCCAATTGCCTCGCTTGCCATTCACCGCAGCGACAACGTTTGTCGATCGGAGGATGAGGCATAATCACAAAAAAAAGTTGTCGCGTGCACAGAACGTGGCCACCATGCGCAGATCCAGAAAACTTCATCGCGCCAGGACGGCGAGAACATCTTCTCCGCCACTTTGCCCGCTGCGCAATCTGATTCTCTGGCCATCGCACGCGAATATCGTCTGCAACAATTGCAGACTTCCATGGTGTCACGCGAGAGGATTCCAGTTTGGGCGGCGTGGCTATTATTCCGGTGACAGTTTTGGGTGTAGATTAAAACATCTTTTAATCTATTTTCTATGTTTTCCGGACTACATAATTTCTGAAATTCAAAAGCGATTGGGAAACAATCTAATAAAAATTATTGAATATACAAATCAAAGCGCAACCTGGCTCTGATACCACTGTTGGGTTTCCGTACCCCGGCGCCAGATTCAAACGCAGCGGAAAATAAACAATGACAGATCTGACCCGGGGACAAACGATCGCGCCTGATTCATATATAGACATGCATAAATCGAATATTAATGCACGAAAAGAGATTACCGTTAACAGCGAAATCAATCTGATGGCGGTAATCCTCGAGTCCAATCAACCTGACCAAATCTACAAGCCCGACACCAGTGCTAGTGTGATGACGGCTATTCTGAGAGAGTGAGTGTATTGGAATGGAATTGTCTTTAACCCTAGACAAGGTTATATTTATAGTGGTTAGCTAATTGGGCTAGGGTCCATAAAGCCCATCGGGCCAACATTTGGCTTGCTGGGCATTTATGCTAACAAGAGGTGAATAAAAGGAGCGAGGCAGTAAGGGAAATGATTCAGTCCAGAATTTACCTTTTGGTGAGAGTCCTTGTATTGTTCCTTCATTTCATATTAGTACTATACACTTCATTCCAGCAACTCTCTTTTGTTGTTGCTAGCCGTACTATTATGTTTAGTTTGTGAAATTGTGTGTAACAATTGGTCCAACCTGCCGACGATGACGCCCGGAGGATACAACAGTATGACCACCATATATTGTTATAGCTGGTTCAGGTGAGAGGACTGGAGGGAGCAACTAGATGCTGAAGAAGTGATAAGAGAGAGGATATCTGAAAGGTTAAGGTTTATTTCGCATAAAGTCGTGAGGCGTAGGAAGGTACGCGTTCCTCTGGTTAGGCATCGTGGAACAATCTCTGCGGATGATGGAGGCGAGGTGGGAAAGCTCAACCAAGCCTGTTACATGGAGCTTCGGTGGAGATTTACAATCTGAAAATGAAGAAGAAGATAGAAAAAGAGATCGAGCTTGGTGAGGAGGAAAGGAAAACAAGTTCTGATGAAACAAAGCAAGAACACCACGAGGTGACACAAGTTCTGGGCCAAGAAGATTTACCGGGGATAGAATGTGAGGAATATTCTGGACCCAAACCGATGGAAAAGGCAGACATGCTTCCTGCGTAAGAGGGGGGAGATCCGAACATCGTGGACAAGGTGAAACGACACACTCACAGGAAGCATGTCTGCCTTTTCCACGTGAATAGGAGGGGAGGGGAATCAGTTAGTTTGTTTGTTAGGGATAGAGGTGAATAAAAGGAGAGGGGAAATGATTTAGTCTAGAATTTACCTTTTGGTGAGAGTGCAAGTTTAGATGCTTGGGCAAAGGGAGATTTCTCCTTCGAGTGTGTGTCGAGTCCTTGTATTTTTCCTTCATTTCATTACTTTAATATACACTTCATTCCAGCAACTCTCTTGTGTGTTGCTAGCCGTACCATTATGTTTCGCTTGTGGAATTGTGTGTAATATTTTTATACTGATTCTTAGATACGTAATCTATATTATATATGTTGGGTCCAGCCCATAAAATTAGAGAAGCCCATGGTTGTAAGCCCATTTTGAAACAATTATTAATTGTTGACTTGGCTTGCAATATCAGATTGCATTTTCACAATAGAAAAAAGAGTAGAGGTAGTAGCATTTTTCATAAAAGAAGAACAAAATCCATTCCTGGCAAGAATTTTCTAAGCGACGATCGGAGGCTCATTCGTAGTCCAAATTTGCTGAAATTTGGACAGCACCTTCACAACTCATCGGTCTTCATTCTGATTGGTGGGTTTCGGTTTTGGAGCTCCGGAGACGCAGATCTGGTGGCTGGAACAGTAGCTACGAATTTTGGTGATTTCTTACCAAACTTTTGTTCTTGGTTGTTGATTCTTGTATTGATTGTTGAGAATCATTTGTTGCTCTAAGTTGGTGAGATTTGTGTTGGTTTGCTGCTGTAAAAACTCATATCTCTTTGATTATAGTGGATTTGATTAGGTCTCGTAGGCCTCGTGGTTTTTACTCTTCAAGTTGAAGGGGTTTTCCACGTTAAAAATATCGTGTTGATTGGTTATCGTTCTTGATGATATATTGTTCTATATTTGTGCTTCATTGGTTTGTTGATAGGTGAATATTTACCTATTGATCTGGGAATTATTGTTTAGCTTGTCCCAACAGAGTGGTATCAGAGCTTTGGTTATTTGTGTTGAGCTAAACGTGATTTGAATTATGGAGGCAAATTTGAGCAAAATGGTTTGTTTGAACAGGACTAATTATCATAAATGGAAGGAAAAATGAAAGATCTTCTATTTGTGAAAAGCTGCATTTACCAGTTTTTGCTACTGAAAAACCTGAATCAAAAACTGAAGAAGAATGGGAGTTTGAGCATTTGCAAGTATGTGGCTTTATTCGGCAGTGGGTAGAAGATAATGTTTTGAATCATATTGTGAATGAGACGCATGCTAAAACTCTGTGGGCTAAGCTTGAAATGTTGTATGCCTCAAAGACAGGAAATAACAAACTTTTCTTATTAAAGCAGGCGATGCACTTGAGATATAAGGAAGGGACTTTTGTATCTGATTTCTTGAATGAATTTCAGGGTTGTTTTGATCAGCTTGTTGGAATGGGAGTGAAGTTTGATGATGAAATTCAGGGACTCTGGTTGCTTAATACTTTACCTGATTCTTGGGAGAATTTTCATGTTTCATTAACTAATTCAGCTCCTAATGGTATTGTAACCATGCAGTATGCAAAAAGCGGTGTTCTAAATGAAGAGATGAGAAGAAGGACACAAGGTGCCTCAACTTCACAGTCAGAGGTTTTGGTTACAGAAAATAGGGGAAGAAGTAAAAGCAAAGGTCCGAAAGGCAAAGATAGAGGCAGAAGTAAATCCAACAGATATGCCAATGTCAAGTGTTATAATTGTGGCTACAATGGACATATAGCAAAGTATTGTCGACGACCACAAAAAGAAAACAAGTGGAAAAGAGAGAACAAGTCTGCTCATAAGAAAGATGATGATAACAGTGACCGTGTTGCTACCACTACTACAGATGATCTTGTTATTGTATATGATGCAAACATGATTAATTTGGTCTGTCATGAAACCAGTTGGGTAGTTGATAGTGGTGCATCCTTCCATGTTACATCGAAGAAGGAATTCTTCTCGTCTTATACTTCAGGTGATTTTGGAGTATTGAAGATGGGTAATGGTGGTTTATCAAAAGTGATTGGTACTGGAACTGTTTGCTTAGAAACCAACAATGGTACAAGATTGGTACTTGAAGATGTCAGACATGCCCCAGATATTCATTTGAATTTGATCTCTACAGGTAGATTGGATGATGCTGGGTTTTGCAACACTTTTGGTAATGAAATTTGGAAACTCACCAGAGGTTCTTTGGTTGTGGCTCGAGGTAAGAAGTGCTCCAGTTTGTACTTGATGCAGGGTTCGATTTCTGGTAATTCAGTAAATGCAGTCAGAGGTGAAAATTTATCTGAATTATGGCACAAGAGACTCAGTCACATGAGTGAAAAAGGAGTTAATTGTTTGGCTAAAAGAGATCTACTTTCTGATTTAAAAGATGCAAAGTTGGAAAGATGTGCTCGTTGTCTAGCTGGAAAACAGAGAAGGGTTTCATTCCAAAGTCACCCTCCGCACAGAAAATCTGATTTGCTAGAGTTAGTACACTCAGATGTTTGTGGTCCAATGAAGGTAAAAACACGTGGTGGTGCACTTTACTTTGTTTCTTTCATCGATGATTATTCAAGAAAACTTTGGGTTTATGCTTTGAAGTCCAAAGACCAGGTTTTTGGAGTATTCAAAGAATTTCAGGCTTCCGTTGAAAGACAGACAGGAAAGAAATTGAAATGCATCCGCACTGATAATGGTGGTGAATATTGTGGACCATTTGATGAGTATTGCAGACAGCAAGGCATCAGACATCATAAGACACCTCCTAAAACTCCTCAGTTAAATGGCTTGGCAGAAAGGATGAACAGAACATTGATGGAGAGAGTTAGATGTTTGCTTTCAGAAGCAAAATTGCCTGGATCCTTCTGGGGTGAAGCATTGTATACTGCTACTAAGGTAATCAACTTGTCTCCTACTGTTGCATTGCAGGCTGATGTTCCTGACAGAGTTTGGTATGGCAAAGATGTCTCTTATAATCATCTGCGAGTATTTGGTTGCAAGGCTTTTGTGCATGTGCCTAAAGATGAAAGGTCTAAGTTGGATGTCAAGACTAGACAGTGTATATTCATTGGTTATGGCCAAGATGAATTTGGCTACAGATTCTATGATCCAATTGAGAAGAAACTTGTTAGAAGCCGTGATGCGTTTTTCATAGAAAATCAAACCATTGAAGATATTGATAAGGCCGATAAGCCAGAGGGTCAGACTCAAGGTGACTTGATAGATTTCAGCCCAGCTCCTATGACACAGATACCTAATGCAACTGGAACTGAAAATCAGAATGATGCAGAGAATGAGGTTCAGAATGATGTTGAATATGGCCATGAAACTGCAGAAGAGGTAGATGCTCCATCACATGTTGTTGATGAACATGTACATGATACTATAGAGCAACCTGATATTCCTCTCAGGAGATCTACTAGAGATCGCAGACCATTCACTCGGTATCCGCCCGATGAGTATATACTCTTGACTGATGGGGGAGAACCAGAAGATTTCCAAGATGCTATGGAAAGTAAAGATAAGGATGAGTGGGTCAAAGCAATGAAAGATGAAATGGATTCTCTATATGAAAATCAAACATTTGATCTTGTCAGGTTACCGAAAGATAGAAAGGCACTGAAGAATCGATGGATTTACAGGGTAAAGCATGATGAAAATACATCCCATCCACGATATAAAGCCAGATTAGTTGTTAAGGGTTTTGGTCAGAAAAAAGGGATTGATTTTGGAGAAATTTTCTCACCAGTTGTGAAGATGTCATCAATCCGAATTGTTCTGAGTTTGGCAGCCAGTCTTGATTTGGAGATTGAGCAGATGGATGTAAAAACTGCTTTTCTACATGGTGATCTAGAGGAAGAGATTTACATGGAGCAACCGGATGGTTTTGTGATGAAAGGAAAGGAGAATTATGTCTGCAAACTAAATAGAAGCTTGTATGGTTTGAAACAAGCTCCAAGACAGTGGTATAAGAGGTTTGAGCAAGTTATGACTCAACTGGACTTCAGAAAGACTACATCTGATCATTATGTATTTATGCAGAGATTTTCTGATGATGATTTTATCATTTTATTGCTTTATGTTGATGATATGCTTATTGTTGGTCAAAATTCTTTACGAATTGACAGGTTGAAGAATGCACTTTCTAAATCTTTTGCAATGAAAAATTTAGGACCAGCAAATCAAATTCTTGGAATTGGAATCACTCGTGATAGAAAGAACAAGAAATTGTGGTTGTCTCAACAAAAGTACATTGAGCAGGTACTTCGATGTTTTGAAATGGATAAGGCTAAAGTGGTAAGCACCCCTCTTGCTTCACACTTTAAGTTAAGCAGTAAACAGTCTCCTTCTAATGATGAAGAGAAGAGAGACATGGCAAGAGTTCCTTATGCATCAGTTGTGGGCAGCTTAATGTATGCTATGATTTGCACGAGACCAGATTTAGCTCATGCAGTTGGCACAGTTAGTCGATTTCTATCTAATCCGGGTAGAGAGCATTGGTTTGCAGTGAAGTGGATTTTGAGATATCTTCGTGGCGCTCTACTGATTTGAGGCTTTGTTTTGGGTCTGAAAAGCCTATGCTTGTTGGTTATACAGATTCAGACATGGCCGGGGATTTGGACTCAAGAAAATCTACTTCAGGCTATTTGATTACCTTTGCAGGGGGAGCTGTAGCATGGCAATCCAAGTTGCAAAAATGTGTTGCTTTATCTACCACAGAAGCTGAGTTCATTGCAACTACTGAGGCTTGCAAAGAGTTGCTATGGATGAAGAAGTTTATGCATGAACTTGGATTCACTCAGGAGAGGTATGCATTATTTTGTGATAATCAAAGTGCTATTCATCTTGCTAAAAATGCAGTTTTTCATGGTAGATCAAAACATATCGATGTGAGGTATCATTGGATTAGAGATGTTTTGAACTCTAAATTGCTTGAACTTGAGAATATTCATACTGATAAGAATGCAGCTGATATGATGACAAAAGTGGTGTCTCGTGAGAAGCTCAAGTTGTGTACCGGGATGGCCGGCATCAACTTGTAGTGATGAAGTTGTTGCGGTGTCTCCTCCCTCTACTCATGGGCTGGAGGGGGAGATTTGTTGGGTCCAGCCCATAAAATTAGAGAAGCCCATGGTTGTAAGCCCATTTTGAAACAATTATTAATTGTTGACTTGGCTTGCAATATCAGATTGCATTTTCACGATAGAAAAAAGAGTAGAGGCAGTAGCATTTTTCATAAAAGAAGAACAAAATCCATTCCTGGCAAGAATTTTCTAGGCGACGATCGGAGGCTCATTCGTAGTCCAAATTTGCTGAAATTTGGACAGCACCTTCACAACTCATCGGTCTTCATTCTGATTGGTGGGTTTTGGTTTTGGAGCTCCGGAGACGCAGATCTGGTGGCTGGAACAGTAGCTACAAATTTTGGTGATTTCTTACCAAACTTTTGTTCTTGGTTGTTGATTCTTGTATTGATTGTTGAGAATCATTTGTTGCTCTAAGTTGGTGAGCATTTGTGTTGGTTTGCTGCTGTAAAAACTCATATCTCTTTGATTATAGTGGATTTGATTAGGTCTCGTAGGCCTCGTGGTTTTTACTCTTCAAGTTGAAGGGGTTTTCCACGTTAAAAATATCGTGTTGATTGGTTATCGTTCTTGATGATATATTGTTCTATATTTGTGCTTCATTGGTTTGTTGATAGGTGAATATTTACCTATTGATCTGAGAATTATTGTTTAGCTTGTCCCAACAATATAATGGACTAAATGTTCTATTGAAAAGAGCATTGAATTGGAAGATCGAAATTTCGATTTATTGACAATATTCCCCCAAATTCTCGGTTTCTTTCTCAGGCAAAGGAGGAATAACTAAAATTAGTATATATTTCATGTTTAGCACTCTAAACAACCCCCACCGACCACCAACTAACTCATTTTACTTGAGCATTTTAATTATCGAAAATATTGATTCTGCTACAGAATCATAAAATCCTACCACCATGTTTCTATACTTGAGTATTATACAAGAAAACACACCATGATAAATAAAAAAATTTATTCTACCTATGCATAGGAATCAACAGTTTCCTTACCTTAATCGTATTCTATATTTTCGTGCAAGAACACCCTGATTTTGCATCGGTATGAATCTGCAAGACAAGCCCAACTCATACATGATTTCTTCATACACATTGGAAAAAAACAAATAGAGAGAGAAAAATTTACAAATTTTGGACAAAAGCCATCCAACCTATATCCTAGATCCATGATTTTCCTGTGAAGTTCGTCCGCTTTATCATAGTTCTTCTGAGCACGCGCATTGGCTCGTTGAACAGATAAATCTTGTACTTCTCTAGGGACAACTGCCCTCGGATCTATGGTGCTCACGTATACAGTAAATGAATCACCATCAGCCACGGCCTTCGCATCAACCTATATATACACATACACTCCATCAAAAAGTTGATAAAACAGGTCACATGAAATAAAAGGAAACTCCAAGCCTGAAAAATGTTTAAAGAAAATATATTTTGCTCACCGGAAGAGTGTACAACTCGAATTTGAGTCTCTGTTGTCGTGATGGAGGAGTATTGTGATGCCTGAAAATGTCATATAAATTAGTTCCAGGCGCTTAAGATAGGATTCATGAGCAACAAGTAGGTCATGAATTTCTTCGAATCTTAGAGACGATTCACGTGCACGGATTGGACCAGCAATGTCCTTATACGCAGGGCCAAGACCGTTTAGAATTATTAGCGTGAAATCATCATCGAGAATGACTTTGTCGATAAGAGCTAGTTCATCAACCTTCGATTTAATTAATTGCAGGAATTCTGAGACAGAATGACTTCCGATGGTTGCACGCGAGAGGTCGTCTTTGAGTTGCATCTCACGAGAGCGAGAACGATTCACAAAGAGCAGTGTGAGGGTAGCCCAACCTTATGCAGAAGTGGTGGCAGGTGACACCAAGGGAAGAATCTCGGCAAACAAGGATCCAAAAATTGCATACAGGATGAGTTGGTCCTGTTGAAACCATGGATCGTAATTTGGCAGTGGGGAATCTTCCGAACCTTGAGAAGGTGAAGGTAATCGGCCATCAATATAACCAGTAAAGTTATGGCCATTTAGTACGGCAAGACGAAAAATTTGACGTGGTTAGACGAGCGTGGATGTGTTGATGTGCGGTGATGGGTATTATGGGGGAGAGGTCGGCGTTTGTGCCTGGTGGGGTTACGATGGTGTTGTTGCCGTTGGAGGAGGATGAGGCCATAGGATCTTGTGTATCTCGTTACAGTTTGGCAACTGATACCATATAAGATACCATATAAGATCAATAGAAATTATGATGGAACATTAAATATTATTGATGTAGGTAAAAACCTTTAAATAGGCATGCAATAAAATCTTCCAAGATTACAATTAATCTTTAAGATCTCATAATAATACTTAAGATACAACACAATCTACAAATATCTACAATAATATTATATAGAATCTGCCTTGATATCTTCTTGATATTATCCTTGATAAAAAAATTAGCAGGACAACTAGCAGACATATTTATTCAAGTTTCATCATAACTCATAGTTTCGAAACATATAGGATTTGTTAACAAATATACATTTAAGTTGTCCCCCTGCTAAGTTCTCTACTTGAATATGTAAAACACTTCAGCTTTGGAGGATCTTTTAGTTCTATATCTATTAAATATTTAAATTTCACCAAAATAAAGAATAATAGCTCTTCAATTCAATAAATTAGCAATGAATTACCAGTTGGCCTGAGCTTTCTCGGAAGAGCCAACATGCTTACTGAGTCCTTGAGGAACCTTAAAAATATTGAAACAAAGATTTACATCAACAGAATATAATTATTGTTAAGCACAAAAAAAATACTAAAACATCCAAAATTAAAACCCGGAAAGCTTTGAATTAGCTCCAATAAATAGATGTAGCCATACACTTAACTAAAATATAAAGATTAACCTTTTCAGTTCTTTTCAAGAAATAGATGTAGGCCCAATGCTGTCGTAGTCTTGCAGCATTGGGCCTACAAAAGTCTTAGAATGGATGTTACCTATATATACAATCAAAATTTAAAGATTTTGATTTCTGGGTGTGAAAAAATACGTAATAAAACGGATTTTATCACGATTGGAAAGGGCTGATATACATTAGGGACCAAGCTGGGTGGGCTTATACATTAGGGACCAGGCTGGGTGGGCCGAAGCCCACCCAGCCAAGCCTAGTGTACGTTTGTATATATATACTTTTGATTATGTTTATAACACTTAAGGAGTGTTGCAGATGGCAAATGCCAAATTCTCATTACCTAAGGGCATGGTTCGAAACTCCCCCCGTCTCATCTCATAGAAATTTTGGATTTGCCCCCACAAAAATTTGATTTTAAGTCCATCATCCAATAATATTTACTGTTATTTACCCCGTCTCATCTCATAGAAATTTTGGATTTGCCCCCACAAAAATTTGATTTTAAGTTCGTCATCCAATAATATTTACTGTTATTTATTTGTTACAAAAAATTTGTTTTTAAAAATTAAGTGTATTTTTAAAAAAAATATGTAGATATATATTATTTTAGTAAAAAATTATTTTTAAATAGTAAATACGTTTTATCTAACACTTATGAATGTGCAAAAATATATTATTAAACAATAATAGATGTGTATGCGAAGTATTTATACATAATTATGAACAATAATATATTTCTTTTTATACAAAAAAATGTGAAATTTACCTCTTTTTTTATGAATATATATATTAAATAATGTTTATATTTCTTTTATACTCAACCTCCCCCGATGTAAATATCCTATCTACACCATTGATTCGGGAGTCACTTCCACCTTGAAGTAGTTGGAAATGGCTTCCCGTCCAAAAACTTCATTACCCAGAAGTATATGATTCTCTTTTAAAAGTATCAGATAAAATAGGATGCTTACATCTGCCAGAGGTTCCGTATCTAGCCTTTCGGTTGTAGATGAAGATGATGGTTCTGGTGGATGGTGATGATAGGTTCGAACTGTGATTGAAACACAATGCTTTAAACTTCAAGTCTGTTAAGTCATTCACACACGCACAATAAATCATAACATAAGGTGAATCTGGGGAGGTTGAGTAGTACTCTTGGTCCAAAATCCCAAAAGGGGTGTTGGATAATGAACTCGTCTGTTTCCATTTGAGAATACTCCCTTCATTAGGACAGCTGAGGGAAGGTACATGAGAGTGGATGTCTTCTTTGTAGCCATGGTATTCAAGTGCTGTTACATATTTGACTTTAAGTAATCAGTCAATATCCTTAAGCAACTTCCAAAATTAAATGCCACATCAAATGAAAAATACACTGATGGATGGTATCATATCTAGGCTATGTTTTACTAACAATTCCATTCATTCCAGACAAGTTAAAATTAAAACACCACTTGTTTAGAATTGTTGGACTTCTGAAAATTATGTATTAGCACTTTGGGAGCACTTGAAGGTAATTCATACGAATGGTTTGCACACATAGTTCATATTGACTAAAAAAAAAACCAACAGAAGACACTTATTCTGCACTTTTAATTGTTGTAGCATTGACTAATAGCGAGCAAACGAAACACTTCAAAGCTGTCAACATTGAATGGTTATACTTATACATCACCAAATTCTAAACAGGATGGATGGATATATATATATACTGTATGCTTGATCACTTACAAGTAACTGAAATAGTCTAAAAATTGTTTACCATGGCAATATTGCTCCGTTGAAAGTCCATAACAGTCATTCCATTAGAACATGGAAGCAAATGTTCGATCTCCCCCCAGTCTACTTCATGATTATCGGGCAAAGTAACAGCCTCGTACTATTAAAAAAATCCAAATAACTAAGCTAACGTGAAAGAAATTAAAATGAATCAGTGATTGAAATTTTCTGGAAAAAAGAAATGTCTGCTAAATAAATCACCGCAATGACTTGGCTTGAGATTTGCCTTTATGAAGCCTTGTTGGAGCTGATTTTATCTTCCATGCCTCATTAATTTTCCACCTGAATAGTTTGCCAGAACCATAAAATAGTAAATCATTATCCCAAATTACAATTGATGGAGAAAACTGTGAGCAAAATGGGTGGCACGAGTGATTGTGTCCGTAGTTACCAGCCGGCGCTGGGAGACGTCTTCTGCAGTACAACACCACTGTTTTTGAGATTTCGAAGTTAAACTTGGAGACAAAAAATTACTAAGAAAGTTCAAGACATGGCGCTTACCATAGACGAGTTTTACTTTTCTATCATAAAGAGTTACGAGTCCTCCTGAATTTTTTGAAGAAAATAAGACATTAGATCGCTCTCTGATGTTGGGAAAAAATAAATAGAACATAAAAAAATAAAGAAGAAGAGCAATCGGTAAACGTAGAGATACCCCTCAGAATTCCAGAAAGTCTTAGAGGAACTGAAGGGTACAAAATCTCTTTGCTGCGAGAAATTAATTGATAGTATTACTATTTTATTAAAAATGTATGGAATGTAAATTTAACGTGTATGATAGGAAATACGACGTTGGAATTTACATTGAAGATGAACTTTGATAGATTTTACCAGATTTTAATTATGTTGAGGTTATCAAGCTGTCGTCGATTGATCTTCGAATGCATTGTTGCCGACATCCTTCACACGCAACCAAAAGTAACACAGACAAATTTTAACATTGAAATTTCAATATTCAATTGAATGTTCAGTTTAAGAACAGTACAAAAATAACAAACAAATGAAATATAATTTAATCAATCTACTGCGGAATCAATCTTCTGGAGCTTTTTGCAACACGAACGCGTTCATGCATGATTCCGCCAGTAAGCAAAAACACATTAACTTCAAATGCCAAAATGCAGAAACAACAATAACTTCATAAAACTCCCGACGTGGATCTTTTTTGGAGGAAAAACTTGACCACACTCCAATAAATCAACCGTATAAACACATTCATTGCTATAAAATACTACGACTAAAAATTTCTTCGTATATACAAATGCAAAAATAACACTTCATAATCAGTGAATGATAAAGAAAAGCAAGGGAAAAGAAATCCACAATATCTGGCCGAGGGAAGCTTTTCGAGCTTGCAGCTTCTGAGAGAAAAGGTTTCTGTGGAGATATGTGGAGAAAGGAGGTGTCTGAACAATGTATATATGTAGTGTAACTAACAAAGTGTAGTTGCAGATAAAAGTACGTGGGACTGAGGCAACGCGTATCATTTTTCTGATTAAAGATTAATTTTGATAGTTAGTATTTGGAAGTTCATATAACAAAAGTATGATTCAATTTTTCGATTGATCATTCTAATATTTTTTTAAATATATATTTTATTCATTTGAAGCTTTTTAATTGAATATATAGTTTCTTGATATTGAGTTAAAAAGATGAAAAGAAATAATTTTAAAATCATTATTATATCAGAATTGCATGCATTCATTATTAATCTTTATTATGTATAATATATAAATATTTACTGATATTTGTTGAGCATGCCTTGAATTTAGGGGTGTAAATCGAGTCTCTTCCCGAGCTTTTCGAGCCGGTTGAAAAAATATTAGATTTGAGCCTTAAAATTTCGTTCATATTCGTCTCGATTTGGTTTGTTTACACTTCTAGCCCTAATCAATACTATATATTTAGTTGACGATAATTATATTAGCGTTTTGGTACGTACATAAATTTTATGTTCACAAAAAAAATATATCCTTTTGGAAAAATTTCTCAAATTAAATTAAATTAAATTTGAAAAAAAATTAATTAAATTAATGCAAATAACAATACAAATTCAATAAATAAATATTGGAGGAAACTACAAAAATGGTCCCATAAAATAATTTTTTTCAATACTAATCCAAATATTTTAGACTAATCAAATATAGTCACATAAGTCTCATCTATGGACCAATTCACATCAGATATATACACATTAATCTTTTTTAAAAAAAAAAATCTACAATACATTACATGCATTCACAACTAATCTATAAAATACTTACCAAATGATATTTATAGAGTTATGATACCAAATTGTAGTTTGTTATCTTTTTTGTTATTAAATTATTAATGTTATATAATAAGTTTTGTATTCTATATAACAAAATTCAATATTTATAATTTTGAGTTGCCACAAACACTAAAGCGCTTGCAGTGACGAATCTAGCTTTGATATTGTTGGGGGCAAAAAATTATAGGATTTTTATTGACCGTATCACGGCTCATGGAGTTATCCTCTCCTTCTATTCTTTAAAAATGATGTGCCCAGTGATGGACTTCTGCAAGTCTGGTGCAGACAACAAACTGGTGCAGACAACAAAAGGTTAACCCATTTACCTCTTTTTCTTATAGAAACAAACCACACAAATTCTTTCTTGTCAAACGGTCAAGTTGCCCGAATTACATCAATACCTGCTCGGTATACTGGTCAAAGACCAACGGAAGACCCGAACGTAACTGACAAATCAACTGGCGCAGACGAACATGCAATGATGGAACACGGATTTCTCGAACATGTCTTGATCCAATAGCGCCACGATCAGACGAGATCGTGTTCCGGATTTCTCGTGCGCCAACTACCAGGCTCAACACTATAATGGTTGAACTTTCCAGGCAAGAAAAGACTCCGAAGAAAATATATTATATTGGTATGTTCGATCTTTCATTCTTATGCTTTTTTGAAAGTTCTTATTTTGTCCGAGTCCTGTAAATCCAAACATTTATAGTGAAGATTTATACTGGACTAGGTCCCGTGATTTTTCCTTCGATTATGAGGTTTTCCAAGTAAAAATTATGGTGTCTTTCATTTATTTTCTGCAGCACACAATTTTATCGAACTCGGAAATAACGAATCACATCAATTATAAATGAATTAAATTCATTTAAAATGATTTACTTGTGAAGAAACAATTGGAAAAAAAAATGACAAAAGACAACTCAAGATTTCAGACCATCCTCCGACCATAATTTGTTTGTTGCCGCCTTTAAAGACAGTGCTCCTGGGAGCATCATCAATTACCACATGACCTTTTCAACATCAAAAGTGTCATGTTGTATATTATAAATGCCACGTATCACTTGATATCTTCTCAAAAGGCTGACCAAACTGCCGATCCCAATGAGGAGAAACTGCTTTAAAATGATAGAAAAAAATAGCATGTGAAGTTTCCTATGTCTCCTAAGACAACCACTCCATCCCTCACAAAACCTTTTTCAACTTCTTAACTAATCAAAGTGAACCTCAGAGTTCGTTAAAGATGAGCAACAATGAGTCTTAAAAAGAAATTAAACTGGGTACATTGAAAATTAATCAGCACACACAACAGTAGCTAATTATCTACAAAATAGTAGACCCAATTTCTGTGATGCCCAGGGATTAATGGTGTTAATCCCGGTGTGGTAATAATCCTTAATGGATTTTGATTGTGGCAATTAGGAATTAATTGCGGTTTTGGGTCTCCCGAGGTTGTTAAATCGGGCATTTGGGATGGTTGGATCCAAAGGTTGAGATTGTATTCTCATTCTAGTGGAAAACCTATGAGTTGGGTGTTTGGTGGGACTTGGAGTTCGAGGTGCTTTATGTTGGGGCTGGTATGGGGATTTGATGTTGGAAAGGGAGTTTTTGAAAACAGATGATTTTTAATGATCATGATGTATTTGTGGGGTATTGGTATGTTAGGGCATTTTTGCTATATATACCCGTTGGACTCGAGATTTCCGTCATTTGGCACGGAATCAATTCTCTCCCTCTCTTATCGCCCAACCCCTTCCTTTCCCTAACCCTCATCCTTTCTCCTTGGAGAAAAATGACCGGAGGCTCGGTTTAGGAGCCGGATTCTTCGAAGATAAGTTGGTAATCTCCTCCCCATTGCTTTTATCTTCGTTTTGATTGTAATTTTGTTGGTTTTGGTTAAGTTTTGGGTTTGGGTTGGTTTGGGTGATTTTGGTAAAAATCATAAAATCTTTTGGGTTTGTGTTAAATTGAGTTTAACACCCTTGTTTGAGGTCCTTGTGTGTGGATTTGTTATGGTTTTGAGTTGGGAGGAGTTGGGGTATGATTTGTGGAGGTTTCAAGCTTTTAAAAATGGAGAATTTCGAGTTGTAGGTCATGGCGATCGATCGCCCGAAGCAGGCGATCGATCGCATGCAGGCAGTAGGCTTTTCAGCATGGTAGCGATCGATCACTACTTTTGAGCGATCGATCGCCTCGCGCCAGAAAGGTCTGGCGATCGATCGCTATATCGAGCGATCGATCGCCAACAGGTGATTTTTGTCTTCTTGGCTTTTTCGTGGGATTTTGGATTTGTGACTTAAATGGTCGGCTTCCGGGGCAATGTTTACATTCCAATGGGAATGCAAGACTTTTAAAATGGTTGGTGGAGCCAAGTTAAATTAAACGGAACTCTCGGTTGAGTTTTTGGCTATCTTTTAAACGTTCTAAATGGAATATTTTTGGGTATTATGCATGCTTAGCCGGGGGGCTTTTATTTTGGTAATCGTCATGGATTGACGATGGGTTTTGAGGTTGCAAACGTGCGTGGGCACGTGATCGCATGCTTTTACTTGATTGTGAGTTGTTTACGTGTTTTTGAATATATTTCTCAAGGCATGGAACTCAAGCAATGTTGGCTTGGACTACGGAAACTAAAGGTACGTATGACGTACGAGCATAGCCATTAAAATGTTGCAACTATAAAATGCATGGTATGTGGTAATTGCATTAAATGGACATTGAAATGCATGGTATGTAATGTTTGCAATAGATGGATGTTGAAATGCATGGTATACTCTATAAATGGATAGCGATATGCATGGTAAATGGTAATTGCGTTAAATGGATATACATTGGGAATCATACGGTGCCGCTATTGAGCGAGCAATGATTTGGGGTACTGTCGCCGTTGAGCGACCATCGGTCATGACGCCGCTATTGTTGAGCGTGCGCGGGGTTTAGTATGCCGCTATTGTGGAGCGAGCAATGAAATGGGGACATGGAATCATTGGTTAGATATATGTGATATCTACGGTATTTTATATAATGATTTTACCATATTGATTATGGAACTGGCATATAGGAATGGTATTAGTTAATCTATGTGGCGATTAACTGGCTTTGGGAATTTGATGAATTTGGTTGTTTTGAGAACAGGGACAATACAGGAGATCCCGGATGAGGATGATACCATCCAGGGAGTATCATTTAAATTATGTCATTTATATTCTGTAAATTATGAAATGCAATGTTATGATTATTGGATTGGTGGTATTGGTATGCTCACCCCGTGCAGGTGTTACAGGTGTAGCAGCGCTTTGGAGTTGAACTCGGGCTGTTGATTAAAGGTACTTCCAGGATCGAGGTACCAGGGCTGGATGGGTAGGCGCTCAGATCCAGAGTTGAGATCGAGTTGCGCTTGGGAGGTGGTTCCAGATCGAAGCACCAGTAACGGTATCTGGGAGTATGGTATTTTATACATTACGTACACATACGATTATTTGGTGCTCGCTTGTGAGCAGTGTATATGTGTGCATGGGTTGTATAAAAGGCAAATGTCTTTTCTATTCATCTATATTGTGATATGTAATTAATTGGGAACTGCTAGATGAATTGAGAATGTAATTAGTGTATCTCGGGAGTACATGATATGCTAAATGGTTTAGTTGGGAAACTGGAAATGGCATGTATTGAATTAAACGGAAAAATCTTATTATCGGTATATTATGCTAAGTTAGCATATGGTTATTTTCCAACATAAATGGTTACATGTACACGATCATGGGATTTATGCACTAATTACGGGTTAAGGGCACGGGGGTCCTTACAATTTCTCTGTAAGTTGCATACACGAATCAAAGTTCCCTAGTCACAGGTATTGAACTTTGTTTTTACAAATGATTAATAAGCTACAAAGCTGGTTAATTCGTGTGTCTTTCACTTAGTTTCTTAAATTAAACTATATCTAATCTTTCGGTGCAAACATTCAAGAATATGAGCTAATGCAACTCACTTGACTGAACTGGATGGACTGATTAACTCTTTAGTATCGATCATAATAAGTGGTATCAGAGCAATGGAATCACCCACTTGTTTACCCATCAATTCACTAACATTAAGTTTAATTGGTGTTGTTCTGTTAATTAGTTTATTTAGATTTTACATTCATTCCACCTTAATTAATTCACTTTGTCTAGCTTAAATTTAAGTGATTAAAATTTTAATAATTAAATATTAGTATTTGTGAGAACGATACTTGTACAAACACCACTTATTATAGCTTGATCTAATCCACTTGCTAGTTGATCCCAACCGAAATTACAGTAACATATCAAACAAAATGTAATACTTTTAGATAATAAATTCACTTAAACTAACAAAAAACTGGTAACTAATCTTAGGGGGGAATTATTATTCATTTCTTGTAATGTACTGAATATAATACAAAAAACAACTAAGCGTTTTCATATTAAGTCGGGTCGTACATATGCCTAAGTCTTTTCTAAGAGTTTCTTTCGATCAAAAAAATATCATTTTCGTACTTCATATCTTTGTTTTAAATATAATAAGAAATATAAATTTATGCAAGCAAGATTTGAGCTTGCATTATTATGAGAATCTAAATGACATCAATAAAAGGATTCTTGCCAAGGTATAATATAAAAGCAAAAGTCTAGTGATATTAATAATAGTATAATTTAAACAGCCACCCCCCGCCCCAAAACCCCCACCCACCCCTCCTCCGCCCTTTCACTTTTGACATTTGATGATGAATGCTGACTTTCTAGTTATTGACATATATATGTTTTGTTATATGTCTAAGATGATCCTTATATCTTTTTTCATTAAAGTTATTCTAGAAACTCCAAGTTGAACTATTTAGAAAAGCCAAAATAAAATGTACGCACACAAACAACATTTATAAATAAAAAAATGACCTGAATTCGCTACCTATCAGTCTCTCTCTTATTTACAACTTGGTAGGAGAAGAAGACATTAAAAAAGATGCGATGCAAATGCCAAAAGACCTCAAATGTATATTACATAGTGAGCCGCCAAGAAAATATACTCAGTCATAGGTTAAATAAAAGCCAATTAGAAAGGAAACAAAGAGAGTCAAAGTCTATGTCAATCGGACAACAAAAACGTTATGTTATGTGAGGATGATCAACAATTGATGAACCAAACGACGCATCCCTTTCTCGGGATGCATGCGAATAACAAGTCTTCTTCAACTCATTATATCTCTCCAAATCAAAATTCTGCAACTTCATCAAACGTCTTTGCTTTGTGTTAAATCGGCTCTGGAAGAACCCTTCAAATGAGGGTTCCTTCGATGTTCTTAAGAAGAAGGCGTACCCGCACATGAAATATATTGACGTAACGTAGAAGCATATAGGTTCCATGACATCCCACGTAAGTTCCCAGAATGTTAGCCGCATGAATGCAGCTGTCTGTACTACTAAAAAGCCCAAGCCACACCAGAGTTCACGTTTAGTGCAGGATCCTACTTTCTTGTCTATGGCTGCTTTTTGTTGCTCCATTTCTTGAAATTCTTGAAGTATTGTGGGATCATTGTGGGCACTGTGGGATGAGGGAAGATGGATTAGGCCTTGGATTGCTTTCATCACCTGTAATCAAATAAAATTGAGCACAACATTTTACGTGTGTGACCTTTTAAAAATATTTAATGAGTATTGATTCTACATCTGATTATATGTTTCGATTGGAGGGGTGGTTGCTCCTCAAATTCACTTCACAAATTATTATTTTTTGTTCTTTTATCAGTTCTTCTTCTTGGCTCTTTTTTTCACTTTCTTTTAGCAAGTATCTCATCATTTGAATACATGATTTTAGTTTCATTACATTAATTCACTTGAAATAAATAAAGCCCATTGCTTAACATTCATTTCAAGCCATATTTTTAAAAATAATTTTATTTAATTAAATCATGATTTTAATTGAACATTAAACAAAGCTTCCTTTAACTAAGGCCACTTTAAAAAGAAAGATCAAGAAAATCCAACATTAAACACAGAGTGGTGAATAAAAAATAGAGAGAAACCAACCTGTTCAGGCCTGAGGAATACTGAGTTTCCAAGAACAATAACAGTCCCAGATTTATCCAACAATTTAGAAAACTCAATCCCTTGTTCTTCATTCAATGATTCCT
Source organism: Haberlea rhodopensis (assembly GCA_907163345.1). Taxonomy (NCBI): domain Eukaryota; kingdom Viridiplantae; phylum Streptophyta; class Magnoliopsida; order Lamiales; family Gesneriaceae; genus Haberlea; species Haberlea rhodopensis. The sequence continues at coordinate 3,254,980 of CAJQUN010000022.1, read as the reverse complement.
TAATACAAATCTGCAAGAATTCTGAATAAGAAACACAGTCCTTTTCGATCTGCCTCAGCCTCGACTTCACCATCTCAAGCTGCGAAAGGAAAAGAATCTTCCTCGCATCCCCCACCGTCACCTTCTCCACAGAATCCTCCGCCACCCGTGGCCGCATCTCATCGAGCTTGATCCTTTCTCTCATGACATCCATACCCCGAAGCTTCTCCAAAAGCTTCTCTCCTGTGGGGATGAACCGTATTTCGGGAGGCGATGCAGACGCAGAGTGGGAGTAAAAGTACCTCCGGAAAACTCCGTTATCTCCCGGATCATGGGCCAGATTGTTCGGCGTTTCGTGAAGATTGAATGCGGCGGCTCTCAGGGCCGTCGGCGGTGTAGAAATCCGGCCATTTGCCATGGGTGGCTTGTTGATCCTTGATACGTTCAAAAGGAGCCGGATTAATGATTTCTTGAACGCCATTTACGACCGGAGAAGGGGTTTGCTGCTGAGTTTGAATAACTTCAATAATGGTTTGCTGTTACTTGGAATAGATTTATTGAGAAACTGAGATATATATATAGCTACCCCCACACAAATGGTGGCATTAATGGTCCAAAAAATAGAGAAATTAGTTGCTAAATGCCAAGCCTTGTATGTTGCCGAATATTAGCATAATTTTGGTAATACTAGTTTAATTTAAATATTATTTCGATTTCATATTATAATTAGAAAAAAATTTGTTTAAGCACTTTCCTGATTTTCAAAGTTTAATCGAGCTGTCAAATTAAGGCAAACAACAACTAGTTTAAAAAGTTAGATTTTCACTATTTCGACATGCTCGTGCAAAAATTTACACAAGACACAATTAAAATTTATTGTATATGTTCGAATGAATAATTTATTTATATCAGTTATTTTTCCAATATATTTATTATAATAGGAATTTTTTCTTATTTTAAGTCGTTGAATTTTTAAACTTTTTAATTTCAATATTTTCTTCCAAACACAGCGTTACATTCTCTTATCTATCTATATTATACTATATATAATGTGTGAGGGTATTAGTGGTATGGCCTAAACTAAACTTACCATGATACTCTCACATATGTTGTCAAATAACAAAGATGCTCAATGTGTTAAATTCAGACAATAACATTAAACAAATACATGGAATGGTATTAATGATTAAACAACAAAATCAATTTTAAAAAAAAATTATTATACATCAAAAGCCAAAATTAAAAAAATGAATTTGCAATTACCACTTTAATTTATAAAAAATATTATATATGTACGCAATGATGTCTAATTTAGATTAATTGTAAGTCAAAAACTCATAAATTAAAATATGCAAACAATTATTTATTAGCACGCGATAGAGGTAAAAAATTCGGCGTCCACATTGTTGGACACGTATTAGTTGAGAAAAGCAATTAGAATTTATCAGACGGCGCCAATATTGTAAAAATAGGACGACGCGCAGATAACTACCTCAAGATGACGTGTTCGGATGATTTTTATTTGTTAATTATTAACCACCCGGAAAGAGGGGAGTGGCTTTTTGACTCGACAGTTGTTCAAAGCTTGTCTAATTAATGGCTAAACGCAATCGTGTCGCCACACCACAATTGACCCGCAAATTAGAGCAATATTTTTCAGTTTTTATTAAAAAAATCTACAAAATATTCCATAATAATAAAGTTTCTGTTAAATGCCACCTTTCAAGACATTTCTCTAGGATTAGGGATATCAATGAATGGATGGATTTCACCAATTCAAACCCCCTCTGTTATAAAAAAATGATCACAACCCCGTCGTGCTCACGAAGCCCGTGGATTCTGTTGGGTTTCCGTACCCCGACGCCAGATCCAAACGCAGCGGAAATAATACAATAAACAGATCTGACCCGGGGATGGTCGATCGCGCCTGATTCATATATAAACATGCAAATATCATAAAATAATGCACGAAAAGAGATTACCGATAACAGCGAAATCAATCTGATGACGGTGATCCTCTAGTCCAATCAACCTGACCAGATCTACAAGCCCGGCACCAGTGCTAGTGTGATGCCGGCTTTTCTATGAGGATGAGTGTATTGAATGGAATCTTACAACCCTAAAGATGAATGTTATATTTATAGTGGTATTGAGTTAGCTAATTGGGCTAGGGTCCATAAAGCCCATCGGGCCAACGTTTGGCTTGTAGGGCATTTATGCTAACAATCTCCCACTTGCCCAAAAGCCAAAACAAATCTACAAACTCATAATCCAAGTAACTCAATCCTATTGAATAACTTGATGTACTACTAATGTACATAATTATGAGACATTAATATATCAAACGTTTTAATTTAGAACTTTCTACAGATGAAACATTTTCAAATATAGAAACTTTACTAAAGTGAGGAGCTTTCAAAAATTAAATTCATCTCTTCTAAATCACTCAATTTGAGCACTTAACATTTAAGTCTCAATTCTCATCAATAGATCGGCGGCCGGTTGATTGTGACCCAGCGAGGCTCAAGTGTATCATAGCAGTAGGATCACAACCTTTGTGATTTTAGAAGTCAAACACTTCTTTGGGCTTACCCTGAATGCCTCATTGTCAATTAAACTCCTTTAATAGACAATGGCCGAAATACAATTTCAGCAACAACCTACCGATCGTGGGTAGCGCCTAGCATCTGCGCTTCACAAAGATCTAGATACAAATGACTAGCAACGTACGAGAACCTGTCAGTCATAGTTATCGTGCAATACATTCCTTTCACTCAATATGTCCCGACTGAATCAAGAGCATTGGTTGATCGAGACCCTTTATGATTTCAATAACTATGTATTTGTTTCACGTTATATGATTCTTTGTGTGCGTATATGAAAAACTCTTTTTTCACAAGCACTACCCACTCTGGCCAGAGATTCCTTGAATCATATATAGAAAAACACATAGGACATCCTGGTTCATCAAGACCAGTGATGAATCCCCAACGACAATCATAGGCCTCTGACAGCATCACTGAATGCCCAAAATAATGACTTTATGGCCCACATGTGATCAGTCATTAAATCAAAGTACACAGCTATCTATCAAGACCTCAATGACGCCTCGGGTCATGAGGAGTAATGGTGCACAACTATGACTAGAAATTCTATACTCGACAAATGGTAACCACTTATAGAATTCCGAGTAGGGTCGTTCAGTGAACTCATTCCTAATGAGCACCTATTCATGTGTGCTGACTTCTCCAAGCCAACGCCGATGAAACGCGGCGCACTACACTAGACACATCATGAATACCAGTCTCTAACGAGCATATATCGATATCCCATTCTCGAAGGCTCATCGACCAGGAACATTTAAAAATCGCAGTCGAGAATGTATTTCATGGTCACCATCATATGCGTAACCACATTCTATGGACTATAGCAATCTCAAGGACTTCATCAACACATCAAGATGCATGGGTAAACAGATGAAGAAGTGCCATATATATTAATATTCAAACAAAGATTTGTCATAATAAGATTACAAGTACAATCAATCTACTATTGATTTACTTAATCATGTATAACAACAGTATGTTTCACTTTCCCAAGGCCAACTACTCATGTGTCTTAAGACCATCTTCCCAAGATGTCTATCAGACACCAATCATTGTAAATGCTTTGTCAGTGGATTCACTATATTTTTCTGTTGAAGCGATTCTCTCGATAATAATGTCGCGTCTACCATCTGTCTCATTAGATAGTACTTTCTCAATATATGTTTGGATCCTGATGAGATCTTGGCCATTCATAATAGCTCAAATGTTGTCACAGTACACAGAGACTGTGTCAACTGCACTAGAAATTACAGCCAACTCTTGGATGAAATTTCTTATCCAAACTGCCTCTTTGCTGCATCGTACGCTGCAATGTATTCAGCTTCAGTGGTGGAATCCAATGTGGTGTCTTGCTTGGAATGTTTCCAAGAGACATCACCATCATTGAGCTAAATACAAATCCGAACATCGATATGGTATCATCTACATCCAATTTAAAAACCAGCATCAGCTTAGCCTTCAACTTTTATTTCTCCACTTACAGATCCAAAAACCATGAACATATCATAAGTTCTTCATAAGAACTTGAGGATTATTTTCACAGTTTTCCAGTGACCTTCACCGGGATCTGTCTGATGTCTGCCCATTACTCTAAGAACATACATCAGGCCAAGTACATACCATAGCATACAATATGCTATTAAAAGTAGAAATATAAGGTACCAATGTCATCTTTTCTCTCTCCTCATCAATCTTACGGCCCATTGACTCGAGAGATGAATACTATGACATAATATGAAGTAACTCATTTTTCGACTATTCTATGCTAAACCCTTTTAGCACAGTGTTTATGTACGTAGATTGAGAGATCTCAAGCATCCTTTAGATCTATCCCTATAGATCCTTATGCTAAGCACGTATGACGCTTCTCCCAATCTTACATGGAGAAATTAGTAGATAATCATGCTTTAATTGATTAATCCAAGACCATTCACAATGAGCATGATATAATCGACTGAAAGCATCACAAATGTAACCATGCTCCCACTAACCCTTTTGCATACACATGTCACTTCCGGATTTTTAACAAAACCAAACACTTTGATGATGTTATCAAAACGGAAGTTCAAACTTCGAGATGCCTTCTTTGGCCCATAAATGGACCTCTGGAGTTTGAAAATATTTTTCTCACTCCAAGAAGTTGTAAACATATTTGGCTGCTACATTTCTACCTCAATGCCACCACTGAGAAATGTTGTGTTCACATCCATTACTCATATCTCATATTCATAATATAAAGATATAACTAATAAAATCTAAATAGACTATAGCATCATAACCGATGAAAATTTTCTCATAAACAACTCTTTGCCTATGAGAATAACCTTTTCTCACCAGTCAAGCTTTGAAGGTCACTACCTTCCCATCCACTCCAAGCTTTCACTTGTAAATCATGCAGCCAATGGGAACAATTCCCAAAGATGATCTACTAAGGCCCATACCTTATTGGAGTACATGGATTCCATTTCAGATTTCATGGCATCTTGCCAATATCCCGAATCAATATCTGACATCGCCTCCTTGAAAGTCCAAGGATCATATCCATGGTCTATTTCTTGACTACTTTTAAGGAGTAGATTCATTCTATCAGGAGCTCTTGAAACATTTTCAAATCTCCTTGGTGTGTGTAAATCAAAGGTTGTGATTAACTAAATTAATTTCACCGTTTTCACTTTTCTAGTGGTTTGTGGTTCTTGAACCCTTTCAAGTTATATTATTTTGTCATCCTTTCTAATAGAAACATTTTCTCTAGAAAGATTGCACTTGCGAAACAAACTCTTTGCCTGCAATTGATAATATAATTTCCACAAAATAACATAAGATGGATCAACTATCCAACTCATCTCCCACTGGCTGCTTCACATAAGCAGAACAATCTCAAAATAAAAATTTTGATTATTTTTCAGTCCATATCGTATATGGAGTCTTGGTCACTGCATTGGTATGAATTATATTCAACAAATATGTACCTTTAGAGAGTTACTCAGAGAGAATCACATTCTCTTTAAGATAACTCAACATCATCTTGCACTAACATTTAGTGCTCCACATACGTCCATATGAATCAAATTCATTGGACATTCGGCATATGCTAAATATATGTTGGATTTGAGTTATCATTCTTTTTATATTCTTTGAATATAATCATACTAATCATTCATAAGTTCACCATATTCAATAAAACATGCATTCTTAAAAATACTGCAAATCACATTCGCATATTTAAAAGAATATCATTATCTATCAAAATAGGAACAATGTTCATGATTAAATCTAGAACAAATGAATAATTGCTCAAACCAGTTCCTAACAAGTTCAAGATTTTATATTAAATAAATGTTTCAAATAGCCTTTGCAACAACTATTGCTACAATGCTTAGCCTCAGGTAGGTTTCACCTTCCTAGGGCTCTCTACTTCTTCACATCACATGCAACTCTTTGCAAAAATGCGAGCACAACTGGCATCATATACCAAAGAAGTAGAACCAATAGAAACATTTAATTTTAATATAAAACATACCCTTTCTAGAACGCTTCTAGTCTAGGTATTCCTTACAATTTTGCGTCAGTGGCCAGCAGTGAAAACATAGATGCCTCTCCTTTCATAGTTGCTATTATATCCTTTTTCGTCTTTTGAGGTTGGGAATCATTTCCCTTCCTCTTCTTTATCCTTGAAATACCATTGGTAGAAGATTCAATAAGAAGAACATGTTTCTCCTTTGAATCAAGAATACATGAGTTTCCAACATTTTGACTATAAGATCAAATCTACAGCCAATTAATGAGGATTTGTCACATTCAGATTTTCCAATTTCTCAACAAGAGATATTTTTCTTACACAATGCTCATAGACCGAAGCCATGGGCTAAGGTTACTTTGGTTCATCCACTTCCCCAAAACCCTAGCCGCCTCCCAGCCACCAGCGCGCGCCGCCACCTCGCCACCACCGCTGCCCCTGCCGCTGCAACTCTTACAGCCGATAACAGCGATTTTGGTCCACAACAATTGCAGCATCCATGGCAGCGATACCTGCTTCACCAGATTTTATCGGCGCCGCCAATGGCAACAGCAAACATTTTGCCATTGCTTCAAGCACCTGGAGATCGCCGCCCGCAGCCATGTCCGCCGCTACGCAACACTTGCGAGCCGCGGTGCGATGCAGGCGAAGGTACCTCTGCTTTACTCAGGCTGCACACTCATGGCGATAACAGATTCACCGAAAACGATGAACAGTAACGAAAATAGGAACATCGAGTTTCAATCAAAAAATCGTTTTTTATCATTTTTCTATATCTTTCCGGACTCCGTAATTTCTGAAATTTCGAACACGATTAGAATCGATGGGAAACGATCTAATAAAATTAATCATCAAAAATATGAATCAAAGCGACAACCTGGCTCTGATACCACTGTTGGGTTTCCGTACCCCCGACGCCAGATCCAAACGCAGCGGAAATAATACAATAAACAGATCTGACCCGGGGATGGTCGATCGCGCCTGATTCATATATAAACATGCAAATATCATAAAATAATGCACGAAAAGAGATTACCGATAACAGCGAAATCAATCTGATGACGGTGATCCTCTAGTCCAATCAACCTGACCAGATCTACAAGCCCGGCACCAGTGCTAGTGTGATGCCGGCTTTTCTATGAGGATGAGTGTATTGAATGGAATCTTACAACCCTAAAGATGAATGTTATATTTATAGTGGTATTGAGTTAGCTAATTGGGCTAGGGTCCATAAAGCCCATCGGGCCAACGTTTGGCTTGTAGGGCATTTCTGCTAACAGATTCAACCTTCTAGACCCGTGAACATGTTAATGTAGTTAGAAATCAATTTTTTTTTAAAAAAACATCTATTGCAATTTGATCATACATTTATAACTAAATTAAAAAAAAAACATCAATCAAAACTTAAAAGTGAACCACATCAAATTAAAGAGTTGTCACTTACAATACAATCTCACAGCATACTATTAATTTTCAGATTGTATATCTTATAACAAAATAAAAGTAATATTGCCATTTCAGCTCCTTAAATAACAAAGAAAAATATGACACTAAAGTAACGATGTTATGGAAACATGTGAATCAATTTCGAATGTTATCGCTTAATACATGTGTTATGCATATTATTATACTTAATAAATAATGTTGGATCTGATTAATATTTTATTAAATTCAATGATATATGGTCATGTTTATTATAACGGGGTATTTTTTAAAAGTGAAAATATTAGAAAATGCTTTTTATATTATCTAAATATAATTTTTATTGTATAATATATAACTTATTTTATAATAAAAAAGTAATGACATATATATACCAACCGAAATGGTAGGAAGTGAGGAAGAAATTCTTAGATCACAATTTTGAAAAGATAACAAGAGTTTGAGTATATATATATATATACACACCTTTGCGTATGATTCTTTTCAAATGTTTAGTCGTACACAATGTTTGAACTTATCGAATCAAAAAGTGGATGAGACTGCCAGAGATGATCCAAAAATCTCATGAAAGAAGTGCCAAATGGGGTAAGAGGACGATTGCCCCGATAACCCCTCGCTCGGTCCACCAACGTCAACGTGGCATGCATACGAGTTGAGTGGTTTGCCCCAATTCTAAAGAAATTTTGTTTGGGCTCCCAAGTGTTTGTTCCGGTCTTCGTTTGGACGTTCTGGTATGAGTGAGGAAATTTGAGGATGACAAGGATCAAGTCGAGCAAAGTATTGAACACTTCTCTTTAAGAAGATTTGTCGGAAGGTGCGAGCACTACCTTTTTCTTTATGGTAAAGAGTATCAAATTGTCCATCACACAGTTTTTACGTAATTCGATAATCTTTTCTCAAGATACAACGACTTCTACTTATGATAATATGATTGCAAATCACAAGTTTCACAACAACAAATGTTACAAACTCTACTTTGAAGATAGATATGAATATGAAATGCAATTGTCCTAACTTTGTTTTTCCATCTTTGATGTGTTTTTGTGATAAGCCAATAGGACAGCTACGAAGATCTCAGCGGATTCCTCAACCAAATCAGAAGTATATTGTGTGAATTATACTTTGTAACTTCCGCAAAGAAGGGGTCAAACATTTCAGTTGATGACTCAGTCATATTATGTAAATTATGCTTTCATAACAGTAGTTTATTTATGCTTATGGGTAGTTGCCGTAAACATAGGAATAGCAGTTAGTTATCTAATGTATTTAAACTTCTGAAGGAAAGGAGAATGGTTAATAAATAATTTCTACAGAAACAATTCTTTTGGTTTGTTCTCACCCAAAGAGGACTTGTTACTTATTTTGTTGTCAAGGCTTTGATTGGGACCTATCATTGGTATCAGAGCCAGGCTTCCATGGCAACAAACAGGGAACGCATTGAACAACTGGAAGTGGGGTTAGGAGTACTTCAGGATGGCATCAGTCGGATGGAACTTGGTTTAAATGACAAGTTGCATCAAATGGAAGAATCCATCCTCAAAATATCAGAAGCTTTGTTATCCAACAAAGATGGAACGAGCACCAGTGTCAATAATCGTCACGGCGGTTTCAAACATCCATTTCGAGAACAATCAGAAGGCACTCGACAAATCTTCTCATCCCACTTGGCTAAACTTGAATTTCCGAGATATTCTGGAGACGATCCAACAGAATGGTTCAATAGAGTGGAACACTTTTTCGCATTCCAAGGCACACCAACAGACCAAAAAGTATCACTGGCATCCTTCCATCTCGAGGGTGAAGCTAATCAATGGTGGCAATGGCTCCACAGATCATACTAGGAAGAAGAACGGGACGTAAGCTGGATGGAATTTTCAGACGAACTTTGGGCTCGTTTCGGTCCTCCGGAATGTGAAGACTTTGACGAGGCATTATCTCGAGTAAAACAAGTGGGATCATTACGCGACTATCAGCGGGAATTTGAAAAATTGGGAAATCGGGTACACGGGTGGACACAAAAGGCAGGTTGGAACATTTATGGGTGGGCTACGATCCGATATTGCCGATGGCATTCGCATGTTCAAACCCAAATCCTTAAAAGAGGTAATCAGTTTAGCATTAATGAGAGATGATCAACTCAACCGTCAGCAGAAGTTCAACAAATTGCCTTCACCAAACCATTCCCACCTTGATTATTCATCTTCTTTCAAATCCAAACTACCATCACATCCGAAACGCCTTTCTTGGGAAGAAATGCAAAAGCGACGTGCACAAGGCCTTTGTTTTAATTGTGATCAAAAATTTACTATGGGTCACAAGTGCCAAGGAAACCAATTATTATTGCTCATTGGGGATTCTACCAGTCCAGAGAATAATACAAATGAGGAGATCAACGACATTAACATGCAAACTGAACCTGAAATCTCCCTTCATGCTCTCACTGGATGGACAGTTTCAAAAACCATGCGAATTACATCACAGATTGGCCACTATCAACTGGTAGTTCTCATTGACAGTGGCTCAACTCACAACTTCATTAGTGAAAAAATATCGAATATGTTACACTTACCTGTGATACCAACTGGGCCATTTCTTGTTAAAGTGGCAAACGGTCAGCCATTGAAATGTACTGGAAGATTCGAGCAGGTACCTGTGATACTCCAAGGTATTCAATTATCGTTAACACTATACCCTTTACCATTAATCGGGTTGGATTTGGTTCTAGGAGTACAATGGTTAGAACAATTGGGTACTGTAATCTGTAATTGGAAACAAATGACAATGGAATTCCAATGGGAAGATCACATACATCGACTACAAGGCCATGACAGTCAAACAATTCAACCAACAACTGTGAATGTTATATCTAAAGTCTTACGACATGGAGGTTCGATGTTTGCCGTCTGCCTACAAGCAACAACAACAAGGGAAAACAAAGAAATTCACTCAGATATACAGGAAGTAATTACAGAGTTTGATGATATTTTTCAAGAGCCAAATCAACTACCCCTAGAACGAGAGATCGACCACAACATCACACTTAAAGATGGAGTCGAACCCATCAACGTTAGACCCTACAGGTATGCCTATTTTCAAAAAGCTGAAATTGAAAAACAAGTTCATGACATGCTCAAATTGGGGCTTATCAGACCAAGTACTAGTCCTTTTTCATCTCCTGTTTTATTGGTTAAAAAAAAGATGGCACTTGGCGATTTTGTACTGACTATAGGGCACTTAATGCTATAACCATCAAAGATCGATTTCCAATACCTACAGTTGATGACATGCTTGATGAGCTTCATGGGTCAACTTACTTCACTAAACTTGACCTTAGAGCCGGATATCATCAGGTACGACTACACCCTCCAGATATTCCAAAAACTGCATTTCGTACTCACAATGGTCATTATGAATATTTAGTCATGCCTTTCGGTCTTTCTAATGCACCGTCTACTTTTCAAGCACTTATGAATTCGATATTTCGACCTCATCTTCGCAAATTTTTGTTAGTTTTTTTTGATGATATCTTAATTTATAGTCATAATTGGAACATGCATCTTGAACATGTCAAAACAGCTTTTGAAATATTGAGGCACCACAAATTTTTTGTCAAAATGAACAAATGTGACTTTGGCCAACAAGAGTTGGAATATTTGGGCCATATTGTTACTTCTCAAGGTGTCAAAGTGGATCAATGCAAAATTACAGCAATGGTGAATTGGCCCCGACCTACAAATATATCTGAATTAAGGGGATTCTTAGGCCTTACAGGTTATTACCGGAAGTTTGTTCGCAACTATGGCACCATTGCTCACCCACTCACAAATCTCTTAAAAAAAGGATCCTTCAATTGGGTAGAGGAAGCTGATATAGCATTTCAAGCTCTAAAACAGGCTATGACTTCAACTCCTACACTTGCTATGCCTAATTTCAATGAACCTTTTGTCATAGAATCTGATGCTTCAGGAGATGGTATTGGCGTTGTCCTCACACAGCAAGGCAAACCAATAGCATATATGAGCAGAACTTTGGGAGTAGCTAAACGTTCGTGGTCCATTTATGCTCGAGAAATGCTAGCAATTATTCATGCTATTCAAACATGGCGGCCTTATTTATTGGGACAAAAATTCTACATTCAAACAGATCAATGCAGCCTCAAATACCTTTTGGAGCAGCGAATAGTTACCCCGGAACAACAGAAATGGGTCGCCAAATTAATGGGCTATGATTATGAAATCACCTACAAACCGGGACGAGAAAATTCAGCAGCCGATGCACTTTCTCGAGTTAAGGGAAGTCCTTCTCTTAATACTTTTTTTACTACTCATATTTCAATATGGGATGACATCAAGACAGAGGCAATTGGACATCCTTACATGGATAAGATTGGCACATTAGCTACTGAAAAACCAGGGGCTCCTTACATATGGAGAAATGGCCTAGTATGTTATAAAAATCGGGTGGTAATACCTCCAGATTCAAAGGTTATCCGAAAACTTCTGCAAGAGTTCCATGATTCTCCACTTGGGGGTCATTCCGGGGTATTACGGACGTATAAGAGACTTGCACAACAATTTTATTGGCCTTCAATGTCTAAAATAGTGCAGGAATATGTCTCATGTTGTGATGTTTGCCAAAGAGTTAAATCTGAAACTCTTGCACCAGCAGGACTATTACAACCCTTACCGATTCCACATCAACTTTGGGATGATATTACAATGGACTTCATCGAAGGACTTCCAACTTCCAATGGCAAAAGTACGATTCTTGTGGTGGTGGATCGTTTGAGTAAAGCGGCACATTTTTTGGCCTTAGCCCATCCCTTCACTGCCAAAACAGTCGCTGCCAATTTTGTTGAAGGGGTTGTCAAACTACATGGAATGCCCAAATCAATTATCACTGATCGTGATCCGGTATTCATTAGCCATTTTTGGCAAGAGTTCTTTAATTTATCAGGCACAAAATTGAACATGACTTCCTCATATCATCCACAAACAGACGGACAATCTGAAGTTGTCAATCGATGTGTCGAACAATATCTTCGTTGCTTTGTACATCATCAACCACACAAATGGACTTCCTTCCTCCCATGGGCAGAATATTGGTATAACACAACTTACCATGCTTCAACAGGGTTAACACCTTTTCAAGCTTTGTATGGAAGACTACCTCCAAACATTCCACACTACCATATTGGTACATCTCCAGTCCATGAAGTTGACAAACAACTTGCCTCACTGGATGAAATACTGCGTCATCTAAAGCTTAATTTATCTTCTGCTATCAACCGCATGAAGCAAGTAGCAGATCCCAAACGTCGTAACATTGAATATCAAGTTGGTCACATGGTCTTTCTTCGACTCCATCCTTATCGACAACAATCGGTCTTTCACAGAGCTTCTCACAAACTAGCAAGCAAGTTCTATGGTCCATATCCAATTGAGGAACGTATTGGCAAAGTTGCATATAAATTAAAACTTCCCGACGGCTCTAAAATTCATCCGGTTTTCCATGTATCGCTGCTTAAGAAGAAAGTGGGAGAATCCAACACTACAACAACAGAATTGCCACTTACTGATGACGAAAGATCTGCTGTGTTGGAACCTGAAACTATCTTGGATACTCGATGGGTTAAAATAGGTTCTCGTTTTATTGAAGAAAGCCTGGTTAAGTGGAAAAGACTGCCGGTGGAGGATGCTACTTGGGAGGCTACGGCGACATTGCGAGACCAATTCATCAACATGAACCTTGAGGACAAGGTTTCAGTGCCAGCCGGGGGTATTGATAAGCCAATAGGACAGCTACGAAGATCTCAGCGGATTCCTCAACCAAATCAGAAGTATATTGTGTGAGTTATACTTTGTAACTTCCGCAAAGAATGGGTCAGTCATATTATGTAGATTATGCTTTCATAACAGTAGTTTATTTATGCTTATGGGTAGTTGCCGTAAACATAGGAATAGCAGTTAGTTATCTAATGTATTTAAACTTCTGAAGGAAAGGAGAATGATTAATAAATAATTTCTACAGAAACAATTCTTGTGGTTTGTTCTCACCCAAAGAGGACTTGTTACTTATTTTGTTGTCAAGGCTTTGATTGGGACCTATCATTTTGCTGCAGGGAATTTTGTATCTTATGTGTATTTTCAAACAAACGAGGGAGTTATACATATAGAATGCAGGACACACAACCAATATATTCTTTTTCATCCCAAAAACATCATCAACATTAAAAATATCTCAATAAGTAGTTTTGGTAGCACCCCACCCTCAATAAAGAGCCAAGACCAGGCCCAAGACCAAATGTATCCTTTTTCATCACATCATTTCACAAAAATCAGTACTTGTTCATGAAAAATGTAAATGTCCTTTCGTGGTGCTAGGACGCCACCTTCCTCAACGCCTCATATTTAACCTGTGATAGTCGTTTTTCGGTCTATTTCATGTTTTCGAGTTTTCCCAATATCTTTCTCACTTAATTTCAATTTATTAGGCCTAAATTTCCAACACTAAGAACCCCTTTCTTTTTCTTAAAAAGAAATATTTATTCCATCTTTCACTTTACATTTAATTTACGACTTTGCAAATATTTACAATATTTGATGAAAACCATAGCCTGCATGGAGCCCAAAAAATCGTTTGCCAGCATATATTCTTTGAAATAATATTTAGCATATATTCTTTGAAATAATATTTGATCAACTGTTGCAAACTTATTGTACTAACACCAAATTTTGGCTACTTGGAGAACCAAAATTCAAATTTTGACAACGTATAAGACAAATTTGGCTATTTTCTCAAATTAGAAACATTATGACTAAAGATAGACGATTGCCCCCTTAACCACTCGTTCGTTCCACCAACGTAAACATGTCATATGTACGAGTTGAGGGGTTTGCTCAATTCTAAAAAAAAACCCAAAAATCCTCTTCTTTTTCTTGAAAAGAAAATAATTATTCGACTTTCACTTTAAGTCGTGTTTTACGATTATTGATAAGAACCTAAGCCTCCACGGACCACATCAAAACTTTTGTCACAAATGTTCTTTGAAACGATACCTTAGCCCAATATTTGGGACATAAATGCCCGGAACATGTTCAATTAACCTCGTACGCACTATATGGTGAAGTGAATTGATTCGTAGTGATATGGTTTATTATATGGGAGAATTGCAATGCAGTACCCTTTTGGGAAATTTAATTCACTTAAATCTTGAGAAAAAAACAATAGTGCAGAAAAATCCAAGTTTGATAAACTTTTATTCAAATATTTGGTGCTTTATTTTGACTCTTTTACCCCTCAATGGTTTGGTGAGTTGCATTCTACCCCTAAGCTTTTGTTTTATTATAAAGAAGCATCTATATAATATTTAATTATCTTTTATATCCTTATTCTTATAAAAAAGTGGCATTTAACTTCTTCTTTTTACGAGTCCCAGTTTTTTGCGATCCTTGGCACAAAATGATATCAGAGCCTAGGTTTATTCTGGAAATACACTATATTAATATCTTGAATATTAATTTGTAATATATAATGAGGAGACGATTCAAGAAATTATGGACCCGAACGAATGTTCGAAGTGTCACATACCTGTGGTACTTCCAAAAATTGGAAGCACTAAATCAGAAGCATATGGCAGAAGCTCAACGCTTCAACCATAAGTGGAAACTATTATGAGGAACATGATTATGCCCCGGCATAAACCATTACAAGAAACTCGAAAGGATGGCTAAGAGGCTCCATCAATTGAACCTCAAAGTACAGTTCGAGTTAGCCGAACTTCAGGAAGACGATCATCCTGAACAAGAGATGTGGTTCCAGCCACCAATGATCCAACAGGGTCTCGACCAGATGATTAGGATGGGAGAACGCACCTTTCGAGAAATCGAATTAGATTCTTCTAGGATATCCCAAGATCTTAGAGAAATCCAGAAGACATGTGCAACATTATGGCTACCTACAATACCGTGTCCCTGCACATATCTATCAGATTCAAAGTCAAATGAATATTATGATTAAACATCAGGAGGAAATTCTTGAAAACCTTCGAGATGTTCAAACCCGAGTTAAGGAGTTAGAGTCAATACCAAGTCTGATAGAAAGAAGGAACGGAGGGTGGTTACCACCGTCCTATGGAACAGAACCCCTTTTACACCAAAAAGGGAAAGCGGGTGAGATCTGAAGATTGCAGTCCTACGAGGAGAGCCCATACTTCCCACAAAGTAATGGAAAGAATCAACCTGGAAGATCTGCGTGATCTTGCTGATTCGTTTGCGGGATTAAATCTCGTAGAATTAAAGACGGGAGAGCTTGTAACAAGACCTCCACCACAAGAAAGTTTCGGGTCGCACAATCCACTCGAAGGTGATCAAAGTACGACGCACATAGAAGATTTCACTTCAGCAACTTTGGATCCCTCAGTTGGAACAAAGAACTGTTCCCGCAGGCCAGATATACATCAAACGACTTACGGGAATTTGGGTTCTAACTCCTGTCAGATCGTCTTATAATCTTATGAAGGAATTACAAGATCTTGTAATTTAACCCAAACTCTTAGATAGGGTGAAATTTTCATGTTTTGGAGTAAATTTTATGTACATGTACACATGTATACGTGCATCGCTAGACTCAAACGGTACATATAAGAAAATATGTGCATCGCTTGGTGGTACACGTGAGAAAAATACTTGTACTCTAAACTCAAGTGATGCAAATATAACATTATCTTTTTTCCAGATTTGCTCAACAATGTTTCTTTAACCATTTTGATAAATAGATAATATGTGCTAAAACTGAAATAATAATTCAATGTTAGTTAACACAGAAAATCCTCATAAACACAGCAAAAAAAACGTCCAAAAAAGTTGAAGGGGGAAAAAGAGAAACATAATTAAAGCATCGAATTTTTACACGATCTCGTCGAGTTCTGATTTGTTCAGCTCTTTCCAGTAGCCATTCTGAAATTTTTTTCTTCTGACTTTGTTCCCCCATTCAGTGATTTGTGCTTGTCAATTCCGAATTTCAATTTTGTTCCTAAATTCTGTCATTTTACTTTTGTTTCTTTCATTTGATCGCTGAATTGTTGTATGAATGATGTAATAGGGATAATTAAGGAATAAGAACAGATTTATAAATAAAGAAAAATAAAAATAGACTTATTTGAAAAAAAAAATTTGAACGTGGATTTAGTTGGAAAGAATAATTTTTGATAGACTTAATTGAGACATATTTTAAAAATGTGGACTATATGTATTTCTCAAAATTAAAACCTCTATGATATTAACAATAATTTGTTTTGACAACAAGATTTTGGCCTAGTTGTTGTCATCTTTTCTCAATGTAAGAGGTCTCGGGTTCGAGTCCTCATCCCTTCCCTAAAAAATTAAAAAAAAAACAATAATTGGTTTAGCCTATATATCACCATCTTCGATGACATAATAACAACACCAAGGTCTTCCACGTTCTAAGGACACCTGAAAAGGTTGGACGAACAGTACAAGAATTTTAGGCTCCATTTGAACGTAAAGATTTGATGGATTTGGATTTGAAATCCTTAATATAAATCCAATCATATTATTTGGCTAATTTCAATTTTATGACATTTTTCAACAATATAAAGGTATTTCAAGTTTCTAATTATTGAAATCATTTCAAATCTAATTCCTTCAATCCAAATACAACCTCAAATTTTTTCATGCAAAATCCTCTGAGTCAGTAAAGACATTTTTTTCGGAAAGATGCATGGGTGATGAATAATTATACGTGTATGAGGCAAAGAATAACATAATCTCCGAATTTTTCAACTGCTGTTGATAGTCTAATATTAGCTCGGGTGGGTGAGTTGTGTGTCTCCTCTTGACCAGCTTCGGAAAAAAAGGATATCCTTGGGGGGAAATGTTAATATGGACTGTGTAGACTTTATTTATGGATCAATTTAATAAGATTGATATAAAATAATTGGTATGTTAGTTTATTATTATTATATTTAATAAGATTGATATAAAATAATTGATATGTTAGTTTATTATTATTACATTTAAAATTATTGTATTTTAATCGGTCAACTATCAGACTCAATACTTTCATATTTTGAGGAAGTACTATTGAGTTATATGTCATATCCGAGACGTAAAAAAAAAAAAAAACGAAAGCACATGTTTACATATTATTATTAAATAGTTTTTTATTTTGATTATAGTTTCTTTTTTAGTTTAAATTATGAAATAATTATACAATATTTTTATATTTAATTTTTTTTTGGATTTTAATAATTTTTAAGGTAATATGGTAATTTTATAGTATATGTGATGTTAATTTGTATGATTGAAAAGGGCATAACGTACATTGATTGACACATAGATAATATGTGTGATGGTTTTAGATTGAAATGAGCATGAGTATAATTAGATATTGATCTGAAATAGTTGGACCACTAAGATCATTAAACATTATATATAATATAGATACATCTTAAAGACATCATCCTAAAATTTTATTCTTTGACCTATTCCAAGTTTTCAAAAACATATTTTATGTTACAAGTTAAATGTCCAGTGTCCCTTCATCGCTCAGCAACTGCTGTGAACATTAGTCATAAGATTTGGGATTGGGCAACCATTTTCTGTTCTTTCTTTATTTTAATCAATAGTTAAATTTTAAATGAGAGTTGCACACAAAAAAAAGAAAAGAAAAGGAAGAAACAATACCTCATCACAACGATATGCTGAAATTATATTATTTTCAGGTATCATTTAATATTTGGAACAAAAATGTTTTGGTATCATTTAATGTTTGAAAAAAAATATTAATTCTATTTACTTATAAAGGAAATAAATTCATTTCAAACTATTTACACGTGAATAAACAATTGCAAAGAAAAAGACAAAAGACAACTCAAGACTTTAGAACATCCTCCGCTCATGATTTGTTTGATGCTGCCATTAATGACAGTGCTCCTCCGAGGTGGCATCAGAACTCCGGGAGTAACATCAAGCACCACGTGGCATTTTCAACATCAAAAGTGTCACGTGACATCAAAAATTTTGAAAAAAGCTACGTGTCACTTGATGATGCCTCAAAAACTATGTACTTAAGGACGACATCATATTTTCCTAACGTATCATTAATTCGGCCGACTAGCTTATCTTGGAATATGATGTCTGCATTAATGGCCCTAAACATACATCGTTTTTACGTGGCATGCGCAACTCCAAGTCCTCCATTCACGAGTGTACGCGGGACACAATGAGTAGTTCATTTTAATTACAGAACTTAGATAGAACTATAAATCTAAAATGTGATGAGTTCGGCTCAAATATTGATCAGCTCAATTAACCTTCAACTATATCGACCACGATTTCAATGTTTGGGAAAAAAATGGTTTCAAAATTTTATTTCTTACTCTACAATGCAATTAGTTTTTAACATACAAATTTTAACACACCTCACAAAATGATGTCTGCCCAGTGATAGACTTCTGCAAGTATGGTGCCGAGTCTCCAGACAACAAAAGGTTAACCCCTTTACCTCTTTTTCTTATAGTAGAAACAAACCGCACGAATTCTCTATTGTCAAAGAGTCAAATATGAAATTGTCCTGATATGCCTATACTTTTAGAACCTCGCCTTTTTCAAAGTTCTCTTTTGAAGGAGAGACAACGGCAAGAAACACCAAACCAGCCAAAACAACAGTCAAGAATTAATCAGCAACACTTCGGTTGAGTAACGTGATATTATCTTATGCACTTGAAGAAATGTTGCCTTCTCAAGAAAACCAATCGCGCATGTTGACTCTGCTAAGGCATAAATATAAATGCCAAAACTGTTAGCATAAATGCCCTACAAGTCAATCGTTGGCCCAATGGGCTTTATATTAACCCTGGCCCAATTAGCTTATACAACTATAAATATGACATTTGTATCAGAAGGAGTTGAAACCTAATCACTCTCAATCAACACTCACTCTCTGAGAATAGCCGTCATCACACTAGCACTGGTGCCGAGCTTGTAGATCTGGTCAGGTTGATTGGACTCGAGGATCACCGCCATCAGATTGATTTCGCTGTTATCGGTAATCCCTTTTTGTGCATTATATTATGATATTTGCATATTAATATATGAATCAGGCGCAATCGACCGTCCCTGGGTCAGATCTGTTTATTGTATTATTTCCGCTGCGTTTGGATCTGGCGCCGGGGTAAGGAAACCCAACAGTGGTATCAGAGCCAGGTTGCGCTTTGATTTATGTATTTGATAATTAATTTTATTAGATCGTTTCCAATTTTTCTAATCGTGTTTGAATTGTTTCAAAAATTATTTGGAGCCCGGAAAAACATAGAAATTGGATTAAAAAGATGTTTTAATCGATACCCAAAAACCCGTCGCCGGAAAACCTGTACTCGCCGGAAAACCAGATCAAATCGTCAATCGTAGAGGCGGCATGCGGCGGCGCGACGGAGAAGCTGTTCTCCGTCGCCGTGCACGCCGCCCAGAGTGCTATCGGCGATAGTGATGGTGCTGGTTTCGCGATGGCGCAGGCATGTAGAAAATCGCGAACGAGTTGGACGATCTTCGGGCGAGACTCGTGCGAATCTTTGCAAATGTTGCAGACGAATTTGTTCGAGCTCCATGGAAGATCTGCTCGAGGTTTCGCGGAGGATCTCGGGATGTATTCGCGAGCTCCATGGAAGATCTTTGCAAATGTTGCAGACGTATTTTTCATACCTGCGTGCGATTGTTTTAAGCGACGATAGAAGCGCGGGCTGGCGGCTGGCGGCTGGCGGCGCTTGTAACCCTAGGAAATGAAACCCTTAAATCAGATTTTGAAGGTTAGTGGCGGCGGCACAAGCTGGTGAACAGCTAACCCTAATTTTCGAAATTGGGAAAGATGATGAACAGTTTTTTTCGGAAATTAAAAAAAAAAAAAAAAAATTATTTTTTGTAAATCCGAAAATTAAGGTTATTTTTTGGGGTTTGAAATTGCATTTTTAATTTTGGATCCAAATTTTTTGGAGTCCATAAATTATTTTGGGTCATTTTAGATGTTTTGTCCGGATATTATTTTTGAAATAAATCATAATACTTATTTAATTAAAAATATGATTTTTAATTTATTAAGTGTAAAATAGAGATTTTACAAGCAATTGAAAATTTAATTAATTGAAAATTAAATGAAAATGTTTCATTTAGTTTGTTAATTTTATTTTTGATTAATATTATGATTACAAGGTAAAATAGAGATTTTACCAAGTAATTGAAAATTGAATTAATTAGAAATTAAATGAAAGTGTTTCATTTAGTTTGTTAGTTTTGTTTTTCGATTAATATGATTAATAGGTAAAATAGTGATTTTACCAATTAATTGAAAATTAATTAATTAGAAATTAAATAAAATGGTTTTATTTAATTTGTTAATTTTATTTTCAATTAATGATGCGATTAGTGGGGAAACGATAGAATAAATTAATTATTGTGCTCTAATTACATGTGATGTGATTAGTACAATTACATATGATGAAATTGATTAGTTTAATGTTTAATTACATATATTGTGATTGCATGATGGATGATTACGGGCCTTGACCAATGTGTTTAGGTGAATGTTTAGGTTTTTATTGTTTCATTATTATTGTGATTTTGGTTATCGGGCCTGCGAGCCTGCTCTCTCTATTTTCTGATGTATCCCACCCCGGAATTGTATCCCTATTCTCTTGTTTGCACGATTTAAATGTAAAATCTTTAGAATTAGTGGAAGATCGAGATTAAAGACGGAGCACCAAGAATCAAGACATGTATAATGGAAGCAAAAATGTAATAGGATTGCATTACATACCTGCATCACCTTAGACAGACTTGTGATCCACGTATGGCTCACGTGGATCAATTAGGAAAAGGCCGTAATCGTCCATATTTATTTTTATTATGCATGAGGTGTATGATAAATGTTTGTTTGTATGTTTTATTAGTACATATGATTGCATGAATAAAACATAGTTGCATGAATCCGGCAAACAAATAAACAAGCATTTGATGAGATTTTAAATAGAGTTAAATCCCTCTTTTGAATATGATTCAAAATTATAATATCAAACTGTGAAGGGGAGCTCAAAAGAGTTTGTTGCTTCCTGTCTTCCATCAACAGTTAAGCCATGAGACGCTACTTGTGTCATATTGCCTTACTCACCCACGTGGGGGGCATATGGCATGGGAAAGCTGTGCGTTTAACTGCCACTTAATTAAGGGTGTGGTTATGTTAACCTTCTAGATTACTCACCCACGTGGGGTCTTTTGGGCGTGACATTTCCATCTGTGGGATGGGTTAGTTTGACGTGAGAAGGCATAATTGTCCTGCCCACGTAGGGTTATGTCAATCACGAGACAAATAGCTTGGGGGTTGCATATGAAATTGTGATCTACCTTTAGTATCATGAAGCCGGTGGGCCCACGTCCGGGGTTTTCATGAGCTAGTTGGACTCCAAGCCCACTAAGAAAATATGATTTTCCGTTCATTTGTCATGAGGGTGACGAATTCGAAAAATTTAGTGGGAGCGTTCAATAACTAAAGTCCATAGTTTTTGATTTAATTAATAATCAAACGGTTTGCATGTATTTTCTGTTTATTCTCAGTATTGTGATTGCCGTGAATCCGATTGCATCAATTCTAGATATAAACAAAGTAACAGCACCAAATTATTCTGATTGACTATTAATTTTAAAATAGTGCTTGCTTCTAAAAGGTTGCTATATACCTTTGGTGGGAGCCTCCTGTTGAAGTGTCTCCCCGTTCGTCTCATGAAGAGATCGCCACACTTGGGAGGTGGTGGGACGACGATCTCTCGGCTAGGTGCTATATGATAGCATCTATGTCACCAATGAGTTTCAACATAGATATGAGTAACACGCTCATATTGCTGATATTTTCCAACACCTACAAATGTTGTTTGGTGAACGGACGCGATTACTGAGACTCGCGATTTCAAAAAAGCTATTTTCATTTCACATGCAAGAAGGGACTTCGTTCTATGAGCATGGTGTAAGAAAAATATCTCTTCTTGAGAAATTGGAAAAATCTGAATGTGACAAATCCTCATTAACTGGCTGTAGATTTGATCTTATAGTCAAAATGTTGGAAACTCATGAGTCCTTGATTCAAAAGGAGAAACATGTTCTTCTTGTCGAATCTTCTACCAATGGTAGGAAGAATTCAAGGATAAAGAAGAGGAATGGAAATGGTTCTCAACCTCAAAAGCTGAAAAAGGATATAGTAGCAACTATGAGAGGAGAGATATCTATGTTTTCACTGCTGGTCACTGGCGCAAAATTGTAAGGAATACCTAGACTAGAAGCGTTCTAGAAAGGGTATGTTTTATATTAAAATTAAATGTTTCTATTGGTTCTACTTCTTTGGTATATGATGCCAGTTGTGCTCGCATTTTTGCAAAGAGTTGCATGTGATGTGAAGAAGTAGAGAGCCCTAGGAAGGTGAAACCTACCTGAGGCTAAGCATTGTAGCAAGAGTTGATTAGTATGATTATATTCAAAGAATATAAAAAGAATGATAACTTAAATCCAACAAATATTTAGCATATGCTGAATGTCCAATGAATTTGATTCATATGGACGTATGTGGAGCACTAAATGTTAGTGCAAGATGATGTTGAGTTATCTTAAAAAGAATGTGATTCTCTCTGAGTAACTCTCTAAAGGTACATATTTGTTGAATATAATTCATACCAATGCAGTGACCAAAACTCCATATACGATATGGACTGAAAAATAATCAAAATTCTTATTTTGAGATTGTTCTGCTTATGTGAAGCAGCCAGTGGGAGATGAGTTTGATAGTTGATCCATCTTATGTTATTTTGTGGAAATTATATTATCAATTGGTGACAAAGTGTTTGTTTCGCAAGTGCAGACTTTCTAGAGAAAATGTTTCTATTAGAAAGGAATGATAATATAATATAACTTGAAAGGGTTCAAGAACCACAAACCACTAGAAAAGTGAAAACCGTGAAATTAATTGAGTCAATCACAACCTTTGATTTACACACACCAAGGATTTGAAAATGTTTCAAGAGCTCCTGATTGAATGAATCTACTCCTTGAAAGTAGTCAAGAAATAGACCATGGATATGATCCTTGGACTTTCAAGGAGGCGATGTCAAATATTGATTCGGGATATTGGCAAGATGCCATGAAATCTGAAATGGACTCCATGTACTCCAATAAGGTATGGGCCTTAGTAGATCATCTTTGGGAATTGTTCCCATTGGCTGCATGGATTTACAAGTGAGAGCTTGGAGGATGGGAAGGTAGTGACCTTCAAAGCTTGACTGGTGAGAAACGGTTATTCTCATAGGCAAAGAGTTGTTTATGAGAAAATTTTCATCGGTTATGATGCTATAGTCTATTTAGATTTTATTAGTTATATATTTATATTATGAATATGAGATATGAGTAATGGATGTGAACACTACATTTCTCAGTAGTGACATTGAGGTAGAAATGTAGCAACCAAATGTGTTTACAACTTCTTGGAGTGAGAAAAATGTTTTCAAACTCCAGAGGTCCATTTATGGGCCTAAGAAGGCATCTCGAAGTTTGAGCTTCCGTTTTGATAACATCATCAAAGTGTTTGGTTTTGTTAAAAATCCGAAAGTGACATGTGTATGCAAAAGGGTTAGTGGGAGCATGGTTACATTTGTGATGCTTTAAGTCGATTATATCATGCTCATTGTGAATGGTATTGGATTAATCAATTAAAGCATGATTATCTACTAATTTCTCCATGTAAGATTGGGAGAAGCGTCATATGTGCTTAGCATAAGGATCTATAGGGATAGATCTAAAGAATGCTTGAGATCTCTCAATCTACGTACATAAACACTGTGCTAAAAGGGTTTAGCATAGAATAGTCGAAAATGAGCTACTTCATAATATGTCATAGTATTCATCTCTCGAGTCAATGGGTCTTAAGATTGATGAGGAGAGTGAAAAGATGACATTGGTACCTTATATTTCTACTTTTAATAGCATATTGTATGCTATGGTATGTACTTGGCATGATCTATGTTCTTAGAGTAATGGGCAGACATCAAACAGATCCGGTGAAGGTCACTGGAAAACTGTGAAAATAATCCTCAAGTTCTTATGAAGAACTTATGATATGTTCATGATTTTTGGATCTGTAAGTGGAGAAATAAAAGTTGAAGGCTAAGCTGATGCTAGTTTTTAATTTGGATGTAGATGATACCATATCGATGTTCGGATTTGTATTTAAGCTCAGTGATGGTGATGTCTCTTGGAAACGTTCCAAGCAAGACACCACATTGGATTCCACCACTGAAGTTGAATACATTGCAGCATAAGATGAAGCAAAGAGGCAGTTTGGATAAGAAATTTCATCCAAGAGTTGGGTGTAATTTCTAGTGCAGTTGACACAGTCTCTGTGTACTGTGACAACATTTGAGCTATTATGAATAGCCAAGATCTCATCAGGATCCAAACATATATTGAGAAAATACTATCTAATGAGAGAGATGGTAGACGCGACATTATTATCGAGAGATCGCTTCAATAGAAAAATATAGTGAATCCACTGACAAACCATTTACAATGATTGGTGTTTGTTAGACATCTTGGGAATATGGTCTTAAGACACATGAGTAGTTGGCTTTGGGAAAGTGAAAGATATTGTTGTCATACATGATTAAGTAAATCAATTGTTGATTGATTGTATCTGTAATCTTATTATGACAAATCTTTGTTTGAATATTAATATATATGGCACTTCTTCATCTGTTTACCCATGCATCTTGATGCATTGATGAAGTCCTTGAGATTGCTATAGTCCATAGAATGTGGTTACGCATATGATGGTGACCATGAAATACATTCTCGACTGCGATTTCTAAATGTTCCTGGTCGATGAGCATTCGAGAATGAGATATCGATATATGCTCGTTAGAGACTGGTATTCATGATGTGTCTAGTGTAGTGCGCCGCGTTTCATCGGCGTTGGCTTGGAGAAGTCAGCACACATGAATAGGTGCTCATTAGGAATGAGTTCACTGAACGACCCTACTCGGAATTCTATAAGTGGTTACCATTTGTCGAGTATAGAATTCCTAGTCATAGTTGTGCACCATTACTCCTCATGACCCGAGGCGTCATTGAGGTCTTGATAGATAGCTGTGTACTTTGATTTAATGACTGATCACATGCGGGTCATAAAGTCATTCTTTTGGGTATTCAGTGATGCTGTCAGAGGCCTATGATTGTCGTTGGGGATTCACCACTGGTCTTGATGAACTAGGATGTCCTATGGGTTTTTCTATATATGATTCGAGGAATCTCTGGCCAGAGTGGGTAGTGCTTGTGAAAAATGGGTTTTTCATATACGCACACAAGGAATCATATAATTTGAAACAAATACATAGTTATTGAAATCATAAGGGGCCTCGACCAACCAATGCCCTTGATTTAATCGGGACATATTGAGTGAAAGGAATGTATTGCACGCTAACTATGGCTGACAGGTTCTCGTACGTTGCTAGTCATTTGTATCTAGGTCTTTGTGAAGCGCAGATGCTAGGCGCTACCCACGATCGGTAGGTTGTTGCTGGAATTATATTTCAGCCATTGTCTATTAAAGGAGTTTAATTGACAATGAGGCATTCAGGGTAAGCCCAAAGAAGTTGTTTGACTTCTAAAATCACAAAGGTTGTGATCCTACTGCTATGATACACTTGAGCCTCGCTGGGTCACAATCAACCGGCCGCCGATCTATTGATGAGAATTGAGACTTAAATGTTAAGTGCTCAAATTGAGTGATTTAGAAGAGATGAATTTAATTTTGAAAGCTCCTCACTTTAGTGGAGTTTCTATATTTGAAAATGTTTCATCTGTAGAAAGTTCTAAATTAAAACGTTTGATATATTAATGTCTCATAATTATGTACATTAGTAGTACATCAAGTTATTCAATAGGATTGAGTTATTTGGATTATGAGTTTGTAGTTTTGTTTTGGCTTTTGGGCAAGTGGGAGATTGTTAGCATAAATGCCCTACAAGCCAATCGTTGGCCCAATGGGCTTTATATTAACCCTGGCCCAATTAGCTTATACAACTATAAATATGACATTTGTATCAGAAGGAGTTGAAACCTAATCACTCTCAATCAACACTCACTCTCTGAGAATAACCGTCATCACACTAGCACTGGTGCCGAGCTTGTAGATCTGGTCAGGTTGATTGGACTCGAGGATCACCGCCATCAGATTGATTTCGCTGTTATCAGTAATCCCTTTTTGTGCATTATATTATGATATTTGCATGTTAATATATGAATCAGGCGCGATCGACCGTCCCTGGGTCAGATCTGTTTATTGTATTATTTCCGCTGCGTTTGGATCTGGTGCCGGGGTAAGGAAACCCAACAAAAACACGCATGACATGGCAGCAAACCAGCTCGACTTTTTCTTGAGCCGCCCGGATACCAAAATGTCACAAATCCAGCAGCTCACTGCAGAAGAAATTAAGAAATGTTTAGTTGAATGTAAGCTGAAAAGTTGATGTTTCTAGAGACAAGAATGTTTGAGATTGAAATAAATAATTAAGAGTAGGAGCGCCAATAATCGAAAATGGCTACATGAATTCCGAATAAGAAAAGGCAGGCTAGGCCAAACCAAGAGTGGAGACCATAGAAGTTGTCAACGCCTTTTTCATTGTGGAACTCCCAGGCAATCCATACTCCAGTTACGCCAAAACATAGAGACAAGAATTGCAGAAAAAGATGAACAAACTTCTTGAAGTTTTTGGTTCCTGAGAGAGCTTTATATGCTATCATCGCTACAGAACTGAAGGAAGGAAACTCAAAACCTTATTCATTTCTTTTCCACATTGCCTCTTGTCTGCACACTACAAGATATAACAGACACTTCAACAAAATCAAAGACCACAGCAAATTGAACTAGTTTCAGGTCGTAAATTAGTCGAAAGAAACAGAGATTATGGCACTATAATATATTACAGAGAGAAACCATGAATATGGAGAGAAAAAATTGTATTCATTCATCATCAATATTGATGGAGAAGAAGAAGAAGTGACATATATTATGTTTTTACAAGATATATAAGATTATCAAACCAAAACATCAGTTATTTAACTAATCAAAAGGAACCTCAGAGTTCATTAAAGATGAGCAACAATTAGTCTTAAAAAGAAACTAAACGGGACATTGAAAATTAATCAGCACGCACAAAAGAAGTTAATTATCTAAAAAATAGTGGACCCAATTTCTCAGTAGTCCACATTATCATTGATACCCATATGGGTCAAGCCATTAAAAAGCTCGAGGGTCGAACCCAATCCATTGGTCAAAATCGTCGGAGGACAAAGTGCGGGGAGTGTGAAGCTAGCCCCTCGCTAGAGGGGCGAGCTACGCGCTCGCCCAACTAGGCAGGGGCGAGCACCGAAGCTCGCCCACGCGAGGGGCGAGCTGCGTGCTCGCCCCACCAAGCAGGGGCGAGCTGCGCGCTCGCCCCGCAGACAGGGGCGAGCACCGCAGCTCGCCCGCTAGAGGGGCGAGCTGCGCGCTCGCCCCGCCAGGAGAGCGGGCAAGCTGCGCGCTCGCCCCGCCATACAGGGGCGAGCACCGCAGCTCGCCCACGCGAGGGGCGAGCTGCGCGCTCGCCCCGCCAGGAGAGCGGGCGAGCTGCGCGCTCGCCCCGCCCGGCAGGGGCGAGCACCGCAGCTCGCCCACACGTAGGGCGGGCTGCGCGCTCGCCCCGCCAGCGAGGGGCGAGCTGCGAGCTCGCCCCGCCAGGCAGGGGCAAGCACCGCTGCTCGCCCGCACGAGGGGCGAGCTGCGTACTCACCCCGCGAGGCATGTGCGAGCCTCACAGCTCGCACAAAGAGCATCGCAGCTAGCACACACGAGGCGCAAGCTGCGATGCTCTCCCATGCGAGGAAGAGTTCGGAGCCATCCCTCGCAGATGCCTCATGTTTGCGAAGTATGGGATCGGAGCTCGCTCGTGTTGGGCGAGCTAAGCTTTGTAGCACGGCCTCGCAAATTAGATTCGACGTATAACCCATATCTCCAAGTACAAATCGGATCGTAAAAGCTGCAAGCATATCATACTATGAAAGTGACATTCTCTGGTCCCCGGTACAAATCGGATCATAAAAGCTGCAAGCATATCATACCATGAAAGTGACATCTCTGGTCCCCGGCACAAATCGGATCGCAAAAGCTGCAAGCATATCGTACGAGGAGAGTGACACCTACTCGTCCTCAGCTCTAGGACCCTGGTCCCCACCCTTAGCTTCAGAAGATGTCCCCTAGGCCCTGACACGCGGTTAAAGGCTGTCTCCTCTCCGTTTCCTATCAATATCAGGTTTGTTGACGGGAATAAGGTATTCACTCTACTCACAATTTAAAGTTCATCTCGTTACTCTTCCTTTCTTTTCCGATTTCTAACTTGAGCGTCGGAGGGGCTCCGCCGGGACATCCTTCCGGCACCCTTCTCACACTTGTTCGTGGTTTCAGGCATCACCAACACTCGGAGCCATTGTTGGAGTCGCTCCCAGCACCCTTCGTCCACCGGAAAGAAGAAGTATCATTTTTGTAAGCATCATTTGGCGCCGTCTGTGGGAAAACTTGAGCAAAGACGTTGATATGGCAGGAAGAAGAGGAAGTAGAAGAACAGGTACGGCGGAGTCTCGCCCGGAAGGAAGGACTGAACAGCCGCCTCCGGTGGTGAACGTGGGAAACATGACTATGGAACAACTAGCCCAGTTCATTACCACCGCAGTAGCCGAGGCTGTGAGGCAAAACCAACCCCCACCTCCGGACGGAGAACCATTGCCGAACCATGAGGACAATGCTGAAGTCCAGCAAAGTCACGCGGAGGAAGTCAATCCCACCCAAGGTGGCGGGGACTCGGAGATGCACCAGAGAATGGAAGATATGTGGAATGAAATCCAAGGTTTGAGACAACATGTCGGGGAAAAGGCCTACACCCACAAGAAAGAAAGTCCCTTCTCCCAAGCCATTTTGGAGGAGGAGCTACCATCTAACTTCCGACAGCCTAACATGGGAGAATACGATGGGAGCACCGACCCCGAGGACCATTTGGGAAGATTTGATAATGCGGCCTTGTTGCATCGATACTCCGATGGAGTCAAATGTCGGGTATTTCTGAATACATTAGTAAGGTCGGCTCAACAATGGTTCAACATGTTGAAGCCTGGCTCAATAATGTCCTTCCACGACTTCAGCTCAGCTTTCTTGCATCAATTTGCAAGTAGCAAAAAATATCAAAAGACTTCACTCAGTTTGTTTGTCATGAAACAACAAGATCAAGAATCTTTGCGGGAGTTTACCCAACGCTTCAACGGTGTTGCCCTAGAGGTTCCTTCAGCCACGCCTGATGTCCTTCTCAATGCTTTCACGCAAGGGCTCAAGGGTGGTGAATTCTTCAAGTCCTTGGTAAAGAAACCACCGCAAAGTTATGATGAGCTCCTATCTAGGGCGGAGAAGTATGTGAACTTGGAAGATGCACAGAGGCAGAAGAGATTAGAGCAAAGACCCGCTGAGAATAGCAGGGAAAAGCTGGACAAGGGTGGAAGAAAGAGAAACATGGCGGAGAAGATGGATGATCGAAACTTATTCAGGGGGCGTCTTCCACATATTCTCCTTGTCATGAGCCTAGACAGAGCAATGGATGTATGTGATAATAAGGGGAGATTGACTAGGCCAAAGAAAGCAGAGAGAGGTCCAAGATTGCCCCTATCGGATAAGTATTGTGGATACCATCGAGAATATGGACATTTTACCCATGATTGCCAACAATTGGGAGAAGAGGTTCAGAGGATCCTTCAAAGAGATCCGGAAATAAAAGCTATGTTGACAAGAACCAGGGAGCCCTACCAGCCGGACGCGCCTCGAGCCCCGGCTCGGGCAAATCCTGGACGAAGAGAGCCAAGGTGGGAGCAACAAGGGCGGAATGCCCCTCGCGGCCATGTGGAAAGGAATGGAGGAAACAATGATCCGAATCGGGGAATGATACACATGATCTCTGGAGGAGCAACCGATGGAGATTCTGGCCGAGCTCGCAAGGCATATGGGAGGAGGTTGGAAAATTTGGAGGTGTCCATGGAAGCAAGCACCACAACCGACCCCGTGATCAGTTTCGGTCCCGACGACCTAAGAGGCATTGTTACTCCACACAACGATGCCTTGGTAGTCACGGTTACTATAGCAAATTACGACGTAGCAAGGATTTTCGTGGATACGGGGAGTTCCGTCAATATCTTATTCAAAACAACCATGGACCAAATGCAAGTTGATGGATTCCACTTGGACCTAATCTCAACCCCTCTTTATGGGTTCACGGGACATGTGATCCAGCCTCTGGGTCAGATTGTCCTCCCCTTGTCAATGGGGAGTGGCCCTAGCCGAGTAACTAAGATGGTGAATTTTACAGTCGTTGACGCCCCTCCTCTTACAATGGGATTATTGGGCGACCGGCCATGAAGGACTTCAAGGCCATAGCTTCTACCTATCACCAAAAGTTGAAGTTCCCGGCAGGAAACAAAGTTGGAGTACTTGGAAGTGACCAGGGTACAGCCCGACGGTGTTATGAAAGTGTTGTAAAGGAAGAAGGAAAAAGGGCCCGACGGGAGGTCGGAGTGATAGGGAGCGGGAGGTCGGTTGCTCGGCGTGCCCCGAAAGAGACTCCAACTGTGACAGAGGAAGAACCTGAGTTAGTGGAGCTTGGATCTGCTGAAAGAGTGATCAGAATAGCTGCGGACTTGGACCCGCAAGAGAAGGGCGAGCTCATTGCTTGTCTCATTAAGAATCATGATGTGTTCGCCTGGTCTACTCAAGATCTTAAATGTATAAATCCGAACGTCATGCAACATCATCTAAACGTGTTGGACCAAGCTCGGCCCGTAAAACAAAAGAAAAGACACTTCGGGGCAGAAAAAGATAAGGTCATCAAGGAGGAGGTCCAAGAGCTGCTTAGGGCGGGACACATTAGAGAAGTTCAATTCCCCACTTGGCTCTCAAATGTGGTCCTGGTGCCTAAGAACTCGGGAAAGTGGAGAATGTGCATTGACTTCCGAGACCTTAACAAAGCCTGCCCCAAGGACTGCTACCCGTTGCCTCGCATAGATCAACTGGTGGACTCTACCGCCGGCCACCAATATCTGTGCTTGCTGGATGCTTATCAAGGATATCATCAAATTCCCCTTGCAAGGGAGGATCAGGCAAAGGTAAGTTTCATCACCTCAGATGAAACTTTTTGTTTTGTGGTTATGCCCTTTGGACTTAAAAATGCAGGGGCAACATACCAGAGGTTGACGGACAAAGTTTTCTCAAAGCAAATTGGGAGAAACGTGGAGGTATACGTAGATGACATCTTGATAAAATCAAAGGATCGAGCTCACCTCATGACTGACCTTGGAGAGACTTTCTCCACCCTGAGGTCTTACGGACTAAAGCTCAACCCCCAAAAATGTGTGTTTGGGGTGAAGAGTGGAAAGTTCTTGGGATACATTGTGACAGAGAGAGGTATTGAAGCCAATCCCGACAAAGTTAAAGCGATCCAGACTATGGCGTCCCCCACTAGTCTCCAAGAGGTACAACAATTAGCAGGGAGGATTGCTGCACTATCAAGGTTTGTGTCCAGGTCGGCCCACCGGAGTGTGCCTTTCTTTCGCACTCTTCGGAAGGCTCAGAAATTTCAATGGGGAGCTGATTGCGAGAGGGCTTTTGATGAGTTAAAACAATATCTAGCCGAGCTCCCGGTTTTAGCCAAGCCGGGATTGGGGGAACGTTTATGGGTCTATCTCTCCGCAACTGAGGAGGCGGTGAGCTCGGTGCTAATCCGACAGGAAGGTTCAACTCAGCATCCTGTTTACTACGTTTCACATGCGTTAAAGGGAGCTGAGCTAAGATACTCGGGCTTGGAAAAGTTGGCGTTAGCATTGACAATCACGGCAAGGAAACTAAGACCGTACTTCCTATCTCACCCAATCACGATCTTTACCAATAGTCCTTTGGGAAAAATCTTAACTCATCCGGACGTGTCAGGTCGGTTGGTTAAGTGGACAACCGAGCTGGGGGAGTATGACATCCAATATGAGCCGAGAAGAACTATCAAAGCGCAGGCCCTAGCTGATTTCTTGGCGGAAACCGTGCATCAAGATGCCGAGGATCCTTGGAAAATATATGTTGATGGTTCTGCAACCAACGAAGGCAGCGGAGTTGGGGTAGTGTTGATTTCACCAAGGGGGGACGAGATGAAGTTAGCCGTAAGGTTGGACTTCAAGGCTTCCAACAATGAAGCGGAGTATGAAGCTGTTCTAGCAGGATTGCAAGCAGCTAAGAGTGTGGGAGCTAGCCGGGTACACATCTTCTCCGACTCACAGCTGGTTGCACAACAGGTCAGAGGCGTCTACGAGACGAAGAATGAAAAGTTGATTGAGTATGCTCGTGCCATTGACCAAGTTAAAGAAAAATTTGTGGAAGTCATGTTCGAGCAAATTCCAAGGGAAGAAAATACCAAGGCTGATAGCCTAGCCAAGATGGCCAGCGCTCTCACTAGTTGGAAAAATCGAGATGTGGTCGCACACGTGGAGCTCGCCCCTTTCCAGGGCTCCGCACCTGCCGAGCTAGATGAGGGTGACTGGAGAACCGAGATTGAAAATTATTTGAAGGAGGGAAGGCTACCCGTTGACCCAAGGAAAGCTCATCAGATCAAGCAGAGAAGTCTGTGTTTTGTGTTGTTCCAAGGGGTATTGTACAAGAGATCATTCTCCCGGCCTCTCCTCAAATGCCTGGGGAGAGATGACGTTGATTATGTCCTTAGGGAAATACACGAGGGGATTTGTGGAAACCACTTGGGCGCCCATGCTCTGGCGCGAAAGGCCTTGCTAGCTGGGTTTTTCTGGCCTACCATGCAAAAGGACGCCATAACCCTCGTACTAGCCTGTGACAATTGCCAGCGGCACAGCAGACTCTATCACCAGCCTACCATGATGATGAAGGCGATCATACCGGCATGCCCATTTGACCAATGGGGCATCGACATAGTGGGACCTTTTCCCCCCGCTCCAGCCCAAAAGAAATTCTTGATAGTAGCCATAGACTATTTCTCAAAGTGGGTGGAAGCCGAACCCTTAGCTAAAATTACTGAAAAGGACGTCATGAATTTTGTTTGGAAAAACATAGTGTGCCGATACGGAGTCCCACGCATATTGGTTTCCGATAATGGAAGACAATTTCAAGGTGCCAAAATTCAATCTTGGTGCAAAGAGATGAAGATCAGACAAGCCTTCACATCCGTGGCTTACCCTCAAAGTAATGGCCAGGTAGAAGTGACTAACCGGTCTTTGCTCCAAAGTTTGAAAGCAAGATTAGGAAAAGCAAAAGGAAACTGGGTGGATGAGCTCCCAAGTGTGCTATGGTCTTATCGAACTACTCCCAGAACAGGAACGGGTGAAACGCCTTTCAGCATGGTTTATGGCAATGAGGCGGTGCTCCCGGCAGAAATAGGATCCGAGACGGCAAGGATTGTGCTTTACGATGAAGACAATGATCAAAGGCGAGCTGCTGATCTGGACTTCCTAGAAGAAAAAAGGGAAGCAGCGATGATTAGGATGGAAGCTTACAAGAACCGCATAGCTCGGGGATACAATCGAAGAGTAGTACCAAGAAGCTTCCAGGTTGGAGATTTAGTGTTGAGGAAGGTACAAGAAGAACAGCGGGGAAAGTTAGACCCGAAATAGGGGGGCCCTTTTAAGATCATGGAGAAGTTGAGCTCGGGAGCTTATTACCTAGAGGACATGCAAGGCAAAGCTCTCAAGAGACCATGGAATGCTTACCACTTGAAGAAATACTATGTTTAGCCGTAGCTGTTACACCCAGGCTATGTATTCCTCTCATTTCTTGTAATCGCTTTAATTTCAATTTCGATTTCAATTTCAATTTCAATGAATGAAGAGTATCTGTCACTTGTCTTGTATACTTTAGCTGCGGTTACGCTGAGCTCATTTACCTTGGTTACGCCAAGTGCCATTCAGGGGTGTCTACCCAACCTGTCGCGGTTACGCCCGACAGAGGATCAGTCGAGCCGCGGTTACGCCGGGCTCATTTACCTTGGTTACGCCAAGTGCCATTCAGGGGTGTTTACCCAACCTGTCGCGGTTACGCCCGGCAGAGGATCAGTCGAGCTGCGGTTACGCCGAGCTCACTTACCTTGGTTACGCCAAGTGCCATTCAGGGGTGTTTACCCAACCTGTCGCGGTTACGCCCGACAGAGGATCAGTCGAGCTGCGGTTACGCCGGGCTCATTTACCTTGGTTACGCCAAGTACCATTCAGGGGTGTTTACCCAACCTGTCGCGGTTACGCCCGACAGAGGATCAGTCGAGCTGCGGTTACGCCGAGCTCACTTACCTTGGTTACGCCAAGTGCCATTCAGGGGTGTTTACCCAACCTGTCGCGGTTATGCCCGACAGAGGATCAGTCGAGTTGCGGTTACGCCGAGCTCATTTGCCTTGGTTACGCCAAGTGCCATTCAGGGGTGTTTACCCAACCTGTCGTGGTTACGCCCGGCAGAGGATTAGTCGAGCTACGGTTACGCCGAGCTCGTTTGCCTTGGTTACACCAAGTGCCATTCAGGGGTATCTACCCGACCTGTCACGGCTGCATCCAACAGAGGATCAACAGAGCTATGGTCACACCGAGCTCATCAACTTGGCTACACCAAATCCAACACGAGTGATCTGCTCGAGCAGGGTTCATATTACATATCGTGGATCATGTATTTATTACTTGATCCTAGAGTTCGGCACCTACTTCACTAAGCGGATACCGGAAATTGGATCAGGCAGCAAATGGCCCTATTGGGGACAATCAGGAGCTCGCCCATGGCTACTTAGGCAAGTTAGAGAGCTTGCCCGACAACCCTTAAACTAGCACAATGGCCGTCTCAGTGAGCTAAAAGAGCTTGCCATGCGCCCCTTTGAGCGAGCTTGATAGGACAAGGCATGCGAAGCTTGCATGTACTACTATTGACACCAAGGTCTTGCCTATTCATGAATAAATAAATAATCGGCGCATATGGTTCATCTTAATGTTGCGTTGCAAGGTGAGCTATTGTTAGGTTGGGCAAAACATAATAACACAGTCAATGTAGGAGTGCCCAAAACAAACCAAAAGAGGCAAAATGGATGTCCAAATATAAGCATCTAGCAGGTCATTACCACATACGACAGGCTTCGGGAGCAAAAAAGGAACAATCGTCAAACATCCGACTACATCCAACAGTCTACAAAATATTAGAGATTACATAGAAGTCATGACATAATATCTAATCCAACTACATGTCAGGGGGAAGGCGAGAAGTCACATTCATGATGTCAATAAAATCAGAAGGAGCCCCTTCTGGTGGATAGCCTTGATCTCGGAACAACTCCACGGTCTTCTCAAATCCAACCTCAAGGAAGCCAAATGCTTTAACCCCACATATCTCTTCGAACTCGGCCGATTTCAAGAACTCATCTTTGACAGAGGCATGTTTCTGGGCAGCCTTTTCTTCAAAGTTTGATAAAGCTTCTTCGGTATCTTTGATTTTGGTATGGGCTCTTTCTAATTTCTTCTTTAGGCTTGAGATCTCGGCCTCAAATTTTTGGCGCTCCTCGGCGGCTTGGGCTTCCAGCTCCTCAACATTTCGAACATGTGCTTCTTCGGCTCTCTCAGCAGCTGCCTTAAGGTCGGCAATGATCACTTTGCTCTCCTTCGAGTCCTTCCGAGATAGCGTCCTGAGGCTGTTAGTACGATAAGCCAGCTCACCGGTGAAGATAAATGCCTGGTTGGAAAAAGACAAGAAAAGAGAGAATGTAAGAAAATCCCGATAAATGGAGTATGAAAAACAATGTGCTCAGATAATGAAGGCGTAAGAAAATTATACATACCTCGGCCATGCTGCTGCATGTCCGTCGCATGAGTTCGCTCAGTCCCAATGAAGCCAGAAAGTCAACATCTGGGCCGGAAGGTAGCTCATGCATCACACCTATTGCAATATCATTAGGACCCTGTCCCAACAAAGCGGCTGAGCTCTCATAATGCCCGAAAGTATGTGCCTCCGGCGGGCCCTCATCCTCCTCCACATGGTGATCCTCAGGAGTCATCGACTTTGCTTCCGCAGCTTTCAACACTTTCTTACCCTTGGAAGGGCGGGAAGAGGGGTGGCTAACATGTGATTTCCTCTTACGGGGTGAAGGGCAACCGTCACCAGTGTGTGAAGTAGTCGATCCCTCTCCTTTGCTTGCAATCTTGGAAGGAGGAGTAGGGATAGTGCCAGCTGCCAAGCCCTTCGCCTTCTTGTCAGCTTCGCGTTTGATAATGGCGAGCATAATTGCTTGACCTGCAAACGACGGAAGAGAAATAATAATATATTGAACACAGATATGGCTAATATAAAATAAGAAACTACCAGGTGAGCTTTGTAATGGGACCCCGGCTGAACTCAAGCCCCAATGGCACAGGAGACCTTCAGTCATCAGGCGAGAAACATCGTAACTTCTTCCATTAATTACTTTTAAAATTCGACGGTAATCAGGATCATTTTTGGAACTGCGGGGGAGTTTGGGTATGACGGGGTTTCCATTATGCCATTGAACCATGCATGGCCACCGGTGAGGTGGTCGAACAAAGAAGAAGTAGTTTTTCCAATCCTTGACATTGGAGGGACAACGCTCAAGAAATTTGCCGGTTGGGCGGGAGGTCATGTAGAAGACTCCGTCGATAGGCTTTTTGATGAACATAAAGTGATAGAGGATGTAGCTTGAGATAGGAAGGCCTAAGGTGCGGAATAACACATATGTGCTACAGATTAATCCGAAGGCATTAGGGGCAAGCTGACCTAAGTGAATGCCAAAAAACTTGCTAACATCTATGAAGAAAGGAGCAAGGGGAAACGAAGACCTCCATCTAGCTGGTCCCTATGAAATGTAGCAAACCCGGGGGGAGGCAGGTGAGGGCGATCTGTCGAGATTGGGATAATAACATCATAATCGGCAGGAATGTGGCCCATAAATTGGAGGATAGGGATGTGGTCTTGGGTAAGTTTAGAGGAAATATTCTTATACCAACGCCCCTCGGCATGGGACATTAATTCCTTATCAGAAAGAAATGGGAACTCGGATCGAGTCTGAGTATCAGACGAGCTACTAGTTCGGTCCGACATCTCCTCGTCAGAGGATGTATCGCCAGAACTATCAGACGGAGCACTGGATGAGCCAGACTCTTCAGAAGTATAGAGGTCTCCACGCGAGTTTGAATGCGAAGAGGAGGACATGGAGTAAAAGAAAAGAAAAAAAAAACAAGCAAGCAAATGATAAGTGCAAGCAGAACGAATACCTTCTAAATGGGCAAAAGATATTGTTTTAATCGAGCTAGGATTGAGTATATGGCTTGGACGAAGCTCAAAGTGCGGGACAGGGCCAGGAGCTTGGACAATTTCGTGACTCGGTACTCTTGTATGCTTCACAGCTTATACCAAATATGCCAACACCTGATATCAACATCGAAAAAATCATGTCATTGATCCATCGTATATGAAACATCAATAAAATCAAACTATTGTAAAAGAATAAGAGCAAATATTAATTCATTCAAAGTGCGTCAAACTCCGGTTTGCACCGTGTTAAGACGTGCGTCGAGCTTGGGCGTGTATGACAGCGCAGGTGTGGCGCGCATAGCTCGGCCGATCACATAGCATTGAGCTTGGCCATAGATTGAACTCATCAATGTCGAGCTCGACCGAGCCATGAGCTGGAACAACCGCACAGCTTGGCGAGCTGCGCGCGAACGTACACCAAGCTCGCCCCCACACACAGCTGCGCGAGCACGCCTGAGCATGCAACCGCACGAGGGCGTGCGCCTACCCAAGCTCGTCCGAGCTCGCCCTGAGCATGCAGCCGAACGAGGGCGTGCGCCTACCCAAGCTCGTCCGAGCTCGCCCTGAGCATGCAGCCGCACGAGGGCGTGCGCCTACCCGAGCTCGTCCGAGCTCGCCCTGAGTATACAGACGGAAGCGGGCGTGCGCCTACCCGAGCTCGCCCTCACGCGGGCATGCGTCTACCCGAGCTTGCCCGGGCTCGCCTGTGCATACAGCTGCGCGTGGGCATGTGCCTAGCTCACCCACACGCACAGCTGCCAGCTGCCGTGCGCCGAGCCCGGACGTGAGCGCAGCTGCGCGCGGCCGTGTGCAATGTTCGGTCATGCGGTGGGCTTGGTTGTAGGCTCTAGCATTGCTAAGAAATAATGTATATCTCCTACTTGGGAATTTCATCGAACATGTGGGGTACATGACTAACAATTGAAAATATTAAAGGAGAGCTAGGGTGTTACCTTGAGGATGCAATAGCACAATGACGAAGGATTTAGCTAGGACGAGGCACGATGGCTCGGAGGCAGCAACTCGGATTGAAGAGAGTTGCTAGGAGCTCCACTTGAGAAACCTTAGGTGATAAAAGAAGTTGGGGAGCAAATGAAGTGAAGAGGTATGGAATGGAGTGGTGGTATTTATAGGAGGAAGGGAAGAATTTCAACCATTGATTGAATTCAAAACCAATGGCTAAGATGGTGTCTTGGGAAGCGTGGCTGTGGGAACCGAGGAGTTGACTACTTGACTAGTCAAGATCATGCACATCCACCAACACCATCTAGTCAAGTTCAAATCAATCATGTAAATACTTGCAAGATTTGGAAAAACTAAAAATAATAGTGAAAAAGTGGAGGGGAAGTGATCCGACGCCCACTCCAAAACTGTTCGAGCGACCCGTGGGAATGTCATCCGCATCCGAGCTTTCACCTTCGATTTAGCTCGTATTTGATGGGGGGGTAGTGATACCCATACGAGTCAAGCCCATTAAAAAGCTCGAGGGTCGAACCCAATCCATTGGTCAAAATCGTCGGAGGACAAAGTGCGGGGAGTGTGAAGCTAGCCCCTCGCTAGAGGGGCGAGCTACGCGCTCGCCCAACCAGGCAGGGGCGAGCACCGAAGCTCGCCCACGCGAGGGGCGAGCTGCGTGCTCGCCCCACCAGGCAGGGGCGAGCTGCGCGCTCGACCCGCAGACAGGGGCGAGCACCGCAGCTCGCCCGCTAGAGGGGCGAGCTGCGCGCTCGCCCTGCCAGGAGAGCGGGCAAGCTGCACGCTCGCCCCGCCCGGCAGGGGCGAGCACCGCAGCTCGCCCACGCGTAGGGCGGGCTGCGCGCTCGCCCCGCCAGGCAGGGGCGAGCACCGCAGCTCGCCCACGCGAGGGGCGAGCTGCGTACTCACCCCTCGAGGCATGTGCGATCCTCGCAGCTCGCACAAAGAGCCTCGCAGCTAGCACACACGAGGCGCAAGCTGCGATGCTCTCCCATGCGAGGAAGAGTTCGGAGCCATCCCTCGCAGATGCCTCATGTTTGCGAAGTATGGGATCGGAGCTCGCTCGTGTTGGGCGAGCTAAGCTTTGTAGCACGGCCTCGCAAA
Source organism: Haberlea rhodopensis (assembly GCA_907163345.1). NCBI lineage: Eukaryota > Viridiplantae > Streptophyta > Magnoliopsida > Lamiales > Gesneriaceae > Haberlea > Haberlea rhodopensis. The sequence goes on along the minus strand of CAJQUN010000022.1, from coordinate 3,214,882 downwards.
TTAGATTCGACGTATAACCCATATCTCCAAGTACAAATCGGATCGTAAAAGCTGCAAGCATATCATACTATGAAAGTGACATTCTCTGGTCCCCGGTACAAATCGGATCATAAAAGCTGCAAGCATATCATACCATGAAAGTGACATCTCTGGTCCCCGGCACAAATCGGATCGCAAAAGCTGCAAGCATATCGTACGAGGAGAGTGACACCTACTCGTCCTCAGCTCTAGGACCCTGGTCCCCACCCTTAGCTTCAGAAGATGTCCCCTAGGCCCTGACACGCGGTTAAAGGTTGTCTCCTCTCCGTTTCCTATAAATATCAGGTTTGTTGACGGGAATAAGGTATTCACTCTACTCACAATTTAAAGTTCATCTCGTTACTCTTCCTTTCTTTTCCGATTTCTAACTTGAGCGTCGGAGGGGCTCCGCCGGGACATCCTTCCGGCACCCTTCTCACACTTGTTCGTGGTTTCAGGCATCACCAACACTCGGAGCCATTGTTGGAGTCGCCCCCAGCACCCTTCGTCCACCGGAAAGAAGAAGTACCATTTTTGTAAGCATCAATCATGAACAAAAATATGTCAGTAAGTTGCATACACGAATCAAAGGTCCATAGTCACAAGTATTGAATTCAAAAATTTGTAATTTATCTTTTTCGTTTTTGAGCGACTGTAACGCTTCTCCCTGTCTGACCTTACCCACAACATTATATTTTTTTTTCTCACAAATTTATCGAACAAGAAGGTAAGAAAACTGAACTCATTCTAGTTCAATCAAGCAGTAACCAATACTTCGATGTAATATGAATGAAATTGAGCTAAACAGAATTTTCCTACACCTTGCTTTTACCTTCACCATTCAAGAGCACAAATCCAGTGATCATTAAAACAGGATGAACCTGAAAGCATACGAGAAAATCATCGAATCAATTAAGTGTTTCAGTTTAGGTCAAACAAAAAGCTAACCATTCATCAGCCCAAATGTCATGCCCCGAGACCGGGATCGATAACATCGGCGTTGATTCCAAATACAATTGAAAATCAACAAGCCTCATGGTACAGAAATTTAATACAACCAGTCTATTTATTCCATAAACATAAATATTTTACAACTGAAAATAAAACCATAACTTAAATCTTAACAGAGTTTAGCGGAAGCATAATTATGTAAAATCTTGAAATAATTGCGGTAGATCACCAACCCCAAAAGTTGTGTTGTTCTGCATCTTCGGTATCTGTCTCACTTTTATCTGGGGAGGGGATGTAAGGGGTGAATGTTCTGGTTGACACTCAATAAGCGGGGGCCAATCGAATATGCCAAAAACATATACATATACAGATTTCAAAACAGATTTCAAAACATAAACTGATACAGATAACATAATTTTGCTCCTTTGAGCCATACCAAAAGCATCATATTAGAACACATATCATATACTTATCAAATTAGATTGATCTACATAACATAAGGATTATAGAGGTGGCTCCTACGAATTCAAGAGGTGGCTCCCGTACGTATAGCATTTTGCCCCATTGGTTCAAGAGGTGGCTCACACGTACGTAGCACGTTGTTTTGCATAGCACTTATCTCCCGATATTCAGAATTTTCATGACAACATAAATTTTAAAATAGTTCACATATTCGACTGTATTTTTCATAAGCATTCATATGTTATCAAAACGAAAGGATAATATAACAAAAGCCCACAACTGTACGATGATTATTTAAACTTGAAAGAGTATGGATCTACAACCTTCAAAAATCAACTTCTTTTCTTGCTAGAATATTTGATATTTTGAGAGTATTTTGAGAGTATTTCCTTTAAACTTTTTGTGTTTCTACTAATGAATCTAGCTTGGTATTTATAGAATTTTTTCAAGAAAATATGTAAGCATTGACATCAAGTTAATATTATGTAATCAATGACATCAAGTTAGTATTATGTAATCAATGACATCAACTTAATATTATGTAATCAATGACATCAAATTAATATTATGTAAGCAATGATGTATTTAAGGATAGTTTGATTCAATTCTTGGTACCTAAATTCAATGTATCATGTTGTGGTAAGGTGGTTGCAAGTAGTTAGCCCAATATAATATATACATTATTTTTCTTTAATAGAATGTCTATTCAATATACTTAAAATCGATGCCATAATTGAAACATCTATTCAATATAATATATACATTATTGTTCTTTAATATATACATTATTGTTCTTTCTTTTTTTATTTTATATATTCACTATCTATATGCTTTCCAATGCACATATGCAATATCAAAATATATGTATTATATGTCATAATGCTATGCATATCATGTAAAGTTTCGGGTCATGACATATTAGTTGCATTGTCATACTTGAAACATCCTTTTTAAGTCGAATAATTTCACTTTTTAAGGTCGGTGACTATCATCATATGATGTTTTCATGCAATTCTGCGCCTGGAGTAGGCATTCTCGAAGGGTCGTTAAGACTTGATCGCGAGTGCATAGTTCTTTGTCAATCGAGTCAATCCGAGAGAGTCCTGGGCAATAAGAAAGAAGCCGTGGCGGTAAGCGGTCATATACTACTTCAAAAGGAGTGGCTCGGAGTGAGGAACGGAAGATCGTGTTATAACAATATTCTGCCAATGCTAGCCAATCCATCCATTTCTTTGGACTTTCACTAGAGAAAAATGAAGATACATCTCTACAACTCGATTTACTGCTTCAGTCAGCCCATCAGATTGAGGGTGATATGCTGTACTAAAGCATAGGCGATAGCCACTTAAGCGGAATAGTTCCTTCCAAAAGTTGCTTGTGAAAGTGGCGTCTCTATCACTGACAATTGACTCCGATAGACCATGCAATTTGAATACTTGATCGAAGAATGTTCGTGCCACAGTTGCCGCGGTGTAAGGATGTGATAGTGGAATAAAGTGAGCATACTTCGAGAATCGGTCCACTACTACAAAATGATAGACTTGCCATGAGACAAGGGAAATCCTTCAACTAAATCCATTGAGATGTCCGCCCAAATACATTCTGGAATGGGTAAGGGTTGGAGCAGACCCGCTGGTTTCGAATGTTCAGTTTTATTTTGTTGGTACACCACGCATTGTGCAACAAATTCCTGGATCTTTTTCCGCATCCCAGGCCAGTAAAAATCCCGATTGATCCTATGCAACGTTAATAGATATCCTTCGTGGCACCCATTATGTACGGATGCAACAATCTGTAGGGGTATTGACGAATTGGGTGGTACGAAGACTCCGCTATTTGTATAATAGTAAGTTGTCCCGAACCTCCCACGGACCCAAAGCTTCCCCATCAACAATTTTTTGGATCAATGATTGAAGGTCCTTGTTATTGATTTTGTTTTGAATAGTCGTGAAAATAGTAGAGTGGGGTATTGTGATTGCATGTAATTCTCATGTACTCTCATCTCTGCGAGAAAGGGCGTCGGCGACTGTGTTATTACGCCCTGCACGGTACTCAACCTGAAAATCAAACACCAATAATTTGCTTACCCAATGTTGTTGTGGTGATGTCGTAATGCGTTGTTCTAAGATAAATTCATAAACTCCAGGTTGTAATGGTCAGTTTTGACCACGAAGGCGTGACCCCAAAAATATGCTCGCCAATGTTGGACGGCCTTAGCCAATCCGATCAATTCTTTTTCATATGCCGGGAGTTTGTGGTGTCGAAGGGCCAATGATTGACTATAGAAGGCTACCGGTCTGCCTTCTTGTTGTAATACCGCCCCTAGTCCAATGTCGGAGGCCACATTCAACCACAAATGGTTTTGAAAAATCCATAAGGGCAAGCACTGGTGTGGTTGTAAGTGTTGTTTTTAGAGCCTCAAAGGCGCTGGTTGCCTCGGGTGTCCAAGAAAATGTGTTGGTGCGTAGGAGTTTAGTGAGGGGCGCACTAAGTAAGCCATAGTTTTTCACAAATTTGCGTTAATAGCCAGCAAGCCCCAAAAATCCCCTTAAACTGCGTACCGAGGTGGGTTGAGGCAAAATAGTAACCACCTTAATTTTTTCGACATCCACCTTTACCCCTTCATTAGATACCACATGTCCTAAATAAGCAACTTCCTGCAACCCAAATGAACACTTGGACTTTTTGAGGTAAAGTTGTTGTTGCCGTAAAATGCTAATGCCAAGTGGAGGTATTCTAAGTGCTTCTCCCAAGATGTACTATAAATTAGTATGTCGTCAAAGAATACCAAGATGACTTATGTAAGTGTTGGGCGAAGATGGAGTTCATTCACGGAGGCCAAAGGGCATTACGAGAAACTCAAAGTGTATGTGGTGTGTTCTGAATGCCGTCATCGGAATGCTGCCCTCTTCCATCAAGATCTGATGGTATCCGGCGCGGAGATCCAACTTAGAAAAATATTGTGCGCCATTTAGTTCCTCCAAAAGTTCGTCAATCATGGGAATGGGAAACTTATCTTTTATTGTTTTTGCATTCAGACCCCTGTAGTCGACAAAGAAACGGCAGAAGTTATCCGATTTTTTAACCAAGAGAACTACAGCAGAAAATGGTGAATGGCTTGGGCGGATAATTCCCTTGGTTAGCATGTCTGTGCACTATCTTTCAATTTCGTCTTTCTGCGCATGAGGATACCAATATGGTCGAACCACGATGTGATTGGTGCCCTGCTCTAAGATAATTCGGTGACATGAATTTCGGGCTGGTGGCAGTCCCATTGGTTCGGAAAAACCTCCTGAAATTGTTGTATAAGGCGATGTAAGTCCCCCTCTGCAGTACTAAACTCAATTGAAGTCGCCAAATGAACTTCCTGTTGTTTCTGATCCTTGTTTCCACGTAAGACCACATAATTATTGTCCTTGACGAACCCCATTGGCATTTCACTAACATCTCATCTGATGGTGCAAGGCCCCAAGATTTTATTAATGTTAAATTAAATATTGTGAATTAATGAATTATTAATCTAAAATTAATTAATTTGAAGTGAAATTGACAATGTTAATGTCAAATGACAATTTAATAGGAGCATGACATATTTTTGAAATGATAAAATAAATTCCAATGATATTTTAAAAATAATTTATTAAAATGAAGAATTAAATTTTATGAGTATATTAGTAGATATAAATCACAAGTGTTGTATGTACATTTAATACATCAGTACATCGTTGACACTCCGATGTACAAAACTGGCCAGGATACAAATATTAATATGTAATGTTGGGCATTTTCGAAACACATACTAAAATGTGTAAACACACGCACATATACCCGATCACTCTGCCTCACCCTGCTCTCTCTCGCGCTCATACGACCACTCACCGTAAAAGCTTCACCCTCGCCGCCGTCAGCCACCGTCTCGCCGAGCCCGACCCACCACCACCTTCCCCTCTCTCCAGCGGACGTTTCCATACCAAGAATCCACGGTGGAAGCTTCGAAATCCATCGGATTTTGGCCAAGAGCGATGAAGTGCGCAAGCTAGGGATCTTTTTTTTTTTTGGACGATTTCTTCACAGATTGTTCGGATAATCCTCCCTTACTCCTTAATCATTAATTCCCTGCAATTTGGAGTGTTACTTGTTCGAATCTTTGATGCATGTTTATGGTTTAGCGATCGATGTCCATGCATGTTAGGAAATGCCAACCGATTTTCAAGTTTTGAGGGTGTATGTTCGAAATTCTGGGTTAGTCAATTATTACCTAATTAAAATTATGTTTTAGATTGAGTAAATCAAGTATAGAAGGATTTCATGAATTTTAGTATCACTATAAAGGGTGTGAATCCGTAAATCATGTCCTTAATTGATTTTAACTCATGTAAACCCTGTTCTAGCTTAATGAATCTTGTATAGGAAAATGACATGTAAATTCAATGTCATTTTTGGATTGGTTCGATGGTTTTCTGCTGTTTGGGGAGATTTGTAGATGTTGAGTTTATGTTGGGTGTTCCGGCCGATTAAGCTGTTACATTTCCTGCTAGTTTTGATTGAAATGACATGGTAGTTGGGGATTTGGGTTTCTGTCATCGTTTTGGGACATGAGATTGAGAGTTCAGTGAATTTTAGTACTTGGCAAAATTCTACCTCTGTTAGTTTGAAATCTGGTTGTTTTACCGTTTTATATTGATCTTATGAGTTTAGTTTCCAAAGTGATGGATAATATTGAAGGATATAATTGAAAATTATAATATGAGAGCATGTGAATTGTGTTCAATGAAATAAAATGTGTTATTAGGATTTTAATGATGATTAGACACCTTAATAACTCTAGAACTGAAGAAATTGTAAGAATGAGTACATGAGAATCAGAATACTCTATCCTAAATAGTTTAGATCTGACTAAACGGCTCAAGTTAAGAATATATTTTATGTATGATGAGGTAAATTTAGTGAGAAAGAAGTAATGAAATTGTTTGTTATTTGATTCTCTGTAGTTAACTTTTGGGAAGATAACGGTTCAGATGTTGATCAGAATTAAAAGAAATATGTATGTTGCGATTGGTAACATACGACAGGTATCTGTAGTATTTGATATATGAATTGCTGAACTTACGTGAATTACCTGAAACTACTTGGCTATGTGAAACTATTTGGCTATGTGATTTTAATTGAATTATGATCATTCACAGCATTCATAATTGACATATCGATATATGAAAATAAATGTTTTGTTAATACACATTTTGTTAAATATACATCGATATATGATATACACATGGGCATATCATATTGATCTATCTACTTCTTTGATATCCATGATGGTAACTGAGTTGACTTACTCTGAGTCTCGGGGACGACTGGCACGACGAGACAGTCAGTTTAGGTAGCGACTGTAGTCACGAGCGTTGCTACCGAACCTAGACACGAGGGATGAGAAGCACAACACAAGATGATTCTCCTAGCGTGTGTGTGCTGTCACCCTCCGCTTTAGCTTGATATTGATTGATGATAACTTTCTTCGGACTCCGATATTTTGGGTATCTTGAGATTTCGATGTGTACATACCGACACAATAGGCATTGCGATGCGAAGAGCAAGTTTGGATCGATCCAATGAATGCCTTCAGGTTCCATTGCGTGTGCTCGGGGTAGAAGTTTCCTGAATATTCAGACAGTAAAAAGAAAAGGGCATTACATCATATATCACATTTTATAGATGCATGTTGTAATTACTTGATAGTTTCATATTGGGCTTTGGCCCCAAGGGTGTGGGATCCGACTAGGGCACATATTACTTTATCACTTATCCGGTACCACATTTCTCTGAATATTATGTATGAGGGTTTTAAACCTTTTCAGAAATAGCGGAAGCATTTCATTTATAGTAGCGGAAGCGTTTATACAGTCTAATTAGTAACAAAAATACAACCCAGTACAAACTCCTCATAACGGTCCGACACTTAATAAAGAGAAAATACTAACAGTCTCGGTAAGCCAACATTTCCATTTTTCCTAATTTCCCTCCAGTTCTGGCTCCGGTACACTTGTATCTGGAACTCACAAAAAAATAACAAGGAAAACAGGGGTTAAGTCTTTGAGGACTTAGTGAGGGAATAACAATGGCTTTTATATCTGTAATTATCAAACAAACCCAATTTCTCAATATGATATGTCATGTAACAAAGATCTTGCAATCAAGTAATTGTCAATAATGACAGTGACGATTTAGGATTTCAGAGTGAATATCGTGGGCTAAAGAGGTGGCTCCCACCAGATAGTTTGGTGTAGCACTTTTCCCCACATATTCAGATGGGATCTGTACATTCAGTCATTTACGAGCCAAGGTGAACCATTCTCCGGATCGTAAACCAGTGCGCGTTGTTCAGATGAACCATATACCCGGACTGTCATCCGTTGTTTATTGGACTCACTTTCCGGACCGAAGCCACATTGTCCAGTGGATAAATATCCAGGGCTCCATTCATTCAGTCATTTAGTCAAAGGATTCGTTCAATCAAAGGAATCGATTAGTAATCGATAACATTCAAGATAATTAAACATGCAGATCAAAAGATGACCAATGGAGCAATGTAATGTACAATATGATGACATAAATGAAGTGTGAGATAAGGAATAACAAGTTATTGTAAATTTCAGGCCAAATGCCAAAAGAGCAATATAACAAGAATTCGGTAGTACACATCACCTCACTATTTGATGTCTTACTGGATTGGCTCGATTTTGAACCCAAATGTCAAATAAATTCCTATAAACATAATATAAGTAATTTATGGTGATTAGCAACCCAGATATGTTGTTGAATCTTCTGCAAATCATTTTTGTACAAAACTTGTCTGGGTAATTTTGAATACGACTTTAAAAATTCATGATAATTCAACCATAAGTAGAAAAATCACAAAACTTTCCAGAAATGCATAAAATCATTCCAACAACGTTTGGCCGTCGGAAAAATGAACATCGGGGAGGCGCGTGGATGAGCTCCGGACGCCACGCGCGGCTGAAAGTTTTAGTGAGTGTTCGTCTCGTCGTGATCTACAACTATTCGGAAACCATTTTGAAATTCCCAACTGATTTTGCCCAGAATCTGATGTTTCAAAATGATTAACTTGGTGTTTTGGTCGCCGAAAATCCATATGTACGACGGCCTTTTGGGCGATCGGCCGACATACCCATAAACTTTAATACATTTGAACAACTTTCGTTTTGATTCCAAGTTTAAAATCATTTTATAAAGGCACGAAATCGAAGCTTGAAACCGATACCTTGAAATGAGTTTTTCTGGGCTTGGGCAGCTTGCTGTTCTTTGGGATTTTGATTTTCTGGGCGAATTTGGATGCTTATTTTGCTACACTTCCCACACTAAATCTTTTATGGGTTTGTAAGGAGGGTGTTGTGAAATTTTCGGATTTTTGGGAGAAGATTTGGTATTTTCCTCATTATTTTCTCACTTCTATCCCTATTTTCTACATTTTTCCTAACCCAAACTTTTCTTGCTAACAATTCTACCTGAAATTTTGTGAGTGGAATCTGAAGAAATTGGAGGGTATTTATAGGGGTTGTGTGCATGAATTGAGGTGTTGATGTTTGGACAAGTGTTGGTAAGTTTTTGCCAAATATTAAGTCTTAAAATTAATTAAAAATGATTAAATTTTTTGTTTATTTATTTAGAATTATATTATTATTATTATTATTATTTCTATGATTTATATATACATATATATATAATTAAAAATAGGGGTGTTACAAAGGGTGTTGTTGTTGTCTTTTGTGTGGACAATGACAGGTATTACAGGCAACCAGGATCTCAAAGAGAGAATACTCATTGAAGTCTTACCTAAGGTTATATTTTTTGTCTTTTTCCCAGTCGTAGGATAGTAAAGTATAACAGAGTGTGTCCTAGATAATTTAACTATGTCATTAAGTTTATTTCAGTTCAGTCATGGTTATTTATTAATATTCGGTGTTTACTTACTGCTGATGGGAGTATAAAATGTGTGTTGGAGACTTATTATGCATGCTATGGTATGATGTAAATATTTTTGAGTACGGATTATGTGTTGGATGCCTATGATGCATGCTATGATATTATGTTTTTACTTGCTGCACTGGATATGATTTTTGTGCTTTTCATATTTATTGGTATGTCCCTCGTGCGTGGAGGTCATGCCGAAATTTTTAGAGCCACTTGTTGGCAGACTTTTTAAATAATCTTCCGATGTTTACAAATACATAATCATTATGTGATAATTAAACACTTGATTAGAAACGGGTCCTCACAGATGGGCCCGAGTGTGCGCAACCAATATACCCCCAACACTGCGCCAAATCTTCCTAGTTAAATTATAAAGAAGTCCACGGAGAACTTTTCATTCCCTACACACAAATTGGTGTTTGGACAGATGCCCATGCACTGGATTTGGCGACCATTTGCGACGATAACAAGTAAGTGGTGTTGTGATCTACTGGCAGTTGTAAACTTGCCACTGGTGTGACTAGAAATAGACACATCTATTGCGTTTAATTGTTTACGATTTGGTATGTTTTGATGGATAATTTGACATATACTACATAATCGTATATTTGTGTAATTGTAGGTAGAATCGAAGAAATCGAGCTAACTAAGACGAATAAAGGTCAAGAAAAGCTTTGGAGCTAATAAGGACTCAATATAGATCAAGACAAGGCTAAAAATGTAATTTTAGTGGAGGCTATCGACCGCATGGAGGAGGCAATCGATCGTCTATGGACAGAATGTTGAGCAACAAAAATTACGAAGCAGGGATCGATCGCGAGAAAAGAGGCGACCGATCGACAAAACCCACTGGAGCCAAGCGATCGATCGCGAGAAAAGTGACGATTGATCGCCTAAGGAATTTCGCAGAAAAAGGAGCTAGCGATCGATCACCGCCTTATGGCGATCGATCGCCAGCAGTGTTTTGGAAAGATTGGGGATTGATTTCTTTCCTTCCTACATGGGCTCTAACCTACCCCATCAGCCTCCACACCTCTTGATACTCGAAAATTAGTCTCTTTAGGAGAGGATTCAGACTAGAATATTTTTCTTTCAATTTTTGTAAAAACGCTCGAAGAACGAAGATGGAATCAACAAGCCGGAATCATGCTTCGCTTTAGTAACTTTCTTTTCTATTGATTGTTTGATGTTTTTAATACAATTTTTGTTAGTTTTAGATTTAGTTATGCAAGGCTAAATATTTCGATTCTTGGTTGAGGGATACTTGCCTTTGGAATAAAATACTTGTGAAAATTTTGGTTTGATTGTTGAATTTTTAATTCAATTTCAATTTGTTTTTCAGATTATGAATGTTATGATTGCTGTATTTGATTGATAGATTGATCACCTAGTAATCACTTACACTATCTAATGCTAATTGAGAAGCAACTAAGATTGATAATTACCTGCTGTTGGTGTTATTAAATTCTTAGAAAAAACGATTGGATAACTAATTCTAACGACTGTAGTTCTTATTAATTAGATTCATCAAACTTACTAGCTTTGAAACCATCATTGATTTAATTTTAACGGCTGTAGTTTTGATTAAAGATTTGATAAGAGTCGAATTGAATGTTGTTTTCTTTTTTACCACGATTTAGGTAAGTAAGGAATTAAGTTTTCAATTGATGAATAATTGAATGAATTCATATGTTTAGTAATTTGATGATCAAGTGAATGATTTCCAAAGGTAAAGTTGACCGAAAACCAAGAATTGCTTTTTAATCTTGATAAACTAGAAATTTGTTTGCTTTCGTTTAATTTAGTTATAGTTAAAGAAATTCGATAACCCCTATTTTGATACTTGTTAGCATAAAAAGTATTCACTTCCCTGTGGGATCGATTCCTACTCACGCTACTACATATTTACTGCTATTAACTTGAGAGGGTTAATTTGGGCGTACGCGATAAACGCTACCAAACCACCAATGATGTATCTATGAAGCAATGTGTGCTTCCGGAATCAATGAGAATAATCAAGGGTGATTTGTTCACATAACCCATGATTTACATTGTTTGGGCGTGGGTTGTCCCCGTGATAGCATGAAGAGAAATTTCGATGTTCCCTGACTCTTCGTCGTCCTCACTATTGTCGCCGGTGATGTTAGGGTCATTGATACCCTCCAGCCAGAATAATTGTTTACAGTTGTGTCCTCGGGAATATACTTGGTCGCAATTGAAACACAAAACCCCTTGGCCCTGCGCTCCTCCGTTTCTGGACGTGATAATCGACGTACTTAAGGACTTGGTGATGGTGTATTTGGTGGTCTGCGATTGGTATATGCTGGTTGTGGACGTTGCGTATCGCTTCATTTCTCATAGAGTCGTGCCAAGTGAATTGCAAACGTTAAATTCTGTAGGTTATGGATGAGTACCTCAACCGCAATATATTTTCAATCTCGTGTTCCTTGGACAGTGAACTAACCCGGGCATACAATTGTTCAAATTTCCGCTGATAATCTTCCACGCTACCTGTTTGTCTCAATTTAGACAATTCCCCCATAATGGTGCAGCGGAGCGTCGGCCCGAAGCGAAGATTGCATTGCTCCATGAATTCGTTCCAGTCAAGATTTGGAATATCATTTTCCAGCTTGAGGAACCACAGTTGAACATTCCCTTCGAGATGGAAAGAAGCAAGGCTGATTTTTTCAGTATCGGGTGTCTGTTGATTGCGGAAGAAATGTTCGCAAGGGTTGAGCCACCCCAAGGGGTCAGACATGCCATCGTATTTGGAAAATCCATTAAATCCATTTCGAGTATTTAGGTAGGAAACCATGGATTTTTCTCCCCTTTGTTCATTTCGCCGATTGTCATGTGATGACCTGCTATGGCTGCCACGTTCTGAATTTGTGCCCACTTCCGATCGAACAGCTGCCAGTTCGATGGAAATTTCTTCCATTTGTGCTCGTAAATATCGCTGACTTTGCTCATGGGATTTTTTATCTTCCAAGTACAACTTCATAAAGGTCTCGAATTGCTTTTGTAGGGATGTGTTATTGCCCATAACTACTGGCTCTTGTACCAATTTGTTATGAATTTTTGCCCTGGATCTGGTTATGGGTCCTGGTAAAGAGAAATCAAAATCTGGAGGTTCTATTTTATGGGATTTCCGACCTTGACGGCCTATGTTTATGAAGTGGGTGTGAGGCTCACTAAGGAGAACCTCCGATCCTTGGATTGTTGTTTAAGAAACTGAAACTTGATCCCTTTGTTGATGTTTCCTTCGTTCATTAAATACAAAAATCCAATCATGATCCCACTGTAGAGATAAACTTAATCCTAAGAATTCAAATAACAATAACCACCAAATTCTAGAATTTAAACGAAGGGATAACATTATCAAAATAATTCTGATATGCGCGTATCTCTTGTCTTTGAATTTCCCATGTTGGAACTTTCAATAGACTTTATCAACTGATTAAAGAGTTTTGTTGGGCCTGGACTCTTCTTTGTTCTGTTGTCTCGTGTTGGGCTTTTCCAGTATGTTTGTGACATTATCTGAAATACATACATTTTTCAAGGAAAATGGTGAGTTGCCAACTCAATGAGATGGCTTATATACAGTGTTTTGAAAATCGGTCCGAACCGATCGGTTCAACCGATTTAACCTGTAACCATTGCTTGATCGGTCCGGTTGACCCTTCAAAACCACCCTGATAAAAAACCAGTGGGAACATGATTAAACCGGTTCAACCAGTGAACCGGTTGATTGGTTGAACCAGTATGTTCCTTCATTTTTCTTTCCTTTTTAAAAGTTTAATTCTTTTTTATTTTTTAAAAATTATAAATCAAATTTGTAGAACAACATATAGTATATATAAATTATTGTTATTGAAATGATTACAAAATAATATTTTATGCATGTTTTTATCAAAAATTTCATATAATTCAATAAATGCGTCTTGTATATTATATATAAACATGCTTAGTTTCTCGTAAATTATAATATATATGAATAATTTCATAATATTTTAAATATAAACATGCTTAGTTTATCGTAAATTATAATATATATGAATAATTTCATAATAATTTAAATATTTTGTTATAATTATGGGATATTGATCTTTTTTGGCATTATTTGTTGTTTCTTAGATATTTTTTATTATTATTATTTTATGTTAGACATTTTATTTTATCTGATTTTTGAAGTTTGACATGTTATGTTGGTGTAACGATATTTTTTTATTGTGAACAACTTGAAAGTATAGTAAAATATATGGTATATATATTTTACAAAACTTAAAATAGATATTACATAATACTGACATCATCACCGGTTGAATCAATGGTTCAACCAGTTGAACCGATCGAACCTATAACCAGTAAGGGCACCGATTTCATGTCCGGTCCGATTTTGAAAACACTGCTTATATATATTATAATGTAGTAGTACATATTATATTTGCTTATGACTAACCAAATAGACAAAAGAATGAATGAAACAGAACTGATATGGAAGAAACAATGCTTACTTTACTTGCTTGGGACAAAAGGGAAAGCAAAAGCATAATGGAACAGAACTAATTTAATAGTATAATAAGATGTTAAGTTTTTGTTGGTTTTCAATATACCTAACCATTTCACAAAGTAAAGTGTTGCAAATATTCATTCCAGACGATACCCACTGTAAGGGTACAATAACAAATATTTATCCCTTCATCATGGATCATATATTGCGAATCTGTCTGCAAAAGGCAAACGAGCCATAAAAGACAGTATTTAACCCCATCCCATGGGTCCAAAACGGACATTAACAAACCACTGTGGTTCAGAATGTCCACGACCATCACAGAACTTTTGATCATATCGGAGTACCAACCACACTTTTTTATGCAAACCAGGATTGAAACGTTCCCAAAACATTGCTTTAAACCAGGATTGGGTTTTCTTCCACAATATTGAACATCTCTTGCTTCAGTAACCTGCTCCGTCTCATTGAACTTTTCTAATTGACTTATTATTGAAATCTAACCGTGGTAGTTATGAAATTATACTTGCTGCTATTATTTGTGATGCAACATGATATATTATTTTTACTAGAGGAAGTTGTTAGCTATCCCTGTGCAACAAAATGAATGTAAGCATTTTGGAAACACACACACACAAAAAAATCATTTAGGTTGGCTGACATGGTTCAATTAATGATATTTTAGTCTTTCGTCATTTGTTGTAGTTAAGTGACTTTGGTGGTCTTGTTGGCACAGTTAGAGAAGGCTTTGCGTGAAATGCGCTCACAATGCGCAGAAATTAAGTTTGATAGCTGACTGAGGCGAAAGCTCTGGCCACTAGTGCTGAGGAGAAATCATTATAAGTTGAGGCACAAGTTCATGTGGCTGATGCCAAACTTGCTGAGGTGAGCAAGAAGAGACGCTGGTTGATGGTAGAAGATTGCTAAACGGAAGAGAGGAGAGGGCAAACGATAAAGATAAGATTTTGAAGGAAAAACATAATGAACTTGAAGCATTCCAAAAAAAGGTTGAAATGGAAAATTCGACCTTAAAGACGAAAGAAGATGATATAAGCAGCATAATAGCAGGCATTGCTCTTAAGGAGAAGGCAAGTTTCTTTTTATATGAATGGCTTTATAGACTATGTTTTTTTGTGGATCAGTAAACTTGTTGAGGTTCTCCCAACCAAGTTTGTTCAGTGGTCGTAAGCTAATTAGTTAGTGGGGAAAATTCCCTTTTTAATTTGTGAAAAACATTTAGTGCAGAAAGATGATGTTGTAAGAAAGAACTTAGAGATGAAAGAGAAACAACTGCTAGAATGGGAAAAGAAGTTAAATATCAGAGAAAAAGTGAGTACTTTCTTTAATTTGTTATTTATCAAGTCATACCTTCTCCTGCCTTCACGAAACATATTTGTCTGTGTTTTTTAATACTTAAGGTTGGTGATGTAATACTTAAGGTTGGTGATTAACTAAATAATGCATGTATATTTGCTTTATTTGGGAGTTGTTCTCGGTCACTAGTACTTTGCCCCGATTGGTAGTAGTCTATCCGCCTTGGTATCGCCATGTTTACCTGCAAAACAAAGACTAATGCAAATACACAATATGCAAATATAATATTTATCTCAAAAGGGTATCAAGTTCCGCTCAGATCTGTTGTTTTCCCAATCTACGTCACTTAGAGAAACCTCGGTAAAGACCGAAAGGTGTTGACAACACCCCAACACCAAATTTCTGCCGGAAGCACAAAGCAACACGACAAGAAACCACACGTCCAGAACCACCACTCACCCAGCGCACCCAGCATTCAAACGCACAGCACCAGAAAACCGAGCACCACAATCAGAACCACCGGAGAACAAAGCAATCGGAGGAGGAACGCTCGTCTGCCGCTCACCGGAGCACAAAGCTAAACACAGAACCACCCTCAACGCACCACCCCAAGAGCAACGTTCACCCGAAGCACAAAGAACTCGACAGAACTTAGGCACCACCGCAACTCCGTCGTCCCACCGGAGCACACAGCAATCAGCTAAGGAACCCAAACCCAAAACCCGTTGAAAGCTACGACTCAACACTGAACTCAAGTTCCACAAAGGATTGAGAAGCCACAATGAACAACCGGGAATCACAAAGAAAAAGGGCTAGAACAAAACGAGGGAGAGAGAAACGCAAGAATGAGCGAGCTTCAAGAAGATGAAGGAAGCGCATATCTCAGACTATAAAAATGAGGGGGAGTTTAGGTATTAATTAAGAGGGATTAAAGGCCCTATTGGGCTTAATTATTGGGCCACAATACCTAACAAATCTCCACATTGGCCCAATACCGATTTCTCTTCAGACGTAGGGAAAACACACAAGCAGACATCATCATCGTTTTATGGTCCCCACAATACACAAAGTAATTGTGTGGACCAATTTCCTGTCAAAACACGAAGTAAAGACAAGGAAAACAATAACAAGCACACAACAAGTTAAAGAGGAAAAGTAACCAGGGTAACAGTTTTGTAACGAGCACACAACATGTTACAAAACACTACCGAATGGACTAAACATGCATCAATCACCAGTATCAAATTTTAAAAATTTTAAACATTATTGCAACTTACTAAGGGACAAACACTTAGTACTCATATCAGCAGGATTAAACAAATAACCTTTGAGTTTAACACCTACAGAACACTTAGAAAAACTTAAGCCATAATGCACAGAGTGTTTCAAGTATCTCAACAATCATTTATCAGCATCCCAATGCACAATGTCAGGATTAGACATATACCTACTTAAGCAACTAACATCATAAGCTATATCATGCCTAGTACTAACCATCACATACATAACAGATCTTATAGCATTTGAATAAAGCACATTCTTCATAGAATCAAAGTCAAAATCAGATTTAGAACATTGATCTTTACTCAACACAAAATGAGCAGCTAAGGGCACATTAACAGGCTTAGCATCAGTGAAATCCACACCTTATTTTTCAGTAAAACCTTTAGCTACAAGTATAGATTTGAATCTAACAGAATCATTTTCATTCTTAACCTTAAACAACCATTTGCAATCAACAACAGAGCAATTAACAGGTTTTAAGAACAATAATCCAAGTATGATTCACAATTAAAGAATGCATTTCTTCTTTCATAGCACACAGCCAGTCATTAGCATTTTTTGATTTCAAAGCTTCATTGTAGGTTTTACGTTCACGGTTATCAATTGATCCAAACACATTGACCACATAAGAAGCAAGATGAAAGTCATTTAGCTTAGCAGGTTGTCTTATGTTTCTCATAGCCCTATCTCTAGTCAATTGATAATCATGCAAATCTTCTTGTTCATCAGCAACCAATTCATCATACACAACATATTCATGTTCGACAACAATATCATGATTTTCAGGCATTTCATATATCTCAGGTTCATTAACAGGAAAGTTCACATGATTTTCAGTAAAATGCACATTGTTATCATTAACAGGAAGCATACCAGGCAAATGCTCCACCTTGCGTTGGACTCAGACTCACCAACAGGCACAGAAGCAAGCAAGCAATGCATTTCAGACTCATTGAAAATTACATCCCTACTTATAATGCTTTTAAAACCAGGTTTACTTCTTAGCCATAGTCTATATCCCTTAACTCCCTCGGGATAACCTAGAAAGACACACTTAGTAGATCTAGGTTCAAGCTTATCACCTTTCACATGCACAAAAGCAGAGCAACCAAACACTTTAAGATTAGAAAAATCAAGTCTTTTACCAACAAAGACAGATTCATGGCACAAACCATTTAAAGGTACAGAAGAAGATCTATCGATCAAGTAAGCAGCTGTCACAACAGCTTCACCCCAAATCTCTTTGAGAGACCAGAAGACGCAAGCATGCTTATAACTTTCTCAATGAGAGCCCTATTCATCCTCTCAGCAACACCATTTTGCTGAGGGGTATATGGCACAGACTTGTGCCTCTGAATCCCAGATTCATTGCACAAATTGTCAAACAAAAAATTACAGAACTCCAAGCCATTATCAGTCCTAAGTTTCTTAATCTTTTTACCAGTTTGGTTCTCAATTAAAGTCTTCCAATTTTGAAACTTTTCAAAAGCATCTGATTTATTTTTCATTAGAGAAACCCATACTTTTCTAGAAAAGTCATCAATCACAGATAGAAAGTATCTATTACCACCTTGTGTAAGAACACTAGAGGGACCCCACACATCAGCATGCAAGTACTCAAGAATCACAGAACTCTTAGTCACATTAGGGGAAGGGGAAACCTGGAATTTCACTCTTTGTTGTTTTCCATAAACACAAGAATCACAGAAAGGCATGCAAGACAACTTGTCTTTACCAAGCAACCTTTTTTTATGCAAAATCTCTAGACCTTTAGAACTCATATGACCTAATCTTCTATGCCACAGATCAGTCAAGTCATCAGTCACAGAATTCACAATATCATATACAGATTCAGTTTTGCAAACATAAAGGTTTCTTTTCTTTTCAGCTTTGAAACTACCAAAGAACCCTTTAAAATTTTCATTATTCCATTTCCCCATCCACCCTCAAGACCATAAGATTCTAAAGCAGCACAAGACATCAAATTATTGCACAAATCAGGAACATGTCTCACATCTTTTAGAGTCAAAGAATAACAAGAATCAAATTTCAAATAAACATCATCAATGCCAGCAACTTTACAAAGTTTCTCATTAGCCATAGAAACAGAACCATGTTCAACTTCTTTATAATTAGAAAACAAATTTCTAAGTGGTGACATGTGATAAGAGCAACCAGAATCAATTAGCGATTCATTTTCACACACAGTAGATGAATGCACAGAATTCACAGAATCACATAAATCAGACACCATAAATATATCACCCGAGTTTTCACCAGATGAGGAAGCGTGATTCACTTGTTCATACGATTGGTTGTTATCATTTTGTTTCTGATTTTCTTTTTACGACAATCTTTAATAAAGTGATTAGGATCACCACAGTTAAAGCATCTTATGTTCTTAGGCCTAGACTTACACCTAGTCTTGTTTTTCCCCTTGTTCTTACCACATTATTCTGATTTTGGTAATTATCAGATTCATGATTGTTGTTATACATATGTTGAGGTCTACCTCTAACATGCATAACTTCACCTGAATTTTGCTTACTACCATTGTTCACTTTTAAATCTAATTTTTCCCAAAGAAGTTTAACAGAAGTAAGTTTACCACATTTTCTAAGCACATGAGTCAGATAGATTCAAGATTATGGAAAAGTAATTACCACCTATAGCTTTAAACACTTTCTGTTGAATCAAAATTCCTTTCATTTTATGCTGCCAAATAGAAAAATCTGATTTTCCATTAAAGGGTTCCACATTATAGCTAGATATAGAACCCATCGCACACAAGCAAAATAAGGCACACTAAATCACATGCTAACAAATTACACAAAGTAAGCAGCAGAAGCAGGCCCACACAAAGAGGCACAGATAATGAAAGAACCGAAAGTTTTAGACAATTTTAAATTTCAGTGAGCCACACTGAAAATCACAGAAAACACAGAATCACACAAATTCCTAGTTTTCTACAGCAAGCAAGCCTCAGAACCTATGATCTAGACGCTCAACAAAGCAGTAAAGTTTTAGGGTTCAAGCCATCACTTACAACCCAGAAGCCAACGCTCTGGGGTTTTTCCACCGAAAAGCCGAACTGGCGTAGAATCTGAACCGCCAATCAGCCGCTGCCCGAGCGTCGATGTCCACCCATCAGGCGCGGATAGCCGCTCTGATACCAGTGTTAGTGGTCTATCCGCCTTGGTATCGTCATGTGTACCTGCAAAACAAAGACTAATGCTAATACACAATATGCAAATATAATAGTAATCTCAAAAGGATATCGAGTTCGGCTCAGATCTGCTGTTTCCCCAATCTATGTCACTTAGAGAAACCTCGGTAAAGACCGGAAGGTGTTGACAACACCCCAACACCCAAGTCCTGCCGAAAGCACAAAGCAACACGGCAAGAAACCACACGGCCAGAACCACCACTCACACAGCACCAGAAAACCGAGCACCACAGTCAAAACCACCGGAGCACAAAGTAATCGGAGGAGGAACGCTTGTCTGTCGCTCACTGGAGCACAAAGCTCACACAAAGAACCACCCTCAACACACCACCCCAAGAGCAACGTTCACCCGAAGCACAAAGCACTCGGACAGAACTTAGGCACCAGCGCAACTCCGCCGTTCCACCGGAGCACACAGCAACCGGCTAAGGAACCCAAACCCAAAACCCGCTGAAAGCCGAACTCAAGTTCCACAAAGATTGAGAAACCACAATGAACAGTCGGGAATCACAAAGAAAAATGGCTGGACCAAACCGAGGGGGGGAGAAGCGCAATAATGAGCGAGCTTCAAGAAGATGAAGGAGGCGCACGTCTCAGACTATAAAAATGAGGGGGGGAGTTTAGGTATTAATTAAGAGGGATTAAGAGGGATTAAAAGCCCTAATGGGCTTAATTATTGGGCCACAATACCCAACGATGATTCTAATTGTCTTTTTTCTCATCAACTTCTCTTATAATTGCATAGTTGGAGATACAAAAATATTTGGATGAACATAAGGCTATTCTGGAAGAAAAGCAGAAGGAATTTGAGTTGGGGATGGATCACAAAAGAAAGTTTCATGATGAACAGTTGAAAAGCGAAGCAGTTGAAGTGGAGGAAAAAGAAGCTGAAATTGTTCATATGGAAGAAAAATGAAGAAAAGAGATCATTTAATTGAAAAGAAATTGGAGAAATTGAGGGAAGAGGAAAAGGATTTGGATCCCATATCTAAAGCTTTGGAAGAAAGAGAGAAGTCTTTTAAAGTTGAAGAGCATAGCCTGGAACAAGATAGGGAACAAATGCATACTGAAAAGGAAGACTTGCTTAATGTCAAGACTGTTCTTCAGAACCTCAGAGCTGACATTGAAAAACAGCAACTGAAGTTAAAGGAGGAAAATGAACAACTAAAAGTAACTGAAGGTGAAAGATTAGAGCATAGGCGTCTGCAATCAGAGTTGGAAAGGGAAATGAACAAGTGGAGGTTGCAAAATGAACAGGTTTCGAAGGAAGTAGATGATTTGAAGCAAGAAAGGGAGAAATTTGAGAAAGCATGGGAACAGCTGGATGATAGAAGAGCTGATAACGAATGAATTGAATGATGTTGTTGAACAGAAAAAGAACTTTGAAATATTAAGGCAGTTTGAAGAGGAAATGTTAAATAAGGAGAAGCTCAAAATAAGACAGTATTTGCAGAGGGAATTGGAAGCTCTTAAATTAGAAAAAGATTATTTCGATGCGAGCATGGAGCATGAGAAATCAGCTTTGGTTGAAAAATCAAAAAGTGACGAAAGTAAACTTCTACACGATTTTGAACTGCAGAAACAAGAAATTGAGACTGAAATGCTGAGAAGGCAGGAAGAGATGGAGACTCATTCACATGAGAAAGAAAAATCATTCAAAGAAGAGAGTGAGGCGGAGCTTAACAATATTGCTCACTTGAGGGAAGTGGTGAAAAGAGAAATGGAAGAGACGAAGTTGGAAGGAAATGGGATTGAGAAAGAAAGAATATAAATTTCACATCCTAAGAAGCAAGTGGAGGCCCAACAATGTGAGATGAAAAAAGATACAGTCGATCTCATTGGACTATGTCAGAAGTTGAAGGATCAACGCGAACAACTTGTCAAAGAAAGTGAATGCTTCATTGCATTTGTTGAGAAACAGAAGAACTGCAATATTTGTGGGGATATTGTTCGTGAGTATATGCTATCCGATCTTAATCCTCTAACTGAGTTGGAAAACCTTGAGCCCCCTCTATTGCCAATTAGAACACGTTCTGTGAAGACTCACTCCCATGGACCTGGAAGAAATGCTACGCCCAGGGCAATTAGAACACATTCTGTGAAAGCTGTAACTGAAGGTGCTACCTCTATTCTAGGGCAATCATCTAAAGAGAATGAGATTCAGTATATTAATGGTAGTGTATCAGAAGCTGATCTTTATCGAACACCAAAAGACAGAATAACGCGAAAACATGTGCTTGTATCACAAGAAACCACAAGCAGTGACGGACGCAGTGCAGACCATTTTGATGGTGATCACAGAAAGAAGCAACGGAGAGTTTTCGCTGCTGAACAGAGCTTTGTTGCGAAACTGAACAACCTCCGGCGACCCAAAATGTAAGTCTTGAATCATTTCATAAAAAAGTATGATTATTTAAGGGAGATAGGAAAGCCGTTTCTTTTTAAGAGTTTCACCCCAAGACCAAACAACTACCGCATAAAATTTGTAATGTAAAGTGGTCTTTATAAAGTGAAAACTTGTGCATAAATTAACATGTTGTGCGTACATCTCTACGAGTTGGAGTTGCTATTAAGAATAACATTGCTGGAGCTGTGGATGTACAAGGGGCATTATATTTATTTTGCCTATATACCTTTTCATTAGTTTTTCTTGTGCTTTCTGAATGTCGAGACATAGAAAATGTATGCCATTTGCTACAATGGATTCATGACTCATGAGGAGGTCCAATGCTGTAAGACTATGGCAGATTCCTATCCGGTCGGCCACCACTAAGCCTATTATTTGAATCTTTTGTGTATTCTTGAAAAGAACTGAAAAAATGTTCTGTTTCTTGGAGCTAATTCAAAGCTTTCCGGGAATTTTAGTATTTATCTTGTGCATGAAAATAATTATATTCTGCTGATGTAAATCTTTGTTTCAATATTTTTAAGGTTCCTCAAGGACTCGATAAGCATGTTATCTCTTCTGAGAAAGCTCAGGCCAACCGGTAATTCACTGCTAATTTATTGAATTAGATATCTATTATTCTTTGTTTTGATGCAATTTAAATATTTAATAGATATAGAACTAAAATGTCCTCCAAAGCTGAAGTACTTAAATGTATTTTTGTTAACTATATGTTTCGAAACATATGAGTTATGTTGAAACTTGAATAGATCTGTTTGCTTGTTGTCCTGCTAATTTTTAACCGCGCTCGGTTTTTACGCATTTATGCTCAACCTAAAGGTATAGGAAACTTTCCGAGGCGTGGATAAAAACAAATCCTCCACCTAAAACACCATAAGGAGCTTCAAGACTTGTTATTTCTGATCGTGAAGGGATATCAGAAGCCGATGTTGAGGTACTAAGAAAACAATCTGGTATTCGTTGATAGTAATGCAAACTTTTAACAAAACTTGTTGATTTTACAGGGATTGTTGACTTTCTACGGCCTTCCTGTACCTCATACTTCGTAGCTCCGCACTCAACAAGTTGGTTTCTCCTTATTGCTTAATCATCAGTCTATGTTTAATGTTGCATGCGCTAGATCTCCATGATTTGGTGGGTTGGGTTTAAAAAATTAATTTTTGATGATTACAACTTTTTATGATGGAATAATTAGTCTTTTTCATTTATTATTGAGGTGAGCTGTGTTTCTTCCTCAGAAAACCGATACAATGTTTCGTACCCAGAAATTGTGCATCCTTATACTTTGGCTTTACAACTAATTCATAATCCCTTCAAAAAAAGATTATACAAAATACCAATTATATAAGGTTATCTATAAATTTTCCCAATAGAATAGGAGTGTTCACCTGTTCGCTTTTGAGCCGAACGGAACTGATATTTCGGTTCTTAAATTTTAAAACCGAAATTGTTCGTTTCGGTTTCGGTTTGAACCCTTTTTTTTTTAATTAGATGATGAAATTCAACATAAATACAAACACTTATACATTGGACTCAAAAGGAATCATTTAGCTTTTCTGTTTTAAATTTTAAATATTATTTTGAAGATATTTATTCCAAAAATCGAGTTTAAAGGACACAACAAAATAAATTATATTATACTTAAAAACACATAATTAATTTACGCATTCTTAATCATACAATCAATACAATCGGGAGGAAAATCATTAAAAAAATTAAACCTTAAAAAAAATTATAATTAATTTTTTTAAAAAATTTTGGTTTTCGATTCGGTTTGGTTTGAAACCCTGTAACCGAAAATCAAATTTTTTTTAAACCGAATTGAACTTTTTTGCTTCGACCGGTTAAGCGAACTGGTGCACACCCCTAGTTTGGAGAACTTACTTTTTTTCCTTTTCCAATGGAGGATGAGGAGTTGATCCCATATGGATAAATTGAGTTAGTATATTTTAGGGTAAAGTTTATTTCTTTTAACAAAATTGTACATAAAAATTGGTATTTTGTTAATTTGGGTCGAAGTAGATAGTTGTATGATTGGGTGGAATAAATCTTGTGGAGTTCAACTATTTAAAACAAATTTTCCTCAATCCTTAATCTTAAAATATTAGCTGAGGTGGGAGTGAAAGAACACTTCAAATTGTGTTTGTTTCGTGTATAATGTTGAATCTAATCTAAACATATAAACAGCTGCATAATCAATACTTGTAAATGCTTTAAAAATGTCATATAAGTAAAATGTTGTGCCCAATTTTTTTTGATTACATGTGATTAAAACAATACAAGGTCTAAAGTCTAAACCCTCTCCCCATATCCCAGCTTCAAGAATTGCACGGATGGAGCAACAAAAAGTAGAGATCGACAAGAAAACGGGGTCCTTCGCTAAACACGATCTCTGGTTTGAGTTTTTTACTTGTCCAAACAGTAGCAATCGCACGGCTAACTTTCTTGGAACTGTCATGGGAGATCATGGAACCCACATGCTTCTTGATTACTTCAATGTACTTCATATACAGTTACTTCTTCTACTTCGCAACAACGGAGGAACCCTCTTTCCCGGCGGTCTTTCGAAGCCGATTTAACGCGAGACAGATGTGGTTGATGAAATTACAACATTTTGATTTTGAGAGATATAATGAGCTAAAGAATGCTGGAAAGAAAAGACAACCCGACGAGAGCACCAAATGATGGTACTAGACTGGAAGAAAAGAAAGAATTTGAGAGAACATTCAAAAAGAAGAACTTAATCATTTATTTCCTGTTTACATGTCATGTACATTCTTTATATGATTTACATGTAAGTAACATCCCCTTTACAAATAAACAACTCTCTATCTTGCCTTCAATTGCCCCTGCATAATTCTTGAACGTGTAAGAGAGAGTGAGCGTTTTATTGTTTATGTACTTTCTGAGATTAAATTTCAGTCTCGACAATTAGTTCGAAGATTGTTAATATATAATGCAATGATATTATTGTAACTGAATTTGGATGGGATAAGCAAAATTAATCTTCGAACTAATTATCGAGCCTGGAATTTAATCTCGGAAAGTACATACCTTCAAACAATAAAACACCCACTATTTTTTACACGTTCAAGAATTATACAGGGCAATTGAAGGCAAGAGGGAGAGTTGTTTACTTGTAAAGGGGATGTTACATGTAAAACATATAGATAGTGTAAATGACATGTAAACAGGGAAACAAAACAATTAAGTTCGTTTGAATGTTCTCTCAAATTCTTTATTTTCTTCCCAGTCAAGTACCATCATTTGGTGCTCTCGTCGGGTTGTCTTTTCTTCCCAGCATTCTTTAGCTCATTATATCTCTCAAAATCAAAATGCTGTAATTTCATCAACCGCCTATGTCTCGCCTTAAATCGGCTTCGGAAGACCGCCGGGAAATAGGGTTCCTCCGATGTTGGTAAGTAGAAGAAGTAATTGTATACGAAGTACATTGAAGTAATCAAGAAAAATATGGGTTCCATGAAAGTTTCCAGAAAGTTAGCCGTGCGATTTCTACTGTCTGGACAAATAAAAAACCCAAACCAAACCAGAGATCGCGTTTAGCGAGGGACCCCACTTTCTTGTCGATCTCTACTTTTTGTTGCTCCATTCTATGCAATTCTTGAAGCTGGGGATATGGAGAGAGGGTTTAGGCCTTGTATTGTTTTAATCACATGTAATCAAATATAATTGGGCACAACATTTTACTTGTATGGCCTTTTTTGAAGCATTTACAAGTATTGATTATGCAACTATTTATATATTAGACTCAACATTATACACGAAACAAACACAATTTGAATTGTTCTTTCACTCCCACCTCAGATAATATTTAAGATTAAGGATTGAGAAAATTTTGTTTTAAATATTTGAACTCCACAAGATTTATTTCACTCAATCAGACAACTATCAACTTCCACCCAAATTACCAAAATACAAAATTTTATGTATAATTTTTTTTAAGGTTTAATTTTTTTAATGGCTTTCTCCCTGATCGTATGAATAAGAACTCGTAAATTAACTACGTGTATTCAAGTATAATATAATTTATATTGTTGTGTCCTTTAAACTCGATTTTTTTGGAATAAATAGCTTCAAAATAATATAAAAAGTTTAAAAAAAAAAGGTCAATGGTTCCTTTTGAGTCCAATGTATGATATATAAATGTTTGTATTTATGTTGACTTTTCATCAACTCATCATCTAATTCCAAAAAAAAAAAAAACGGTTCAAACCAAAACGAACAATTTCGGTTTTAAAATTTAAGAACGGATATTTCGGTTCGGTTCGGCCCAAAACCAAACTGGTGAACACTCCTATTCTAAAATTTATACATAACCTTATATAATTGGTATTTTGTATAATCTTTTTTTGAAGGGGCTATAAATTAGTTGTAGAGCCAAAGCATAAGGATGCACAATTTCTGGGTACAAAACATTGTATCGATTTTCTGATAAAGAAACACAGCTCACCCCAATAATAAACGGAATAACTAATTATTCCATCATAAAAAAAATGGAAAAAGTTGTAATCATCAAGAATTAATTTTTTTTAAATCCAATCCACCAAATCATGGAGATCAAGCACATGCAACATCAAACATAGACGGTTGATTAAGCAATAAGGAGAAACCAACCTGTTGAGTGCGGAGCTGCGAAGTATGAGGTACAGGAAAGCAGTAGAAAGTCAACAATCCCTGTAAAATCATAAAATCAACAAGTTTTGTTAAAAGCTTGCATTATTTTGAGGATTGAACTCTCAACGAATACGAGATTGTTTTCTTAGTATCGCAACATCAGCTTTCTGATATCCCTTGAAGATCAGAAATACAAGTCTTGAAGCTCCTTCTGGTGTTTTAGATGGAGGATTTGTTTTTCTCCACGCCTCGAAAAGTTTCATATACCTTTTGGTTGAGCATAAATGAGTAAAAACGAGCACCATTAAAAATTAGCAGGAGAACTAGCAGACAGATCTATCCAAGTTTCATCATAACTCGTACGTTTCGAAACATACAGAACAAAAATACATTGAAGTTGTCCCCCATGCTAAATTCTCTGCTTGTATATGCAAAGAACTTAATCTTTGGAGACATTTTAGTTCTATATCTATTAAATATTTAAATTTCACCAAAATAAAGAATAATATATCTCTAATTCAATAAATTAGCAGTGAATTACCAGTTGGCCTGAGCTTTCTCAGAAGAGATGACATGCTTACCGAGTCCTTGAGGAACCTTAAAAATATTGAAACAAAGATTACATCAGCAGAATATAATTATTTTCATGCACAAAAAAATTACTAAAATAACCGAAATTAAAACCAGGAAAGCTTTGAATTAGCTCCAAGAAACAGAACCTTTTTTCAGTTCTTTTCAAGAATACACAAAAGATTCAAATAATAGGCTTAGTGGGTACCTCGGAAGTGATTTCAAAGTTATACAAATACTGGGCAGTGCCGATACTCCATGGTGGCCGACCGGATAGGAATTTGTTATAGTCTTGCAGCATTGGCCCTACAAAAAGTCTTAGAACGTTACCCATATATACAACCAAACCATAAATCATATATAAATTTAAAGATTTTGATTTCTGGGTATGAAACGATCTATAATATTGCACTGATTTTATCACGGGAGTCACTTCCACCTTGAAGTAGTTAAAATGGCTTCCCGTCCAAAAACTTCATTAGCCAGAAGTATATGATTCTCTTTTAAAAGTATCAGATAAAATAGGATGCTTACATCTGCCAGAGGTTCCGTATCTAGCCTTTCGGTTGGAGATGAAGATGATGATTCTGGTGGATGGTGATGACAGGTTCGAGGTTCGAACTGTGATTGAAACGCAATGCTTTAATCTTCAAGTCTCTAAGTCATTCACACACACACATTTGAAGGAAATCATAACATAAGATGAATCTAGAGGAGGTTGAGTAGTACTCTTGGTCCAAAATCCCAAAAGGGTGTTGGATAATGAACTTGCCTGTTTCCATTTGAGAATACTCCCTTCATCAGGACAACTGAGGGAAGATCCATGAGAGTGGATGTCTTCTTTGTAGCCATGGTGTGAGGACATGTTCCTAAACAAGTGTTTAATTATCACACAATGATTATTTATTTGTAAACAGCGGAAGATTATTTAAAAATTCTGCCAACAAGTGGCTCTAAAAATTTCGGCATGACCTCCCCACATGAGGGACATACCAAAAAAAATGAAAACACAATAATAATATCCAGTGCAACAAGTAAATACATAATACCATAGCATGCGTCATAGGCATCCAGCACATAATCCGTACTAAAAATATTTACATCATACCATAGCATGCACAATAAGTCTCAAGCACACATTTCATACTTAAAATATTTACAGAATACCATCAGCAGTAAGTAGACACCGAATATTACTGAACTGAAGTAAACTCCATTTACATAATTATATATTCCAGGACACATCCTGATAAAATTTAACTATCCTACGACTTGGAAAAAGACAAAAGAAACAACCTCAAGTAAGACTTCAACGAGTATTCCCTCTTTGGGATCCTGGTTACCTGTAATACCTGTCATTGTCCACACACAAAGACAACAACAGCCCCCTAGGGGGTGAGCCAAAGCCCAATATGAAACTATCAAGTAATTACAACATTGATCTATAAAATCTGATAGATGATGCAATGCAATACAAATGCAATATAATGCAATGCATGTCAGGTACAAAGAATCGAATATCAAGATACCAAACTATCGGAGTCCGAGGAAAGGTATCATCAAAGCGTCGACTCACTCGTCGCTACGACATCTCTCAGTCGAACCATCGGCAGTCCATCATCCTCGTGTCTGGGCGATGTCGGCACACTCGTCGCTACGGTATCTCTCAGCTCACTCTCTCCCCCCGAGCCATAGGCGTGCCCATCATCCCCAGACACGCATTACAGATACCAACGAAAAGATATGGGATCAACGAAAGAATCGGTAGGATCAACATGATGTGCTCAATGTCCATGCGTGTCAATGCATCATGCAATATCATAATCTCATATGATGCAACTCAACATGTCCAACGTATATGTCATATATCGATGTATGTTTATCGAAAATGATGTGTGTTAACAAAACATTTATCTTCTTACATCGATATGCGAATTATGAATGCTATGAATGCTCATAAATCAATTAAAATAACGTAACCAAGTAATTTCAAGTAAGTCACGTACGTTCAGCAAATCATGTATCAAATAATACAGATACATGTCGAATGTTACGGATCGCAACATACCTTATCTTTCGTCTGATTCTCGATATCTCTTGTACGACTCAGTAAGAATTCAACACCACAATACAATCTACAAAAACACTGATACACTATTCAACTAATTAATTTACTATGGAATTATTCTTTAGAATATTAAACTTTTTCTTATTAAACTTTATGAAAGTAACGCATCTCTCAGCATGAATCTTGGCAAAATAATGTGTCAAGGCAATAACCTAAACTTGAGGATATACTTCGATTACAAGTCCACCTACGGCTATGTTCAAGCAGAAAACTTCCATTAATCGATAATTAATTCCAATTCATATTCAGAATCTTTATATTTCTTGTATTAATCCCATGAATTAATATTGATTCAAGAAATAACCCAGACAGACGGACTATTATTAACTAAAATTTGGAGAAATGTAAATAACAAATTCTATTTTATTTTAGTTTCATTCCTCCAACGCATTTTCCATCCTTTATCGTTACCTTAGATAAAACATTCAAGTTAAACCATTTCAATTCAAATTTGCACATATAGCCCAAGTCATTGTTTCACCCGTTTATAGCTTCGACATATATTCAGATTTCTCACCATTTAAATCAATTTAATCAAACTAACCAAATCTATAAACTCATACATGCACACATAGTAGGAGACGACATACCAATCCTTTCTTATACTAGTGTTTCGACAATTTTCAGTAGCAAGGGATTTCGCTCCAAACATCTTTAGACCAACTAATTAGCATATTTTTGCACAGAAATATGCTCCAACGTCAAACCAAACTCAAATCATATTTTATCCAGCAATTAGAGCTCAAAAGAAGGCTAACATTCGAACTAAAAGCTGGGAAAATCGAAATCAAGGTTACCCCAATTTCTGTGAACAGTAGCCGCACGCTTCAGGGGTCGTTTCCGGTGGCTCACAGCGGCGATAAAGGCGGAGACGGGAGGGGAAACATCGGTCATGGTGAGGGGAAGAGCTTCAATGCATGGATTTCAACCAATCCATGGTTGAATCGACTGAATCGAGAGAAAACGCGAAGAACCCTAGCCACGCGAACTCGCTGTTCTTGTGCCAAATCTGAACGATTCCGCGATGTAATCTGTAAATTGCAGGTATGGAAATGACCGCCGGTGAGTGGGGAAGGTGAGGCGGTTCGAGCTCGCCGTGAAATGGCCGGACGACAACAGGCGCAAGGCATTTCCCACCGGTGGTCGACGTGAGAACCGGGAAAGAAAAAGGGATCGAAAACTCTCTGTGTTTTTTTAAACGTTTAGTGTGTGCAGCGTAAATGAGCATACAAACACATTAATAGATGCATTTTGGTCCAGTTATATACATCGGAGTGTCGTCGATGCATTGATAAATTAAATTTATAATCGACAATTGAGATTTATATCCACTACTAAAACACACAATTAAATTATTCATTTTAATAATTTATTTTAAAATATTATCGGAGTTTATTTTACCATTTCAAAATTATCTCTTGTTCCGATTAAATTGTCAATTGACATTCATATTGTCAATTTCACTTCAAATCAAATTATTGATAAATTCCCAAACATATATTTAATTAACAGAAATCAGGTCTCAGGACCTTACACATGGTATTCAAGTGTCGTTAAATATTTGACTTTAAGTAATCAGTCAATATCCTTAAGCAACTTCCAAAATAAATGGCACATAAAATGAAAAATGCACTGATGGATGGTATCATAATCTAGGCTATGTTTTACTAACAATTCCATTCATCCTAGACAAGTTAAAATTAAAACACCACTTGTTTTGAATTGTTGGACTCCTGAAAATTATGTATTAGCACTTTGGGAGCACTTGAAGGTAATTCATATGAATGGTTTGCACACATAGTTCATATTGATTAAAATAATAATACAGAAATAACTGGAAGATCAAAAAATTAGCATCCTCTATTTTGACCTTTTTTAAAAATAAAAATAAAAAATCAATGATTCAGGCAAATAGTTTGATGTCATTAAATTCAAAAGTATATGCTAACAAATCAATTTTTGTGTACTGACTCTCTAAAGAAACTGCTAGTGTCCTGCTTGCTTGATCACTTACAAGTAAATGAAATAGTCTAAAATTGTTTACCATGGCAAACATTATTCTGTTGAAAGTCCATAACAGTCATTCCATTAGAACATGGAAGCAAATGTTCGATCTCCCCCAAGTCTACTTCATGATTATCGGGCAAAGGAACAGCCTCGTACCTATTAAAAAAAATCCAAATAACTAAGCAAACGTGAAAGAAATTAAAATGAATCAGTGCTTGCAATTTTCTGGAAAAAAAGAAATGTCTGCTAAAGTTAACTCCATGAATGTACAAGAGTAAAACTCAATGAAATCAACATTAAAACATGAAAAAAGGAAAAAAAACAGGATCATCGCACTAACTTGGCTTGAGATTTGCCTTTATGAAGTCTTGTTGGAGCTGATTTTATCTTCCATGCCTCATTAATTTCCACATGAACAAAATATATGTTGGAATCGAAGAGGGGGGTGAATGAGATTCCTTGGCTACTTTAGCTTTTTAAAATGAGTTTGCAAAATAAAAGAGTTTGCGCTTGCGGAAGCCTTACGTCAATCGATAAATAAAAGAAAAGAAGAAGTAAATAAATAAATAAATGCGTAATGTAATAAAGCGGTAAATGACAAGGATATTTGTTATAGAAGTTCGGCGATGAATCGCCTACGTCTCCTCTTCCCGGTTAGATAACCTCCAACCGAGGTTCCACTAGAACAATTGGTATTGGCCTTGAGGGCTCCAAGTTTGCCACACAACAACTCTTCCCGAGTTTACAAAGCTCTTCCCGAGCACACTACTCTTCCCGAGTACACAAGCTCTTCCCGAGCACAATACTCTTCCCGACTACACAAAGCTCTTCCCGAGCTACCAACACTCTTCACGAGTCTTCTTGGCCTTAAGGGCTCCAAGGATAGCCACAACACATGCACCAACTTCACTTGTTGGCGACTTTACAATTTTCCAACTTGCTTTGGTGTTGATGACCTTTACAATAAATCAAACCAAAAACACCTTCACGGTGTACTCACACGAAGAAAACAAGACTCTAACAAAAAGATAATTACAAACTCTGTTAGTTCCGGATTTTAATGATGACAAAACATATCAGATCGGATCGAGTGAAATCAGACTGACCAGATCGATCGCTCAAAACAGATCAAGCTGATATGGTATATCGCAAATCAGATCGGATCGATGGAAATCAGCCTGACCAGATCGAAGCCTCAGATCGATATCAACCTTAATCAGATCAGAGCAGTCAAGGCTGAATAAGAATTGCTCTTCAGTCCGAATCATTAACGACTATTTATTGAAGCATTTAATGTTGCAATTAATGCTGAAAAAGACCAAGGACTGAAGATTACCATAAAAGGTAAGAAGACAAAGAAGAGCTTACCTGACAGTCGCCGAAAGCATGAACCAGAATGGCAAGTACCCTAAAGAAGAAGACTGTAGCTTACTCAGAGTTTAAGCAGAGTCAAGAGTTGCACATTAAGGGAAATAATGTCGTTGGTACATGTAACTATATAAAGATGCAACAGAAGAGCTCAAGCGAGAGTCTGAAAAATCGAAAAACGCAAAAGAAAGCAAAACAGCACAAGCTTACAAGCTCAGACATTCTCGAGCTGAAAATCTTCATAAGCACAAGCATATTGTAATATTTGATCATATTAGGATCATTGTGTGCATAGACTAAAGTCTATCTTTTGTATTCTGTACTAAGATAGAGAAGTGAGAATCAATTGTAACTGTCAGACAGAGTGTGTCTGAAAAGATCGAGAGACTAGAAGTTTCAGTCTGGTAGTGATGTAAATCCAGCTGAATCGGGTTTGTACAACAGGATTGTATAAATCAAAGTCTTCTAGTGGAATCCTTTCTTAATTGGAAGAAGGGGAGATGTAGAAGGATTACACCACCTTCGAACTTCCAGAAACATATTCTGTGTTTTATCATTCTGCACTCGTTATACTATTCAAGCCATCGAGCCGTTCTTACTAATCTAAGAACAGACCGTTCCGCACTAAAATATTCAGTGGTCTGTTCTGCAAAAGAGTTGATCAAGAAACAGATTTCTTTCACTAATCCGAAAGAAATCACAAGGGATTATTTTTAATTGGAGTATTCACTCACCCCCTCTAAACACTCCGGACCGATCCTAACAAGTGGTATCAGAGCGGGTCGTCTTAATCATCACAAAGACACTTGAGCTGATGGCATCATTCAACAAAATTCCTATGTTCTCAAAAGAAGACTATGATGATTGGAGAATCAGAATGCAAGCTCATCTGGCAGCACATGATGATGATATGTGGTTCATCATCACTGATGGACCAATGAAAATTCTGAAGGTCAATACAGCAGTCTCCATTACTGATAGTGAACCCCAAATGGTCGAAAAGGACAGATCCCTCTGGACGAATGAAGAAAGAAAGAAAGCAAATCTAGACAACGTTGCCAAAGACATCTTGTTCAAGACGTTGGACAAGAATATGTTCAGTAAAATCAAAATGTGATCTACTGCCAAAGAAATTTGAGAGAAAATAGCACAGCTATGTGAAGGGAACGACCAGACCAAGGAAAACAAGCTGATTGTTGCTCTTCAAAGATTTGAGAGCATAAAAATGAAGATTGGAGAAACTCTAAACGAGTTTGATGAAAGAGTTACTGGTATTATCAATGAACTGAATGGTCTGGGCAAGGAATACTCTAACAGAGAGATTGCTCTGAAAGTAATGAGAGCGTTGCCAAAAGAATGGGATGTTAAGACCATTGCAATGAGGGAATCTAAAGATCTGAACAAAGTTGAACTTCATGATCTATTCGCAGATCTCTTAAGGCTTATGAATTCGAACTGATCACCAGAGGTGAAGCAGAGCCATTCATCTCTCAACCAAACAAAGCACTGTCAGTCATTCCAGACCAGACCACCCCCACAACAGATCGATCTGTCGAACAGATAAGTAATGATGCTATGTCATTATTTATCAAGAAATTTGGTAAATTTATGTCTAAGAATAAAAGGAATTTTAAACCTTCTCATCATTATAAATAAAGAAAAGACGATGCTGTTAATGATCAAGCTTGCTACAATTTTGGTAAGACCGGACACTTTATTGCAGATTGCACCAGACCGAAGAAAGAAGAGCGTAAAGAAAAGCATCGTGATGACAAGAAAAAGAAGCACTACAAAGATCATAAAAGTCATCATGGGAAGTCCCAAAAGGTCCTAGTAGCAGAGGAAGGAAACAGCAAGTGGGCTCAGACTGATTCAGATTCAGAAAGCTCCGAATAGTCTTCCAGCGAAAGCGAAGAAGATATTCAATGTCTAATGGCAGACGAAGAAATGAGTCAAACAGACGAGGTATTCGATCTTGACTCAAATGAATTTACACGTGAAGAGCTTATGTCCGCACTGCAAGACATGGCTAATGATTATAGAATCTTAGCTGAATCATTTGAGAAAAATAAAGCTAAAGCCAATGATCAAATGGATGAGCACATCAAACCAAGCTGCTCTGAGCTAGGAGAGTGCAATAATCTACAGATCGAGCTGAACAAGCTGAAAATCTCTTACGATCAGCTCCATGAAGAAAACAAGAGAATTAGCACACAAAATGCTAAGCTTTCTCATATTTTCAAAACATGGACAAAATCAAGAGCATCACTGGAAGAATTGCAAGAGGTACAAAGAAATGTTGGT
Source organism: Haberlea rhodopensis (assembly GCA_907163345.1). Classification (NCBI taxonomy): domain Eukaryota; kingdom Viridiplantae; phylum Streptophyta; class Magnoliopsida; order Lamiales; family Gesneriaceae; genus Haberlea; species Haberlea rhodopensis. Next base: position 3,179,709 of record CAJQUN010000022.1, on the reverse strand, counting down.
GATGTCACCGGCATAGGCTTTGATATCAAAGACTGCACCAAAGATGAATCTGAACTGTTGCTGGTAAAGAACAAAATCAAACAAATGACATTTGTTAAATCCAGCACAGTATATGAAACTGAAGCACCTACAATTCAAACGGGAGTCTCCTTCGTGAATCAAGGTTTGAGAAAAAGGATTGGATATGTTAACCAAGCCAAAGAAAAGGCACCAACAAGCTTTGTGTCGTTCAGACCAAATCTAAAGGTGCAAGATCTAAGGCAAGGAAGACAATACAATTACTATAACTCAAAACCAGTTCAACGAAGATATAGACTACCTCATAAGAATCAAAGGTTTCCATATCGCACACATTATCACACACAACATCGAAACAGAGCAGCTCACAGCACACCAGACACACACAAGCCATTAAAGCTGATACAGGTGTGGGGTCCCAAAGGGCTAATCCGTTCTGGACCCAAGTAGGATTGGGTACCAACAATAATTATATTTGATGACAGGTACCGAAGAATCTTGTATCAGACTGGTACTTAGACAGTGGGTGTTCTCGTCACATGACTGGAAACGTCGAGCTGCTGTCTGAAGTCACAGAATGTACAGGACCTAAAATCAAAGGGTAAGACCGTGGGCAATGGTAAGATTGTCCATGGTAATATTATTATCAGTGATGTGCTACTAGTTGAAAATCTATGCTATAATCTGATTAGTATAAGTCAACTATGTGATAATGGTTATGCTGTAGAATTTCACAAACACACTTGCACTGTTAAATCGTCAGACGATATAACCATGCTTGTAGGAATCAGAAATGGAAATACATATAAGATTAACTGGAATTTTGCTCAACCTGATAATCCTACTTGCTTCATCGTGAATAATGATAATAAACACTGGCTATGGCATAAACGCTTGAATCATCTCAACTTAGACTATTTCTTACCTGTGTAAACATGATTTAGTTGTCGGTCTGCCCAAGATCGACTTTGCTAAGGATAAGATCTGTGAAGCTTGCCAAATGGGCAAACAGATCAGATCATCCTTCAAAAACAAGAATGCCAAATCCTCCTCACGCTGCTTAGAACTATTACATATGGACTTGTTTGGTCCTATACCAATAACAAGTTTAGGGGGAATGCGGTATACTCTTGTTGTTATTGATGATTACTCACGTTTTACTTGGACTATATTTTTGAGCAGTAAAGATCAGACCGGTCCGAAATTGATCAAGCTGGTGAAGCGCACTCAGAATGAAAAATCATCAAGCATAGACAGGATTCGAAGATCAGACCGGTCCGAAATTGATCAAGCTGATGAATTCACTCATGCCGCTTTCATATCAAATCTGGAACCTAAAAAGATTGATGAAGCTTTGACTGATTACAACTGGATTAAAGCCATGCAAGAAGAGCTTAATCAATTTGAACAAAATCAAGTCTGGAGTCTAACCCCCAGGCCAAGCGATCTGCCTGTTATTGGAACCAGATGGGTTTTCAGAAACAAGCTAGACGCATATGGAGTTGTGGTTAGAAACAAAGCCAGACTGGTGGCACAAGGATTCCGACAAGAAGAAGGAATTTACTTCGATGAATCTTTTGCACCAGTCGCCAGACTTGAAGCAATCCGAATATTTCTTGCTTATGCTGCTTTTAAAGACTTCAAGGTATATCAAATGGACGTTAAGAGTGCCTTTCTTAATGGTAAGCTTCAGGAAGAAGTCTACATTGAGCAACCTCCTGGATTTCAGAACCACTCATTTCCAGATCATGTATATCTACTGAATAAAGCAGTATATGGACTGAAACAAGCTCCAAGAGCCTGGTATGATACTCTGTCTCAATTTCTGCTGAACCATGATTTTCAGATCGGCTCAGTGGATAAAACTCTGTTTAAATTTATTAAGGGTGTTAGGATCGGTCCGGAGTGTTTAGAGGGGGGTGAATGAACACTCCTTCTAAAAATTAATCCTTTGTGATTTCTTTCGGATTAGTGAAAGAAATCTGTTTCTTAATCAATTCTTGAACAGAACAGACCACTGAAAGTAAGTGCGGAACGGTCTGTTCTTGTATGTAAGAACGGCTCGATGGCTAGTATGAAAGAACAAGTGCAGAAATAAGATACACAGGATATGTTTCTGAAAGTTCGAAGGTGGTGTAATCCTTCTACGTCTCCCCTTCTTCCAATTAAGGAAGGTTTATACTAGAAGACTTTGATTTATACAATCCTGTTGTACAAACCCGATTCAGACTGGATTTACCTCACTACCAATCTGAAACTCCTAGTCACTCAATCTGCTCAGACACACTCTGTCTGACAGTTATGTTTCTCACTTCTATTTTTCAACACAGAAAACACAAGATGCACACAGTGATCCTAAATGATCAAATGTTACAAATAAGACGTGCTTAAGAATGATTTCAGCTCGAGAGCTTCTGAGCTTGTAAGCTTGTGCTGTTTTTGCTTTCTTGTGTGTTTTTTAATTGATCAGCGAGCGTCCTTATATTCCCTTTGTTGCATCCTTTTATAGTTGTATGTACCAACGACATTATTTCCCTTAAAGTGCAACTTTGACTCTGCTTAAACTCTGAGTAGGCTTCAGTCTTCTTCTTCAGGATACTTGCCGTTCTGGTTCATACTTTCGGCGACTGTCAGGTAAGCTACTCTTTGTCTTCTTACCTTTTATGGCAATCTTCAGTCTTTGGTCCTTTGTAGCATTAATTACAACATTAAATACTACAATAAATAGCCGTTAATGATTCGGACTGAGGAGCCATTCTGTATGTATCCTAAGCTGCTTTGATCTGATAAAGATAGAGATCGATCTGAAGCTTTGGTTTAGTCAGTCTGATATTCATCGATCCGGTCTGCTAAGTAATGTGTCTTATCAGCTTGTACTGTTGTTGAGCTATCGATCTGGTTAGTCTGATTACCCTCGATCCGGTCTGATATGCTTTGTCATCTTATCAGCTTGATCTGTTTTGGGCGATCGTTCTGGTCAGTCTGATTTCTCTCGATCCGGTCTGATATGTTTTGTCATCTTTAAAATCTCATCGATAAGATCCGGAACTAACAAATTCCCCCTTTTTGATGATGACAAAACCTAGCTTCTAAGTCTTTTTAACCAATCTGATGAGAACTCTGAAGCGAAAACTTTCGGATCGATTACTCTTTCTTGTTCAAAATAAATGAACATCATTAAGTTGGATCGATTAAGCCTTTTATTATTAAGCCTTATATTGTAGTTCAAAATAAATGAACACGGACTTAATCGAAAGAGGATTTTTATTGATCACCAAAAATCCTAAATACAGACAGTCTGAAAATTTTATTTTCTAGAAGACTGAGACGAGGCGGCCTGAAGTCTTTCTTCTTTTCCCCCTTTTTGTCAGCAGCAATCTCTTGAAGAAAGTCAACAACTTGTGCTAGCTGCGCGTTGATAGCGTCAAGACGAACGTCTTGAGCGCGGAGGGAATTGGCAACAGATGCTCTGACTTCAGTGGCTAGTTCGATCTGCTCTTTTCTCAGACTGTTCTTATAAGAGGCTTTTTGAGAAAACAGATCGTTTATGCCTCGCTGAAGGCTTCCGATACTGGCAGTCATCTTCTCTTTGAATGAATCAAAGTCCAAAGCTGTAAGCCTCTGACCTTGATGAACTTCGAGAATGCGTTGAGAGAGTGACAGGCAGTTGTCAGAGAGGTGCTGAAGAGTCCTTGCCAGAAATGGAGGTGCATCAGATTGTTGGCTGGGAGAGCGATCTGATGAGGACAAAGCATGTTCATCGTCTTCAGCAGTAGGTACAATTGAAGATACAGCAACTTGGTGACTTTTGGACCGGATCAAGGTGACCAGATCTGAAAAAAATGTTTGGATGAAAGCCATATCTTCATCTGATTGGACTGGAGGAGTGCTGGGCCTGGAAGGCTCCTCAATTTGGAGAGCTGCAACAACGGTGGACACCACCAGATCTGGATCGACGAATTCTGGAGCGCCAACTGTTGCAAGTTCTACTGTTGGACTGATTTGAACGAGGGAGACTGATGACCCCAAATGAATAGATGTTGTTGGAGAGTCCAACAAGACATTCAAGGGTTCATCATCTGTCGCAGACGGAGCATTAGGCAGAGGCTGCTCCGCTGTCTGGTCAGGTATTGGCTCTGCAGTCTGATCTGGTATTTGCTCTGCAGTCTGATCTGGTATTTGCTCTGCAGTCTGATCCGCTGCTGGGTCGGCTGTCTGTTCTGCTGCATCAGAAGGAATAACCTCAACGAAGGGTTCTGCCAGAGTCTTGCTTGCAGAAGGGTGATCCGAGCTGGTGGCTGGAGTGGATATGCTGAGCTTCTGTCGTTAAAAACGGACAGCTAAGTGAAGAGCATGAACATCCATCTCGAGTTGAGCAATAACAGCCCCATCATCTCTGGCAGTTGGAGCAATCGGATCGAAGTTCTGTTTCTTAGCATCTAGGAGCAAAGTGGCCAGTCTGAATCTTTGAATAGCCGTAAATAGCTCTTTGCGCTGCACGGCAAGCCGAACATCATCAGTCTCTGTTCCTTTCAGAACTTCCTCTTCCATCTTCTTCAGTCTGCTCAACTTACCGAAGAATAACTCAATGTGGTTGATAGTCCGGTACTGGACATATTCATCAAAGACCACAATGAGTGCCTTCACCTTCTCATCAACATCCTCCATAGCGATGTCGATGGCTGTCTGCGCTGCAGATTTGGGTTTAGAGGAGAGGGGTTCGGAGAGAATGGCTTTTCTCTTGCCGGTGGAGGAAGGGGACTTGATCCCTGATTGGGTATAATCTCCCAACTCAGTGATAACTATTCCTTTGACCGTGGGAATGGCAGAGGGAAGTCTAACGGTGACTTTGGGTGCAAGGGTTGAAGCTTGTGAAGGTTGGATGGAAGGTTGGGGTGCAGGGGTGGCTTTAGTTGGAGGCAATATGGGTAAGGCTTTAAGGGGTAATGTTTTGCTGGGCTTGGTAATCTGGGTTCTTGGCTTTTTGGGAAGTGGCTTGGTTGGTGGCGAGGGAGCAGACTGAGTTTCTTCCGAATCAGTCTGGATGTTCAGTTTGCGCTTGACGCGAGGTTTGCGCGCAACAGCTTGTTCTTCGCCCTTCTCAATCTTGACTGCAGCGAGAGTAGCAGGAGTAGGCGGAGCACTCTTGGACTTCAGCAATGCAAGTCCTTTGGAGTTTAGAATCTTAAAAGGGCTGAGAGCGGACTGCTTTCCCAGCTCGATGTCCAAAGACTCCAGTAGCTTGCTGAGAGGAACAGCAAAGCATACAGCTTGTTTCGATGCAATCACCGTTTCCATCAGAACTCCAAACAGAATCACGGACCAGTTCATCTTCTGTCCGGATATTATAGCCGCCATAGCCCTGAACTTCTCTGCGGTTACAGCGTCAAAACTTCCTGCTTTGCCCAACAGAGGTTTGCCAATGATTTCGCACAGCACCTGGAAATGAAAGAGCATTTCCTTCTTCTTAAACGATGGTTGCAGGCGGTGGCCAAGAATAGATATCTTCCCTTGAAGATCTGAGAGTGACGCTTGAGGAATCTGTCCAAATTCCGTCAGTCCGGAATTGGGGAGGCCAAAGGTTTTGGCCAGCGTCATCGGCGAGATCTCATTAAACTCAACGGAGAGGGAGTTATGAGTGATGGTAGCCATTGGAATGAAATTAAACGAATGCGAAGATTTAGGAGAGTGAGAGAATAAGCAAACAGATAGCGGTAAATTGTAAAAAGTGAAAGAAGATGAAATGTGCAGCCCGCTAAATAGGAGAGAGAAGACACGTGTCTTTATCTCGATGACTGATGAAAAGAAATTCAAAAATAAACGGTCAGGATAACAGATAGTTAAGGCGGTTAAAATGCGATCAGTCCGGGCTGTTTTTGTACAAAAGATGTATTGACCAAACAGATCATGGGATAACATCAGATTGACATAGATCGGTCTAAAAGTCGGACCGGTCTGATCTTTACTGCTCAAAAATATAGTCCAAGTAAAGCGTGAGTAATCATCAATAACAACAAGAGTATACCGCATTCCCCCTAAACTTGTGATTGGTATAGGACCAAACAAGTCCATATGCAATAATTCTAAACAGCGGGATGAGGATTTGGCATTCTTGTTTTTGAAGGATGATCTGATCTGTTTGCCCATTTGGCAAGCTTCGCAGATCTTATCCTTAGCAAAATCGATCTTGGGCAGACCGATAACTAAATCATGTTTACACAGGCTGGAAATAGTCTTAAAGTTTATATGATTTAAACGCTTATGCCACAGCCAATGTTTATTATCATTGTTAGCGATGAAGCAAGTAGGATTATCAGGTTGAGCATGATTCCAGTTAATCTTAAATGTATTTCCATTCCTGATTCCTACGAGCATGGTTATACCGTCTGATGATTTAACAGTGCAAGTGTGTTTGTGAAATTCTACAGCATAACCATTATCACAGAGTTGACTTATACTGATCAGATTATAGCACAGATTTTCAACTAACAGCACATCATTGATAATGATGTTACCATGGACAATCTTACCCTTGCCCACGGTCTTACCCTTTGAGTTATCTCCGAAGATGATCTTCGGTCCAGTACATTCTGTGACTTCAGACAGCAGCTCGATGTTTCCAGTCATGTGACGGGAACACCCACAGTCCAAATACCAGTCTGATGCGAGTTTCTTCGGTACCTGTCATCAAATATAATTATTGTTGGTACCCAATCCTATTTGGGTCCAGAACGGATTAGCCCTTTGGGAACCCACACCTGTATCAGCTTCAATGGCTTGTGTGTGTAAGGTGTGCTGTGTGCTGGTCTGTTTCGATGTTGTGTGTGATAATGTGTGCGCTGTGGAAACCTTTGATTCTCATAAGGTAGTCTATATCTTCGTTGAATCGGTTTCGAATTGTAGTAATTGTATTGTCTTCCTTGCCTCAGATCTTGCAACTTTGGATTTGGTCCGATAGACGCAAATCTTGCTGGTGCCTTTTCTTTGGCTTGGTCAACATAACCAATTCATTTTCTCAGATTTTGATTCACGTAAGAGACTCCTGTTTGAATCTTAGGTGCTTCAGTCTCATATACTGTGCTGGATTTAACAAATGTCATTTGTTTGACTTGGTTCTTTACCAGCAACAGCTCAGATTCATCTTTGGTGCATTCTTTGGTGTCAAAGCCTATGCCGGTGAAATCACCGACGTTTCTTTGAACCTCTTGTAATTCTTCCAAGGATGTTCTGGATTTTGTCCATGTTTTGAATATATGAGAGAGCTTAGCATTTTGTGTGCTAATTCTCTTATTTTCTTCATGGAGCTGATCATAAGAGATTTTCAGCTTATTCAGCTCGATCTGGAGATTGTTGCACTCACCCTACTCAGAGCAGCTTGGTTTGTTGTGCTCATCCATTTGATCACTGACTTTAGCTTTATTCTTCTCAAATGATTCAGCTAAGATCCTATAATCATTAGCCATGTCTTGCAGTGCGGACATGAGCTCTTCTCGTGTAAATTCATTTGAGTCAAGATCATATACCTCGTCTGTCTGACTCATCTCTTCGTCTGCCATGAGACATTGAATATCTTCTTCGCTTTCGCTGGAAGAATATTCAGAGCTTTCCGAGTCTGAGTCTGAGTCTGTCTGAGCCCATTTGTTGTTTCCTTCTTCAGCTACTAGGACTTTTTGGGATTTTCCATGATTCTTGCGGTCTTTGTAGTGCTTCTTCTTCCTATCATCACGATGCTTCTCTTTCCGTTCTTCTTTCTTCGGTCTGGTGCAATCTGCAATAAAATGTCCGGTCTTACCACAATTGTAGCAAGCCTGATCGTTAACAGTATCATCTTTAATGATGAGAAGGTTTGAAGTTCCTCTTATTCTTAGACATGAATTACCGAATTTCTTGATAAATAATGACATAGCATCATTACTTATCTGTTCAACGGATCGGTCTGATGTTGAGACGGTCTGGTCTGGAATGGCTGCCAGGGCCTTGTTTGGTTGAGAGATGAATGGCTCTGCTTCACCTCTGCTTATCAGTTCAAACTCATAGGCCTTAAGATCTGCAAACAGATCATGAAGTTCAACCTTGTTAAGATCTTTTGATTCCCTCATGGCAATGGTCTTAACATCCCATTCCTTTGGCAGAGCTCTCATAACTTTCAGAGCGATCTCTCTGTTAGAATATTCCTTCCCCAGACCATTCAGTTCATTTATGATGCCAGTGACTCTTTCATCAAACTCATTTAGAGTTTCTCCACTTTTCATCTTTATGCTCTCAAATCTTTGAAGAGCAACAATTAACTTGTTTTCTTTGGTCTGGTCGTTGCCTTCACATAGCTGTGCTATCTTCTCCCAAATTTCTTTGGCAGTAGAGCACATTTTGATTTTGTTGAACATGTTCTTGTCCAATGTCTTGAACAAGATGTCTTTGGCCACATTATCGAGATTTGCTTTCTTTCTTTCCTCATTCGTCCAGAGGGATCTGTCCTTTTCTACCATTTGTGGTTCACCACCAGTAGTGGCGACTGCTGTATTTATTTTTAGAATCTTCATTGGTCCATCAGTGATGACGAACCACATATCGTCATCCTGAGCTGCCAGATGAGCTTGCATTCTGATTCTCCAATCATCATAGTCTTCTTTTGAGAACATAGGGATTTTGTTGAATGATGCCATCAGCTCGGGTGATTTTGTGCTGATTAAGATGACCTGCTCTGATACCACTTGTTAGGATCGGTCCGGAGTGTTTAGAGGGGGGGTGAATGAACACTCCTTCTAAAAATTAATCCTTTGTGATTTCTTTCGGATTAATGAAAGAAATCTGTTTCTTAATCAATTCTTGTACAGAACAGACCACTGAAAGTAAGTGCGGAACGGTCTGTTCTTGTATGTAAGAACGGCTCGATGGCTAGTATGAAAGAACAAGTGCAGAAATAAGATACACAGGATATGTTTCTGGAAGTTCGAAGGTGGTGTAATCCTTCTACGTATCCCCTTCTTCCAATTAAGGAAGGTTTATACTAGAAGACTTTGATTTATACAATCCTGTTGTACAAACCCGATTCAGACTGGATTTACCTCACTACCAATCTGAAACTCCTAGTCACTCAATCTGCTCAGACACACTCTGTCTGACAGTTACAATATGTTTATCACTTCTATTTTTCAACACAGAAAACACAAGATGCGCACAGTGATCCTAAATGATCAAATGTTACAAATAAGACGTGCTTAAGAATGATTTCAGCTCGAGAGCTTCTGAGCTTGTAAGCTTGTGTTGTTTTTGCTTTCTTGTGTGTTTTTCAATTGATCAGCGAGCGTCCTTATATTCCCTTTGTTGCATCCTTTTATAGTTGTATGTACCAACGACATTATTTCCCTTAAAGTGCAACTTTGACTCTGCTTAAACTCTGAGTAGGCTTCAGTCTTCTTCTTCAGGATACTTGCCGTTCTGGTTCATACTTTCGGCGACTGTCAGGTAAGCTACTCTTTGTCTTCTTACCTTTTATGGCAATCTTCAGTCTTTGGTCCTTTGTAGCATTAATTACAACATTACATGCTACAATAAATAGCCGTTAATGATTCGGACTGAGGAGCCATTCTGTATGTATCCTAAGCTGCTTTGATCTGATAAAGATAGAGATCGATCTGAAGCTTTGGTTTAGTCAGTCTGATATTCATCGATCCGGTCTGATAAGTAATGTGTCTTATCAGCTTGTACTATTGTTGAGCTATCGATCTGGTTAGTCTGATTACCCTCGATCCGGTCTGATATGCTTTGTCATCTTATCAGCTTGATCTGTTTTGGGCGATCGTTCTGGTCAGTCTGATTTCTCTCGATCTGGTCTGATATGTTTTGTCCTCTTTAAAATCTCATCGATAAGATCCGGAACTAACAAAGGGGGAACATACTTTGTTAGTTCAAATTTATGTTGACGATATCATTTTTGGGTCAACTAACCCCAAATTATGCGAGAAATTCTCTAAGTTAATGCAGGGACAGTTTGAGATGAGTATGATGGGAGAACTTTCATTCTTTCTGGGTCTCCAAGTCAAACAGCTCAGCAATGGCATCTTCATAAATCAAACCAAGTATACCAAAGAACTTCTCAAGAGATTCGGAATGGAGACGTGTTCAACTGCATCAACTCCAATGAGTCCTTCAATCAAGTTAGATAAAGACGAAGAGGGAACAACAGTTGAAGTATCTATGTATCGAGGACTGATCAGATCGCTCTTATATCTTACATCGAGCCGGCCTGATATAATGTTCTCAGTCTGTATGTGCGCTAGATTTCAGTCAGATCCAAAGCAATCACACTTTATTGCTGTTAAGCGTATTCTGAAATACTTGAAAGGATCTCAGAACGTTGGTCTTTGGTATTCCAAAGATTCAAACTTCAGCTTAATCGGATATTCAGACGCTGACTATGCTGGATGTAAGATTGATCGCAAAAGCACCAGTGGAACATGTAAATTCTTAGGTGAAAGATTGATCTCTTGGTTTAGCAAGAAGCAAACATCTATTGCCATATCTACAGCTGAAGCAGAATATCTTGTCGTTGGGAGCTGTTGCGCTCAGATTCTCTGGATTCAACACCAGCTCAAAGACTATGGCATTCAAGTTGTTGAATCTCCGATATTTTGTGACAACACCAGTGCAATTGCTATAACGTATAATCCAGTTTTGCACTCTCGAACAAAGCATATTGATATCATACATCATTTTATTCGAGATCATGTTGGCAAAAAGGAAATTCGGATCGAGCATATTTCAACAGACCAGCAAGCAGCAAATATCTTCACCAAACCACTTCCTGAGGCTAAGTTTAATTATTTTCGTCAAATTCTTGGTTTAATAGACTTATCTTGATGTCTTAGAAGTATCTTTCTTTTAGCTTTTAAAGATTGTATGCTGGCACAGATCGATAATACAATGATCAGAACGACACAGACCGGTCCGAACTTTCAGACCGATCTATGTCAAAACTGATGTTATCCCATGATCTGTCTGGTCAACAAATCTTTAAATAAAATAATTATTTAAAACAGCCCGGATTGATCGCAATTTTAACCGCCTTATCTCTCTTTCATCGTGTCCGTTTATTTTGAATTATTTAATTATCAGTCATCGAGATAAAGACACGTGTCTTCTCTCTCCTATTTAGCGGGCTGCACATTTCACTTTCATTCACTTATTACAAATTACTCCTGTCTGCTCTCTATCTCTCAAATATATTTCAAACTCTCCGTATTCTTCATTTCACTCAAATGGCTACTATCACTCACAATTCTTTATCTGTTGAGTTCAATGAAATATACAGGGCTGAAGATCTAGAAATGATCTCCATGTTCAAGTCCTTAGAGTCTTCCGGATTAAGGAATTTTCTAGAATGTGGAACGGTGGTTTACGAGTCGGAGATTCGAGAACTGTTCGCCAATGTTGTATCTCAGAAGACGTTCATCTCCACCACCATCAAGGGCAAATCATTTGACATCTCTCAGTCGACGCTGGCAAAGACCTTTGGTCTTCCCAACACTGGACTGACTGACTTTGGCCATATTCCTCAGGCCACTATCACTGATCTTCAGGGGAAGGTATCTATCTTTGGCCATCGACTGCAACCATCATTCAAGAAGAAGGAAATGCTCTTTCAGTTCCAAGTGTTATGCGAGATTGTTGGCAAGCCATTGTTGGGCAAAGCCGGAAGCTATGATGCTGTTACTGCTGAGAAATTTCGGGCCATGGCTGCTATTCACTCAGGGCAGAAGATGAACTGGTCTGCGATCTTATTTTGAGTTTTGCTTGAGACGGTTATTGCCTCCAAGCAGGCTGTCTGCTTTGCTGTTCCTCTAAGCAAGCTACTGGAGACACTGGACATCGAGCTGGGGAAGCCGTCTGCTCTAAGCCTCTTTAAAATTCTCAACCCTAAGGGACTGACACTACAGAAGTCCAAAAGTGCTCCACCCACTCCTTCCGATCTGGTGACTGTCAAGATTGAATAAGGAGAAGAATAGGCTGCTGCTCGAAGACCTCGAGTCAAGCGCAAAGTGACTATTCAGACTGACTCCGAGGAAACTCAGTCTGCTCCTTCATCTCCAGCCAAGCCACCTCCTAAGAAGCCAAGAACCCAGATCACCAAGCCAATCAAAACCTTACCTCTTAAAACCTTACCCATATTGCCTTCCACAGAAGCCATCTCTGCACCCCAAACTACAACCCAACCTTCAACAGCTACAACCACTGTACCCAAAGTAACCATCAGAGTCCCCTCTGTCATTCATGTGGTCAAAGGGATTGTTATAACTGAATTGGGAGACTACACCCAATCAGGGATCAAGTCCCCGTCTTCCACCGGCATGGGCAAGGCCATTCTCACTGAACCCCTCTCCTCAAAGCCTAAATATGCCGCTCAAACAGCCATCGACATCGCTATGGAAGATGTTGAAGAAAATGTCAAGGCGCTCATTGTGGTGTTTGATGAATATGTCGAGTACAGAACGATCAACCACATTGATATATTCTTCGGAAAGCTGAGACGCCTACAAAAGATGGAACAAGAAGTCCTTAAGGGGACAGAGACTGACGACGTAAGAGTTGCTGTGCTTCGCAAAGATCTGTTCCAGGCCAACCAAAGATTCAGACTAGCAAATATGCTCCTTGCAGCTAAGAAGGCGAACTTTGATCCGAGCAATCCGACTGCCAAAGATGATGGTGCCGTCATTGCTCAGCTGGAAATGGATGTTCATGCTCTTAATCTGGCTGTTCGTTTTCAACGACAGAAGCTTAACATATCCTCTCATGTTCCCAGCCCGGATCATCCAACTGCGAGCAAGACTCTGGCAGAACCTTTCATAGAGCCAATTCCCTCTAGTACAGCGGATCAGACAGCGGAACAGACTGCGGAGCAGCCACTGACCAATACTCTGTCTGCCGCAGAAACTGAAGCCATGAATGTTCTGCTGGACTCCCCAACAACTTATATTCCTCTGGGATCCTCAGTCTCCCAAATTCATCACAGTCCAACCGCAGCACTTACAACAGTCATCTCACCAGATTTCGTCGATCCGGATCTGGTGGTGTCCACCGTTGTTGCAGCATTACATGTTGAGGAGCCTTCGAGACCTAGCACTCCTCCAGACCAATCTGCTGAAGATATGGCGTTTTTAGAAGAATTTTCTTCGAACTTGGTCATCTTGATCCGGTCCGAAACACGCAAATCTGTTATGTCTTCACTTATACCCATTGCCGAAGAAGCTGATCCCACCTTATCGTCATCTGATCACTCTCCAAGCCAGTTATCTGATGCAGCCCCATCCCTGGCCAGGTCCCTTCAGCACCTTTCTGATAACTGTCTATCTCTCTCTCAACGAGTCATATAAGTTCATCAAAGTCAGAGGACTACAGTCTTGGATTTTGACTCTTCCAAAGAGAAGATGACAGCAAGTATTAGCAGCATTCAGCGAGGACTGAATGATCTGTTCTCTCAGCAAGCTACTTATAAAAACAGTCTGCGAAAAGAGCAGATCGAGCTGGCCACTGAAATTAGAGCATCCGTCGCCAATTCCCTTCGTGCTCAAGACACTCGTCTTGATGCTATCAGCTTCAGCTCGCCCAGATTGTCGACTTTCTTCAAGAGATTGCTGCTGACAAAAAGGGGGAAAAGAGAAAAGACTTCAAGCCGCATCATTCTTCAGCAAGAAAGTAGCAGTCTTATTAGCTCAGACTTGTCTGTATTTGCATTTAAGATTTTTGATCAATAAAAATCTAACTTTTTAGTTAATTCCTTGTTCATTTATTTTGAACTAAATGACTTAATCAATCTGAACTTCAACTCAAATATGTTCATTTATTTTGAACAAGAAGAAGTAATTGATCCGCAAGTATACGCTTAAGAGTTGTTAAAAGTCTGAATAAAGAGATATAGAAGCTAGGTTTTTTCATCATCAAAAAGGGGGAATTTGTTAGTTCCGGATTTTAACGATGACATAACATATCAGACCGGATCGAGTGAAATCAGACTGACCAGATCATCGCTCAAAACAGATCAAGCTGATATGGTATATCGCAAATCAGATCGGATCGATGGAAATCAGCCTGACCAGATCGAAGCCTCAGATCGATATCAACCTTAATCAGATCAGAGCAGTCAAGGCTGAATAAGAATTGCTCTTCAGTCCGAATCATTAACGACTATTTATTGAAGCATTTAATGTTGCAATTAATGCTGAAAAAGACCAAGGACTGAAGATTACCATAAAAGGTAAGAAGACAAAGAAGAGCTTACCTGACAGTCGCCGAAAGCATGAACCAGAATGGCAAGTACCCTAAAGAAGAAGACTGTAGCTTACTCAGAGTTTAAGCAGAGTCAAGAGTTGCACATTAAGGGAAATAATATCGTTGGTACATGCAACTATATAAAGATGCAACAGAACAGCTCAAGAGAGAGTCTGAAAAATCGAAAAACGCAAAAGAAAGCAAAACAGCACAAGCTTACAAGCTTAGACATTCTCGAGCTGAAAATCTTCATAAGCACAAGCATATTGTAATATTTGATCATATTAGGATCATTTTGTGCATAGACTAAAGTCTATCTTTTGTATTCTGTACTAAGATAGAGAAGTGAGAATCAATTGTAACTGTCAGACAGAGTGTGTCTGAACAGATCGAGAGACTAGGAGTTTCAGTCTGGTAGTGAGGTAAATCCAGCTGAATCGGGTTTGTACAACATGATTATATAAATCAAAGTCTTCTAGTGGAATCATTCCTTAATTGGAAGAAGGGGAGACGTAGAAGGATTACACCACATTCGAACTTCCATAAACATATTCTGTGTTTTATCATTCTGCACTCGTTATACTATTCAAGCTATCGAGCCGTTCTTACTAATCTAAGAACAGACCGTTCCGCACTAAAATATTCAGTGGTCTGTTCTGCAGAAGAGTTGATTAAGAAACATATTTCTTTCACTAATCCGAAAGAAATCACAATGGATTATTTTTAATAGGAGTGTTCATTCACCCCCCCTCTAAACACTCCGAACCGATCCTAACAAACTCCAATACAACAACAATGTATGGAGATTGCAATGCAATTTGAAATAATAATAGTCAAGACTTTGTAGAAGTTTGTAGGCTTGTTCCTTAGCTTCAAAATGCTCCAAAGCATCAATATTTATAGTGTAGGAGCCCCCCTAGGCTCCTACTAGCCGTTGCTACACAAAAGGCTGAAATCACTCCAGCATCGCCTCAGCCATCGCCTCAGGCGATCTCCATCGCCGCGCCCCAACGGTCAGCATATTACACGGATCGCCTCAGGCGATCGGTGGATCGCCTCAGGTGATCAATAGCAAAAATCAAAGTCGTAGCCTCAGCATGTCCAAATCTGTCATCGCCTCAAACGAACTCCACATCGCCTCAGGCGTTCATCGCATCGCCTCGGGCGATCAGCCCATCGCCTTGGGCGTTCTTCCCCTGCGCGCATACCCGCGCAAGCCTCGGCGTCGCTTCAGTCAATGTGCGGGGCGATGTCGCTCCTGGGTGCCATCGCCTGGGGCGATCCAGGCCAGAATGTGCACACATGATTTTCTTCATTCCAATCCACTTTTAATCACTTGATCTGCACACTAAGTACACACATTAGTATAACAAACACAAGTTTTGTTGATCATCAAAACTCAAGGATAAACCGAAGATAAAATAACGCATTAAACACAACCATGTGTTTGAGGCTCAACAATCTCCCCCTTTTTTATGATCACAAAACTTGATAAACTTGAATATGTAATTATGCATGAAATGTGAGTAAACATAACTTCCCCTTAACAATTGCATAGCACATACAAGATACCAAGTAAATCATAAGGAAAACAACTCTCCCCCTCAAACCATGCATATACAAGCTCTCCCCCTCAAACTATGCATGTATTAACCTTCAAGTTTATCACAAAATTCTCCCCCTTTTTGTGATAATCAAAAAGCATAAAATTTAAATAAACATAGCATAAGTTAACAATTTACACATGTTCATCATCAAGCATGTAATAAGCATAACAAGTCTAATATTTAAATCATAGAGATGAACCACAAACATGTGTTTAAGGCACTCAACAATAAATTCTAAATGTTGCAATGTGTACATATGTTCTACTAAGTCCAATTAACATTAAAATTATCAAAGCATTATTAGATTACAAAACATATAATTGCACATTTTCACATAGCAAATTCAAAATTGAATACAAGGCATATTAAGATACTTATTATAACAAGATAAGCATACATCTTGCATTAAACAATTTATATGTGCATATACTAAGGGGTATTGCATTTTACTACAATGAATATTGAGCTTCATATTTATTGGTCACAATTAATTTGTGCCAATTAAATTTTGAATTGCTCTCTTAAAATGTATAAAATAAATTTTACCTTTGATGACAAGAGTGCGTTCTTGTCATTGGTCCTATGCCTCGTGCCTCTTCTATAGTGGTGAATAATACAAACTCCTCCTTTGAGTTGCTTGTCCCTTCATCCTCCATCTCATTGTTATCCCTATAAAACAAATTTACAATAGGAGGATCTTTGGTACCCATTTGATTTTTGGGTCCTTGAGGGTTAACTTTCAATGGCACCTTTGGAATCCATTTCCACCTTTTGTTAGGTTGGTATTGGATTCTAGCAAACCTACACTTATTCTTAGTGTGACCATTTTTACAACAATATTTACAAGTAGGAGGATCATGCTTTGCTTTGGCCAACAAGCTAGAAAAAGTTTTTGATTTGCTTGAGTAGCCTAACCCGGCTTTGTCAAAGCTACAACGTTGTAAGCCAAGCAATTCACTCATCTTTTGACTACTTTCACTATATTTGCAAAAAGATATCTTTAAAGAATTTAATTCATTTTTTAATGAATTATTTTCTTCATCTTTCTTAGCAATCTCAAGTTTGAGTGATTTGTTACTCATCTTGGTTTTGCCAAGAGCATCAATAAGTTCATGATAGGAATCTAATAATTCATTAAATGAAGGTACCTCATCGTCGCTTTCATCTCCTTCATCTCCAAGAGCCATTAAACAAAGATTTGTGGCTTCTTCTTCATCGGAGTCGCTATCATTCCATGTGGCTATAAACGCCTTCTTCTTCCCTTTGTCCTCATTCTTCTTCCTGGGACATTTGTTAGAATAATGGCCTTTTTCTTGACAATTATAACAAGTTACCTCATTTTTGGGTTCATGTTTGGTTGCACTAGAGGCTTTTGGCTTGCTATGTTTGTTGAAGAACTTCTTGAACTTCCTTGTGAACAAGATCATTTCTTCATAATCATCATCTTCTTCATCATCGGAATGGTCTTTCCTTCCAACCAAGGCAATCCCATTTCTTTTGGATCTACCCTCCTCCTTTATTTCTCTTCTTGTTGACACTTCAAGCTCATGGGTCACCAATGTGCCATGGAGCTCATCAAGATCATAGGAAGCATTTTCACCTTTGTTTGACTCGATGATAGCCGTCCTCTTGGTGTCCCATTCTTTAGGCAAGGCTCTTAGTGCTCCCCTCCATATTTACTTTGGAGGGTACTTCTCTCCAAGTTGAGCAAGCTCGTTGATAATTAGGGTGAGCCTTCTAAACATAGAATCCACCTCTTATCCGGACTCCATCTCAAATGTCTCATATTTGAGTTGTAGGAGGTCTATCTTTGTCTCCTTCACTTGGTTGGTTCCTTCATGACAAATTTTCAATTTGTCCCATATCTCCTTAGCGGTTGAGCACATTGAGATCCGGTTGTACTCCTTCATATCTAAAGCACAATGCAAAATATTAATCGCTTTAGCATTTTGAGAAATTAACATCATATCCGCTTTCGTGAAGTTGTCAATTTCTTTGGGAACACTTATTCCCCCAACATCCTTTAAAGGAGTGTGTGGACCTTTCACAATGATCTTCCATAAGTCATAATCTACGGATTGGATATATAGAGAAATTTTATTCTTCCAATTACCGTAATTATCACCTGTGAAAAGCGGAGGGCGATTAGTCGATTGACCTTGAGCAAACTCATTTGCTAGATTAACCATATAAAATTTTTGATTTAAAACAAAAATCAAATGGCTCTGATATCACTTGTTGGAATCGAAGAGGGGGGGGTGAATGAGATTCCTTGGCTACTTTAGCTTTTTAAAATGAGTTTGCAAAATAAAAGAGTTTGCGCTTGCGGAAGCCTTACGTCAATCGATAAATAAAAGAAAAGAAGAAGTAAATAAATAAATAAATAAATGTGTAATGTAATAAAGCGGTAAATGACAAGGATATTTGTTATAGAAGTTCGGCGATGAATCGCCTACGTCTCCTCTTCCCGATTAGATAACCTCCAACCGAGGTTCCACTAGAACAATTGGTCTTGGCCTTGAGGGCTCCAAGTTAGCCACACAACAACTCTTCCCGAGTTTACAAAGCTCTTCCCGAGCACACTACTCTTCCCGAGTACACAAGCTCTTCCCGAGCACAATACTCTTCCCGAGTACACAAAGCTCTTCCCGAGCTACCAACACTCTTCACGAGTCTTCTTGGCCTTAAGGGCTCCAAGGATAGCCACAACACATGCACCAACTTCACTTGTTGACGACTTTACAATTTTCCAACTTGCTTTGGTGTTGGATGACCTTTACAATAAATCAAACCAAAAACACCTTCACGGTGTACTCACACGAAGAAAACAAGACTCTAACAAAAAGAGAATTACAAACTCCAATACAACAACAATGTATGGAGATTGCAATGCAATTTGAAATAATAATAGTCAAGACTTTGTAGAAGTTTGTAGGCTTGTTCCTTAGCTTCAAAATGCTCCAAAGCATCAATATTTATAGTGTAGGAGCCCCCCTAGGCTCCTACTAGCCGTTGCTACACAAAAGGCTGAAATCACTCCAGCATCGCCTCAGCCATCGCCTCAGGCGATCTCCATCGCCGCGCCCCAACGGTCAGCATATTACACGGATCGCCTCAGGCGATCAATAGCAAAAATCAAGGGCGTAGCCTCAGCATGTCCAAATCTGTCATCGCCTCAAACGAACTCCACATCGCCTCAGGCGTTCATCGCATCGCCTCGGGCGATCAGCCCATCGCCTCGGGCTTTCTTCCCCTGCGCGCATGCCCGCGCAAGCCTCGACGTCGCTTCAGTCGATGTGCGGGGCGATATCGCTCCTGGCTGCCATCGCCTGGGGCGATCCAGGCCAGAATGTGCACACATGATTTTCTTCATTCCAATCCACTTTTAATCACTTGATCTGCACACTAAGTACACACATTAGTATAACAAACACAAGTTTTGTTGATCATCAAAACTCAAGGATAAACCGGAGATAAAATAACGCATTAAACACAACCATGTGTTTGAGGCTCAACAATATAGTTTGTCAGAACCATAAAATAGTAAATCATTATCCCAAATTACAATTGATGGAGAAAACTATGAGCAATGAAATGGGTGACACGAGTGATTGTGTCCGTAGTTACCAGCCGACGGCGGGGTGACGTCATCTGCAATAGAACACGAAAATAAACTAGATATAAGGCACTGTTTTTGAGATTTCGAAGTTAAACTTGGAGACAAAAAATTACTAAGAAAGTTCAAGACATGGCGCTTATCATAGAGGAGTTTTACTTTTCTATCATAAAGAGTTACGACTCCTCATGAATTTTTTGAACAAAATAAGACATTAAATCGCTCTTTGATGTTGGGAAAAAATAAAAAAAAATAAAGAAGAAGAGCAATTCGTAATGGGACGTAGAGATACCCCTCAGAATTCCAGAAAGTCTTAGAGCCATAGGAACTGAAGGGTACAAAATCTCTTCGCTGCGAGAAATTAATTAATAGTATTATTATTTTATTAAAAATGCATTGAATTTAAATTTAATGTGTATGATAGGAATTATGACGTTGGAATTTACATTGAAGATGAACTTTGATAAATTTACTTATGTCGAGCTTATCAAGCTGTCGTCGATTGATCTTCGAATGCATAGTTGCCGCCAGTGGTGGAGCCATAAATTATATAAAAGGAGGGCAAAAAAAATTTTCTCAAAATTTAGGGCAAAAATTTTTTTAAGAGGTCAAAAAACAAATTAATGGGGGGCAAATTACATTTTTTTTGGAGGTAAAATGTAAATTTTAGGGTTAAAAATGTAAAAAGTTAAAAAAAGTAAAAATATTTTAGAGTAAAAAAAAATTTTTTTTTTGGGCAAAGGGGCACTTGTGGCCTATGAGTATCTCCGCCACTGGTTGCCGCCATCCTTCACACGCAACCAAAAGTAACATAGACAATTTTTAACATTGAAATTTCAATATTCAATTGAATGTACAGTATAATTTTTTAACATTGAAATTTCAATATTCAATTGAATGTACAGTATAAGAACAGTACAAAAATCAAAATCAAATGAATTATAATTTAATCAATCTACTGCAGAATCAATCTTCTGGAGCTTTTTGCAACACGAATATCGCGCTCATTGCATGATTCCATCAGTAAGCAAAAACAGTACTCTAAAATCACATTCCACGACTCAAATGCCAAAATGCGGAAACAACAATAACTTCATAAAACTCCCGAAGAAGACAAAACGTTAAAAACACGACGCTCATGGATCTTTTTTGCAGGAAAAACTTGACCACACTCCAATAAATCAACCGTATAAACACATTCATTACTATAAAATACTACGACTACAAATTTCTTCGTATAAAGAAAAGCAAGGGAAGCGAAATCCACAATATCTGGATGAGCGGAGCTTTTCGAGCTTGCAGCTTCTGAGAGAAAAACATTCTATGCAAAGAGGAAGTGTCTGAACAATGTATATATGAATAGACACTAGACAGTGTAACTAACAAAGCGTAGCTGCAGACAAAAGAACGTGGGGATCGAAGCAAAGCAAATCTCTGTTTCGTATCATTTTTGAAAGTCTATATTGAATTTCTAAATTTAGTTTTATATGAATTTTGTTATTTTCATAAATAGAAATAAATATGTGAAATTCATTAAAGTCCAAAAACTCTGTTTCGTATCATTTTTTTATTAATATTAATTTTGATAGTTAGTATTTGGAGGTTCAAATAACAAAATTATGATTCAATTTTGCGATTGATCATTTAATCATTTTTTAAACATATATTTTATTCATTTGAATCTTTTTAACTGAATATACCGTTTCTTGATATTGTGTTAAAAAGATGAAAATAAATAATTTTAAAATCATTATTATGTCAAAATTGCATGCATTCATTATTAATCTTTATTATGTATAATATATAAATATTTACTGATATTTGTTGAGCCTGCCCTGAATTTAGGGGTGTAAACGAACGAGCCTGTTCGCGAGCTTTTCGAGCTGGCTCGAAAAATATTTGATTTGTACACGAAATTATCGAATTCGAACCGAACTCGAACATGCTCGAACTTTTTTTCGAGCCGAACTTGAGCCAAATTATTTTGTTCGATAGCTCGCGAGTCGCTCGCGAGCTTTAGTATTTTATTAATATATATAATTTTATATTAAATAAATATATTTCAAGCCTTTAGAATATTTATTTTCTAGTAATTAAGCCCAACACAAATCATATGTATCAATCTTGATTAAACACGCTAAAGGAAACTAAGGATTTCTACCTTTTAATTTGCAGGTAGTGAGACACGAGTTCCTCACGTTTAAGCCTTCTTAATTACTCGGTAGAGTAAACTTGTTTTGGGATAATAATTACGTAACATACCATGAATATATATATACATAATAAAACACTCCCAAATTGCATTGCATGAAGCACGTGTCTTCTGTTATATTTTATTCAAACAGGTGGTGTTGTCTTCACGTGAATAAACATATGGCATTTGGATTATTTACTATACATAGTAAAGTGAATGAAGGCCTTGAAATTCAGCCTCACATTGCATTGGTGCTCAGTTCGGTCAACTCACATTTTCCCATTCTTGTCTTTTCCTATCATTTGTATAGCATTATCTAAATATTTATTTATTATTATCAAATTAATTCCTTCTTAACGTTAAATTTCAATTTACAAAAACTACTAGCATTTATTTGTGATCATAAGTAATTAAACTGAGAATACACATATGCTCATTCATCAAGTTATGGGGCATTATAGAATCCGGAACCTCAAAGGCTACATCCAAGGGCATTCCAACCACACCTTATTCACAAAACAATCTGAGGGAGATAAGATCTCCGTTCTAATTGTTTATGTTGATGACATAATCCTAACTGGAAATGATACAGGAGAAATGATCAAATTGAAAGGAAATCTAGCCAAGAAATTTGAGATTAAAGATTTGGATCAGCTAAAGTACTTTCTTGGAATGGAAGTTGCAAGATCAAAGAAAGGAATTATGGTGTCACAACGGAAATATATTCTTGATATCTTGAAGGAAACTGGTATGAGTGGATGTAGGCCATCAGAGACGCCAGTAGAAATGAATGCTAACTTGGGAGATGTAAAAAATGGAACACCAGTGAATTTAGGGAGATATCAAAGACTTGTTGGGAAACTGATATACTTATCTCATACCCGACCAGACATTGCCTTTGCAGTTAGCATGGTCAGCCAATTCATGCATTCTCCATAAGAAGAACATCTTGAAGCTGCGAACCGTATTCTTAGATACCTTAAGGGAACACCTGGAAAGGGACTCTTGTAAGGACCCTAATCCTTAAGTGCGGAAATAAGGCATAATAGAGCTAAAATAAACCAATCAGAGCATAAAGAACATGTTGAGTCTATGAGCTTAAGCATTACATGCCATAATAATAAGGACTTCCAAAAAGAATGGATTAATTACATTCCTCATCAATGAATGCTATCAACTAGTTTTACACTACTCCTAGAGTAGACACTAGACAAAATAATCCTGTCCTTTAATCCTCAAAAGAATGCTTCACAAGCTCACCACCTCAACCCGTTCAAAGCTTGCTATCATGCCAAAAAGGTACCTAGAAGGACAACCCCCAAACACGAGCAATAATAATCATTCATATTCAACACAATATGAAGATAAAGCGTAAATGCATAATCAATATAAAACACTTCCTGTTTTCCCATGCATTTCAAACGCTTCCCGTTTGGTTGTCCCTGTACCATAACTCATGAGTATAATCAACAGATTATTTTTAATGGCCAAAACATGTCATGACATCATATACCATCTCAACTGTACCACATATTGGTCACCATTCCCTAGTCTGTCCATCACAGTGTATTTTAATGCCCCTCGCTTATATTCATATGGGCGGCATAGGATAACCTCGCTACAATGGACATGCGGCGCTCCCACCCCTCGCTTCACAGAGAGCGGCAAATACCCTTTCCTCGCCCCATATGACAACCACGCTCAAATGTGACATGCGGCGCTCCCACCCCTCGCTTCACATTTAGCGGAACCAATACAAAAAGCGGCAAGCATTAAAATCATCAAAGGATGACCACGACTCATGGGATGTGCATCCAATAATCATAATATGCATCTATCATCAATATGCATAAATTACCATGTATATGCATCCACAATGCAATACCTCATATGGCATAAATCAACATGTATATGCATCCACAATGCAATACCACATATATACTCGCATCCATAATGCATAAACAATGAGTATATAAAATACATGTTACCGTTGGGTGCCCGTACGTCCACTACGTACCTTTCCAAAAGTGGAATTGGTCCGGCTTCAATTCCTCGGTTGTGTTGCTACCTGGGATGGTTCTACACAATCACACAACCCCATATTAGAAGCCAAATAATAGCCAAATACCAAAAATTTGACAAAATAAACCATTTTCCAAAATTCCACAGGCGGCGATCGATCGCTTCCCATAGGCGATCGGTCGCCTCAAAATTATCACTGTGGCGATCGGTCGCCCCAAACATGGCGATCGATCGCCATCCCTTTGAAAAACCTACTGCCTCTCGGCGATCGGTCGCCTCATAACAGGCGATCGATCGCCTAACCCGAAATTTTGGTACTGCCTTGCGGCGATCGATCGCCCCATTTCAGGCGGTCGATCGCCTCGCACAGACTCGCGATTTTTCACCATTTTTCAATACCAAAACCTTCCAATCCAACCCAATACTCAAACCAACCAAGCAACAACAGAAATACCAACATGAACCACCAAAACACACCTTAAAACAACCATAAATCCAACCATTAACCAAACCCACAACAACCCAACAAAACCCATTTTAAAACCATTCAAAATCAAACCAAACTCAAACAAAACCTTACAAAATTAAAGCATGAGGTACCCATACCTCTTGGGGATCTCAAATCACCCAAAATGCTCCACAAATCAAGCTTTTTGAAAGGTTCCTCTTCCACCCAAGGCTTGAGCTCGAAAATTTGGAGAAGGGAAGGGTTTGGTGTGATATTGGTAAAGTAAGAGTGAGGGATGTAAAGTGGGGTTTGGGTATTAAAATGTGAGGTAATTTAAAATGATACCAAAATAATTCCATGGTGTATAAAACACCCCAACATGATATTTTTCAAAGCATTTACTCAAGATGCACCATAATATCAATTAAACACATGATTTCTAATAAATTGCTACCAATGCAAATAACTCATGCTTCCAATATTATTTACCCAACATGCACCACATGCACCCTGAAATGCAATCCCGGGTCATCCTAACCACATGACCATGCATTTCCACATAAGGTAAATAAATCCCAACACATAATCAATTACCACATAATTAATCATGTAACCACAATTAATGCACCAAATAGCAATTAACCATTTCGGGGATGTCACAATACTCCCCTACTTATAAGATTTCGTCCTCGAAATCACATGCACTTACCCAAATAGAAACTAAACATAAACTCATACCAGAGAATAGTTCCGGGTAGTGCTGCACCATATGCTGCTCCGTCTCCCACGTAGCCTCCTCGACACCCCTGCGATCCCACTGAACTTTGATCATCGGTATCACTTTGTTCCGAAGTCTACGGTCTGCTCTGTCCAGAATTCTAACAGGCCGTTCCACATAAGATACATCTGACTCTAACTGAACTTCGGAAGGCTGTAACACGTGAGACGGATCCGGCTCATACTTTCGCAGCATCGATACATGAAACACATCATGTATCCCAGATAAAGAAGGCGGCAAAGCCAGTCGGTACGCTAAGGTGCCAATGCGCTGCAAAATCTCGTACGGTCCAACATACCTCGGAGACAGTTTCCCGCGCATCCCAAATCGCACAACGCCTCTAAAAGGCGAGATCTTCAAAAAGACCTTATCTCCCAACTGAAATTCCAACGGTCTCCGCCGTTTATTTGCATAAGCATCCTGTCTGTCCTGAGCCGCTTTCATTTTCTGCCTTATAATCTTTATCTTCTCTTCCATTTCCCTGATCAACTCAGGCCCTCCGACTGATCTACTGTCCAAATCATCCCAATACAAGGGCGATCTACATCGTCTGCCATAAAGAGCTTCAAACGGAGCCATCTGAATACTTGCCTGGTAGCTATTGTTATACGAAAACTCTACCAAAGGCACTGAATCCTGCCAAGAGGCATCGAACTCCAAAACACAAGCTCTTAACATGTCCTCGAGCGTCTGAATAGTGCGCTCGGTCTGGCCATCCGTCTGAGGATGATAAGCAGTGCTCAATCTGACCTCAGTTCCCAAAGCTGACTGAAGGCCTTCCCAGAAATGAGATGTGAATCGCGGATCCCGATCTGACACAATGGAAACGGGGATCCCATGCAATCTCACCACATCTCTAATATACAACTGCGCCATCCTCAAAAATGTGAAAGTCATGCTATAGGGGATAAAGTGGGCTACCTTAGTCAATCTGTCCACAATCACCCAAATAGCATCGAAGCCTGAAGCACTCCTCGGCAAATGAGTCACGAAGTCCATGGAAATGTGCTCCCATTTCCACTTCGGTATCTCCAAGCTTCTCAACTCGCCGCCAGGTCTCTGTCTCTCTGCCTTAACCTGTTGGCAGATCAAACACCTCTTCACAAAAGCGACGACATTGGACTTCATTCTCTTCCACCAAAACTGACCACGCAGATCTCTGTACATCTTCTTCCCGCCTGGGTGGATGCTAAGTCTGCTACTGTGAGCTCGTTCCAAGATCCCCTTACGCAACTCCGGCGTATTCGGAACTACCCAGCGGTTACCCAATCTCAAAGATCCATCGTCGGCCACTCTGAACTTCGTCGGCTGACCAAGATGCACTATAGATAACCATCTCTGAACCTCAGCATCTGACCTCTGAGCTCTCCTGATACTCTCAAAGATATCTGGCTCAGCTAGCAAAGTCGATACATACACAGGTGATGCACCAATGTCAAAGTCATAGCCCATATGGCAATAGGAGGTCATCATAGCAGACAATTGGATGACGTCCTCAGCAGAACTCCTTACTTTCCGGCTCAAAGCGTCTGCTGTCAAATTGGCTTTCCCCGGATGGTACTCTATCTCGCAATCATAGTCCTTGAGTAGGTCCATCCATCTCCTCTGTCTCATGTTCAGCTCCGCCCGAGTGAATAGAAACTTGAGGCTCTTGTGATCCGTATAGATGGTAAACGACGTACCATACAAATAATGCCTCCAGATCTTCAGGGTGAAGATGATAGCCGCCAATTCCAAGTCATGAACTGGATATCTGGTCTCATGCGGCTTCAACTGCCTCGATGCATAAGCTACCACATGCTTATCTTGCATCAGAACACACCCAAGGCCCTGAAGTGATGCATCAGTATACAACACAAATCTGGAGTTCTCCGTAGGAATCACTAATACTGGCGCCGTCGTCAACCGGTGCTTTAACTCCTGGAAGCTCTCCTCACAAGCTTCTGACCAAAAGAAAGGCACACCCTTCTGAGTCAACTGAGTCAGCGGCTTGGCAATCTTCAAAAAGCCCTCGACAAAGCGCCGATAATACCCGGCCAAACCAAGAAAACTCCGGATCTCAGGCACAGAAGTGGGGGCAGTCCACTCCATCACAGCCTCAATCTTCTTCGGGTCCACTGATATCCCGCTGCTCGAAATGACATGCCCCAGAAACACTACACTGCTCAGCCAAAACTCGCATTTACTGAGCTTAGCATACAACTGATGCTCTCTGAGAATCTGAAGCACTGTCCTCAAGTGTTTCACATGATCTTTCCTCACTCCGGGAGTAGTTAAGAATGTCGTCAATAAACACGATGACGAACTGATCAAGATACGGCTGAAACACTCTGTTCATCAAACTCATAAAGACTGCTGGAGCATTCGTCACACCGAACGGCATCACTAAGAACTCATAATGCCCGTATCGTGTTCGGAATGCTGTCTTCTGCACATCTTCCTCTCTGACCCAAATCTGATGATACCCGGATCTCAAATCAATTTTACTATACACCCTGGTACCTTGCAACTGATCAAACAAGTCGTCAATCCTTGGGAGAGGATACTTGTTCTTCACTGTAGCCTTATTCAGCTGCCGGTAATCGATGCACAGCCGCATCGAACCGTCCTTCTTCTTCACAAAAAGAACTGGTGCGCCCCATGGCGACACGCTCGGGCGTATATAACCCTTGTCAAGGAGATCCTGCAACTGCTCTTTCAACTCTCTCAACTCTGCCGGTGCCATCCTATAAGGTGCACGAGAGATAGCGGATGTCCCTGGCAACAACTCGATCCCAAATTCAACTTCCCTGGCCGGTGGAAATCCTGGGATCTCTTCTGGAAATACATCTGCAAATTCTGCCACAACTGGTACATCCTCAACTCTCAGTTCTTTACTCTTTCCAGACGTGTCCACGGCATAAGTAAGATAGCCCGTGTGCCCACGTTCCAACAGCTGAGACATCTTGATCGCTGAAATCAACGGAATCTTCGCACGAGACCCGTTGCCAAAGAAAGTCCACTGACTGCCCAACTCGGGTCTGAACTTCACTGTCCTCTGTCGGCAATCTACCACTGCCTGATATCTGTTCAGAACATCTATACCCAAGATGCAGTCGAAGTCTGACATACCCAGCACAATCAAGTCTGATCTCAACTCGTTGCCCTCAAAATAAATGAGGCTATCTGCCAAAAACTGATCAGCAACGACGTTTCTTCCAGTGGGTGTCGAGACCAATAGAGGCGTGGGTAAAGAAGACGTGCGCATATGGTGTCTCTCCACGAATCCCACAGACACAAAAGAATGGGAGGCACCTGTATCTATCAAAACAAAAGCAGGGTACGTAAATAAATGACACGTACCAGC
Source organism: Haberlea rhodopensis (assembly GCA_907163345.1). NCBI lineage: Eukaryota > Viridiplantae > Streptophyta > Magnoliopsida > Lamiales > Gesneriaceae > Haberlea > Haberlea rhodopensis. The sequence continues at coordinate 3,151,415 of CAJQUN010000022.1, read as the reverse complement.
AATCACCTCCTCTGGAGCTGCCTGAGCCTGCTCCCTGGTCAGTGCATATACTTGCCCCTGGGGTGGTCCCACTGTCTGACCTCCCGATGGACGAGGCCCAAACTGCTGCCTCTGCTGCACTGTCCTGTCCTCAAACCTTGGCCTGTTGCCCTGATACTCTGACTGGCCTCCCCTGGTGGGACAATACCGAGCAATGTGGCCCATCTTGCCACAGACATAACATGCAGGACACTTGTTTGAAGAATGTGGCCCTCCACAATTGTTGCACCTCGGCTCTCCCGGCCTATCCCCTTGTGAAGATCCTCGACTGGCGGACCAATTCCCCTTCTTGCCATCCTGTTTCTGGCCAAAGTATTTCTTTCCACCATACCGCGAAGATGAAGAGGCACCACGGGGTTTAAATGGCTCACCCCGAGGCCTCAAACTGTCACTAGTCTGCCTCTGTTGCGGTACCGGTGGTGGCATGGCATAAGCTCCCACTCCTAGCTCAGCAAGCTCCGCTCTTGTGAGAGCATCATCAAAAGAAGTTGGGTTATTGATGATAACCCGGTCATAGAGCTCCGGTCGCAGTCCTTTCATGAAATTTCTCATCTTGGCACGTCCATCAGAGGCAATATGGGGGACATACCTAAGTAGTGATGAGTACTGTGTGGCATAGTCTGCCACTGTCATGTTCCCCTGCCTCAGACTTGCAAATTCATCCTCTTTTGTCTGCCTTGCTGCCGCGGAGAAGTATCGGTTCAAGAACCTGGTCCTGAAGAGCGTCCAGTCAATCACAGCACCCAGTGCTCTCATTTCCATTACTGTGCTCCTCCACCACATCAGTGGTTTCTTGGCTAATTGAAACTCCGCTAGCCTCAGCCAAGCCGTCACAGCACAAGGAGCCGATACAAAGATCTGCTCAAGTCTTTCTAACCACTCTTCAGCCTCTTCTCCGGACTCTGTCCCCTCAAACCGGGGCGGATGATAAGACAGAAACTGCGTCAAGCTAATCTCACCCGGTAACAATAACTGGACCACTGGTTCCATTCCCACAGCCGGTGGAGGTAGAGGATTAGCCTGTCCAATACTCGCATTTACACTCCCAACATCTCCGACTTCCTCATTAGCAGCCATGCTGTAACACAAATGTTAACAACAATCCAAAGCAATATATATATCATGTCGTTAGATAACAGGAGTGATATAAGCATGTTAGTATAACCAAATATACAAAATATGCACCACATGCATAAACATGCTTCAAATGTAAGCACCTAGCCAAACATGCTAAGGCTACCCTTCACTCGTTCCCGGGTTCTCTAACCACTGCTCTGATACCACTAATGTAAGGACCCTAATCCTTAAGTGCGGAAATAAGGCATAATAGAGCTAAAATAAACCAATCAGAGCATAAAGAACATGTTGAGTCTATGAGCTTAAGCATTACATGCCATAATAATAAGGACTTCCAAAAAGAATGGATTAATTACATTCCTCAGCAATGAATGCTATCAACTAGTTTTACACTACTCCTAGAGTAGACACTAGACAAAATAATCCTGTCCTTTAATCCTCAAAAGAATGCTTCACAAGCTCACCACCTCAACCCGTTCAAAGCTTGCTATCATGCCAAAAAGGTACCTACAAGGACAACCCCCAAACATGAGCAATAATAATCATTCATATTCAACACAATATGAAGATAAAGCGTAAATGCATAATCAATATAAAACACTTCCTGTTTTCCCATGCATTTCAAACGCTTCCCGTTTGGTTGTCCCTGTACCATAACTCATGAGTATAATCAACAGATTATTTTTAATGGCCAAAACATGTCATGACATCATATACCATCTCAACTGTACCACATATTGGTCACCATTCCCTAGTCTGTCCATCACAGTGTATTTTAATGCCCCTCGCTTATATTCATATGGGCGGCATAGGATAACCTCGCTACAATGGACATGCGGCGCTCCCACCCCTCGCTTCACAGAGAGCGGCAAACACCCTTTCCTCGCCCCATATGACAACCACGCTCAAATGTGACATGCGGCGCTCCCACCCCTCGCTTCACATTTAGCGGAACCAATACAAAAAGCGGCAAGCATTAAAATCATCAAAGGATGACCACGACTCATGGGATGTGCATCCAATAATCATAATATGCATCTATCATCAATATGCATAAATTACCATGTATATGCATCCACAATGCAATACCTCATATGGCATAAATCAACATGTATATGCATCCACAATGCAATACCACATATATACTCGCATCCATAATGCATAAACAATGAGTATATAAAATACATGTTACCGTTGGGTGCCCGTACGTCCACTACGTACCTTTCCAAAAGTGGAATTGGTCCGGCTTCAATTCCTCGGTTGTGTTGCTACCTGGGATGGTTCTACACAATCACACAACCCCATATTAGAAGCCAAATAATAGCCAAATACCAAAAATTTGACAAAATAAACCATTTTCCAAAATTCCACAGGCGGCGATCGATCGCTTCCCATAGGCGATCGGTCGCCTCAAAATTATCACTGTGGCGATCGGTCGCCCCAAACATGGCGATCGATCGCCATCCCTTTGAAAAACCTACTGCCTCTCGGCGATCGGTCGCCTCATAACAGGCGATCGATCGCCTAACCCGAAATTTTGGTACTGCCTTGCGGCGATCGATCGCCCCATTTCAGGCGGTCGATCGCCTCGCACAGACTCGCGATTTTTCACCATTTTTCAATACCAAAACCTTCCAATCCAACCCAATACTCAAACCAACCAAGCAACAACAGAATACCAACATGAACCACCAAAACACACCTTAAAACAACCATAAATCCAACCATTAACCAAACCCACAACAACCCAACAAAACCCATTTTAAAACCATTCAAAATCAAACCAAACTCAAACAAAACCTTACAAAATTAAAGCATGAGGTACCCATACCTCTTGGGGATCTCAAATCACCCAAAATGCTCCACAAATCAAGCTTTTTGAAAGGTTCCTCTTCCACCCAAGGCTTGAGCTCGAAAATTTGGAGAAGGGAAGGGTTTGGTGTGATATTGGTAAAGTAAGAGTGAGGGATGTAAAGTGGGGTTTGGGTATTAAAATGTGAGGTAATTTAAAATGATACCAAAATAATTCCATGGTGTATAAAACACCCCAACATGATATTTTTCAAAGCATTTACTCAAGATGCACCATAATATCAATTAAACACATGATTTCTAATAAATTGCTACCAATGCAAATAAATCATGCTTCCAATATTATTTACCCAACATGCACCACATGCACCCTGAAATGCAATCCCGGGTCATCCTAACCACATGACCATGCATTTCCACATAAGGTAAATAAATCCCAACACATAATCAATTACCACATAATTAATCATGTAACCACAATTAATGCTCCAAATAGCAATTAACCATTTCGGGGATGTCACAACTCTTCTTCAAGAAAAATGAAAAAAGAGATGTCGAAGTATATACTGACGCAGACTGGGCTGGTTCTAGTACCGATAGAAGATCAACCTCAGGATATTGCACATATGTATGGGGCAACTTGGTTACTTGGAGAAGCAAGAAATAAAACGTTGTAGCAAGAAGCAGTGCAGAAGATGAGTTTAGATCAATGGCTCCAGGAGTGTGTGAAATTCTTTGGGTAAAGAGAGTTCTAGCTGAACTAAAAAGAATGATTAGTCTTCCTATGAAGTTACTAGTTAATTTGACACCGCGCAAAGCGCGGTGCCAGTGAGCTTATAACCTGGTATATATGTCCAACAAAGCGCTCGACACAAGTTCAACATACAGTTCAAGAGAATAAAAAGATGATTCATACGCATTGAACATACATAATCGTACATATATAACATCAAATAGGTTGGAGTAAACAAAAGTAACAGTGCACCATAGCAAGAGTTGGCATAGGATATCCTAGTAGGCCCCAATAGACCCTTTAAACAAAAGTCATCTACGAAAGTGCAGTAGTAGATGACATCGGATATCACAATAAAAGTAATTCTCAACAAACTCCAAAACCAATCAAAAGTTGTTCGCAAGAGTTTTCAAAATGACGATGGTTCATTTCATAATGCAGCTATGTGTTCGGTATCTCATAGGAGGAGCGAACATCGCATAAGAGGAATTATAGTTTATGTTTATTGTTGTAGTTGCATTGTTATTTTAGGATATTGCTATTATATTACTTGATATGGCCTCATGATTAATGAATCATCTTACTTTTATAATTATTTATATACTTTCTCACAAATAATGAATGTAAATGTAACGTCCCAAATCATTATCAAACAAGTAATATATAATTATCATAATTTAATATTTTCTACATTTTTTGATATAATCTCATTATACATGAAGGAAAAATTAAAAATTTGATGCCAAACATCAGAACAAAGGTAATCGAGAACAAACACATTAGCAATGAGTCGTAGGTAAACCAAAACTCAAAATGTATACAAACAAGCAAACTTGACGAGCTGTAATCTACCAAAAATTCAACATGTCGAATATTTTATAAAAAAATTATTATTAAAGTTTGCCACAATGAAAACCTATTTTGAACTCTTTTTTTTTTTAAATCAGTTCATATAAAAAATTATAATTAAAGTTTGTCATGACGAAAATCTATTTTGAACTATCTGTTTTTTTTAATCAATTCATACTTGACAAAATCAACAAGGTTTTTTCTATAAAAAAAAAAGAAAACATTTTAAATTTTAAAAATTGAGATAAGAGTGATGCACTGTTTGGTCAAGGGTTTTGATATAATCTCGTTATACAATAAGGGAAAATTTGATGACAAACATCATAATAAAGGTAATCGAGAACAACCACATATTAGCAATGGGTCGTAGATAAGCCAAAAATCAAAATGTACACAAACAATCAAAACCGACGACCTGTAATCTACCAGAAATTCATCATGCCTAATATTTTATAAAAAATCATTATTAAAGTTTACCACAACGAAAACCTATTTTGAGCTCTCAGTTTTTTTTAAAAATCAGTTCATATAAAATCTATTTTGAAATCTCTGTTTTTTTTTTTAAATCAATTCATACTTGACAAAATCAACAAGTTTTTTTTTTTTTTTTGAAAAAAAGAAAACATTTTAAATTTTAAAATTTAGATAAGAGGGTTGCACTGTTGGGTCATGGGTCAAATCTTTACAAATAAATCAGTACTTATGCAAATAATAATAATTAACAAAATAAAAGAAAATTGGACGGATATCTACTGTTCACGAAATAGTGCCCGATGCAAAAAAATAATAATTAACAAAAATAAAAGAAATCGAAATAAAAATTTTAAAAATAATTGACGTAAGGTTACTGTTCATTGGAACAGTAACCTTACGCCACATATATATACGGTATAATATTGTGATAACAAGGCAGCTATTAGCATTGTGCATAATCTTGTTCTACATGATATAACAAAGCACATTGAGATTGATAAACACTTCATAAAAGAGAAGTTGGAAGAAGGAATAATTTGCACTCCATTTGTTCCTACTACACTGCAAGTTGCTGATATACTAACCAAAGGCCTCTCAAGACAGCTCTTCGAACCACAAGTTGACAAGTTCGGCATGATAGATATCTTTGCACAAACTTGAGGGGGAGTGTTGAGATATTATTTCTTAATTATAGAGATTTGATATCTAGATAATATTTTGTATTCAATTATTTAGGAAAGATTAGATTGATTAGCCCAAATTAGTGGGATTGTGATTTTGTATTTTATTCTATTTATACCCTACGATTGTATCAATGTAAAGATAGGAGAATAAATATCTCCCATCTTTGTGCATCTTCCTCAATACATAAATTAACAGGAACAAATGCATATTGAAAAGGAAGACTTGCTTAATATCACGATTGTTCTTGAGAACCTCAGAGCTGACGTTGAAAAACAGCAACTAAAGTTAAAGGAGGAAAATGAACAACTAAAAGTAACTGAAGGTGAAAGATTAGAGCATAGACGTCTGCAATCAGAGTTGGAAAGGGAAATGAACAAGTGGAGGTTGCAAAATGAACAGGTTTTGAAGGAAGTAGATGATTTGAAGGAAGAAAGTGAGAAATTTGAGAAAGCATGGGAACAACTGTGATGCTTACAAAAATGATACTTCTTCTTTCCGGTGGACGAAGGGTGCTGGGAGCGACTCCAACAATGGCTCCGAGTGTTGGTGATGCCTGAAACCACGAACAAGTGTGAGAAGGGTGCCGGAAGGATGTCCCGGCGGAGCCCCTCCGACGCTCAAGTTAGAAATCGGAAAAGAAAGGAAGAGTAACGAGATGAACTTTAAATTGTGAGTAGAGTGAATACCTTATTCCCGTCAACAAACCTGATATTTATAGGAAACGGAGAGGAGACAGCCTTCAACCGCGTGTCAGGGCCTAGGGGACATCTTCTGAAGCTAAGGGTGGGGACCAGGGTCCTAGAGCTGAGGACGAGTAGGTGTCACTCTCCTCGTACGATATGCTTGCAGCTTTTGCGATCCGATTTGTGCCGGGGACCAGAGATGTCACTTTCATGGTATGATATGCTTGCAGCTTTTATGATCCGATTTGTACCGGGGACCAGAGAATGTCACTTTCATAGTATGATATGCTTGCAGCTTTTACGATCCGATTTGTACTTGGAGATATGGGTTATACGTCGAATCTAATTTGCGAGGCCGTGCTACAAAGCTTAGCTCGCCCAACACGAGCGAGCTCCGATCCCACACTTCGCAAACATGAGGCATCTGCGAGGGATTGCTCCGAACTCTTCCTCGCATGGGAGAGCATCGCAGCTTGCGCCTCGTGTGTGCTAGCTGCGAGGCTCTTTGTGCGAGCTGCGAGGCTCGCACATGTCTCGTGGGGTGAGTACGCAGCTCGCCCCTCGTGCGGGCGAGCAGCGGTGCTTGCACCTGCCTGTCGGGGCGAGCTCGCAGCTCGCCCCTCGCGTGGGCGAGCTGCGGTGCTCGCCCCTGCCGGGCGGGGCGAGCGCGCAGCTCGCCCGCTCTCCTGGCGGGGCGAGCGCGCGAGCTGCGGTGCTCGCCCCTGCCGAGCGGGGCGAGCGCGCAGCTCGCCACGCTCTCCTGGCGGGGCGAGGCGCGCAGCTCGCCCCTCGCGTGGGCGAGCTGCGGTGCTCGCCCCTGCCTGGCGGGGCGAGCGCGCAGCCCGCCCCACGCGTGGGCGAGCTGCGGTGCTCGCCCCTGCCGAGCGGGGCGAGCTGCGGTGCTCGCCCCCTGTCTGCGGGGCGAGCGCGCAGCTCGCCCCTGCCTGGTGGGGCGAGCACGCAGCTCGCCCCTCGCGTGGGCGAGCTTCGGTGCTCGCCCCTATCTGCGGGGCGAGGCGCGCAGCTCGCCCCTGCCTGGTGGGGCGAGCACGCAGCTCGCCCCTCGCGTGGGCGAGCTTCGGTGCTCGCCCCTGCCTGGTTGGGCGAGCGCGTAGCTCGCCCCTCTAGCGAGGGGCTAGCTTCACACTCCCCGCACTTTGTCCTCCGACGATTTTGACCAATGGATTGGGTTCGACCCTCGAGCTTTTTAATGGCTTGACCCGTATGGGTATCACTACTCCCCCATCAAATACGAGCTAAATCGAAGGTGAAAGCTCGGATGCGGATGACATTCCCACGGGTCGCTCGAACAGTTTTGGAGTGGGCGTCGGATCACTTCCCCTCCACTTTTTCACTATTATCTTTAGTTTTTCCAAATCTTGCAAGTATTTACATGATTGATTTGAACTTGACTAGATGGTGTTGGTGGATGTGCATGATCTTGACTAGTCAAGTAGTCAACTCCTCGGTTCCCGCAGCCACGCTTCCCAAGACACCATCTTAGCCATTGGTTTTGAATTCAATCAATGGTTGAAATTCTTCCCTTCCTCCTATAAATACCACCACTTCATTCCATACCTCTTCACTTCATTTGCTCCCCAACTTCTTTTATCACCTAAGGTTTCTCAAGTGGAGCTCCTAGCAACTCTCTTCAATCCGAGTTGCTGCCTCCGAGCCATCGTGCCTCGTCCTAGCTAAATCCTTCGTCATTGTGCTATTGCATCCTCAAGGTAACACCCTAGCTCTCCTTTAATATTTTCAATTGTTAGTCATGTACCCCACATGTTCGATGAAATTCCCAAGTAGGAGATATACATTATTTCTTAGCAATGCTAGAGCCTACAACCAAGCCCACCGCATGACCGAACATTGCACACGGCCGCGCGCAGCTGCGCTCACGTCCGGGCTCGGCGCACGGCTGCTGGCAGCTGTGCGTGTGGGTGAGCTAGGCACACGCCCACGCGCCGCTGTACGCACAGGCGAGCCCGGGCGAGCTCGGGTAGACGCATGCCCGCTTCCGTCTGTATACTCAGGGCGAGCTCGGACGAGCTCGGGTAGGCGCACGACCTCGTGCGGCTGCATGCTCAGGGCGAGCTCGGACGAGCTTGGGTAGGCGCACGCCCTCGTGCGGCTGCATGCTCAGGGCGAGCTCGGACGAGCTTGGGTAGGCGCACGCCCTCGTGCGGTTGCATGCTCAGGCGTGCTCGCGCAGCTGTGTGTGGGGGCGAGCTTGGTGTACGTTCGCGCGCAGCTCGCCAAGCTGTGCGGTTGTTCCAGCTCATGGCTCGGTCGAGCTCGACATTGATGAGTTCAATCTATGGCCAAGCTCAATGCTATGTGCTCGGCCGAGCTATGCCCGCCACACCTGCGTTGTCATACACGCCTAAGCTCAACGCACGTCTTAACACGGTCCAAAACGGAGTTTGACGCACTTTGAATGAATTAATATTTGCTCTTATTCTTTTACAATAGTTTGATTTTATTGATGTTTCATATACGATGGATCAATGACATGATTTTTTCGATGTTGATATCAGGTGTTGGCATATTTGGTCTAAGCTGTGAAGCATACAAGAGTACCGAGTCACGAAATTGTCCAAGCTCCTGGCCCTGTTCCGCACTTTGAGCTTCGTCCAAGCCATATACTCAATCCTAGCTCGATTAAAACAATATCTTTTGCCCATTTAGAAGGTATTCGTTCTGCTTGCACTTATCATTTGCTTGCTTGTTTTTTTTTTCTTTTCTTTTACTCCATGTCCTCCTCTTCGCATTCAAACTCGCGTGGAGACCTCTATACTTCTGAAGAGTCTGGCTCATCCAGTGCTCCGTCTGATAGTTCTGGCGATACATCCTCTGACGAGGAGATGTCGGACCGAACTAGTAGCTCGTCTGATACTCAGACTCGATCCAAGTTCCCATTTCTTTCTGATAAGGAATTAATGGCCCATGCCGAGGGGCGTTGGTATAAGAATATTTCCTCTAAACTTACCCAAGACCACATCCCTATCCTCCAATTTATGGGCCACATTCCTGCCGATTATGATGTTATTATCCCAATCTCGACAGATCGCCCTCACCTGCCTCCCCCCGGGTTTGCTACATTTCATAGGGACCAGCTAGATGGAGGTCTTCGTTTCCCCTTGCTCCTTTCTTCATAAATGTTAGCAAGTTTTTTGGCATTCACTTAGGTCAGCTTGCCCCTAATGCCTTCCGGTTGATCTGTAGCACATATGTGTTATTCCGCACCTTAGGCCTTCCTATCTCAAGCTACATCCTCTATCACTTTATGTTCATCAAAAAGCCTATCGACGGAGTCTTCTACATGACCTCCCGCCCAACCGGCAAATTTCTTGAGCGTTGTCCCTCCAATGTCAAGGATTGGAAAAACTACTTCTTCTTTGTTCGACCACCTCACCGGTGGCCATGCATGGTTCAATGGCATAATGGAAACCCCGTCATACCCAAACTCCCCCGCAGTTCCAAAAATGATCCTGATTACCGTCGAATTTAAAAGTAATTAATGGAAGAAGTTACGATGTTTCTCGCCTGATGACTGAAGGTCTCCTGTGCCATTGGGGCTTGAGTTCAGCCGGGGTCCCATTACAAAGCTCACCTGGTAGTTTCTTATTTTATATTAGCCATATCTGTGTTCAATATATTATTATTTCTCTTCCGTCGTTTGCAGGTCAAGCAATTATGCTCGCCATTATCAAACGCGAAGCTGACAAGAAGGCGAAGGGCTTGGCAGCTGGCACTATCCCTACTCCTCCTTCCAAGATTGCAAGCAAAGGAGAGGGATCGACTACTTCACACACTGGTGACGGTTGCCCTTCACCCCGTAAGAGGAAATCACATGTTAGCCACCCCTCTTCCCGCCCTTCCAAGGGTAAGAAAGTGTTGAAAGCTGCGGAAGCAAAGTCGATGACTCCTGAGGATCACCATGTGGAGAAGGATGAGGGCCCGCCGGAGGCACATACTTTCGGGCATTATGAGAGCTCAGCCGCTTTGTTGGGACAGGGTCCTAATGATATTGCAATAGGTGTGATGCATGAGCTACCTTCCGGCCCAGATGTTGACTTTCTGGCTTCATTGGGACTGAGCGAACTCATGCGACGGACGTGCAGCAGCATGGCCGAGGTATGTATAATTTTCTTACGCCTTCATTATCTGAGCACATTGTTTTTCATACTCCATTTATCGGGATTTTCTTACATTCTCTCTTTTCTTGTCTTTTTCCAACCAGGCATTTATCTTCACCGGTGAGCTGGCTTATCGTACTAACAGCCTCAGGACGCTATCTCGGAAGGACTCAAAGGAGAGCAAAGTGATCATTGCCGACCTTAAGGCAGCTGCTGAGAGAGCCGAAGAAGCACATGTTCGAAAGGTTGAGGAGCTGGAAGCCCAAGCCGCCGAGGAGCGCCAAAAATTTGAGGCCGAGATCTCAAGCCTAAAGAAGAAATTAGAAAGAGCCCGTACCAAAATCAAAGATACCGAAGAAGCTTTATCAAACTTTGAAGAAAAGGCTGCCCAGAAACATGCCTCTGTCAAAGATGAGTTCTTGAAATCGGCCGAGTTCGAAGAGATATGTGGGGTTAAAGCATTTGGCTTCCTTGAGGTTGGATTTGAGAAGACCGTGGAGTTGTTCCGAGATCAAGGCTATCCACCAGAAGGGGCTCCTTCTGATTTTATTGACATCATGAATGTGACTTCTCGCCTTCCCCCTGACATGTAGTTGGATTAGATATTATGTCATGACTTCTATGTAATCTCTAATATTTTGTAGACTGTTGGATGTAGTCGGATGTTTGACGATTGTTCCTTTTTGCTCACGAAGCCTGTCGTATGTGGTAATGACTTGCTAGATGCTTATATTTGGACATCCATTTTGCCTCCTTTGGTTTGTTTTGGGCACTCCTACATTGACTGTGTTATTATGTTTTGCCCAACCTAACAATAGCTCACCTTGCAACGCAACATTAAGATGAACCATATGCGCCGATTATTTATTTATTCATGAATAGGCAAGACCTTGGTGTCAATAGTAGTACATGCAAGCTTCGCATGCCTTGTCCTATCAAGCTCGCTCAAAGGGGCGCATGGCAAGCTCTTTTAGCTCACTGAGACGACCATTGTGCTAGTTTAAGGGTTGTCGGGCAAGCTCTCTAACTTGCCTAAGTAGCCATGGGCGAGCTCCTGATTGTCCCCAATAGGGTCATTTGCTGCCTGATCCAATTTCCGGTATCCGCTTAGTGAAGTAGGTGCCGAACTCTAGGATCAAGTAATAAATACATGATCCACGATATGTAATATGAACCCTGCTCGAGCAGATCACTCGTGTTGGATTTGGTGTAGCCAAGTTGATGAGCTCGGTGTGACCATAGCTCTGTTGATCCTCTGTTGGATGCAGCCGTGACAGGTCGGGTAGATACCCCTAAATGGCACTTGGTGTAACCAAGGCAAACGAGCTCGGCGCAACCGTAGCTCGACTAATCCTCTGCCGGGCGTAACCACGACAGGTTGGGTAAACACCCCTGAATGGCACTTGGCGTAACCAAGGCAAATGAGCTCGGCGTGACCGCAACTCGACTGATCCTCTGTCGGGCGTAACCGCGACAGGTTGGGTAAACACCCCTGAATGGCACTTGGCGTAACCAAGGTAAGTGAGCTCGGCGTAACCGCAGCTCGACTGATCCTCTGTCGGGCGTAACCGCGACAGGTTGGGTAAACACCCCTGAATGGCACTTGGCGTAACCAAGGTAAATGAGCCCGGCGTAACCGCAGCTCGACTGATCCTCTGTCGGGCGTAACCGCGACAGGTTGGGTAAACACCCCTGAATGGCACTTGGCGTAACCAAGGTAAGTGAGCTCGGCGTAACCGCAGCTCGACTGATCCTCTGCCGGGCGTAACCACGACAGGTTGGGTAAACACCCCTGAATGGCACTTGGCGTAACCAAGGTAAATGAGCCCGACGTAACCGCGGCTCGACTGATCCTCTGTCGGGCGTAACCACGACAGGTTGGGTAGACACCCCTGAATGGCACTTGGCGTAACCAAGGTAAATGAGCCCGGCGTAACCGCGGCTCGACTGATCCTCTGTCGGGCGTAACCGCGACAGGTTGGGTAAACACCCCTGAATGGCACTTGGCGTAACCAAGGTAAATGAGCCCGGCGTAACCGCGGCTCGACTGATCCTCTGTCAGGCGTAACCGCGACAGGTTGGGTAGACACCCCTGAATGGCACTTGGCGTAACCAAGGTAAATGATCTCAGCGTAACCGCAGCTAAAGTATACAAGACAAGTGACAGATACTCTTCATTCATTGAAATTGAAATTGAAATCGAAATTGAAATTAAAGCGATTACAAGAAATGAGAGGAATACATAGCCTGGGTGTAACAGCTACGGCTAAACATAGTATTTCTTCAAGTGGTAAGCATTCCATGGTCTCTTGAGAGCTTTGCCTTGCATGTCCTCTAGGTAATAAGCTCCCGAGCTCAACTTCTCCATGATCTTAAAAGGGCCCCCCCCATTTCGGGTCTAGCTTTCCCCGCTGTTCTTCTTGTACCTTCCTCAACACTAAATCTCCAACCTGGAAGCTTCTTGGTACTACTCTTCGATTGTATCCCCGAGCTATGCGGTTCTTGTAAGCTTCCATCCTAATCATCGCTGCTTCCCTTTTTTCTTCTAGGAAGTCCAGATCAGCAGCTCGCCTTTGATCATTGTCTTCATCGTAAAGCACAATCCTTGCCGTCTCGGATCCTATTTCTGCCGGGAGCACCGCCTCATTGCCATAAACCATGCTGAAAGGCGTTTCACCCGTTCCTGTTCTGGGAGTGGTTCGATAAGACCATAGCACACTTGGGAGCTCATCCACCCAGTTTCCTTTTGCTTTTCCTAATCTTGCTTTCAAACTTTGGAGCAAAGACCGGTTAGTCACTTCTACCTGGCCATTACTTTGAGGGTAAGCCACGGATGTGAAGGCTTGTCTGATCTTCATCTCTTTGCACCAAGATTGATTTTTGGCACCTTGAAATTGTCTTCCATTATCGGAAACCAATATGCGTGGGACTCTGTATCGGCACACTATGTTTTTCCAAACAAAATTCATGACGTCCTTTTCAGTAATTTTAGCTAAGGGTTCGGCTTCCACCCACTTTGAGAAATAGTCTATGGCTACTATCAAGAATTTCTTTTGGGCTGGAGCGGGGGGAAATGGTCCCACTATGTCGATGCCCCATTGGTCAAATGGGCATGCCGGTATGATCGCCTTCATCATCATGGTACGCTGGTGATAGAGTCTGCTGTGCCGCTGGCAATTGTCACAGGCTAGTACGAGGGTTATGGCGTCCTTTTGCATGGTAGGCCAGAAAAACCCAGCTAGCAAGGCCTTTCGCGCCAGAGCATGGGCGCCCAAGTGGTTTCCACAAATCCCCTCGTGTATTTCCCTAAGGACATAATCGACGTCATCTCTCCCCAGGCATTTGAGGAGAGGCCGAGAGAATGATCTCTTGTACAATACCCCTTGGAACAACACAAAACGCAGACTTCTCTGCTTGATCTGATGAGCTTTCCTTGGGTCAACGGGTAGCCTTCCCTCCTTCAAATAATTTTCAATCTCGGTTCTCCAGTCACCCTCATCTAGCTCGGCAGGTGCGGAGCCCTGGAAAGGGGCGAGCTCCACGTGTGCGACCACATCTCGATTTTTCCAACTAGTGAGAGCGCTGGCCATCTTGGCTAGGCTATCAGCCTTGGTATTTTCTTCCCTTGGAATTTGCTCGAACATGACTTCCACAAATTTTTCTTTAACTTGGTCAATGGCACGAGCATACTCAATCAACTTTTCATTCTTCGTCTCGTAGACGCCTCTGACCTGTTGTGCAACCAGCTGTGAGTCGGAGAAGATGTGTACCCGGCTAGCTCCCACACTCTTAGCTGCTTGCAATCCTGCTAGAACAGCTTCATACTCCGCTTCATTGTTGGAAGCCTTGAAGTCCAACCTTACGGCTAACTTCATCTCGTCCCCCCTTGGTGAAATCAACACTACCCCAACTCCGCTGCCTTCGTTGGTTGCAGAACCATCAACATATATTTTCCAAGGATCCTCGGCATCTTGATGCACGGTTTCCGCCAAGAAATCAGCTAGGGCCTGCGCTTTGATAGTTCTTCTCGGCTCATATTGGATGTCATACTCCCCCAGCTCGGTTGTCCACTTAACCAACCGACCTGACACGTCCGGATGAGTTAAGATTTTTCCCAAAGGACTATTGGTAAAGACCGTGATTGGGTGAGATAGGAAGTACGGTCTTAGTTTCCTTGCCGTGATTGTCAATGCTAACGCCAACTTTTCCAAGCCCGAGTATCTTAGCTCAGCTCCCTTTAACGCATGTGAAACGTAGTAAACAGGATGCTGAGTTGAACCTTCCTGTCGGATTAGCACCGAGCTCACCGCCTCCTCAGTTGCGGAGAGATAGACCCATAAACGTTCCCCCAATCCCGGCTTGGCTAAAACCGGGAGCTCGGCTAGATATTGTTTTAACTCATCAAAAGCCCTCTCGCAATCAGCTCCCCATTGAAATTTCTGAGCCTTCCGAAGAGTGCGAAAGAAAGGCACACTCCGGTGGGCCGACCTGGACACAAACCTTGATAGTGCAGCAATCCTCCCTGCTAATTGTTGTACCTCCTGGAGACTAGTGGGGGACGCCATAGTCTGGATCGCTTTAACTTTGTCGGGATTGGCTTCAATACCTCTCTCTGTCACAATGTATCCCAAGAACTTTCCACTCTTCACCCCAAACACACATTTTTGGGGGTTGAGCTTTAGTCCGTAAGACCTCAGGGTGGAGAAAGTCTCTCCAAGGTCAGTCATGAGGTGAGCTCGATCCTTTGATTTTATCAAGATGTCATCTACGTATACCTCCACGTTTCTCCCAATTTGCTTTGAGAAAACTTTGTCCATCAACCTCTGGTATGTTGCCCCTGCATTTTTAAGTCCAAAGGGCATAACCACAAAACAAAAAGTTCCATCCGAGGTGATGAAACTTACATTTGCCTGATCCTCCCTTGCAAGGGAAATTTGATGATATCCTTGATAAGCATCCAGCAAACACAGATATTGGTGGCCGGCGGTAGAGTCCACCAGTTGATCTATGCGAGGCAACGGGTAGCAGTCCTTGGGGCAGGCTTTGTTAAGGTCTCGGAAGTCAATGCACATTCTCCACTTTCCCGAGTTCTTAGGCACCAAGACCACATTTGAGAGCCAAGTGGGGAATTGAACTTCTCTAATGTGTCCCGCCCTAAGCAGCTCTTGGACCTCCTCCCTGATGACCTTATCTTTTTCTGCCCCGAAGTGTCTTTTCTTTTGTTTTACGGGCCGAGCTCGGTCCAACACGTTTAGATGATGTTGCATGACGTTCGGATTTATACCTTTAAGATCTTGAGTAGACCAGGCGAACACATCATGATTCTTAATGAGACAAGCAATGAGCTCGCCCTTCTCTTGCGGGTCCAAGTCCGCAGCTATTCTGATCACTCTTTCAGCAGATCCAAGCTCCACTAACTCAGGTTCTTCCTCTGTCACAGTTGGAGTCTCTTTCGGGGCACGCCGAGCAACTGACCTCCCGCTCCCTATCACTCCGACCTCCCGTCGGGCCCTTTTTCCTTCTTCCTTTACAACACTTTCATAACACCGACGGGCTGTACCCTGGTCACCTCCAAGTACTCCAACTTTGTTTCCTGCCGGGAACTTCAACTTTTGGTGATAGGTAGAAGCTATGGCCTTGAAGTCCTTCATGGCCGGTCGCCCAATAATCCCATTGTAAGAGGAGGGGGCGTCAACGACTGTAAACATCACCATCTTAGTTACTCGGCTAGGGTCACTCCCCATTGACAAGGGGAGGACAATCTGACCCAGAGGCTGGATCACATGTCCCGTGAACCCATAAAGAGGGGTTGAGATTAGGTCCAAGTGGAATCCATCAACTTGCATTTGGTCCATGGTTGTTTTGAATAAGATATTGACGGAACTCCCCGTATCCACGAAAATCCTTGCTACGTCATAATTTGCTATAGTAACCGTGACTACCAAGGCATCGTTGTGTGGAGTAACAATGCCTCTTAGGTCGTCGGGACCGAAACTGATCACGGGGTCGGTTGTGGTGCTTGCTTCCATGGACACCTCCAAATTTTCCAACCTCCTCCCATATGCCTTGCGAGCTCGGCCAGAATCTCCATCGGTTGCTCCTCCAGAGATCATGTGTATCATTCCCCGATTCGGATCATTGTTTCCTCCATTCCTTTCCACATGGCCGCGAGGGGCATTCCGCCCTTGTTGCTCCCACCTTGGCTCTC
Organism: Haberlea rhodopensis; assembly: GCA_907163345.1. Taxonomy (NCBI): domain Eukaryota; kingdom Viridiplantae; phylum Streptophyta; class Magnoliopsida; order Lamiales; family Gesneriaceae; genus Haberlea; species Haberlea rhodopensis. The sequence goes on along the minus strand of CAJQUN010000022.1, from coordinate 3,134,717 downwards.
TTCGTCCAGGATTTGCCCGAGCCGGGGCTCGAGGCGCGTCCGGCTGGTAGGGCTCCCTTGTTCTTGTCAACATAGCTTTTATTTCCGGATCTCTTTGAAGGATCCTCTGAACCTCTTCTCCCAATTGTTGGCAATCATGGGTAAAATGTCCATATTCTCGATGGTATCCACAATACTTATCCGATGGGGGCAATCTTGGACCTCTCTCTGCTTTCTTTGGCCTAGTCAATCTCCCCTTATTATCACATACATCCATTGCTCTGTCTAGGCTCATGACAAGGGGAATATGTGGAAGACGCCCCCTGAATAAGTTTCGATCATCCATCCTCTCCGCCATGTTTCTCTTTCTTCCACCCTTGTCCAGCTTTTCCCTGCTATTCTCAGCGGGTCTTTGCTCTAATCTCTTCTGCCTCTGTGCATCTTCCAAGTTCACATACTTCTCCGCCCTAGATAGGAGCTCATCATAACTTTGCGGTGGTTTCTTTACCAAGGACTTGAAGAATTCACCACCCTTGAGCCCTTGCGTGAAAGCATTGAGAAGGACATCAGGCGTGGCTGAAGGAACCTCTAGGGCAACACCGTTGAAGCGTTGGGTAAACTCCCGCAAAGATTCTTGATCTTGTTGTTTCATGACAAACAAACTGAGTGAAGTCTTTTGATATTTTTTGCTACTTGCAAATTGATGCAAGAAAGCTGAGCTGAAGTCGTGGAAGGACATTATTGAGCCAGGCTTCAACATGTTGAACCATTGTTGAGCCGACCTTACTAATGTATTCAGAAATACCCGACATTTGACTCCATCGGAGTATCGATGCAACAAGGCCGCATTATCAAATCTTCCCAAATGGTCCTCGGGGTCGGTGCTCCCATCGTATTCTCCCATGTTAGGCTGTCGGAAGTTAGATGGTAGCTCCTCCTCCAAAATGGCTTGGGAGAATGGACTTTCTTTCTTGTGGGTGTAGGCCTTTTCCCCGACATGTTGTCTCAAACCTTGGATTTCATTCCACATATCTTCCATTCTCTGGTGCATCTCCGAGTCCCCGCCACCTTGGGTGGGATTGACTTCCTCCGCGTGACTTTGCTGGACTTCAGCATTGTCCTCATGGTTCGGCAATGGTTCTTCGTCCGGAGGTGGGGGTTGGTTTTGCCTCACAGCCTCGGCTACGGCGGTGGTAATGAACTGGGCTAGTTGTTCCATAGTCATGTTTCACACGTTCACCACCGGAGGTGGCTGTTCAGTCCTTCCTTCCGGGCGAGACTCCGCCGTACCTGTTCTTCTACTTCCTCTTCTTCCTGCCATATCAACGTCTTTGCTCAAGTTTTCCCACAGACGGCGCCAAATGATACTTACAAAAATGATACTTCTTCTTTCCGGTGGACGAAGGGTGCTGGGAGCGATTCCAACAATGGCTCCGAGTGTTGGTGATGCCTGAAACCACGAACAAGTGTGAGAAGGGTGCCGGAAGGATGTCCCGGCGGAGCCCCTCCGACGCTCAAGTTAGAAATCGGAAAAGAAAGGAAGAGTAACGAGATGAACTTTAAATTGTGAGTAGAGTGAATACCTTATTCCCGTCAACAAACCTGATATTTATAGGAAACGGAGAGGAGACAGCCTTTAACCGCGTGTCAGGGCCTAGGGGACATCTTCTGAAGCTAAGGGTAAGGACCAGGGTCCTAGAGCTGAGGACGAGTAGGTGTCACTCTCCTCGTACGATATGCTTGCAGCTTTTGCGATCCGATTTGTGCCGGGGACCAGAGATGTCACTTTCATGGTATGATATGCTTGCAGCTTTTATGATCCGATTTGTACCGGGGACCAGAGAATGTCACTTTCATAGTATGATATGCTTGCAGCTTTTACGATCCGATTTGTACTTGGAGATATGGGTTATACGTCGAATCTAATTTGCGAGGCCGTGCTACAAAGCTTAGCTCGCCCAACACGAGCGAGCTCCGATCCCACACTTCGCAAACATGAGGCATCTGCGAGGGATGGCTCCGAACTCTTCCTCGCATGGGAGAGCATCGCAGCTTGCGCCTCGTGTGTGCTAGCTGCGAGGCTCTTTGTGCGAGCTGCGAGGCTCGCACATGTCTCGTGGGGTGAGTATGCAGCTCGCCCCTCGTGCGGGCGAGCAGCGGTGCTTGCACCTGCCTGTCGGGGCGAGCTCGCAGCTCGCCCCTCGCGTGGGCGAGCTGCGGTGCTCGCCCCTGCCGGGCGGGGCGAGCGCGCAGCTCGCCCGCTCTCCTGGCGGGGCGAGCGCGCAGCTCGCCCCTCGCGTGGGCGAGCTGCGGTGCTCGCCCCTGCCTGGCGGGGCGAGCGCGCAGCCTGCCCCACGCGTGGGCGAGCTGCGGTGCTCGCCCGCTCTCCTGGCGGGGCGAGCGCGCAGCTCGCCCCTCTAGTGGGCGAGCTGCGGTGCTCGCCCCTGTCTGCGGGGCGAGCGCGCAGCTCGCCCCTGCCTGGTGGGGCGAGCACGCAGCTCGCCCCTCGCGTGGGCGAGCTTCGGTGCTCGCCCCTATCTGCGGGGCGAGCGCGCAGCTCGCCCCTGCCTGGTGGGGCGAGCACGCAGCTCGCCCCTCGCGTGGGCGAGCTTCGGTGCTCGCCCCTGCCTGGTTGGGCGAGCGCGTAGCTCGCCCCTCTAGCGAGGGGCTAGCTTCACACTCCCCGCACTTTGTCCTCCGACGATTTTGACCAATGGATTGGGTTCGACCCTCGAGCTTTTTAATGGGCTTGACCCGTATGGGTATCAAACTGGATGATAGAAGAGCTGATATAACGAATGAATTGAAGAGGAAATGTTAATTAACGAGAAGCTCAAAATAAGACAGTATTTGCAGAGGGAATTGGAAGCTCTTCAATTAGAAAAAGATTCTTTTGCTGCGAGTATGGAGCATGAGAAATCAGCTTTGGTTAAAAAATCAAAAAGTGACGAAAGTAAACTTCTACACGATTTTGAACTGCAGAAACAAGAATTTGAGACTGAAATGGTGAGAAGGCAGGAAGATATGGAGACTAGTTCGCATGAGCAAGAAAAATCATTCAAGAAAGAGAGCGAGGCAGAGCTTAACAATATTGCTCACTTGAGGGAAGTGGTGAAAAGAGAAATGGAAGAGATGAAGTTGGAAGGAAACGGGATTGAGAAAGAAAAAATAGAAATTCCACATCTTAAGAAGCTAGTGGAGGCCCAACAATGTGAGATGAAAAAAGATATAGCCGATCTCATTGGACTATGTCAGAAGTTTAAGGATCAACGGGAACAACTTGTCAAAGAAAGAGAATGCTTCATTGCATTTGTTGAGAAACAGAAGAACTGCAGTATATGTAGGGATATTGTTCGTGAGTATATACTATCAGATCTTAATTCTCTAGCTGAGTTGGAAAACCTTGAGCCCCCTCTCTATTGCCAATAGTTGCAGAGAATTATTTGAATGAGGCGGTTGAAGGCACGTCTGTGCGGTTAATTGATAAACTATCCCCTTTTCCCTTTAACTCCGGATCCCCTGCTGATGGTGGAACCTTGTCCTGATTTCGAAAATGTACCTCTAAGATATTTAAGTTCTCACCAGGAAAGAAACCGGAACCTGCTTCGGCTGTGGATGCAACCGAAGCAGTCTCACTCAGAAGGCATGTGAACTTGGAATCACCAAATACCTTAACAACAACGCATATCTATAAAATTAATCATTTTAGACCAATCGTATTAAGTTGGTCCATAATTAAGGATCAAACTTGATCTATATAAGTATTTTTCCTCCATAGGAAGCAAATAACTCATTCAAGATTTAGGGGGGTGTATTGGTTATAGACTTTTATTGACTTTTAATGACTTTCATGGAGTTTAAAAGTCTAGAGGTATTCAATCCAGACTTTTATATACTCTACAAAAGTCTAATGGTATTCAAGACAGACTTTCGTAGAGATTTTAAAAGTCAGGTGGTATTCAAACTTGAATTTTTAAAACTCTATAAAAGTCTATAGGTATCCAAAATCTCATAGACTTTTAATGACTTCTGTTGAAATCTCTAGGTACAAACTTTGATGCCCCATGTACATCCCAAAAAAGTTAAAAACTATCCACCACTCCTAGTAAAGATTTGGAATGACTTTTAATTCCTAATTACCCACATCTCTCTTTACTCTTTATGTTTATTTTCATTTCCGACACGGTCATCTCCTCGTTGGCTTTTCCTCCCCTGTTTTCTACATATACATTTTCTTTAATTCCTAATGTGCGGCTCTTTCTGCAATTATTATTTTTTTCACATCTTATTTTTTATCCAATATAATACTAATATTTGCCCAAGTATTTTGATAAAATAACAAGTTAAGGTGCTCAATTTTATATTAGATGATAGATTTTTAAAACGATTATATGGGTTTATATCTATAAACAATGATAATAAAGATTTTTCTAAAACAAAAGATATTTATAACGATATAAATTATCATATTTAATTTAAAAGTATGTTTTAAGAATTTTTATAGTAGTCAACTATTATCAAAAAATATTTTAAGTTTATAAAATTTTATTTAATAGAGAACTTTTGTTTCATTACACAAAATTATAGATTACAATTATATAACAACATTAACTGAATCTTCAAGGCCGTCATCTTGAAGATGCAAAATGTTGTTCAATATTTGCCATGCAAAAGAATTGAATAGGTATTTTTCACGTTTTTGACTGTTAAATAAGTAAAATGTTTACATTAATAATAAAAGAAAATTATATGTTGAAGAAGTTATTTATGTTCAATTGTTAGTTCAAAGAAATTAATTATAAGTTGAAAAATCTATAGAGTCTATAAAATTCTTTTGATAATTCCTTGTAATTCTATAAAAGTTATTAGAAATATATGAATTTCATAAAAGTCCATCATTTAAAAAATTTATTAAAAATCGATAAAGTCCATAAAAATCTATTGAAAAAGTCTGCGAGACTCTATACAAATATTTTTATAACTCCATAGAATTCTATAAAAGTCAATAGAAGTCTATCAACTCCATAAAAGTCAATCATTTAAAAAAGTCATTAAAAACCAGTAAAAATATAGATTGAATACACCCCCCTTATTTATTACTAATCTTGTAAGGGTGCGCTTGGTTGCTGTGATAGGATAATGATGGATAGATTAAAACGTGGATAATGGGTTGATAAATAAAATAATGGATAAACTATATTGTGTTTGGTTCGTATGATTAGTAAATTATGATAAGTAATATTGTGTTTGATGTAGTTGATAATATGTGGTAATATTTGTAAAATGACAAAACTACCCTTGAATATGTTTTGCAATTATTTCTATTATTTTATTATAATTAAATTTAAATTAATCCAAATAAATATATTTATGTAATTTAATAATTAATAAAACATTATAATTTATATTATTTTTAAAAAGCAATATTTATTTTATTATATACCTTAAAAACCTACCTAATGTTTCCACATAATTAATTTGAAGAACCCGATTTCCTCAAATACACTCCTCAACATCCCCCAAATCAAACAGTGTATAGATGCAATGTATAGATGCAAAGTAGATACTAAAATGATCTAAATATCTTGAATAAGTTTTCAATTATTCCATAAAATATTCCAAATTATTTATTTACAATAATTTTTTTAATCTATCAAAAATTTATTTTAAATTTATTAATATAAATATTTTTTTAATTATTTCAATTTATTTAAATAATAAATTAAATATTCCAACTGTATTTTTTGAACTAAAACATGACAATATCTTCGGTAAATAAATTATTAAAATATACTTCTCCATTTTGAAAATGAATAAGCAAAATAAAAATATATACGGGTTCCATTTAAATAAATAATTTGGTGGAGTGTATTTTTTAAAAAAAACTAATTGTTTTACAATTTTACTTCATTATTTAATTATTTTCCTTCTCTTTTTTAATTATATTCATCTTCCTTAATGTTACCCTCTCTTATCTGCTCCAAAAACTTAAACCACCGCAAAACTCAATTTTTTTCTCTTCAAACGGTACGTCAAGCTCCCAAGCTCTCTTAAATTATTATTAATCTTCCTAAATCAAAATTTAATCCCAATAATTTTTATTTAAATTTTTCTAAGCTTCTTCTTCAATAACAACTTACTTATTTGCTCTTAAGTTTTCAAAACTAAAATACAAAATATAAAATCCTTTGCTCTAAAATGAATAAATCATATAAATTCTATTATTATTTTTAAAAAAAAACTTATGTAATTTATTCATTTTTTCATAATCGATATTATTATTTGGGAGACATGTTAATGAAGAATTTGTTTCTATAAGCCATAACTGAGGGGTATAATGGTAATAAACGATAGATGACAGTTATACTGCACAGAAAATGATTAATAATAGCACCCCTCAGACATGATAAATTAACTAGCATATAGTGTCTACAGTGCAGGCTTATTGCTGAATTCTCGGGCTATAATGATAAAACAATACACAAACCAACCATGGGACTACACATGATTATGTAGCAATCATTCCATTATCATTCAAACCAAACATATCCTTAATAGATTTGCGCATAGATAAATTACCTTTTCTTAAACAAGATTCATATATAATTATCTCGGAATAAAGTTGTGTAAAGTTAGTAATATGTGAGGTTTATTTATTTAAATAATATTAAAAATAATTATATATACATATTTATAATAAAAACCCCAGCCTCTTATCATTATTATTATTTTTAATCAGGGTTTTCTGATGCTATAATTTGAATATAGTTGGTCCACCAAAGTGCCGTCCGTTATTATTTTACTTTTTTTTTAAAATAGTATTAATAATAAAAATCATAAAAATAAAATTAATTATATTATTAATATTAACAAATATAATAAGACAATAATCTTAATAGAAATAATAATACTAAACCATATGAAATAAATTAATAATATAGTAATACTGTTAAAAAATTTAAAATCAACATAATTAATAAAATCAACAATAATAAAAAAAATAACAATAATAGCAAAATTAGGGTTGAACAAAATTTCGTTTAAATAAAAATAACCAGCCGATTTACAAAATATCAGATATATTGAATAAATCGAGTGTCTACATAAAATTCAGTTTTTAGATCAAACGAACAAAAATCAGTTATTTTGGCCAATATCCAAGTTAACCGAAATTTCGAAAAAAAATTAAAAAAATTAGTTTTTATTTAACCGACACGACCCACATGTTTTGCCATCTCTAGTCTATATATTTGTGCAATATCCTGAAAAACATAAAAGTCCAATTTTTATTTTATAGATGTGGAACTGCATTTTACCATTTCAAAAACAAATGTCATTAACACTACTACCATCATTTTTCTTTTTTCTTTTTTTCTTTTTTTCTTTTTTTTTCAAATCCCGATCCCTCTGTTATTGGAGCCTACTTTCTCCATTCACATGACTCAAATCCGAGACCTTGTCAAAGAGGAATCGAACAACTTACTGCTCCAAACAACCGATGGCTGTACACTATAGCAATTTTATCCTAGAGTCAACAATACAACATAAATTAATCTGTTAATTGAGCTAAGAGCAAGATCGACATATATCTTCAAGTCCAACTCCTTACAGATAAAAAAAAGAGTATGATTCAGGTTGAGCTCCAAGGTGAACCCACCCCTGAGATTATTACCAGAGATTAGTCATCAATCAGGTAATCACATATTCAAATTATGAGATAATTCTTTTTTCTTGAATCAAGATGACACCTTTAATGATGCTAAGAGTTATTATGCAGCGATTAATCTTCTCTTGTTTCTGCTCCTTCTCTTCTTCACACGGAACTTTTTACTGAAACCACCATTTCTGAATGGCAGAAACGGAGTGTTCAAGAATGGAGTATATCGCTGCATCAATGGATTCACGGAACGCCCAATCTTGGCCCATGTATTTTGATGGTAACCAGCAGTAACAGGAGAATGATACATAAACTTCAAAAGCTGCTACAAAGAAAGTTCAATGCACTGTATGAACTTCAACGAGTTGAGAAAACGTAAGATTTTTTGTCCATCAAATGTTTTGACAAAGAAAGATATAAAAAAAAAGTCATAAACTTCAAGGTATATACACGTATTAGTATTAGTCATATATTGGACAACAGATGCTGCAGAAAGGAGTCCGAATCAAGACCAAGTGACGGAAATAACCAACGGATGGTAATTTTGAGACTACCACTAAGTTCATAAGTTAAGGCCGACAGGGTAGTGGACAACAATAATTGTATTTTAACAGAAACCAACACATCTCTAACAAGAATTAGATACATGGAAACATCAAAATTCAAGCTTCAATTTAAAAGCAACACAAACCTGCCAGTACATGAATGCCTGTATGATATTCCGCTGCCACCTGCGTATTACATCAACTTATAAAACAACATTTTTCAATGTGAAGAATTTAAAATGTTATAATAATGTGTTTAATCATAGAGCTTGTGAACAAAGGAAATGCGGAAAATACTAACGAGAAGATAGAAATGATTAGAAGGAACCCAATTCCAATCTCTGCATGTGTCGACAGAACCTCAAGTGTGGTAGTATTTGATTCGACCCAAACACAAGCCTTTTCCAAGTACTTCCTGTGGACGAGAAAAAAAAGCCTCAAATAGGAGGAATAAAAATTCAACACGGGGTAGGCTTTCAGTTATGATATGTTATTAGAGAGATATAAACGTGCTCTCTGTAGCTAGAGCCTCACCGATGATAAAAGTCGATATCTACTAATTATAATGCATATGATTATTTCAATCTCAATAACCACCTTAGATTATATTTTTTCGATAAATATCATTAAACTATGCATAGGTTAAACATATTTTCATATACCATCCAAGTATATATCAAAGTGGGCGTTTATGGCTTCCTACAATTCAAAAAACTCAACAAGCACCCAAATCCAAGGAAATTTGCCAATTTCGGTATCAATATTTATGATAATGTGTCCCAAGAGAGATGCAAATATATACTAAAAAGATTTGAAAGGCTGTAGTTTAGACATAATCAAGAAAAAAGAAAAAAATATGATGCACTGGTTGATGCAATCCTCAATCAAGAATCATGCCAATAAGCAATACCAAGGACAGTAAGCAAAACATAAGAATTTAGAAACATTCTGCAATGCCAAACACTGGCTTTCTCACCTGTATAACGTGGAACGGCTGAAGTTATGCCTCAGGAACTTTGCAACATGCTCAAGTGCCCAGCACAGAATTGGAATTAAAGCAACTGCCAACATTGAAATCGACAACTTACGATTATCATGCATCCAGTAAATGAGACCGAGAAACTAATAAGTGATACTGACATTTGAGGCATGAATGTGAGGAAACAAAGTTAAGACAGTAAATGGCGTAGAGAAATTCTTTGGTAGCCACCACTGACTGAAACCATACTTGCAAGGCTTGCAAGTTCCATGCTCTCGGTTTCTGCAACATAGCATAGGCAGTAAACCAATAATAGAACAAAATTAATGCACTGGAACAAACAAAGAAACCAAGTGGCCCTACCCCATACAACGAATATAGAGAATACAGAGAAGAACAAGCTGTTCCCAAGAAGGTAAGCTGATATGCCCGATTCGACAGATTCTTCGGTACAAATGGGAACATTGAAAGAACTCCCACAACAAATACCTGCAGAAAGGGGGAATATATATATATTTTTTTTGTCATGAGGAAAATAATTTTAAAATATCCTAAAACATAAAATCTATTGAAGATGGCAAACACAACCAGCTCAGTATGGATCACTAGTTTCTTTCACCAACAGAACTCATATGCCAACCATAACAAGAACATACTAGTAATAAATTTCCTAATTCATTTACGTAATATAATATTACAGATCTTATGTAAAATTGATTACGAAAATCTTTATCAAAATCCAAACAATAAATTACAGAAGACATTGAACCATCCTTCCTAGCCAAAGGCCAAATAGTTTAGAAGTTATATGAGACAAAAATTGCAGAATACTATAAAATCTGTGAACACATTGAGAACATTTAAAGCTGCAGATAATCAAATTATAGACCAAAAAAACAATACAAACCTGGCCATAAAACATGTCATTCTTGCACCTGCCACAAAGGAGTTAAACAATAAATGAATTTATAATGAATTCAACATACCCAAGCATTGACAGAAAATTGGGTATGTTCTAACAGCAGACCCTATATGACGAAGTCAAGCCAAAAAATACGCAGAAACACAATGAAGAATAAGAAATGTTGTCAAATCATCACCCCGATCTCACATAATAAAACTAATTCACACCTGAACTTCGTTCACGTGGATTACTGCCAGAAGCAGACGATGACATTGATTGTGGTGAAGATGCTGAAGGTCTTGCAGGCGTGGTATTAGTAGCCATGGGCTCAACATCTAGATCTGGATCCTGGCATGTAACATACATGCCATTAGCTGTAACAATAAGTATCAAGAAGAACAAGAATGCCATATCATTCTTCTAATGCCATCTTCACAATAAAAAATATTCACACTGAAAACTTAATCTCTCATTTATACAAAACCAACTATGACAAGGAAAATCCAGGTATGCACATTCCGAAATTTATAATGCCAAGCAGACCATATCTCAGAAAAAATCCAATAGAACAACATTCCCAGATTCCCATGTTCATACTTTCAGCAAGCACATAACGTTTCTTCACCAGCTGCCTTCTAGACCACAAAATTAATTAAGACCCAGATAAACTCATTTGATTCGCCCAAATAAGCAACTAAAATAATTATTTCTCTGAAATGAAAAAAAAAAGTACAGAATATTAATGTAATCAAACTTTACAGATGTAGCCAAGATTAAATCTTCAACGTTGAAAAGCGAGTGAAAAAAATTAAACATCGAATCTTTCTACAAATCCAGACCTAATTTCAACAACAAAAAACATTCACCAATAAACAGATTAACCAAAAACAAAAGAACATCCAAATCAAAATCAACTAAACACAAAGAAAATGTACCTCTAAGATATTTAAGTTCTCACCAGGAAAGAAACCGGAACCTGCTTCGGCTGTGGATGCAACCGAAGCAGTCTCACTCAGAAGGCATGTGAACTTGGAATCACCAAATACCTTAACAAGCATCGAAAATGGGCCAGAAATCCTACAGGTTGCTGATGATTGTTTTGATGTTGAAATAAGGCAATCCGAAAGCAGCACGAGCGAGGTTGAAGCTGATCAAGCTTTATCTTCCAATCATGACCCTCTGGATGTTCCTGCAAATTCTCAGAATTCTCATGTGAAGACTCACTCCCATGGACCTGAAAGAAATGCTAGGCCCAGGGCAATTAGAACACGTTCTGTGAAAGCTGTAATTTAAGGTGCTACCTCTATTCTAGGGCAATCATCTAAAGAGAATGAGATTCAGTATATTAATGGTAGTGTATCAAAAGCTGATCTTTATCGAACACCAAAAGACAGAATAACATGTGCTTGTATCACAAGAAACGGCAAGCAGTGACGGACACAGTGCAGGCCATTTTGATGGTGATCACAGAAAGAAGCAACAGAGAGTTTCTGCTGCTGAACAGAGCTTGGTTGACTAACGGTACAACCTCCGGCGACCCAAAATGTAAGTCTTGAATCATTTCATAAAAAAGAATGATTATTTAAGGGAGATAGAAAAGTCGTTTCTTTTTAAGAGTTTCACCCCATGATCAAACAACTACCGCATAATTTCGTAATGTAAAGTGGTCTTTATAAAGTGAACTTGTGCATAAATTAACATGTTGTGTGTACATCTCTACGAGTTGGAGTTGCTATTAAGAATAACATTGCTGGAATTGGAGCAGCTGTGGATGTTCAAGGGGCATTATATTTATTTTTGCCTTTTGCCTATGTACTTTTTAATTAGTTTTTCTTGTACTTTCTGAATGTCGAGTATTAGTCATTTGCTACAATGGATTCATGACTCATGAGGAGGTCCAATTTTGCCATAAACATGTGTTGGCTAATTTTAGTTGTGGTCATTTCTCAAATTTTCAGTTGTGTCTATTCTGGATCCATCAGTGAGATACTTATCTCTCTCACATTTTTTATCCAGTTTAGGAGCTACTTTAGCTAATGGATCCTTGCATGAATCAAGGAAGAAGAA